>CM002533.2:16612239-17812239 GCA_000338895.3 Oryza meridionalis
GTTGGGTGATGCGCTGTGGTGATTTCGTTGTTGAGTTAAAATTTTACGTATGTTCTGGCTTTGGCTGTATGAATGAGCCGTCATTAACTTAAATTACGGGTTGGTGGTTATGTAGTTAAAAATTTACTGGTAGACGATGACCGCTGATGAAAAATAACACAGTTATTTTGCAGATTCTTTTTTTTATGGATGTGTGTTGTTTCTGATGACAAGGAATGTGAGTTAAATTTTAACTTGTGGTAAACTGGTATGAGTAGATGAAAAACTTTGACATTAGGCGGTGGTGGCGATGTGTGACGTAATTCACACTTTATTATTAGAATGTTATTGTTTTGATGCACATCTCCCCGGAAATTACGCCAATGGAAATTAACTGATCATTAATTCACCGGATAGAAATCAACTTCATGTCGCTGGATCCACCGGTCCCAGAAACTGCGAAATCCTAGCGTGCATTGATTTGGCGTTAATTCGATAAGCTGTTAGAGGTGGCCCCGGAATAAGCAGAATTTTTTTCATGCGATACATCCTGTTGTTGTGGGTAATGAACACAGTCCTAGATCCGAAAATAATGCTTGTACACCTAAATTTAGTTTTCTCTCCACAGGGAACGGAATTTCTGTTTCTTTTAGGTATGGTCAGATTCAACTCTCGTACATCATTTAGTTACTTTTACTGACGAATTACAAATAGTAAATATTTTACTCCAAAAATTACATATAGTAATTTTTTAATTGTCAATATACTGATATGTAGATTGCAATTTTCTTTGCAAGATGTCCGGATGCATCTAATCATATAGGAATCACATGTATTAGAAACTAATTACACACAAATAATGCAATAACACATCGGTGAGATCAAATAACAGGACAACGTCCAACCAAAATCAGGAAAAATAATTGATTGATGGTGTTGTTGATCCCGGTAGCTTTCTTCTCCTACTGGATCCGTTGAATGGAAAAAAAGGTGGCGCTCGGTGGTTTCCAGATTGACAACAGAAACAATGGGTGGTGGCCGCTCCTTCCGCAGGTGAAGAAGATGAAAATGGAAAACTCGGAGAGAGGCATGCTCGATGCCGCCGTCTCCATGGATGCTCGCGGCTGCTCCATGGATGCTGGAGGACAAGCTCACCGCCGCGAAGGTCGCCGCTGTCTCGCCTCCTGCCCGTAGTCTTCACCCGTGCAGAATCCACGCGGGAGGAAGGGGGCGCCGGATCTGCGGACGGCGAAGCCCGCAACCGCGCTGGATCCGTGCCGCCATAGCCGGATCCGCGCGCATGGGGCGCAAAGTGTCAGCCGGATCCGCCGCCGCATCGCCTCCCGCCGACAGTCACCCGTCGACGTCGAACATGCCACCATCGCGCTCGTCCACGCACCTTGGCGCCACCGGATCCGCCGCTCCTCCTCCTCGTCACTCCTCCTCATCCCTGAACCGCCACCGCCGCTCCTCCTCGTCGCCAAGCCATCACCGGAACCGCCTCGCCGCCACTCCTCATCCCCTAATCGCCGTCGCCATTCCTCCTCTCTGTACAAGGAACCACAAGTCATCGTTGATCCGTAAAATGTGGAGAGGAAAGAATGGGTGGACGGTTTCTACGATCGGAATCCGTAATATATATAACAGATAGAGTCAGTATGTCGAGTTAAAATTTAACTGTGTGGTATGCATCAGATCGAGTGCGCGTGGGGTGGGTAGCTGAGTTAAAATTTAACTGTGTGGTTTGCACCAGATCGAGTGTGTGTGGGGCACGGGTTGGGTTGTGGGTCGCTGAGTTAAAATTTAACTTGCGCGTGGGGGTGGGTGGTTGAGTTAACATTTAACTGTGTAGCTTGCACCAGATCGAGTTCGCGTGGGGGTGGCGGGGTGGTGGGTCGCTGAGTTAAAAATTAACTACGTGGTTTGTTTAAATTGAATGTGCGTGGGGTAGGGCAGGGGTTGATTGTGTCAGGTGCCATCTAATACGTGGCGCCTGTAGCGCCATATAGTAGTTATATATATATATAGTCTTTTGGCCTGCATGAATTGGCCCTATATAAATGTCACTTGATTTGGGATAAATGTTTGATAGATGAACAATCATTTTTACCACATGCATTGGCCGGAGTAGAGGAAGCGCTTGAATTAACCGTTGCTAACTTGCTAAGTGTTGGAGATGGATTTTTATCATTCGGGGGACGTCCCCTCATTTTGTGCATGACGTATAAAAGTCATCATTTTTTAAAGATATATCAATATGTGATATCATTCTGAAAAACACGTAAATTTAAATTTGACTTATACAATTAGAAACAAAAACAACAAATTTGACTACGAATCACACGTTCTATTCAGAGTTAAATTTGTTATTTTTTGTTTCTACTTATATAAGTTAAATTTAAACAACATGTTTATGGAGTGTCATATCATATATTGACCTGTCTTAATAAATTTTTATAATTCTTATTACTTCTTAAACGACATGAAAAACAGGAAGACATCCCTTCAAGGGATGAATAGAGTTTCCTCCATGTGTTAAGCCTTCATGCGTGTAGTTTTATACTCCATCCGTTTTATATTATAAATCGCTTTGAGTTTTTTAAAGTCAAACTTCTTTAAAGTTTGATTGAGTTTATAAAAAATATAGTGACATTTATAGCATTAAATTAGTTTTATTAAATCTAATATTGAATATATTTTGATAATTTCTTTCTTTTATGTTGATTCAAGTCATCATGTCATAATTTTAGTTTTTTTATAGAAAATAAATAGATTAATAGATAAGCTTGATTTTCTATTAAAAATTGTTAGATTCTGTTTATGGCAAAGAAATTAACATGGCCACTGAAATATATAGATCAGTGAAATTGGAACAAGTCAAAATTATCAGCTAGCTTGAACTCGTGATGATATTGGTTACATAAACAACTTAAAAGACTCTACGGAGAGATCCAAAAGTAATAGTAGTAGTTACAAAATCCAAGAATTTTTATGAAATGTGAGTGAGCGCATGATTTTGTCATCAACTCGATCGAATTTCCTTAATAGGCTCAACTGGCGCGCCTCTGAAACTTGGGCCTCATGTAAGCCCAGATCTTGTGGAGAAAGTAAGCTACGGCCCAGATGGAAAAACGGTTTGCGCCGCGTAGCTTATCCTAGACGTCAAGATTGGATGCAACGGTGAAGTTTGCAACACATGGCTCATTTTCCTCTGTTATATTTTCCATATGAGATACTACTCCGTCTAAAAAAACCAATCCTAGTACAAACTTGAACACGTATATATCCAGATTCGTAGTTAGGATTGGTTTTTATGAGACGAAGGGGTACACATGGTTAATATTAATATTTATATAACCTAATAATTACCTCCTCTATTTCGTGCTATGAAACGTTTTGACTTTTTCTAAATCAGTCTTCTTTAATATTATCCAAGTTCATAGACAGATATAGAAACATTTTCAACACCAAACAAATAAAGAATCAAAATATATTCATGTTTTCATAACATTGAAAATCTTTATCTAACCACATCGGGCATTTGAATTTTGCCATGGCTCAGGCCAAATCCTAATGTCTACCTTGTTAATTTTGCCTCCCTCATTTTCCGGAGAGAAAATTGCCTTCTCCAATTGACAAGCAACAATGTTAGAAATTATATCCTCCAAAATATTAGGACAGCTTTGGGTTAAATACTGAAATTCATCTGTTTCTATGATCTTAGCCAGTGCTGTTGGGGAGCTAAAGAACTCGATGCACACCTTGTTCAGACGACGACAATTGTGCTTGTCGGTTAGCACCAAGAGGGTTGCTACAGAGTCAGCATCGACGTGGTTACTCAACCTTTCTTCACATATAACCTTTAGCCTTTCTTGGCCATATTTGTCCGCCGCAACAAGAAGATGCTGAGCCATTGTCGTATCTTCTTCTTGATCCATCTCTAGCAACGTGTCCATGTAGATGAAGTTAAGTAGAGCTTTGAACGCTTATGCATCCATGTCATTTATCTCTACCACGTTGTTTACATTTGCACCCTCCTTCATCGGCCCAAAGTGCTCCGCCACAAAGACGGGCGAGCGCACCGCGAGCACCAACCGGTGCGCGGCGAAGGTCACGCCGCCAACTAGGAACTCTACATCTGCGCACCGTTTACTTGAGAGAAGATCGCCGTAATGTAGGTGCATGTTCGACGACGGTGGCACCACGACGATGGGTGGCGGCGGTGGCGGCACTTCCTTGGTGATTACCACATGGACCCCGATAGCGAAGCAATTGTTTTGGACATGTCCCGATTTCTCCAAGTCGTCCTTTGCAATGAAGTTTTGAACCCTAGGTTGTTAGCCATGTCGTCTTGGTTCGAAGTGCTTAACAGTCGAGTGACACGGCTGTGAGATGGCACCGGTTTCCCGTGCTGGTCGAGCAGGCTAAAGGTAGCCTGCACCATGGCAGCCTCGGCGATGTCATCCTGGAGAACGAGGTAGATAGAGATGAAGTCCTTGCTAATGTTGTTCTTCCCATGTGGGTGGTAGCAGATGTACCAACTGCGGCCTCCCACGTTGAACGGGAAGGAACTGAGAGATCTATAACGGTGGACTTGTAAGGTGCCGGAGAAGCCATCGATCTTGAGCACGTGATAGGCTTGCATTGTGACGACGGTGGAGACAGCGGCTGAACGTAACAGGGTGGGACAGCCGCCGCCGGCGACTTTGGATGCGATGCTCGAAGTCGCCATGGTAGGAATAGGATGCTGGACTGAAATTTTTACATTTTGGTCCTTTTTGAAAACTTATTTTACAAATGGACCCATAGAAAAACTTAAACCGGAAATGATCCTTTTTGGGGCGCCAGAGTGGCTGGCGCAGTCCCCCAACATGGCGTCGTCCCCCGACATGGCGTCGCGCCCGTGCCACCGTGGCAGTAGGGTGTCGTGGCCATGCTGACTAGGCAGAGGGGGACGCCAGCCACTTTGGCGCCGCCCCTTATACCACGGCGCCAGCATGGCTAGCGTATCCCTCCGCACCCTCATCCCCCCCACCTTCTGCCTCCGGCCGACGGCTGGCGTCACACCCTAGAGGGTAGCGCCAAGGTGGCTGGCGCCGCCCCCCTCCCACCCACGCCCTTCTGCCTCCGGCCGAAGGCTGACGCCGTCCTCCCAGACCGCGGCGACCATGGATGGGAACTCTAAACCCTTTTTGAGACCATCCACCTGGAATGGTTCTAGCAACTGATGTAGGTTGATGCCGCCATCTAGTATAGCACCCTGGCCATGTGTTAGGTCCCTAAACTCAGGAATGTCCGATTTCCTCCCAAACACCTTCTCAAACGCATGACATTTCTCTAATGCTAACTTGTCATTGTTAGTTAGTGGAGGGAATGGATGGTCATCATCAAAGTCTTCAGCAAATTAAACATCATATTGCTCAACACTTGCCTCCTCGTCAACCTCCTCTCTATTGACTTCTACTAAGACAGAATCGTGACCACCACTCAATTTGACAACAAAGTAATTATTTGGATTCACATATTAGCCTGCTACTTGCGTCGGGTATTCAGGGTTGCCTCCGTACGACGACCAATGTACACTCTCCGACAAATGTTCACTTAGATCAAGCCCCTCTTGTACTAACTCCCTTTTCATCTCCGTCGCTGCGTCCACATCATCACTACCACAATGTCTCTTTGATGGTCCTGCCTCCCCTAAATCATTTCCAAACAAAGGTCTTTTCTTTTCTCCTTCCCCCTCCAAATCTTCTCGTACCAACTCAGTCTTACTTGCACCCCCTCCACGACGAGAAGAATATGTCACAAAATTCTTCTCAATGTAATGATAAGAAGGAGATTTGTTTAGATCCAATTTTTCTACGGTACGTACCAACTTTGATGCAAACACCTCTAGAGATCTAAACTGAGACTCTTTTACCAAATCAAAGTAAACTTCTCATTCCAACTGACCTATCACATTTAATATATACTTATGCCCTTGACCAACATCGTATCTTCCATAAAAACGAATCTCCACATTATCCTCGGTCCATCCAAGAACTTCTTTCACTCGTGACCTTAGTTTATCTAGAGTTGGGTGGGTGGAAAACAAAATGGTCTTCAATGACATATCCTCAAACTCAACATGTGCACCAACGTAAGGTTCCACCACTTTACCACCGTAGTAAACACGAATAAGTCTATCCATATACACCAAAAAACCAAATGTAACTTTGCAACAAAAATTAAATCCTCCTTCCTAAACGTAGTCCAAACCGACATATTATAACCAATGCATAACTTAAATTGTCCCAAAGCTACTACTCCACAAAAAATATTTAATCCACGTACAAATATCAACAAGTTTACTAGTGCATTACACATCGAAATATTACAAATACTCCGTCATACAACCCAACCTAGTTCTAATTAACTATAATCAATTTCTATAATGCAACCGAATTTGTCTCCCCTTCATATAATTAATGGTTAAAAGTTTAACCTATAGGCAATAGCATCAAGTCCATCAAATTAAAATTACTTTCATGTCTCAACCCTAATTTTTCATCCATCCATCCGACCAAACCAACCAAAAATTAACATTACCACATATATGGTTCAAAAAATCGTGACACCAATGAGTACATTGCAAACATGTAGCACTACAACAAGCTAATTCCAAGAACAAATGCTAAAAAAAACAAATTTGGGCAAAAAAAGGGGTTCTAGATTACCCTCCGATCTACAAATTCAACTAATAAAAACGAAAAATGAGGGGGAGGGGGAGAATGGAGGAGTCTACCTTTCTCTTCGATTTCCACAAAAAGTCCCACGAAAAACGAGTTCAAATTGAGTGGATTTGAGGTGGAGAGGTTAGGGGGAGAGAGGGAGAAGAACAGCAGCTCGCTGCTCGGGCTGGGTCTTGGGCGAAAATGGGAGTAGGGAGGAGAAAGTTGGTGGGGCCGCCCACGGGGTTTAAGGGCGCGGCCCACAGAGGAGGGGCGGCGTCAGGGTGGCTGGCGCCCCCTTTCTGCCCAGTCAGCACCGGTGGCACGGGCGCGGTGCCATAGTGGCTGGCGCCACCATGTTTAACCTTTTCCGGTTTAAGTTTTTTTAGGGATTTACTTGTAAAATAAATTTTTAAAAAGAACCAAAATATAAAAATTTTAAAAGGACCAAAATGTAAAAATTTCATGATATTGGATGGGCGGAGGGAGTGGTATGTATGTACGACGCGTGAGGCATGTGTCGTCCGTCCTCTGTTGGTTTGACCGTCGCGTAAAAAGGTACGTTTCCTAACTGCGTTCTCTTGTGCCAGCCTATATATGACACGGCCCGGGAGAGAAGTGTTGATGTTGATGTCCGACTCCAATTAATTGATTGCCCGGCCGGAGAAGAGAAAGAAGGATCCCGATTTTAATTTGTACTGTTTGGATACCAAGTTGTATTCCTGTACTCCTTCGTGCTGCTTGTCCAACAATACAGCTAGACCTGGAGTTATATACTCAGTACGTTTCATATTATAATTAAGCTGCTTTGAGTTATTTGAGTAATTGATTAGTCTATAAAAAATATAGCAACATTTTTTTTAAAAAATAAGTTTCACTGAATCTATCATTGAGTTATCTTTATGATATATTTATTTTATGTTGAAAATATTGGTATACTTTTATTTATAAACTTGATTAAACTTAATTTGTATGGCGTGGCACACTGATCAAATATTTGCTCGTGTCAGTGTCGTGCATTGATCAGATCGTCGATAGATACACTGACATACATAATTCCATGAAGTGCTATAGCTCGATCTTGGATTTGTTATATAAATGAGTCCAAATTACCTCTGTGAACTATTGTGATAGCTCAGGTTACTTGTAAACTATATAACAGGATATTCTACACATCAAATTTTTCAAACCGGATGAATAACTTCCCTAAAACAACCTGAAACAATTTTTATCCTACTTAGCGTACACGTGACAATTCAGTTAGAAAATAATACCCCTCTACCCTGAAATATAGAAAGTTTTAGCCTTCGGTAGGAGTAGAGAACAGGGATAAAAGACTTGGTTGCCTCGGAACAAGTGAGGTATAGGCAGAACTGGTTAAGCTATATATTAAAGTGAAGTGGTAGTAGGGGTGGTATGGGTAGTTTTAGTAGTAAAAATCAGATTTTATAAGTACAGGTTGGTATATTTAGGACAAAATTTAAACTATAAACAAGTTATTATATTTTGAGAAGGAGGGAGTAAAAAAAAATGGGCTTCACATGTCACAGTTCCTTTCCTCTCTTTCTCGCTTCCCCCTCCTTCGCCTTCCATTTCTGTCTGTACAACAACTGGAACTAAGAGAAAATCTTATAAAGTCTTAGAAAATTTTGTTCTTCCTTTTCATCAAAATTAGAACTTACCATAAGTATTGCATCATTGCCTCATTTTTAAGTGCTAATATGCTAATACCCTTTACTCTATCACATTGAGTGATGTTATCAATTTCTTCACATCATGCACATATAACCCTCTAAAGTAGCAATATATAATTGGTTAAAAGTTATATTAAACTTGATGCTGACTATGTTTTTCTTAAAAGAATATTATGGGTCCCACAAATTGTAGGGAAGCAGGGTTTAGATAAATATCCAAATTATGTCAATGTGAACCAGTAAACAGTTTTTTTTTTCTAAAAAAATATTAAAAAAAGAGCCCCTAAACATTCCATTAGGAAAAAAAAGCACCTTACTTTTAATGTAAACTTATCTGTTTTTTTTAAAAACTAAATCTACGTTTTCTTTTGGATGATAAACCGAATCGTAGATAATTGCTTATAGAATGGACTGTATAGTATATATATATAGTATAAAGCCAATAGATAGCTTAGAAAAAGTTATCCAAGCTATACCGGTTAAGAAGATTTTTACACAATGGAAAAAGTACAAATTGCCCCCCGAACTATCACGGTCGGCTGAATTCCCCACTGAACCCGAAAACCAGACATGACTCACTCTGAACTTTCAATACCGAACGAATTGCCCCCCTCGACCCAATCCAGAGCGGTTTTATTCTACGTATTGTACGCGTGGCAGATCAGTTAGCATTTTCTTTTTTTTAAACAAGGCGGGGCCCACTTGTCATACTCTCGCCTCCTCCTTTTCCTCTTCCCTGCTTCCTCTCTCTCTAGCGTCGTCACTCGTCAGGCGTGGCCATGCGGGTGTGGGTCGAATGACGCGGGCAGCCGGCGTGAGAGGGCAGGTGGTAGGCGGCAGCGTGGGCAGTCGGCGCACGAGGGACGGCGACGAGCGGCGTCGCGGTGCTCGGCGACGACCTCCTCCGCGAGATCCTCCTCCGCCTCTCTTCCCCCACCGCACTAGTGCGCGCCACGCTCGTGGGCAGGTCCTTCCTCCGTGCAGCCCACGATGCCGGTTTCCTCTGCCGCTTCCGCGCTCGCCACCACATGTTGCCCCCGCACCTCCTTAGCTTCCTCTTCGTCGTCCCGGGCCTGAAGCCACCGGTCTTCCTCTCCACCGCCTCCGTCTCCGCCTCCGCCTCCGCCTCCGGAGTCCGGCCTCGTTCCTCCCCGGTGGCGGCTAGGCCTCCGCCTAGTGGGAGCTCCTGGACTGCCAAGATAGGCTCCTCCTCCTACACCACACTCGCCGTCACTGAACCCCGCACACCACCTGCCCCCGCACTGTCGCCAACCGCCCGCCCCGAACGCCCTTCATTGATCGCCCTTTGCAGGGAAGGAGAAGGAGGACCGGGTTGTCCCGCGTCCTTCCCTGCCGCCTCCTCCGCGTCCTGCGCTGTCGTCGCCTCCGTGACCACTCCCGTCTCTGTGTCCCGCTCCGCCGCCCGCTACTCAACGACAGAGACGAGAGAGAGAGTGCGTGCTGAGAGAGAGGGAGAGACAGAGAGGGGTGAAGAGGGGAACCGGAGAGAGAGAGATAGAGAGTATATATGACAGGTGGGCCCCACCATGTTTTAAAATGGAAAATGCTGACTGGATTGCCATGCGTATGCCATGTAGGACAAAATCGCTCTAGATTGGGTAGGGGGGTAATTCATCTTGTACTAAAAGTTTAGGGTGAGCGATGTCTGGTTTTCGGGTTTATGGGGTAATTCGGTCAACCGCGATAGTTCGGGGAGAGGGTAATTTGTACATTTTCCCTACACAAATCTTAATTTTGAAATGTAGCACGAATACTCCTGTTGATGGTATATAAGTCTCCTTGCCTCTTGCTGCCTTGCATGTCATCACCACTCGAAGTACATGTCAAATATACTAGCATGTTGACCGTGCGTTACAACGAGATTTTAATTGATGAAAATGATTATTAACCTGCTATTATCATGATTTTCTATATACATTTTCTCTCAAATTCTATATATATTTGTAATTAATATTTGTGTCCTATGATCTCACAATATCATTTTTTATCACAAAAAGTAGATATGGTGGGGGGAAAGTAGATATGGTGGGGGGGGGGGGGGGGGGGGTAGTTGACATGTGGTTCTCTTAGCCCCACATGTCATTTCTTCACTTCAAAAGGGTAAAGAGTTGGTGGTGAGAATGGCGGCAGATTCACCACTACTTTATTTTCAGAGGAGTATAGATATATGTACGATGCAGGACTTAAAGTTGATATATAATATATAATTAAGTTTACGAAGCACATGCAACTAGCTCGTGAGTACGAGCGACAAAAACTGATTGGAACATATAATATTGAAAATCTTCAGCTAAAGTACATCTGGATACCTCAATTTATCAATTTGTCATGACCGAATTCCGATTTCTACGCTGTTGATTTGGCCTTCTTGGTTTTCTGATAAGAAAATTGCTCTCTCCAATTGACGAGCAACAATGTTGAAACTTATGTCCTCCAAAATATCAGGGCAGCTTTGGATCAAATACTGAAAGTCACTTGTATTTACAATCGCAGACAATATTGCTGAGGAGTTAAGGAAGTCAAAGCATGCCTCCCTGAGACCATAGCAATGGTGCTTATCAGCTAGCACCAAGATGGTTGCCACGGAGTTGGCATCAATGTGGTTACTCAATATTTCTACGCAGATCATCTTCAGCCTATGCAGGCCATACTTGTCCGCTGCAACAAGTAGATGTTGAGCCATTGCGGCCTCATCTTCTTGATCCATCTCCGGCAACATGTCTATGTAGATAAACTTAAGTAAAACCCTAAACACTTGCGCCGCCATATCAAATATTTGTATCTTGTTTACAGTAGTACTCTCCTTCATCGGCCCAAAAAGCTCCACCATGAAGACAGGGGATCGTGCTGCGAGCACCAATCGATGCGCGGCGAAGGTCTCGCCGCCAACTAGGAACTCAACATCGGTGGCGTACCGTTCTTCGCTTGAGAGAAGATCGCCATAATACAGGTGCATGTCCGATGGTGGCACGGTGATGGACGACGGTATTGCTTCCTTGGTGACGACCACATGGACCCCGATGGCAAAGCAATCGTCCTTGAGATGTCCCGATCGCTCTAAGTCGTCTCTTCTGATGAAGCTGTTATACCCCAGGCCCTTAGGTAGAGTGCCTTGAAGAGAGAATTTAAGCAGTGGGGTTGTGAGGGTGTGAGATGGCACCGGGTTCCCCTTTTGGTCGAGCAAGCTGAACGTAACATGTGCCGACACTACGTCGGCGGTGGTGTCCTCGAGAACAAGGTAGATGGAGATGAAGTCCTTGCTTTCCTCGGTGGACCCGATTGGGCAGTAGTGGATGCACCAGGTATGTCCTCCGGCGCTAAATGGTGAGGAAAGGAGCAAGTGCTGGCTAGGGTCGACGTTGGATTTCAAGGTGTCGGAGTAGCCATCAATAGTGAGCACATGGAGGGTTCGCGCAGCGATGATGGTGGAGGCTGACCGTGACGGCGGGGTGCCGCCGCAGTCGCTGTCGACGACGTTGGGTGCGGTGGTCGCCATCGATATACCTTCCGCGGGACACGTACTCGTCGCCTATTTGATTTATGGCCGTTGTGCGTAGAAGATTTGACACTACAAGAATCTAATTGAACACATGTGTTCTTATAGAAAAAAGAAGCTGGCCTATTCAGCTAAGACACGGAGAGATCGTTATATCTTACTCTCCAATTGCTTGCTTATAAATTCGTGAAGAAGAGAAAGAAAGGATTCCGGGAGATTTTTTATTTGCAGCTTAATACTCGGATTGGTCTAGTACTTCGATTCGTTTGATTCTCTACTAATCCAACAAACGTGTTCGAAAAGGGCTCGTCCACACTCCATTTACTAATAGAAAGTTTGTCCCTGTCCCCAAATGACTAATGGAAAGTTTACGGACAATAAGTTTGTTTTTTTCTAATTCGAATATTTATATGTGGGAACTGTTGCTGCTGCTTACCTCCTACTACATTATTTTCAAAATGTACGACGCACTCTACTTTTCACACAATATTTAATTATTCGTCTTATTCAAAATTTTAATATAAATATGTAAAAGTACAAGTTAAGATTGTATTTTATTTGATAATAAAACAAGTCACAACAAATTAAATGATATTTATACCAATTATTTTAATAAGATGAATGGTCAAATGTTATAAAAAGAATCAATAGCGTCATACATTTTAAAATAAGGGAAATTTTGCTACAGGATATCTTTTAGCTGTAGAACACCGCGCGAAGTAACTTTTAGGGGAATATACTCTCAAAAGTTGATATTTGCTGGTGGACATCGTGCCCATTAAAATAATAATTTCTGGTTAAAAAGGAGAGAGAAATCGAGTGAATGTTCTAAAATATCCTTGGACCCACATGTCAGATTTGCAATCTCTCTACCTCTATCTCTTTATCACGCACATGGGCTCGCATGTAAGCCTCTACCATTGTTTTCACCTTCTTCCTCTGCTCGCAGGAGGCAAAGCTTGACTGCAGCCGGCCGTGGGAGGCGGCGGCAAGGTGCGCGGGTAGCATCTGCTCACTAACCCACGCGTCCTCGGCTGGCAGGGGAGCAGATGGGTGGGGGGCCCGAGCATGCCAGTGAGGTGACGCAGGAAACATGCCGACGGGAGTCGATGAGGCCCTCCATCCCCGACGAGGTCGGCAGAGGCGAAAGGGGCACCTGGCAGCGAGGTCCATGGGGGAAGAGCCAGCTGATGGCGCGGTTATAGGAGAGGCCATCAGTGGCGAAGCCGGTGTCGACGAGGTCCGCAGGGAAGGCGACGAATCCAGGCGGAGACGGCGGGAAAGAGACGAGCAGCGCCGCACGGAGGTGGTGTGTTCAGCGCCGACGCGGTTGGAGGTGCGGGTCCACCGCGATGCCGTGGGGTTGGGGAGCAGGGCGAAGAAGAGCCAGACATGAGGGCACGGGGTTCAGAGGTCATAGGTGGAGACGGAGCCGCGTGCTGTGCAGCCGTGCCACCATCGGGCCGGGCGCTGCTCCGTTTTCGCGTGGCCGCTGCTCCGCCTTTGCTCCGGTCGCCGCTCTTGCACGAGTGCGCTACCACGCCGCGTGCCACCCTGTGCCGCGTCACCGGCCGCCTGCATAGCGTTGCACGGCCACCACGAGCCACGCCGTTGCTGTGTTCATCGAGCCACACTCGGCCCATCGAGGAAGAGAGAAAGAGACAAGGAAGAAGATAGGAAGAGAAAGGGAAAGAAGGGCCAATTTGGTCCAGCCATGTAAAAAAGTGAGGGCAGTATCGTCTAGTCAGTAAAAAATATTAATTTAACGGGTACGTTGTCCCCCGACAAATAACCATACTTTCATAGTGTGTTTCCACAAAAGTGACTTCGTGCGGTCACAAACTCGCGATGTCCTGTAGTAAAATTTACCTTTAAAATTGGGGGGGGGGGGGGGGGGTATTTCGCAAGTAGATGAGCAGATTGGCAAGTAGTCAACGTGTCTTGCAGATCCGGCAGCCGTTTGAACAAAGCGGCTGGGCGGGGAACGATACTGGTTGGGGGCAAGCGTCGACAATTGATTGCAGATGCAATCGCTACTTGCCTCTTCTCGCCTACTTGTCATGGCAGTAATCTCACCGATCGCGTTGTGGAATCAGCCAATTAGGAATGACGTGGCATCGACATTGCTATTTGCTACTATGGCATGGGGGGTAGGTGGGAGCCCCTACGAGTTGATAGGAAAATATGTAGTGCAAACCACATAAGTAGTGGAAACTTGAAAACTACCGTTGGATCGAGAAATGGACGTCCGAGATTCGTCCACATCATCATGAGTTAAAATTTAACTCATGAGTAAATCCGCGAGTTAAATTTTAACTCATGGTGACGTGGACGAATCTTGGACATCCATTTCTCGATCCAACGGTAGTTTCCAAGTTTCCACTACATATGTGGTTTGCACTACATATTTTTCCCGAGTTGGGGGGCCAGTACGGCTGCATTGCTCAGCCCCGTCAGGGCCGGCCCTGTTTGTATAAGCACCATAAGTTACAACTTTTCTAGGAAGTGGTTTCTACAAGCATCACGAATGTACGGAAATAAATTTTAATTCCTCGAGGGGATATTCACTTGTGTATCTTTTTCTAGCAAATTTGATGCAAATAGTTATATTTTTTCTAAAAACAAATGATAATGTGGAGTACAGTGACATCTAACACTTTATTAAGTTTAAATTTGTTCTACATATTAAGAAAAAAATTGAATTAAAGTACGTATAAATAGAATCGCTAGCTAGTATTCATCCGTTGAATTTGTCTTTCTTTATATCTAAATGTGTAAATGGAGTCTTACTAGAGATTTTGTGGAGTGGTATATGTGTTGTATGAATATAATTTTTTTTTCAAAATTATTCATATACACAATGAGAGGAAACAATTCTCTTGAGGGTTTAAAACTGTTTCCCATGCACGATGATAGTGTGGATGTGCAACTGACGCCGCTGCAGGCTGGAGCCCTACAAGAAGAACCGGGGAAGCAGGCTGAGCAGCTGCACGGGACGGCGTACATCGGGTTAATTTCTGACTACTTACCGTTGAGGAACCGGGGAAGCAGCCGTCAATCCCGAATCAGATCAAACTCTGCTTCTTCCTGTTAACTCCTAGCAATTGGAGTTGGATACCATCACTTCTCTTTAGCTTTCGTACAAGAGGCTAGGCAGAGGTAGCTTAGAAATCAGAATCCTGTGCACAGTGGCGTGCTGCCAACCAACAGAAAAACGCAGGCCTCGGGCTGGAGTACGCAGGCATGACGACGAACGACGATGGCGGCGGCGGCGGCTCTCACGTCCAGCATCCGTGACGGTCCTCCGCCGTCGAGGTCCACCACCACCATCACACACTACTACAAAAACACCCATAGGTATCGGCCACAAAGGTGCCGGTTAGCTAAAAACTGGCACCTATAAGGCGCTTCCCGCCATTAGACCGAAAAACCGGCACATATAACGGTTAATTGAGGTCGGTTTTAGTTGGGAGGGACATTGGTGCCGGTTTTTGTCTAAAACCGGCATTAAAAATCCTCCCGCTAGCGGTCCAAAAATTTAATAGGTGGCGGCCATGCAAAAAAACCGGCACATATATAAAAGGTGCCGGTTATTTAGTAAAACGACACCAATAAGGCTTCAAAAACCGGCACAAATAACACCTATAGGTGCCGGTTTGCATCATATAGGTCGGGGAGGATTATAGGATGCAAAGTATAGGTGTCAATTTTTTAATATAGGTACCGGTTTTTAACAAGAACTGGCACCTATTAGCCTGCAGCCTATATATACCCCCCCCCCCCCCACACACTAGCTCACAATTTGAGGTCTTCTTCTTGCTCATCCAAAAAGAGGGGGGGAGGTTTTGCCCAAAAATTTCAAAAGCATCAAGAGATCTATGTCTTTGCATGTTTAATGGTTAGTTTATCTTGATTCTCTACGTAATTTTTCTTTATTTGTGTGATTCTTGATGTATTTTTTTCCTCAAAAATATTAAGAGATTTATAATGTAGATGGTAGTGCTAGCTATATATTTTTGCATCTATTTGTTTTGAGATGTTGATTTGAGAAAGCATGATGACTTAGGTTGTTTTCTTCCCCACCACACTAGCTCACGATTTGTGGTCTTCTTCTTGCTCATCCAAAAGAAGGGGGAGGTTTTGCCCAAAAATTTCAAAAGCATCTATCGTTTTCCGCATGCATGCTTTCCAAAGTACTAAACGGTGCATATTTTCCGGTCTGTTTTGCGTGTTAGGAACCCTCACTCCTGAACTCAACCTTATCCTTGAGTAACTTACATATTAGTATTAATTGAATAGATGTAGAGAATGTTAATTTTCAATTTGAGTAATGTCTAGGGTATTAAATCATCGAGCATTTGAGATATAAAAGCTTAGTTCTAATGATGCTTGATTGATCTACGGATTTAATTGATATATGAATGTTAGCGGTTAATTTTGGAATTTTCGTAGGGCCAATGGATGAAGGAGAGATGAATGTTGCGAAGCGCGGTACGTTGGAATATGCCAGGAGAGTAACCAACTTCGTGCTCGGGGCAACAATTTCTAGATCATTGAGCATGACAGAACACTTTGCTTTGTCCATGCGCTGATTGCATAAATGAGAGAGTTTCCTACAAATCAAGTTCACGAGCATCTCCTAACAAGGGGTTTTATGCGTAATTACGCATGTCAGGACAATCATGGTGAAGATGAGAATGACAATGTGCATAATCATGGTGATGGAATGGACGGAGAGAATGCGGAGTTGCCTATCGACGAAGGTGGATATGACAGTGAAGAATCAGATGGTTTGGATCAGATGTTGCGTGATGGAGAGACAGCCTACAGTGATGAAAGGCAATATGAGATGTTCAAGTCCATGGTGCAGGACTCAAAAACTCCGCTTTATCCAAGATGCAAAGAGGAGCACTCCAAGTTACATGTCGTCTTCTCGCTGCTGCAGTTGAAATCAACCAACGGATGGAGTGACAAGAGCTTCACAGAGCTTCTGCAGTTGATCGGAGACCTCCTTCCAGCGGGTCATGTATTGCCAGAAACAACATACAGAGCGAAGAAGGTTGTCTGCCCGCTCGGACTGGAAGTGCAAAAATTCATTCATGTCGAAATGATTGTGTCTTATATCGAGATGACTATGCAGACTTGGATGCGTGTCCAGTTTGCAAAACACCGCGGTATAAGGGTGGAGATAACGATGATGATGCTAATGATGACAGTGGTGGCCCCGACCTAAAGAAAAGGAAAGTGCCCGTTAAGGTTGCAATAATCCCTCGGATTGAACGCATGTTTGCAAATAAGAAGCATGCAAAGATGATGCGTTGGCACCACGAAGAGCGTAACAAGGATGGGATGATAAGACACCCTGCCGACGGATCTCAATGGAGAAAGATAGATAGAAAATACAAAAAGCATTTTGCGCAGGAGACTAGGAATATAAGGTTTGGGCTGAGCACAGATGGGATGAACCCGTTCGGTGACTTGAGCAGTCGGCACAGCATGTGGCCAGTGGCACTTGTTATCTACAACCTTCCTTCATGGTTGTGCATGAAGCGCAAGTATATAATGATGCCACTTCTAATCCAAGGGCCTAGGCAACCTGGCAACGATATTGATGTCTACTTCAGGCCATTAGTGGATGATCTTAAGTTTCTATGGAACCGGAGTGCGCAGATGTGGGATGCGTACAAAAGAGAGTACTTCACCTTCAGGGCAATGCTGTTCGTTACCATCCAAGATTACCCATGTGCTGGCAACACATCCGGGCAAACAGTGAAAGGTGGTTGTGCATGTCTGCAATGTATGCTGGAAACAGCGAGTAGGTGGCTAAGGTACTCCAAAAAGACCGTGTACATGCGGCATCGGAGGTTTCTTCCAGCCGGTCACCACTATTGTAGCAATACAAGAGATTTCGATGGCACTGTGGAGGAGGGTACAGCTCCAACACAACGTGACGGCAGAGACATTTTCAATGAGGTGAAAGATATTGAATGTATATTTGGTAAGGGGCCTAGCAGTACAAGCGCAGCGAGTAAGGGTGGTGAGAAACCTTTTCGAAAGAAGAAATCTATCTTTTGGGGACTACCATATTGGAAAGATTTGGATGTCCGCCATACAATCGACGTGATGCACGTTGAGAAGAATGTGTGCGAGACTTTGATGGGAATCCTGCTAAACATACCTGGCAAGACAAAGGATACGTTGAACGCACGAAGAGACCTCGTAGACATGAACATCAGGTCTGAGCTCCATCCTCAAGAACGTCACAATGGCCGCCAGTACCTACCTCCTGCATGCTACACCCTTAGTGCTGCAGAGAAAATAAGCTTGTTGGAATGCCTGCAGAGTGTCTGAGTTCGCTCTGGTTACTCTGCGAACATTAAAAGACTTGTCAATATGAAAGAGAAGAAAATAGTTGGCATGAAGTCACATGATTGCCACGTGCTGATGACACAATTGCTTCCTGTTGCGATTAGAGGCATCCTACTAGATAAGGTTCGAGACCCAATCATAAAGTTGTGCTCATTCTTCAATGTTGTATATCAGAAGGTAATCTATCCTAGCACGCTAGACAAGCTCCAAGAAGGAGCAATTCTTACCCTTTGCCAACTCGAGATGTATTTTTGTAACATCCTGAAAATTAACAATTTTCTAATCTTGCATCATGCTGATTCTTATGTTCTTATTAACCTTTTAAACCTAGGAAAATATAATTAGAGAGACCTCCAAAGATTAACTTGCGTAGAATCTCTCTTTGCTATTTAAAATCTTTCGTGGTTTTTATTCTAAAATTTATCTTATTAAACCAAGGTATTTTCTTTGATTTGATTTTGCACCTTAATCCTTCTTTTACAAAATTCCTTTATTTTAATTTAATTAAAAACCCTTTTATGAATTATGGTCCAAGAAACCTTCCCATATTACCCTTGAACCTAAACCACCGAAATTCCGATTCCATTGGAATTAATTGTTAACTCATCCTTTGATCTTAAACCTATCCTTTAATTCCAAACCTATTCGTAACCCTTCCTTGTGATCTAGCCGCAAATTTAATTTCTATGGCTTGATCCCCTTCTCGGCACAAAAATAATATTATTACAAATATTGTGAATAATTGCTCTTGTGCTAAGAAAATAGATTATATCCTTGTCATCTAAATTTCCTTTTAGCCTCAAACAATTCCTTGAAAACCCATGCCATATATTTTAGGGCTCAAATCTCTTCTTTTGTCTCCACCTATTTTCCTACCACATTCCCAAAAATATCTTGAAGAATTATATTAATTCCCTCCCATTTGAGTGCTTTAATATTTAGACCACATTATTGCACTCAAATATTTAAGAAATATCTCTTTTAGAAATTATATCCAAATATAATTTCCTTTCAAAATTCCCTATCCCATTCAAACCAAACCATTCAAATCCTATTCAATTCCATTATCTAAATCCCCTTCAAAATTAGAAAAGCATTTATCTGAGTTTGGGCAGAAACCCTCTTTTCTTCCTCTCACTCCCACGGCCCAAGCCGGCCCAGCAAGCCACTGCCAAGCCGGCTCCTCCCTCCTGTGGGCGTGCGCGGCATGCGCACACGCCACCGCCGCCATCGCCGTGATTTGCGCCGCCGCCGCCCACAGTCTACAACATCGACTTGCTGGCCACGGAAAGTCGACGTCGTGCCGTATTCCTCCTTCCCCGCCGCCCAACTCCCTGGCAGCCGACGCGTGTGCGCGCCGCCATTGCCGACCAATGCGAGAAGAAAGCCGGCGCCGTCGATCCTCTGTCCACGCCGTCGTTGCCGTATTCCCCTCATCATCTTTCTCCAAAACGACCTTTGTAACCGACGTTCGACACCTATAAATAGAGGGTAAGACTTGCCATCCCTCACCAAGCCGAGCTCTTCAAGCTCTTCCTCTCTCTCTATCTATGTCGAGCCGTCACCGGTCGTCGGCCGATCTCTCTCACTAGAGCTTCTCTAACCAAATCCTTGCGCCATAGGACTTGCCTCGGTGAGTTGAATCCATTTTTCCCCTTTTCCCTCTTTCTCCACCTCTAAATTAAACCTCACCGGAGCTCTCTCTCTCTCTCTCCCCTCCCGGTTCACGGCCTTGCACTCGCCGTTCCGGCCATATCCCTCACTCCCTCGACCTACCACCGCCGTATCTAGGTGCGCCACATCCAGGAACACCTCTCGCTGCCGGCGTCGCTGTCCCCCGTACACTGGAGCGCCGCCGCCTCAACCGCCTCCTCCTCTCCCTTCTATCGGCTGGAGGAAGAAGACGGAAAGAAGGAAAGAGAAAGAGAAAAGAAGAAGAGAAAAAGAAAAAGAAAGAGATTCCTGACAGGTGGGCCCCCGCGTAGTAACTTTTTATAATTTCTCTATTTAATTCAAAATCCAATTTTAAGAAGCCCATATCTCCTAAACCGTAAATCCGATTCCAGTAAAACTTGGACCTAAATTCATCTAAATTCAAAATCTACATTTTGATACCAAATTTTCTATTTTAAGATTTTATTTGAATTTCCTTAATTTATTCAAATACCATTTGAATAAATATTTAATTTAATCTTATATTTGAATTTCCAATTTAAACTTATATTTACCTTTCAAATATTTCCTTTTATTCTCGAAATACCCTTTAGTCACTAAATGTTGTCGAAACGATAACTGCATACGTCGAAAGACGTGGTTACTCAACTGTGTTGGAAAGTAGTAAATTATAACTCTAAGAATTTTTTCCCGGGCCCCCTTTACATGGCCCTAGGGGTCTATTTATAACACTATTACAGGCTCCCCTATTAGGGTTTAGGTTTTTACAGGGGAATTTACATGGTTGCCCTTATAAAAGGGACATTTACATGGGTACACAATGTCATTTGCATGCACGGGCTCCTGATGGGCCAACAGATTGGGCCCAGCCTATGCCGAATGGGCCCGTCAGGCCGGAGCAGCCCATGAGGTCGCTTGCATGCCGAACCCGTCCTGACGAAGGCCTTGCGCCTTCGCCATGCACCCTTCGTCGTATGCCGTTCACCCAAGATGCTTTTGCTTCGCATGGACCCGACGCGGCTTGTTAGCCTGCAGCATCTTCGCCCATAGCCTTCGCCATAGGGCTTCGCTCCATTGGCTCTGATGTCTTTGGCTTGGATCCTCGCTGGTCCTTGGGTTTCGGCAGGTCCAGCCGAAGGGCCTCATGGCATACCGCCAACAAGCCCCTCACGGGCAAGGGTGAGTAAAGAGCTTCGGCCGAGACCGTGCAAACTATGTGGTATGGTATGAGGCGCCCCCTTTCGGCCGATGTTCCTACCGAAACCTCTTCTCCGAGTCCTTCAGGAAGAAGGTGGACACTTGGTGTTTTCATGGTTTTGTTAGTAAACTTTGGCATTCGCCCTTTCAGAAAGGGCGAAACTGCACTGCTTTGATTTTTGGCCCGAAGTGCGACAGTAAGGGGCCCTTTGTGGGCCGGTATGTCCCTCTTGGATTTCGGTCTGTACTGTGCGGCCCAAGCCGATGGGAATTTACCGTTTCGTCTGCCCCTGGACACGTGTCGCGTCCTGATTGGGCGGAAGTCGAAACGTCGTGGGACGGGGTTATATAACCTCGCCCCCGGTTACCGCTTTTCTCCCCTCACCTTTTACTTTCACCGCTGCTACGCGCTCGCACCCTTAGGGTTCGACACCTTCGCTTTTGTGCGCTCTTGCGCCTTTCGACCACTCTCTTCCTTTCGCCACGGACTCGATGGCTCCTCGCAAGCCTACAAAGGCTGGATCGACTGGCGAAGACCCTGGCAGCCTTGGCGAAGGGTGGTCGTGCTTCCTTGGGAAATCACTTGTCAAGGAGGCCGCCTTGGGCGAGCTTGTCCTTTCTGGCATTCTCGTGGAGGGCCAGGCGACCTGCGGGGGCGAAGCCATCGTCCATTCGCCCGGTGACAACCAGACTGTTGTCTTCGCGGCCTTCTTCGCTGCCGGACTTCGCCTCCCTTGCAATGACTTTCTGCCGTCCGTGTTGGAAATGTACGAGGTCAAGCTTTACTAGCTCAACCCATCAGCGTTCCCGAAGTTAGCTGTTTTTGCATGGATGTGCCGAACGTGTGGGTTCGATCCCACTGCCGAGCTTTTCGCCGTTCTGTTTATGGCATGCGCGACGACGAAGGACGTGAGCACATCGGCCGGTCCAAAGAGGATGATGTTTGGGTGCGTGAATTTCATACTCCGCCCTGAGCGCTCGGACGCCTAGCCGGTGCCTGCCTCGATGGCGAAATGGGAGCGAAATTGGATGCAAAAGTGGCTTTACATCAATAACCCATATTCCGCTGAAGATAGCAGGGCGAACTGGCTTAGGTTCGAACGCGCTGCCGTTTCGATCGCTGCTAAGCCGAACGTGTAGGTCGACGGTGTTCTTGAGTCTCGGCTTATCCTCCTTCGCAAGGTCGCACGGCGGCTAAGTACCCGTGACCTCTGCGAGGAGTTTTGCCTGCTTCAGATTTCTCCCCTTGCTCGCGAATGGGGGGGGTGTTGGTTAGTGAGGACGAAAAGGTGCTCGGACTTCCCCGCCTCGCTTTTCCTCTGGGAGTCCACTGTAAGTTCCTTGTGTTTATCAGCGTCCTTTGTATGTATGTGGACATCTTTCGACTCATTCCGCTTATTTTTTTGGTTCGCACACATGGAGACGCTGAAACCGAGGCGTCGAAGATGGTTGGGGGCCTTACTTCAGCCGAGTTTGCCCGCCTGCTTTCGCGTCAGCTTGACGGCCGGGCGAACCGAGTTCACTTTGGCGAACTACCCGGTCGATTGATCCCCACCAAAGCTATTGACGACGTCGGAACGTCGAGAAAGCGTAAACAGGCGGTCGCGAAGGGCGGGCAAGTGCGATCTCATCACGCCACGAAGGACACAGCCGAAAGTGGTGAAGAGGAGGAGGAAGACGACGGGGAGGCCGAGTCTGAGGACGATGGCTCCCGTGGCTATACCCCTAGTCCGCCCCCAGCGAAATCTGGGGCGGGCTCTCGCATTTCACCCGTTCACCCGCAAGACGTTGCTGTGGCGAACACTCTTCTGGCGATCTCTAGCACTGCGGCGAAGCCGGTATCAGTCGCTAGAGGGAAGAAGAAGGGGAAGGTCGTCTAGATTGGTCGTGCCTTTTCGGACAGCGAGGGGTCCGACGGGACACCGACTTCGCCAGTTCTCCAGCGCGGTCCTCGTGGGGGGCGCGCATCTCCTCCGCCTTCTAGCAACGCCGAAGCGGTGACAGCTGGGAGTGCTTCGGCGCCAGCGATCGGGGCGAACAACCCTCAAGACGAACGGGTTGAGGTGGTTCCTTCACCAGCTCGCCGGCGGGAAGGAAAAGCTCCGACGGTCGAAGCGACTGTGTCAGACGTGACACTTACCGCCCCGCACTTCGTTCCTGCCGATTTCGCCACTCGGCCAGAGATTACCCCTTTTGTGGATGGGGTGTGCCAAGTTATCGCGCCCACGGAAGGCCTTGGTCTCTTCACCGAGATGAACGAGTTCGGCGAGAGCTGTGCCGCCGTGGAGAGCTTGTTTGTTCGGGTATGCTTTTTTTTTTCCTTGCGCGAAATTTTCCCTTTTCTCTTATATCATGGCGTAATTGTTCCGGACTCCCCTTTCCAGGGCCTTGCCGCGCATCTGAGTGCAAAGAAGTCTGCCCTGGAAAGGCTGGATGGTTACCGGCTTCGGTTGCGGAAGGCCGAGGACGACCTTCGCCACAAGGAGGACGAAAGGCGCGTCGTGGCGGACACCTTGAGGAGGGCGAATGTGGAGAACAGGTCCCTCCGTGCCGATCTGGAAGCGTCGAACAGGCGGGGCACCGAGCGTGATCGCCAGCTTGCTGCGGCCGAAGAGAGGATCAAGTCTCTTGAGACCCGCCTCGTTTCGTCCGAAGCCGCTGCTTCGACTTTAGGGCTGGCGACGGAATCTGCCAAGGAGGCCTGTTACACGCTCAGGCTGGCCCTGAATAACCTTGGTGCTCGAGCGGAGGACACCCTGGGAGATGATGGGATGGCTTTCGACTTTTCCGAGTGGATGCAAGAGTCGGCCGGCTCAGTTGTCGAAGTGGCTGGCGCTTATGGGGATTGTTGTGCTCGTGTTTCGGCGGGCTTCGTCCTTAGCCTGCTACATACGCACAGTTGCGAGCATATCAGGGATTTTCCCCGCTATGTGACGGAAGAATGGCCTTCAAACTCGCAATGCTCCGGGGCGGCCTTAAAGGCGTTCCAAAAGGGTTTCTGGGAGGACGGTGGCCGGGATTGCGCGAAGACCCGACTTTGCGAGAATCTTGAGAGGATCGCGAAGGAGGAGGAAGTTGCTGCCGTCCATGCCGGAGGGGATCCTGGGTCCACGGAGCTAGCAGGCGAAGACAATAAAGGCCAAGACCACCCTGAGGTGTGAGGCCCTTCGCCCTCGTATGATTTATTTAATTTTTTTTTTGCGTTAGTAGCCCTGCTATATATAGGCTCTTTGAATGTTCGGCTCTCAGCCGCTTTCGCCTTGTAATTGTTATGACTTCTTGTTAATGGAAAAAGAAATCGTCGTTTCGCCAGCATTATTATCGTGTTGGACAGTGGTATTGATTTCGCCCGGATTTTTCCTTTTGTACTTGTTCTTTGGTGCTTTATTAGCAGGTTTATGGCCGGAAATCATGCATTCGGCCCCCCCCCACTACTGGTTGGCGAAAAGAGAACGAGAAATTCGTGGCGGCGAAAGGTTTGCCGAAGGTTAAGCGTCCTCTTCGGCCTGTTTACTGCGAGATGTTAATAAATGGCAACAGCTACCGAGTCATAAAGGTTGCCAAGTGGATGCGCGCACATCCGGGTCAGACCCTAGAAGATTATGACCGCCATCGTGTTTCGTGCCTCGAGAACAGTACAAACTTTTGGCAAAACTTTAAGAGGTCGATTCGCCAAGAGGCGATCGCTTGCCGCCGTTATGGCGTAATTTGTGTTTCGCCCCCTCTCCCCTTAGGGTAGTATACGACATTACTAGTGATGGCGAACCGTGTTCACCAAGTCGTTCCTTAGGGAGTGGGCATTACTTCGGGGGTGAAGATGTAATTTATTTGTGAGTTGGACTGTGAAGCCTTTGCTTTCTATGCTTGTAGCATGTTGTATGGCTGTAACCTTTGATTATTTTTCCGAAATAAATAAAGATGTGTTTTATTTCCTTTTCGCTGTTTTCGCATTGTCACCTTTCGTGCTTTCGTTAGGTCGAAACATGTCGGCCCCTTTGCGTATAATAGCGAAATAGGTATGTTGACTTTTCAGTTTTGAACTTCCGTTTTCGATATGTGGTATTCCGCGCTGAAAGAAGCGCTTGTGTTCACATTGATCGAGTACAACAGTGTTCGGTTAGTTATTTCCGAAATAAGCTGTCGCGGTTTCAACGTTCGGCGAGCAATGCTTCGGCCGATTCGTTTCGCCCCCCTGGCTTTTTCGCTGATCAGGCGTTTGCCTTGGGGTTTTTCCACGAATTATCATTTACACAGGTAAAGAGGCGAAAAACACAAAGATTTTATACTGGTTCGGGCCTCCAATGTGGATAATAACCCTACATCCAGTTTTTTTTTCTTTTTCCATTTTCCTCTTTTATTTTTTGCATTTTTGTGCCGAAGGGCTTACATATCAATATGTACATTTTTACAAGTTGGCGATTTGGGTGCCACCCGTTCTAGACATAGAAACGCCTAAGGGAAGCAGTGTTCCAGAAATAGTCGAACTCTTCGCCTTTCAGTGTCGCTAGGCGAAAGGAGCCTGTTCTGGACCTGTGCTTGATGAGGTATGGCCCTTCCCACTTCGATTCAAGCTTCCCGACCTCCACTGGGTTCGCCTTCTTCCTTAGGACGAGATGGCCAGGCAACAGCTCTGTTGGTCGAATCTTTTTGTTATAAGTTGCCGAAGTGCTTGTGGCGTATTTGTGCATGTGTTCCAGTGCTTCGACTCTTAACCCTTCAAGGAGTTCGAGTGACACATCGCGCCCGTCTTCACCTCCCGAGAACATCACCCTTGGTGAATTAGCCCCTAGCTCAGTTGGGGTCATTGCTTCATCGCCGTAGAGGAGCATGAACAGGCTGAACTTGGTTGGCCTTGTGGGGGTCGTTCGAAGGGCCCAAAAAACAGATAACATTTCGTCTAGCCATTTGCCCTTCGCTGCCCCCTCAAGCCTTTTCTTGAGCGCCTCCAGAATTTTGCCATTTGTTCGTTCGGCTGCCCCATTTGACTGTGGGTGCGCGACCGAAGCGAACCTGATTTTCAGGTTTAGCCCTTCGCACATTTCTCTGAACTTGTCAGAGTCAAATTGCTTGCCGTTGTTAGTGATGAACTCCTTTGGCACTCCGAAACGGCAAACAATGTTTTTCCACACGAACTTCTGTATGGCTGCCGAAGTGATCGCACCGAGTGGTTCGGCCTCGATCCAGCGGGAGAAGTATTCGATGGCTACAATTGCAAACTTGTACCTATTTCGCGCCACAGGGAATGGGCCAATGATGTCTAGCCCCCATCTGGCGAAAGGCCAGATTGGTGCGATAGGCTGCAGTTCGTGCTGAGGTGCAGTTTGGCTTCGGCCGTGCCGCTGACAGCTTTCACACCTCTTGGCTTGCTCGACACAAACTTTTAGCACAGTTGGCCAATACACCCCCGGGCGAAACACTTTGGAAGCAACCGTCCTTGTGGCCTGATGTGCACCACACAGCCCCTGGTGTATCTCTTTCGCCATTTCCTTTCCTTCGGTGAAAGAAATGCAGCGAAGTAAGGGTTGGAGCACCCCGGAATGATACAGCTGGCCGGAGACTAGCTTGTATTTTACGGCTCTGAGCTGTAAGCGCTTCGCTTTTGCTTCATCTTCCGGTATTTTACGGCTCTGAGCTGTAAGCGCTTCACTTTTGCTTCGTCTTCCGGGAGCCAGCCATTCTTGAGGTACTTGACGAACGGTGTTCGCCAGTCCTCTAGGTCTTCACCCAGTTCTGCCTGGTCAATTGCCATGACGTCCAGTCTTTCTGTGGGCACACTTGGTGCGTACAAGACTTCAAAAAAGATGCCTGGCGAATGCGGGCCTCCACAGGCGGCAGATTTCGCCAGGGTATCTGCTTCCTCATTCTGGCCTCTAGGTAAGTGTTCGACCGTTACGCCAGCAAAGCACTTTTCCATAGACCGAACGGCCTCCAGATATCTCTTCATTCCTTCTTCTTTCGCCTCAAAGGATTTGTCAACATGACTAGCCACCAGTTTGGAGTCTGTTCGGATGAGCAAACGCCGAACCCCCAGTGCTTTCACCTTTCTTAGGCCCAATAGTACAGCTTCGTATTCGGCCGTGTTGTTGGTCGTATCGAACTGCAGTCTTGCGGCATACCAAATGGGCACGCCCCCTGGCGAAGTGAGTACTACCGCGACACCCACCCCCTTGTGCGACTACGAGCCGTCGGAGTGCATTACCCAAGGCTGTTCGACAGGCTCGGGGTCGGGGGCGGACGTCGGTGTTTATTCGGCCACGAAGTCAGCTAGGACTTGGGACTTGATGGCAGTGCGGGCGACAAAACGCAGGTCGAAGGCTGATAACTCCGCCGCCCACTTGCTGAGTCGGCCCGTGATTTCCTTGCCCCGCAGCACTTCGCCCAAAGGATACTGCGATGGCACAGTGACTTTGTGAGCCTGAAAGCCGTGCTTAAGCTTGTGTGAAGCCATCACTAGGGCGTAAGCGAGCTTTTCAATTTCGATGTATCTTGTCTTCGCCCCTTGCAAAGCTTCAGAGATGAAGTATACTGGTTTCTGACCTGACTCTGTCTCTTAGACAAGAGCCGCATTGACCGCCACCGACGAAACTGCTAAATAGAGCAGCAGTTCGCTTCCTGGTGTTGGGCTGACCAAGGCGGGTGGGTTTTGCAGATACTGCTTTAGCTCGTCGAATGCTACTTGGCATTTGAGTGTCCAGCTAAACTTTCCCGCACCCCGGAGGGTTTTGAAGAAGGGCAAACCTCTTTCGGCTGCTTTTGAGAGAAATCGACTGAGCGCCGCAATTCGGCCAGCGAGCTTTTGTACTTCGCGTACGCTTGACGGGGGCTTCATTTGCCGAATGGCGTCGATTTTCTCAGGGTTCGCCTCGATGCCCCTTTCAAAAACAAGAAAACCCAACAACTTGCCCGCGCGAACACCGAAAACACACTTCTTAGGATTCAGTTTCATACCAGCCGCATGCAAGTTGTCGAAGGTCTCTTGTAAGTCGGACGCATGGTCGAAAGCCTTGCGGCTTTTTACTACAATGTCATCGACATAGGCCTCCACATTTCGCCCCAATTGCTTGTAAAGGACCTTGTACACCAGCCTGGCGAACGTTGCTCCAGCATTCCTTAGGCCGAAAGGCATCCTGAGGTGGCAGAAAGTGCTGAACGGTGTGATGAAAGCTTTCTTGGGGATGTCGGCCGGATTCATGTGGATCTGGTGATAGCCGGAATATGCATCCAAAAAGCTCATGAGCTCGCAGCCGGCTGTCGAATCAACAAGCTGGTAGATCCGCGGCAGGGAAAAGTCGTCTTTCGGGCACACTTTATTGAGGTCTGTGAAATCGACACACATGCGCCACTTGCCGTTCGACTTTCTCACCAAAACAGGGTTCGCCAACCACTCGGGGTGGTCAATCTCTTGGATCACCCCCGCTTTGAGTAGCTTCTGCACTTCGGCCTTTGCTGCCTCTTACCGATCGGCGGACATCTTTCACAGCTTCTGTTTCCTTGGCTTGGCATTCGGCTTGACCGCCGGATGGTGCATAATGAGGTCTGTCGAAACACCTCCCACTTCGTCGGGGCTCCAGGCGAAGATGTCAATGTTCTTCTTGAACACCTCCAGGATGTTTTCAACTTCCTCTTCGCCTAGATCACCCCCCAGCAGGACGAGCTTTGCGGGATCGGCATCGTCGACTTGCATCTTAATCACCTTGCCATGAGGTGCAGGCTTCAGCATGCGTTTAGCGTGGTCATGTGGTTCGGCCTCTACATTGTGTACTGCCATGCTGATTGCGGCCATGTCGCCCTTCGATGTGGTCGAGGGTTGAAGCCCCTTGGCGACGATCACACCTGTTGGGCCCGGCATCTTAAGCTTGAGATAGTTGTGATGGGAGATGGCTTCAAACTTGTTCAAGGTTGCACGGCCGAAGATGGCATTGTAGTTGTATGGGATATCAACGACATCGAACAGTATTTGCTCTTCGCGCCCGTTTTCACCTGTGCCGAAGGCTACCACCAGTTGTACTTGGCCCAAGACTTGAACTGCTTCGCCGCCGAAACCTCGAAGCGAGGCTGGCGCCTGGGTGAGGGCTAGTGTTGACAACCCCATCTTGGCATATGCCTCGGCAAAGATGACATCGGCCGAACTTCCCCCGTCCACCAGGATTCGCCGGACTTCGAAGCCAGCTACCTCAGCCGAAATCACCAAGGGGTCTTGATGTGGGAATAGCAACCCTTCGGCGTCCTCTGGCCCGAAAGAAGAGGATGGGCGAAACACCTATGGGGACAAGAGACACCGTGGAAGGAAAGAACGGAGGAAGAGAGCGCACGCGGTAAAAGTGGCAAGTGTGGCGGTGAAAAGGAAAGAGGGGTGGGGATATATACCCCACCCGGGCGACGTTTCGCCTACCCACAACTAATAAAGCGCCACGTGGCGCAAGGGTAGGCGAAACGGTAAATCCCCATCATCCGAGCAGCACAGTAAAAGGCCCATCAAAGGAAAGCCCAATACTGTTCCCTTCGGCCCGGTAAAGGTAAGAATATTTTATTTGCAGGAACAATGTAGGTTTCGGCAGGAGCATCGGTCGAAAGGGGGCACCACATACCATACCACATGGTTTGCACGGTCTCGGCCGAAGCTCCATTCTTACCCTTGCCCGTGAGGGGCTTGTTGGCGGATGGCATGAGGCCCTTCGACCAAATCTGCCGAAACCCGTGGCGAAGGTTATGAACCAAGAATGGTGTGAGGCGAAGCGTCGCATGAGTAAGCCGGAGGCGCCTCAGGCGAAGAGTACCTGCCGAAGAGAGACGACTTCGTCGTGTCTATTTCGCTCCCGCAAGGGCCGAAGAAGCCTTTCCGGCCCATCAAGCCTAGGGGCTATAGGGCCGGCGATCGCCCGACGGCCCATCAGGGGCCCATAAGCCCCCTTGACATTATGTATCCTTGTAAATGTCCCTTTCATAAGGGCAACCATGTAAATTCCTCTGTATAACCTAAACCCTAGTAGTAAGAATCTGTAATGGGGCTATAAATAGTCCCCTAGGGCCATGTAATAGGGGGGAGGAAGAAGAAGAAATTCCAAAAAACCAATACATTTCGTTTCTTTCCAACCACTGTTGAGTAACCACGTCTTTCGACGTATGCGGTTGTCGTTTTGACAACATTTTGCATGAAACTTTGCATGAATTACATCGTAAAAACAAAAGTGTTGTAATTTTTAAGATTGATTTTGAGAAAGCTTATGATAAGGTTAAATGGTCATTTGTACAACAGACTTTGAGGATGAAAGGCTTCTCTCCTAAATGGTGTGAGTGGATTGCCTCTTTTATTCAAGGTGGTCATGTTGGTATTAAAGTTAATGATCAAACTGGTAATAATTTTCAAACATATAAAGGTCTTAGTCAAGGGGATCCTCTATCTCCAATTTTGTTTAATTTAGTTGCTGATATGCTAGCTTTACTAATTAAAAGAGCTAAAGATAATGGATCTCTTAATGGGGTGGTTCCTCACCTAGTGGATGATGGTTTGTCTATTTTGAAATATGCAGATGTGTCACGCCCAGAAATTCCCGAATAGAATTCCAAGCAGAATGTGCATTAAAATCCCCGTCCAGGACCGGCCGGGGTACACAAACGACAAAGTTGACATATAGATCCACGTCTTACAAACATTATAAAAGTCTTACATAAATGCAGCGGAAAAACAAAAGATAACTGGAGCTAAGCCTTGACTTGGTCTGCAGCGGGAACACCACTCCACAGGCATCCTCGACGGCACGGACGAAGCCTACTCCTCAGAGAAACCCACCATCGGATACATACTCATATTCTGGGGTTGGGGAAAATAGAGCAAGACTGAGTACTACCCACTGTACTCAGCAAGTCATACCGGAATAGGGGTATGATGCAGGGATTTATCAAGGAATAACTACAATGGTTCATTTGCATAAAACGGGCATTTATAAACAGAAGTTGAGAGTAGTAAAACAATTGTAATAATTAATCAATATTAATCATCCACTGTCCAACGCTATACCACGTTGCAACAGGCCCAACCATCCACCTATACTATCCAATTCCATTAGACTAATCTAGAGTGAGTCTAATCACGGTGAATCTGGTTGACCGCCCATAACCGCGGGCATGGCTATTCGAATAGTTTTACTCTGATCAGAGGTGTACAACTGTACCCACAAGACACAGCCCCACGACACGTTTCCGTGTGCCGGCATGCCACCACGACATACCGAAAAGAGGCCGTGACAGGACCCTTCGCATAACCTCCTTTAACCAAGCACACCACACCTCAGGTTTCACCCCCACTCCTCGCAAGGCAGCGGGCAGTCCCCTCTCGTGCCTAGGTGAATCCGGAAGCGACAGAGGCCGTCGCAGGGCCCGCCCCGCTCCATCACGCCCACCCTTGCCTGGATGCGTCAGCTAGAGGAAAGCTACACTACAAGCCCAGCCGTTGCCCATGCTGGCTTGTGGTAAGTACGAGGAATTCTTCCAGGGTTTCTCGCGAACCGGTCCTTAATTTGCCATGGGTGCGACTAGCAAAACCATGCACCCACAGCCCACCATGTGATTCATTTTAATTAACCATCACCAAAACGGTGGCACTAATCCAACATTACCATTAGAACCTACAGTCTATACATTAATATTATATCCCCCATTGTGTGCTAGTTGAACTAAGCATGGCTAAGCAATCCCTAATCCAACCTCTAGTCATGTTGTAACCCAAGTTAACAAAGTAACGGATATCAAGCAAATAGCATGGCTATAACAGTAGGTAAACATCCCATAGGTTTATTGTAAAACAATGCAGAATTTGAAAGAAAACAATACAACACTTGCAATATAGGATCAACATGATCAAGTGACAAGCATGACTTGCCTTGCTCTGCTGCTGGAGGAACCTCGGCGACTATCTCGAAGTACACCGGTGCGTCGGAAGAGCCGGAATCTAAGCGACAAACCAAGCAAACAATACAAACAGGCTATAAGGCCACTTAAACAGAGAACAAAACCATTTTTAATGGATTCTACACATTTTTCTTGATTTACTGAGAATTGAATGGGCTTAAACGGAGCTCGGATGAATTAGTTATGATTTTTAGAAGATTCATTGTATTTTTACTATAAACAGAAAAATCCTTAATTGAATTATTGCGCAATAAATAAATCCTGAGGAGAGAGAGGGCGGCGCCGACATGCGGGCCCCACACGTCAGCGGCTGCGGGCGCTGGTCCATGGTGGATCGGGTCCACGGACAGGGGAGAAGGGGCGCACCACGTGGCGCACACGCGGCACACACGCGGCGGGCACGTGCCGGCCACGCGGCGGCCGAACCGACGGCCCCAATCTACCCATGGGTAGATCGGACGATGGCGGAGAGCGAGCGGCCGGCGTGCGCGAGCGGCTCAAGCCGGCCCGGGGCCATGGTGCGACGGCAGCGCGGCACCGGCGGACGGCGGCTGAGCGGCTAAGCGGCTAAGCGGTGGCGCGACCACGGAAAGGGAGGAGGAAGAAGGAAGGGGGAATCGTCCTCACCGAGGGAGCCCGACCGGCGAGGAGAGGGGCGACGGCGACCGGCGACGAGGAGCGACGGAGGGAGGTCGACAAGCGGCGGACAGGGTCCGGGACGACCTAAGGAACGAAATGGAAAGGATTAGAGAGGGAAAGAGGGACCATAGACGGCGGGAACGCCGGCCGAAGGCGGCGGCCATGGCGGCTCTTACCGGTGCGTGGCGGGGATGAGGCTCCGGCGGTGAACCTCGACGGGGGAGGGGTGGACGAGGTGGACCTCGGCCACGCGAACTCGACGACGGCGACGGCGCGGTGCGGCGGCGAGCCTAGCGGCGGCTAGAGGCGGCCGGAGCAGAGGAAGAGGCGGCGGCGGGTGGGTGCACGGTGCGGGAGCGATGGAGAGCTCGGGAGAGGCCGGCGAAAGAAAGAAAAGTGAAGAGGAGGATGCGGGGATGGATTTTATAGGGGCGGAGAGGTCGGGAATGGCCAGGGGTGGCCCGATTTCACCGGCCGACATGGGAGAGGTGGAGGTGGAGAGAGAGGCGGGATTCGAATTTCGAATCCCGGCCATCTCGGGCGCGGGCGCAGGCGAGAGGGAGAGGGAGTGGGTGCGGGAGGCGCGGCGCATGCGCGGGCGTGGCCGACGTGGCCCAGAGGAGGCGGGGATGTGGGCGCGGCGGCGGTTGCGGGCGCCGCAGCGCGGGCGCGAGGTGGGAGACGGGCCCGACAGGTGGGCCCCACCTGTCGGCGACCCCGGGTGAGAGGAGGCGGGCGGCTGGCTCGCCCGGCTCAGCTGGGCCTCGGCCTTCGGCCGGCCCAGCGGGAAGGGGGAGGGAAAGGGAGAATGGGCCGGCGGCCCATTCAAAGGAAAAAGAGAAAAGAAAAAAAAAGAAAAAGGAAAATGAATTTTCTAGGGATTAAATATTGCTTGTGCTCAATTTTAATTGGTTAAAACTATTTCTAGAGCTTTGAAAATTCCACTAAAAATCTTGTTAGCGTATTTCGACATGTAGAACTCAAGAAAAATTCCACATGCAAATTCCGATTATTATTTGCATTAATTTATTAAGGTTTACTCTTGCTTTACACTGGTATTTTCTTGAGACCATTTATAACTTCAATTTAGGCTTGGGAAAGAACTTCAGGGTGTGACAAGATGATACCATCATTTTTTTGGAACATGACTTACAACAAGCAAAGAATTTAAAATTGATATTGTCTATCTTTGAGAAATTATCTAGCTTGAAAATTAATTTTCACAAAAGTGAGCTATTTTGCTTTGGTCAGGCAAAGGAGTATTATGAGCAATATTCTAATATCTTTGATTGTAAGTTAGGGTCGTTTCCAGTTAAATATCTCGGTATTCCAATGCATTTTAGAAAGCTTTGTAATAAAGATTGGAAAGTTATTGAACAAAGAATTGAGAAAAAACTTAGCAGCTAGAAAGGAAAACAAATGTCTGTTGGGAGTAGACTAGTTTTGATAATTTTGTCATTTCAAGTTTAGCTATGTTTATGATATCTTTTTTTGAGATTCCGAAAGTGGTTCTTCAAAAGATTGATTATTATAGATCTTGTTTCTTTTGGCAAGGTGACGATCATAAGAAAAAATATAGACTTACTAGATGGGATATTATTTGCCAACCCAAAGAACAGGGTGGTTTAGGGGTTCATAATTTAGAGATTCAAAATATATGTCTTTTGAGTAAGTGGTTATTTAAGTAAATAAATGAAAATGGTGTTTGGCAAGACCTTTTGAAGAGAAAGTATCTTTACAATAAGTCTATTACCCAAGTTGACAGGAAACAAGGTGACTCCCATTTTTGGTCAGGACTCATGAAAGTCAAAAACACTTTCTTAACTACGAGTTCTTGGATTGTGAATAATGGGGAACAAATAAGATTTTGGGAAGATAAATGGCTAGGAAATATGGCCTTTAGAGAAAAGTATCCATCTTTATATGCTATTGTCAGAAGGAGAAGTTCTTCTGTTGCTAGTGTTATGGCTTCTGTTCCACTCAATGTTTCTTTCAGGAGAGCTTTAGTTAGTCAGAATTTAACACTTTGGCATGAATTGTGTGCATCTATTGTTCATATTCAGTTGAATAATACTTCTGATTGTTTTAGATGGAACTATCATCAGAATGGCCAATTTTCAGTTAGATCAATGTACTTAGCTTTAATTAACAATGGTTACATTGATAGAAATAAGTTAATTTGGAAACATAAGATGCCACTTAAGATCAAAATCTTTATGTGGTATTTGCTTAAGGGAGTTGTGTTAACCAAGGATAATTTAGCAAGACGAAATTAGAATGGTAATTTAAGATGTTGCTTTTGTACAAAAAATGAGTCTATCCAACATTTGTTCATTGAATGTCATTTTGCAAAGTTTATTTGGAGAGCAGTTCAGTTTTCTTTTGGTTGATATATTCCTACTAGCATATCTCATATTTTTGATGATTGGTTTCAAGGAGTCATAAACAAAAAGATCAAACTGATACTTGTTGGAGCTTCTGCCTTGTGTCGGGCTTTGTGGTTGAGTAGAAATGATAGGGTTTTTGACAAATCACCTACTGTTACTTATATAGAGGTTATTTTTAAGCCAACATATTGGCTTCGTCTGTGGGCACAGTTACAAAAGTGTGATGAAGATGGAGAATTCCTAATTGTTGCGTGTCGTATGCTTGAAACGAGGTTATGCAACTGTTTGCCAATCATGAATGGAGATTTACCAATAGACTGAAATAATGTTATTTTGTGTAGTTTGGTTTCCTTTTAATTTTGGTTGGTGTGTTTGCTTTCTTTTGGCCTGCACTCTTACAGAGTGCTAGTTTGTAATAATTGGGTATAGCTCTTTTGAGTAAAGGCCGAGATGTTATTTCATTCCATTATCTAAAAAAAAGAACAACTCCCGGCATCCTGCACTTAGGCGCCAAAAAAGAAATTAGGACCCGCCAAAGGATAAAAAATTGAGACCACATCAGTTACGTCTAAATTTTTCATCACTCAAAAAAAATATTTGTTTTACAAAAAAAAATACTATCACCACAATTTAACCTACAAGTCATGGCAATAGTACTGGTACATTGCAACAGTAATATATTGTGGCTAGAGAGAATACGTTAGTTGCCATAAAAAAAACTGTTGCAAAAAATACCCTTATTGCTACAGTAATTTTCCGTGTGGCCATAGCCCACTGTTTATTGCAACAAAAAATAAAAGTATAACAACAATAATAAATTGTTGTGATATAATTTACCAATTGCCACAAGATGACCAGACATGGCAATAGAATAATGCATTTGCCACGAATAAAAGTTCGTTGCAATATTTTCATGGCAATAGCATAATTCTCTCGTAGTGAGATTGAGGTTCTAATCACGACTTAGGTCAAACTCAACTGATGCAGCTATAATTATGAAAAGAAGAACAATATCTAAACAATCAAGCCGTTGGATGTTTCATAGGGTGGTGGATACCCTATATAATCTAAGTCAAAGTTGGTATTTAACCTAATCGGCTGCCCTCTAGCGATAGATGTTAGCCGACTGAAGGTTAAATAACAATATTGCCGGAGATTATATAGGATATATGATAACTCGATAACTTACATAAACAGGATTAGAGTGTCATAAAGATGGAAGCACTAATCCCGAGAACACAAGCCGCTATGACAAGTTTACCTCTAGCTGAAGATCGAAACCGATGCAGCTCAACCCGAAAGTAAGAACTCGTCGAGATGAAACGAAAGTAAAAAGGGTGACGATGCGCCGAGATTATTATTGAACGTGTGTTAATTTTATTACATAGGGCTCGGGGTCTATTTATACCCGAGATTACAAAATATGTCCATGTCGGACAGGACTTTTATCTCTAACAAACTCTAAAATACCATAAGTCTTTGCGGCAGACTTTTGCCCAAGCTTATCTCTAAGAAAATTACATAAAATATCCTAATTAATAGATACAATTATCTTCTTAGGACTCAATCCGTGCATAGCAATCCATATGAAGCACTTCAACCTAACCCGATGACGTGAACCGAGTCGTATTGTCGGAATCGGCTCAATCGGCTAGCCTTGTCCGACTCGAACTCTGCCGATTCTGGTCGCAGCCAATCCGGACTCTGTTTCCGGAACGATCTCTATCTTGGATTCCGCTTCGGTTTTATCTCTATCTCCGATACTTGAATTATCAAATCTGGTCGTTAACACGGCTACGTTCTGGACTATTTGAGAAAATGTTATTAACGAATACACGGGAGTCAAAGACACTACTTAGATCTGATCGATGAACGACTACCGTATCTGCGCACGGCGCTCACGCGAAAGTGTCTTCTCAAAACTCAATTGGAATTTGCAGCCAGACCGTTGTCGTGCCGGACCAACTATTCGAATTCCAGCTCCCAGGTGTACTGCTCATTTCACCGCGGACAGCAACGAGTCGACGAGACTTCTGCCCGCGTACATATGGTGACGCAGTACGCGTCGGTGCATGGTGCCCTGGCCGTCGATGTTCTTCGTCGTCGGTGCGAGGCCCTGCGCGCCGATGGGCGGGAGCCAGTGCAGCTGCCTCGCCGTGGGGCTTGTGTCGCTCGCGCACGTACGTAAATTTGTCGGCGCGTACGTAATACGTCGTACGCGCCCTCGAGGTACGCGGCCAGCCAGCGGAGCCGGTGCGTGGCCGATATGATTCTCGACGACGACGAGGGGTGAGCGGCAGCATATATACTGGCGTCTCAAGCCGACGATCTCATACTGAATGTTTGCCGCGCGTGCGCGAGCGACCGTCTGCCGTGCCACCTCGATCGAGAACCAACCGTCGCGCCCACTGCCGTGATCAGCATCGATCACACGTACGACGTGTCCTCGCGCCCGAACCGCACCTTCGAAAACGCCAACGCGTTCCGCTGGCCGGTGGCATCGTAGCAGCAGCAGCAGCCAGCAGGACGATGAGGTCCGAGCACGGCACACATATGAGCTGCGGGTCCTTTCCCTTGCCAATTTCGAGGCCCATACGGTGCAGCCACTAGCGTCCCACCTCGCTTACCAAACATAAGTTTCAGTCCTTTATAAACTGAGGCCAGGATGCACTTGTCGAGAAACACCTTGTCGTCAGCTGAGTATAACATGTACCAATTTGGGAGGGGTAAAGCAGGCGATCGGGCATTCCCTAGCCCCCTCCTCCTTTGCTTGATGATCCCCTCCCTATGAATTTCAAACCATTTAAAAAAATAGAAGTTAAAAAAATCTAATACCCTTAAAATATATTCTTAAAAATAATAAATGTGCATAGACTTTATATTTATAAATATATGCAGTAAACTCCATACATAAAAAAAAACATTTGAATATAAATTTTAGGTATATAACCTTACACAAAAAGAAAATTGGTGCAAAAAAGGTAAGTGGTGAAAAAAAAATCTCGCCTAGGAAAGGCGAAAAAAACATTTGAATATAAATTTTACGTATATAAACTTATAAAAAACAAAATTGGTGCAAAAAAAAAAGTAAGTGGTGAACAAAAAAAATCTCGCCTGAGAAAGGCGATCGTTGTCAGGAGATTTGTGAACCTCCACTATTACGTCCTAGATACGTGTGGGCCCACTTCTCATTTCTCAAATATCAGTAGTTCTATTTTTTAAAAAAAAATGATTGACAACATATATAAGGATACACCATCTCGTAAAAACTCAAGTCCAAAGTCAATCTACATAATTATTAGAAACAAAGTAAACAAATTTTATAGCACTGGAAATAACGTTTCTAGACATCTGCATTTTGCCACGGTTGAATCCTAATATCTGTACGGTTAATTTGACTTCCATGGTTCTCTGAAGAAGAAACCGTCTTCTCTAATTCACTGCCAAATATGCTGGAATTTGGATCTTCAACAATAGGAGGGCTCATGGAACTAAGGAACGTAGAGCATGCCTCCTTGAGTTTGCAACAATGGTGCTTCTCCACTAGCACCAACATGGTTGACACTGAGCATGTATCAATGTGGTTGCACAACTTATCTTCGTAGACAAACTTTAACCTCTGTAAGCCATACCTGTCTGTAGCAGCAAGCAACTGTTGAGCCATAGCTACATTGTCTTTTCCATGACCTATCTCTAGCCAAATGTCTGTGTAGATGAACCCAAGCAGAGCCTTGAACACTCGTGCTTCCATGTTGTCAATCTGTATCGCATCTATGGTGCCTTTCTTCGTCGGCCCGAAAAACTCTGCCTTGAAGACCGGTGACCGTGCCGCCAGCACCAACCGGTGCGCCGCAAACATCTCGCCACCGACCAGGAACTTAACATCGGTGCCTTCTTTGCTTACGAGGAGATCACCATAATGCAGATGCATGTTCGACGGTGGTACGACGACAGATGGCTTTTCTTTTGGGATGATTACATGGGCAGCAATGGCAAAGTAGTCATCATTGAGATATTCTGATCGCTCTAATTCGTCTCTCCTAATGAAGTTTTCGAACCCCCTTGCCCTACCAGAAGATGTTGAAAAGTTACGTAATTTGGTGTGATAGGTGTACGAGGGCACCGGGTTCCCGTATCGATCGAGCAGGCTGAATGTAGCTTTTGCCAGCACGTCCTCCGATCCTCGGTGACGATGCCCTCAAGCGCGAGGAAGATGGAGATGCAGTCCTTGTTGCTGTCGCGGCATCCGTTTGGGTAGTAGCTGACATGCCAGGTGTGGCCTCCTGCGCTGAACGGACAGGAGCTGAGGGGGTGGTGGCGGCCGGCTTTCAAGGTGTTGGAGTACCCGTTGATCTTGAGTACGTGATAAGCCTGCGCCGCGATGGTCGTGACGGTGGACCTCGACGGCGGGGAAGAACCGTCGCCGGCGCTGGCCGCAAGTGTCGTCGCCGTCGTTGTCACCATGCCTGCAGTCTTGTGTTGGTAGGCCGTTCTCTCTCGTGGAAAAGATTGATTTCCTACTAACAGACTGCACGCCTGCTTCTTGTAGGACAAAGTGTTAGAATCCAATTCCAGCTGCAGGTTGCTGGGTGAAGAGAAAGAACTTCGATTTGGGTTATTGGCAGCTTCGTCTGCCGGAACGGCCGGTGCCTGTGCAATAATCTGCACGCGTCCGTGTCGCTCATGGTCGTTGCTGACTAGCTTGTAGTGTGACGGTTTATGTTTATCGTTGGAGGATCATTTCGCAATGGTTGTTGCATATATACTGTACTTTTCGTTTGATGGTACGCGGCTAGTTGATCGAAAAAAGCTGTCAGTGCCAATTGCCAAACCGCCTACTGCACTGACCTGCTTGATTCCCCTTTCGTATCCATACGTACAGTTCACACAAATATTTCCTTCGCAACCAATGACAGAAATACTAGTTTGATTATATCATAACGTTGGTTACATATTTTGAGATGGCAAGAGTAGATCTGTTGGTAAGGATAAGATATTACCTTCGTTCTCGAATATAAGTACTTTTTTATATGAATACAGGTATTAAAAAGTAGATAAAAATAATTGGAGGAAAATTATGATAGGTAAAGAAAATAAAATAGGTGAAAATTAAACATAGAATAATTAAGATTGGTTGAGAGAAAGTGAAGTTAGAAAATAGCTTTATTTTGAAACAAATTACAATGCTAAAATAGCTACACCATACGTCCCAGAAAGAATCAAATCCTGGCTCGGTATAAATCTGGACGTGCTCACTCAAATTCATAGTTAGGATTTATTTTTTACTGCTGGTGTATATTATAGGAGAGAATAAGTACTTTTCTAGCTCGGGCTATGAATAATTAGTTCTTTTACTAGATAATGATGAATAATTAGTTGTCACTCGACATTTGTCATATCGGATCGATTTGGGGGTGGATAAGGTATAAGAGATGAGAATGACTTGGGTTGATTAGCTTATGGTTTTATGCGTATTATTGTAGTATTCACATTGTTGCACAAACGATCTACATAACTAAATCATCAATTATACAGATCTAAATCATTTCAAAAAAAATACGGATCTAAACATATCTTACAAATTATTCTTATATTATCCAAATATATAGCATGAAAAAAAATATAATACTCCTATATTATCTAAACATTTTTCGTGCTCAAAGGCTGGTGTGTATATAGTTATTTTTTTACCAAAGTATATAGTTATTTTTTTTGTGTGTGCTGCAGTGGAGCTCCATTGTAGACCCTATTCTTTTTTTTTAACTTATGTTTAGGTAATGGAAGTATGGATTATTCTTGACACGCTTCGAAGTATGATCTATTCAAAAACGTTCATGACCATTTCTTAATATTTTGTCTAAGTTCTTTGTTAACTTTATAATCATGATATTTTATTAATATATTGGTTAATCAGCTTACTAGCTCAATACAATTATTTGTGACACACTTCGAAAGGTATGATTTTTCCAAAAAACCTTGTAAATGACAATTGCTTAATATTTTCTTCTGATTTATTTATTAACTTTATAATCTATGATATTTATCAATTATTCTATGTATTAGTTTGTTAGTTAATCAGCTCATCAGCTCAATAATGTAACACCTAATTATTTTAAGTTTTAGACCGGGGGTTACTAGATGGGAACATTTTTGTTAGAGTTGCCCACCAACACCACTACATGAACTAATAAAGGGCTTTTTGATTGCTACCAAAATACGACCTACCATTGTTTTGGTAGTTTGAATAGTACTTATGCTTAGTTTAGATTGAAGCCCATGCTAGATTTGTCATCAATATATAACATTCTTCCCTATAATTCACATGTTGGCTTCATATTGGTAGCAAACCAAATATAACCAACTGCAATCTTACTCTACCAAAGAATTGATAGGGTAGCAATCCATATAGGCCTAAAGATTACCCTCGATAGCTTAGTTTCAAAACATAGTACAACACGGAATAGATAGCAACCACACGCTTTTTTATTGGCACACTTACGATTGATATTTCTACAAAGATACATTAATAGTGCTAATGGGCATGTTCAGCAAGCCGACTGCAGCGGCAGCGTCTATGCTGCTTTTGTGCAATACTGTTGGTGTCGGCTGTGGCGCAACCGCAAAATCAGTAGCCAAACAGGACCAATGCGCAAGAAGATGTGTTTGTGTGAGAGGGTTGGACTTCCTTCTTGATTAAATACTTGCTAGAAATCATGTGGTTTGAAAGCCTATACGAGATTTTGTATATACCACTGGTGGACAAACCCTTTTTAATCCCAGTTCGCAACCCCCCTATAATCCTGGTTATGAACCGGGACTACGAATCCGGGACTAAAAATGCCCATTTTTAGTCCTGGTTGAAATAACCGGGACTAAACCAACCGGGACTAAATCTTTAGTCCCGGTTGGAGTTACCAACCGTTCTTTAGTTCCGGTTGGTGTTCTTTTTTCTTTCCTACTGCTTGCATGATTTCGAGCCCCACAAATCATTCATATTATCCACAAATCATTCGAACACCACAGATCATTCACAAAATCCCTAAATATATCAAGCTGCATTTTCTATCCCCAAATACATCACAAATCATTCACAAAATCACAAAATCATCTCCACAAATTCATTCACACATCACACATCACACAGATCAGAAAAAGAAATCCACATCACATAGATCGGCCGCACACATCGCACAGATCAGGAAAAAACCACATCGCAGAGATCGGGCGCTGGCCGTCCGCCGCCTCGCCGGCCTCCCACCCAGACGCCTCGGGCTCCACCACCGCCTGGGGAGTGTCGCCTCCCGCCGCCCGCCGCCTCGGCGGCCGGTGCCCGCCCGCTGCCACCTCGGGCTCCGCCGCCTCGTCGCCTCGCCGGCCTCGCTGGCCGCCTGCGCTGCCACCCACCGCTCCGCACTCTCCCTGCCGCCTCGTGCTGCCCGGCCTCATTGGTACGAGGAGGAGGAGGAAGAGAAGAGAAGGGAGAGGAATGGGAGAGAAGGGATGGAGGATTGGATGAGGCTGAGGATGAAGAAGGGATAAGGGAGGCTGTTTAATTAATGAGAGGGGAGGGGAGAGGAAGGGGGAGAGACCGAGGCGGCCGGGCGGGGCAGTGGTGCACGGCTCGGTTGATTTTTGTCCCGGTTGGTATAAATAACCGGGACTAAAAAAGAATTGGGGTCTAACTCGATCCGATAACTTTTTGAACCGAGACTAAAAATGATGTTACCAACCGGGACTAAAGATCAAAAAAATTTTAACCGGGACTAAAAATAATCTTTAGTCCCGGTTTCTATTTGAACCGGGACTATTATGGATTTTGAGCGACCGAGCAAAGATGGTTTCTCCACCAGTGTACATAGGGAGATTTTTGCAAAATAGACCCTTTCACGCATTAACTTCTCTAAAGAGCCTAAACCAATGAAGAAAATATAAATAAATGGAACCTGAGATTTGAAGCTTGCTATGCATAATTATGTCATATCCTCTCTCTCATGTATCTGTGTACATTTAACTTCACTTCCTAAATATTCCCTCCATTCTAAAATAAATTAATCTTAGGATAGAGTTTAACATAACATGTCATATCATACTTTAGATATGTTTATTTTGGGAAGAAGGGAGCAGTCCATAACCGTTGCCCCCAAGTCATCATACAATATTGTTGAAACTCTTTGGTAATTGGATGCCCATAGTCCAACTGGATTATTCCCATCAGTTATGTAAGGACCCTATTTAGATCGCAATAATTTAAAAGAAATCCTAGTTGATGGTGATCAGTTCCAACCCTTTGAAAGGAACTGTTTGTGATGTTCCAGAGTTTGTTTATTTCACAATGGCATGGACAGCGTTTACACGTACCGTCGCACACACCATTACATGTGTATATAAAGTTTGTATTCTTAATACACACCATATTACACATGTACGTACTGTAAGTTTACCTTCTTAATACGCATCCAGCGTAGAGTGGCCAACAGACAAATATGTGAACCTTAGAATTTTTTAGTGAAAATACACCCGTATATGTGTAATTGTGGACTCTAAGATTGAAAACTTTTAGTGCGAGGAGTCATTTTTGGCACACTAAAAAAGGAGTTTCTCTTAACAGACTGTCTGAGAAAGATAAAAAATTGCAGTGGTCTATAATGGTGCCTTCACGGCTGCATCATGTGTACATCATGGACCAGAGAGTTGGTGAAAGATAAAAGATATCGTGACTGAGCTGCGGACACAACAAAGAACAGAACAGGTCGGCTGTGATCTTCTGGGGTCAATGTCTTCTAGAAGGCGAAGATACCAACCAACATTCTGTGGTATGCCCCGAAAAGCTGCAAAATGGAGCGTTTTGTGTGTTGTTGTGCTTGGAATAATGCTACCCTCTTTCCTTTTTTTATAACGCGGTGATTTGAAGCCAAAGAAAGGTAATCGCAAAGTAACTTAGCGAGAAAACAACTATGGAAATTGAAGGGTCTGTTTGATCCACATTAAGATAAACTGATCGTCTCCCAAAACCAATAAAAATGTTACTAAAAAAAACTACAAGCCATAAGCCATTTTTTATGAGAGCAAGTTTTATAGTAGGGTGATTACTACATCTCATGTCATCTATAAACTAATTAAGATGCAACATGTACAATATGTTATCTCCATGTACACAAACTCCAACATTTTCTTTAATCGATTCATTATTTCATTTTCTGTTTGCACTTTTTCTTGAAAATTATATAGAGGTTGCCTCTTGCATGAGAGGTGGCTCATGCTCTCTCTTCACTTCTCTCCTCCACCTCATCACCTAATCCCATGTGACAATTCTAGAAGCAACACATGTGCCCTTATAGTACTTGCCCTAATACATTTTGTTACACGGTTTCAACATTTGTTGCCAGAGAAAATTACAAATTTCCGTTGTTGGTACTCCATTTCCTTCACCTACCCAAGCTCATTTAGGGATATGCCGGTACATGCAAATATACATTTCAATAAAAAGAACTTTGCAATAATTTACACAGATACTGTTGTTATAATTTCTTAATTTTCAATTGAATCATTTCTTTGGAATGATTCTCACAAAACTACATTCAGAAGACCCATTCTTAAATTGATTGTAGAAGTGCTAAGAAACTAAGAATGATATATTATCGTCTTAAAATGCAATGTGTATTTTTGGAGTTGGACACAGACATTAAAAAAACTAGATGAATACCCCACCATATTGCTGCGGAAAATTAAGTTGTATAATATATACAAAACTAAAAACAATTTGATACAATTTTGAACCTAAAAGTAATTGAGATTGCATGTTTTTAAGAGAGAAGAAAGAAAAGACAATTTAGACCATAGATCTATCATTCAAAGGCTATAAATGATTGGGGTGATGTGGCTTAATGAGAAAAGAGAGAAATAACATTAACTACACTTAGTGGGGATGAACTATACAAGTATATAAGATACGTGAAAAATGATTTAGGAAAGGCTGTCACTTAGTGAAAAGAAAATGTGGTGAAAAAATTCAAGGGAAGATTAAAAAAAAATCACCTCAGAAGTCACTTGAAATTTTAACATTCCTTGCAAATACCCGCATCCCTCTCGGTTTTGTTGAAAAAACACCCTAGTGCGCACTTGCTTAACCAAATTGATATGCATGGTTTTGTAAAATGTGAGGCGTCTATATGGTCTTTACCAAAGTAAAATACTTCTAGGAGTATAGCCTTAATTTTTTTGGATATTGCATAAATAGAATTGCTGATGAGAGTTTAAACGTTGTTGCACTCAATTTCGGTATATGCAGAAAAGAAATCAATGAAACATAAAGAATAAGTCTAATGCAAATACTTTGCTAAGATTGACTCGGCTAGCTTAGCCTATGGTGGCTCTACATAAGTGTTAACAGGCTTATTAGATAAGCATGTACACACTGGGATGGTTTTTGCACAAAATTGAGTAGGGGTGGATATTTGCAACAAAGTGATTTATGAGGTGGAATGTCAAACTTCAAGTGGCTTTTGGGATGGTTTCTGCAACTTTCCCAAAATTAAATGAAGGATGAGTGCGATTAGCTAAGACGCGAGCGTAAGCGAAGAAATAGCTTAATTTTAGGAGGAGTAAAAATATATAACTTCATGTTGAGACTGATGGATTATACTAGTCCTATTTAAGGATGAGTAAATTTCATAAAACTACATGTACTTTGATCAAACTATTATAAAACTATAAATTTAAAAAGATATATCACATAAATACATATTTAGGACCAAATTTATCAAATAACTACAGATTTAAGGTGGAAGATCACCAAACTACCGATGTAGTAATAAAATGATCACAAAACGACATGTTTTGTACCATGTTAAATACAAAACTACAACATTTATAATTCTAACATAACAATAGTAGTAGGGATTTAAATTGTAAAATCTATAATTTTGTGATAACTCTAGTATTAAATCTATAGTTTTGTGATAGTTGATCTTAAATTAGTAGTTTTCTAATAAACGTTGTGTTAAATCTATAGTTCTATGATACGACGTCTTGAATCTATAGTTTTATTATAATTTAATTAAAGTACACATAATTTTTGTGAAATTTACACTTTAATGATGAATTGATTTCCATCATCCTTGTGCATGAATCTAGCCAAATCCTCTGCAGTATTATCGATGCAGTAGCAATGGATCAGTATCGGGCCCACACGTCAGTGCCTGTTACTGAATGTGCAGTACTGTAAAGTGTAAACCTCCTTCCTTAAACTAATCCTCTATTCCCTTAAAAAAAATCTACAGTATATTTTTTTTCCAACTCGCTGGCCGCTGCCTTCCTCCGGTCCTCCCTGAGCTGGCATTTTTGGCACCACAACACAACCCCCCCACCCCACCACTCTTCTCCCTATCGCACTTCACCTCCCCGAGACGCGACGCGAGCACGAGCAGCGCGGCGGCCCAACTCCCGAGGTGGTGTAAAGCCTTCTCCTCTCCGCTACCTTCTTCCAAGATCGCGTTCCTGCTCTCTGAATTCGCGGTCAGTCCGGGGTGGGGCGCGCGAGTTCTTGCCTCAGATCCGCGGCGGCTCGGTTTCTGTTGCGGAATTGTCTAAGATTTGCGGGGGTGTTTGTTTGCTGCTGAATTGCCGGGTGTTTGTGATTCGTTGGCTGCAGCTTGCTTTCTTGGGGGGCGCCGCCGCGGCGGAGTTGGGTTTGACCGGCCGGTGATGGGGAAGGGCGGCGGCTGCGTCCCCAGCAAGAAGCGGCAGCCGCCGGCCAGCACCGTCGCCGGCGCGCCGTCGTCGTCGTCGGCGCCGCGCGACGCCCCCGAGGCGGAGGCGTCGGCGTCGGCGTCGGGGGAGGCGGCCGGGGGGCGGCGGAGGCTGCGGCTGTACATCGTGTTCTACTCGATGTACGGGCACGTGGAGGCGCTGGCGCGGCGGGCGGCGGCGGGCGTCGCGGCGGTGGACGGGGTGGAGGCGGTGCTGCGGCGCGTCCCCGAGACGCTCCCGCCGGGCGTGCTGGAGAAGATGCAGGCGCCGGCCAAGGACCCCGCCGTCCCGGTCATCGCGGCGGCGGCGGACCTGGAGGAGGCCGACGGGGTGCTGTTCGGGTTCCCGACGAGGTACGGCGCCATGGCCGCGCAGATGAAGGCGTTCTTCGACTCCACCGGCTCCCTCTGGGAGAAGCAGAAGCTCGCCGGAAAGCCCGCCGGGTTCTTCGTCAGCACCGGCACGCAGGGAGGCGGCCAGGAGACCACCGCGTAAGCATCTCATCTGCTTTTCTTCAGAAATGGATTAATTAAGCTGCTAATCATATCATCTTTATATTAGTGCTTGCTATCATGGATAGTAGTGATTGATTCTTTAAAGTGGACTGGATTAGACCACTTCCTTTTCCATTCATAAGATTATCTAGTTCTTGGGATAAGAAATGACATATACTAGGTGTTTTAGATGTTGAACTGAACCTTGAATGCTGTTGTTTCTACTCAGTTCAAATTTGAACATACCCCTCATCAGTGGACTGTTTTTTTTTTTTTTGGGTTAGTGCTGAGTGCTTGCAACCACTTTGTTGGTTGGTGATATAGCATATGTTCTGTATTGGCAGTAATTTAGGCACTAACTGTTTCTCTTCTTCTCTTTTTTTCCCCTTTTTGGTTCAATATCATAGGTTTAATTTTTTAATTGTTCCTTCACTCCAATTTTCAGCATGATGCTTGCTGTTGCACTCAATCTGTCTCTGTTCAGTGAGCGTGTGCGTTTACCTCTAGGACAGATTTATAAGTCAAATATAGTAGGTGAGGATATCTGAGATTGAAAGGGGTTCCAATAAATATCAGTCAAATTGCACCTATCTTGACAAATTTCAAGTAATTCGCCCTGGGGGCATCAGCAAGTTAATGTCACATACTAAGATGTCCTTGTCATGGTGCGTTACTAATTGTTTGGTAGTTCCAAATTGTGGAAATGAGGTCTTATTCTTGTGGCTGTTCAAAATCCTTACGCACTACTTCCTCAATAATTAATAGCCATGATTCTGTACTGTGAGACTATTAACAACAAAGGTAGTGTGGTCATGGATGCATTTATGAATAGCAGGATATTGAAGATGATTTGTACAAAAAGAGATCTTGATTTAATGCACAGCATGCATAGCATCTTGTTCTCTAGCTGATCAGGATCTGCTGTACTCCGGCTCAACTCAGGTGCTGTCCTAAGCATTTGGATATGAAATTCATAACCAATTGATGGAGGTAGTGGGTACAACACAATATTTAGTAGTATCTGTGAAAATTTTGGATTTATCATTTTCAAACCCAGTTGGGAATTCAGTTCTTGCCTCGATCAAAATATTTAATCCACTTCTTACACGCCAAGTGTGAGGAAAATAGCCATTCACTTGTTTCAACCCTTCTTGATTTTGAGATAAAAATGATGATCTTCATCATGGCATTTGGACATGTATAAGAATTAGAAGATGTGTCACAGTTATAGTACTGTTCTTTCTGCTCTTTTGCCAGGCTATGGTTCCTTTTATTGGTTTATATGTCTATACCACCCAACATTTTTTTTCAAAGAAGCATTTTAGGTTAATATTTATTTTATAATGAAAGTTTATTGTGGTGGTTTTATTACTGCTGAGAAATGGAGAATACCAACAAAAATTCTAGAGGGAGGGAGAGGTATATAGGCTTTAATTTGGTGGATCTAAGTTAAAGGCCCAGATATGATAGTTGTTTATATATTGATTTTCTGAAAGAACCACATCTCAATCCTGTCACTTAGGGAGATTTCAAATAAGTTGGCACTAATTCAACAGAATATAATATCCCAAATTTAGATTCCGTTTGCAGAAGATAACTTTAATACACTTCACAATTTGCACAGGGCAATCAGCTAGTTTACTAAGAATAACATGTATACTGCTATTTTGCTTCTCAGTTTAAGTTGGTTTTGAAGTCTATCTTCACCCTGCTATTGCTGACCATGCTTCTCTGTTCATTTTAGTTGGACGGCAATCACCCAGATAGTGCACCATGGAATGCTCTTTGTCCCGATTGGCTACACCTTCGGGTCAGGCATGTTCAAGATGGATGAGATCAGAGGAGGCAGCCCCTATGGCGCTGGCGTCTTCGCTGGTGATGGCAGCAGACAGCCCAGCGAGACGGAGCTCGCCCTAGCCGAGCACCAGGGCAAGTACATGGCCTCCATAGTGAAGAAGCTTGCCCAGGCTTGAGCCTAGAAGAAGTTGAATCCTCCCACGACGCCACTGTGCAGTCCAAACTCCACACGATCGTCCAGTCGCCATTGATTTCCCCCTATTGGTTTTTCTTCTTCTATATGTAATGTGCACAGCCTGATGATCCTCAGATCGTCGTCGTATTTGTTCGTCACAGATTTATCTGTAAATTGTTGACATAAAACATTGTTTGGTGTCCAGTTGAACACTAAGTGTGCCATACGGTGTTGATCGAAATAACATACATCACTTGCCATAGATTTGTTATGCAGAACTCTGTTTCTGTATCCAGAACTTTGTTTCTGTATCATGAATGAAGGGAATGCACATGCTTGTACAGTTTGTACTGATGAATATCAGTCTGAATTTCTGATACTGCACAGTGGAGTGGCGTCAGGCTATAGCTTGCAGGTTCCAACTGGCGGATTCGAAGGCTGAGCCGCCACCTCCAGCGCCGACGATCACCGGCCGGCGACCAGCAGGGTGCTCGTCGTGACGTTGGCGCGAGGCAGTGTTGCTTCCCTTCAGAAAGCGTATTCGGAGAATACGCCGTGTTGCCTGGAGCCTTGAAGGGGTTTTTGTGGCGAAAAATACGTCTCTTCGCATAGAAAGCGTATTGGGAGAATGCGTATTATGGCTGGTAGGTGGATTCAAAATTTTGAAATTTGCCTTTCTGCAGGGGGGGAAACCGCAGCAGCAGCGGGGAGAGTTTGGTCGCCTGAGGTTTTTGCCTCGCCACGCCGGAGTGGCTCGCCGCCGCCGCCGCCGTGGTGGAAGGAGTCCGTTCCGGCTCGTCGCGCCGTCGCGCCCCCCTCCGCTGGTACGAGATTCTCAGATTCCACCCCCTCCCCTCCCATCCCCGTCCCCTGGCGGAGCTCCGATCGCACGCGATTGAGGGCGGTGAATTAGTTCGAGGTAGCGATCACAAGGTAGGGGACGCTCGCTCTTCGATTAGGGTGCTTCTCCTCCGGGCCGGCGACTGGGCTCACCGACGAGTTCTGCACCCTTAGGGTTCTAATGTTGTGTTCCTAGGAGTTTGATTAGGCTTTGGGGGGGGGGGGGGGGGGGGGGGGGGCTCGCTTGTGCAGGTGTAGCGTTGGTGTTCCCTGGTGACCCAAAATCTGCTGGGTAATTGATGCGATACCTCCTCTGTTATGCCATTAGCGTGTTGATTTCTGGAGTGGAAGGGGGGATGATGGGTCTCTGATATGGACTTGTAGAATTGTGCTACATATGTCTGAACAAAAAGTTCTTTGAACTTGGTGGATTTTTCCAGAATGATCTCTGGCTGAAAACTATCAAATTGGAAAGATTGTGCAGTTTGGATAGATTTTCCTGGGTCTATACCTTTTTCATCTTTATTTATTACACAGGGAAATCCTATAAGTATGATCGATATTTTTGTTTATTCCACTATCTGTTTCAGTGTCATCATTGTACAGGAAAAGGGCACTGTCTATTGTATGTTTACAGCGTTTAGTTGACATGTCGCACCTACTTTTACAATTTTCATGCTTCTATGATAGTCTTGGTATCTAATTTTTCTGGTCATATCTCCTCACCTGTGCATAATTTCCAAATCTTGTTCATCATACAATAAATGAATTGATATGGAGTAGTGAATTCTTTGTTGTTGCAATTGACTTCAACAGAGCAAAACGGAACCAATGATGGACACTCTAGAGCTTGCAAGTGCAATACCAGAAGCTGGAGATGAGGCATTTCAGATTCACCGCTTGAAGCGATCTGCATATGCTGCTGTGCTGAGAGCGTTCTATGCTCAACCAGACCTTCTCTCAGGGGTACTTATTTCATGGATACTTTCTTTGTTTGTACAAGTTCAATTGCAAAATATCAGTAAACAAATCATACATAATATCAGTAAACAGGTTCAATTGTACAAGTTCTATGCTCAACCAGACTTTCTTTGTTTTATCACTCATCTTGCATTCTGCATTTTTTTAACGATTGTTTTGTTACAATGAATTACCTAGAATTACATAGCTTGATCAGTGAATCCAATCTGAGTAGGTTCACGTAGCCATGCGTCATAATTGGATAACACGGCACCATGGAATAATATTTGCTTTGACCATTACCATATGTATATTCTTGTTGTTCATTATCTTCAACTCACAGGCCAAGGAAGGTAGTCTTGCAAAACTGAGAAGTGAATTCAGAATATTTGACACCGAGCACAGAGAATATCTAATGAAGGCTATCTCAGGAAGTCAGTCTTTGAGGTGTGCAAATCAAGTGTTGTTTCACAGAATATAAAATATATGCTGATAGAATGATCAGTGAGCTTACCTGCTCTACCTTTCCAGATTCCCAATATCTCTTTTATATTTGATAGTATTGAACTCATATTTCTACGGTTGTTTTAGTGTTGGAAATTTCAGATCTCCTTGACTGTGCAAACATTTCTCATACTGTGACAAGTACCACAAAACAAATCAACTGATATTGTGCTGCATTTCTTGTTGCAGTGTTGGTTTGAACAAAGCAAGCATTTGTAATATTGAAGTTACAAAGGATTCTCTAGATCTTGTACCCATGATAACAGATGCTCAAGATACTGCATTTCAGATTCACTGCTTGGAGCGATCAGCATATGCTTCTGTGTTAAGAGCTTTCTTTGCTCAGTCAGAACTCCTCTCACGGGTATACCGTATATGTGTCATCCACTTATTTCTATAAGTTAGAGTATGATATATCACTATACAATGCAGCTTCCATTTTATAGAACTTTCAGTTCTTAGTTTTGGGAGAGGTGTATGATGCCACATTTTCTTGGTGCTGGAGAAATAGGCTCACATTATTGCTCATTCCATACTATCTTTCTTTTGCGCATTTATAGTCATTATACTCTTATGGTGAATTATTTTGATTTATTGTAACTGGCATTGCTTCATCTTTATTTTTTTTATTTTTTTGCCTTACAGTCACAGGCCAAGCTTCTCACTGAACTGAGGAAAAAACTTAGAATATCAGATGCGGAGCTTAGAGAAGTTCTCATGAATGTCACTTCAAACGAGTATATCAAGTCTTTGCGGTGAGCATATCTACTTATTGCCTCCCAGGAAACAAAATTCATGTTGATCAATCAGATGTCTGTATTTCTTTGCACTTAGCAGGAATTGTAGTTTGGCAAATAACTCTGGTCTTAAGGATCCTACTTTTGATGCACGTGCCATGGTTCCTGATAAGCTCGTCAAAGATGGGCAAAGCTTCACCTCATTCACAAACTGCATCAGTTTGTCTCAGGAATCACAAATATCACCGCGTTCAATGCTATCTGTGAGGTGATTATGTTTTTGTTTTTTATTATTTCACATAAGTTAAGATTGCTCTGAAATTAACTAACTGTTGGATTTTCAGTTTTCTGAACAATTTTCACTTATGAAACAGGAGTGTTGACATATTACGTAGCTCTCACAGGACCAAAAAGGGTCCCTGTCTTTATCCCCATGCAATAGTTCCTGCTAAGAAGTACTCTGGAAATGAGTACACATTATCATACTTAAAATCCTCTCCAGCTGAACAATTGCCAGTTGCAGTTTCCTCTGTGCAGGTGGTATGTATCGGTTCTTTCTTAGTAGCTAACATCTTAAACTACAATATGAGTGGTATTCTGGATTTATGGAATTTTTTGGCTCTTCTTTTTCCTGCTAGTAATTATTATCTCCAGATGATGTCATGATGAGCTTAATTTCATTAAAAAAAATATCCACAGTATTCAGAAGGTAACCACAATTGCCAATTGGTAATATGCCCATTCAAACTATTGTGGTTATGTACTTATGTGGAACTGTAAATTATGAAAAACCTTCCCTTTTAATACCTCTGTGGTTTAGTAAACAGCTTTTGCCACTTCTCTGCCTGTTTTTATGGTAAAAACTCAGTTAAAGATTTTCTTTAAATAAATCACTTGGCACTGATGAAGGTTCGCTTCTAATAATCTAGCATTCTAGCCCTATGTGTTGATTATAATTTTTGACAGAAACGTAGCACAGATGATCCGCTTGATACTAAGACATTACCTTGTGAAGTGAAGACTGGCTGCACTCTATCTCCCATCCAATTAAAGCACATCCAAGCAAATGCTGGTCATGTTCCTTTGTGTATTCATTAAGACATGAAAGCATCAATGAAAAGGAAAACTGAAGTGCCAGAAGTGACAGGATCTAAGAGCTTGACTGTCATCGTGTCAACTGCTGGAAACATAGAACATGATTTTGACATCATGAAGCTTGACCTAACTGCCAACCTCCTGAGCAAGGTACATGTATCATCCTGAGTATTAAACATTGGACTTGGCTCTAGATGGTGAACTCCCCCTAAATTATGATATCTGACTGCTTACTAACTCTTTTAAATATTCTTTTTTCCGGTGATGTTTCTTAGAAATTAAATTTTCTTTGATAATATTATACCACTTCCTGTTTAGCATTTTCTCCCTCTCTTTGTGCTTTTATGCCGTTTATTTTTAAGTTATATCAAGGTATCAAGCTATTTGGTTAAGGTGTGGCTTTATTCCATTACTTGTGTTTTTTTCCCTCTCTTTCATGTATACCATTCGACCTTGTTTGATCTGCAATGTTTGCTACTTTAAGAAAGAAGATAAGGAGCTCTTTGTATTATAATGAGCTTTAGATTCACATTCTCATTTTACAGGTTGAACAACTGTTTAGAGAAAAGCCAAACCCAGATGATTTAGAGACAGCAAAGGCGATACTCAAGGTGAGAACCCTCTTGACTTGGATAACTCAGTATGTAAGCATTGGATTTCATCCAATCTCCGCTTGTTCTAAGCATTATGTACTTCAATGCCATTTAAACTTGAACCAGGAACAAGAAAAGGTCCTTTTAGATGCAGTCCTTAAGCTTTCTGAAGTATCATATGTTGGTGAGTCGCTTTTTGTATACTTTTTTGTTTTCTCATAGCTTAGAATGTTAGTTCTTTTAAGAAAATATTTTAGTATATCAACTACACTACTTTAGGGGGTTCTGCAGACTCTTTTCCTTTTTTTAACCAAAAAAAATATTGCATCACCATCATAATATATTCCTACCAATGAACTACTGGATGAGTCCTCTTAGAAGTTACCAAAACTCTTAGATATATATTTAGTTATTGTGATCCGTATTTGGCATAATAGAATGTGCTATGAGACTGCAAATATAACAATATTTTTCCACCTGAAAATATTGAATTTGATGATTGACCCTTATGAAGAACGGCATCCATCAAATCCCTCTGAAAACACTGGATTCACCATTTCTATTTTTTCTATCTTCATCAAATCCCTCTGAAAACATTGAATAGCACCGATTTAGCTATTCCCTCCCCATTGGAACTGACATCCTTCTCTTTGTCCCATCTACTCCGTAGAGGAGTGTTTCAGCACCAACTGCCAGCCAGATGAGTTCAACCAGCACTATGAGTATGAGAGCGACGACGAGATGCCGCAGAAGACAGCGAGCACAAACGACGCCGAGACGCCACCAAAACCGGTGAGCCCAAGCGACAAGGAGGCGCCTCCGCAGCCAGTGCCAGGACGTGGTGGTGGCGCCACCAGCAAGGGTAAGGCGAAGCCCCGCGACTCCGGCCGGAGCTCCGGCGGTGGCAGCGGATCAGGCGGCCGGCTCGACGCAGCGGACGACCAACCCACCTCCGCCTCCACCTGCACATCATCAAGCACACTGTCGCCGCGATCAGAACGAGAGGGGGAAGCCAAAGCCCAGCGCGCGCGCGGGAGGGTGTTTGAACCACCGGCCAAGCGGGCCCGGCGCCCCTCCGTGAGGCTCTCACGGTCGGAATGGCTCTGGTGGTGAATGCGCGCGCGACTGTGTTCAGCTGGAAGCCCCCGCAATGTGAATTCGCTTGACAACAACATCATGACTGACCATCACCAACTCTGCTACTGCACAATTTGACAGTTTTTTGCTGGAGACCTCTCACCTCTGATCAGGTAAAGTATAGCTCTCGCCTCTGTCCGGCCTCTTAAGCTTTAAGCACAAAGTGGTACATAGAACATAGTTAATGTAACTAGCTAGTCCTTTCTTCCATGCACATATAGGTCCATCGGTTGTCACTTTCAATTATCAAAACACATTTTGAGACAGTTTCATGTTCCCACTAGGTTATACAGTACCTAAAAACATTTCATTACTCACTATCTGCTATGCACTTGTGGCATATTTTTTTGTGCTTTGCCATGGATTGGAAACAGTGATAAAATTGATGGTTTTGATAGTGTACTGAATTAGGCTGCATTCTCAGGCAGCTTTAAGATGTTGCCTGCTAGTAGCATAGTACTATCCCTGCAGTGCAGTTCTGGAAAGTGGTCGCTGGCTGTGCCCATGTGAGTGAAGATGGTGGTAATGCCTGTGCCTTGTCTATCCCATGCAATTCTCCCTATTCGAGCTGTAGATATCATGCCATTAGGTACAGAGACTCGAGTGAACAGCATTAGATCTGAAAAACTTGCATTGGCCTTTTATAACTGCTCGCAGCTACCACTGGTCCCGGTCACAAGTACTTCATGTTTTTTGTTGGTCTGTCCAGCTCCAGCATGGTTAAACTGTACATTCATCACGGTTTTGTGATGGCTGAGTGGCTTACTCATGCAAGATCTAGTTATGCAGAGACAGGGATTGGTCTTAACTCTTAAACAAAGTGTATCATCATGATGTGATCGTCGTCTAATCAATAAAAGCTTCCTTCATACTCCCTCAGTTTCGAGCAGTCGTTTAGTCATTTTCCTAGTCATTTTTTAAAAAAGTTTGATTAAATTTATAGAAAAATATAGTAGCATTTCTAACACAAAATAAACACATTATTAAAATATACTAAAAGTTAATTAAACTAATTTGGTGTTGTAAATGTTACTAAATTTTTTTATAAACTTAGTCATATCTATCTATTATATACTGAAAGTCCATTAAACTTCTTACAAACGCTCTCAAGCTGCCACGTGGCTCTCTCAAAACGCTTTTAAGTCGTCACGTGGCACAACAAGAGAGTTGAGAACCCCCTAGGGCCCGCACGTGCAGTGCATGGGTTATTTCCATAACGTGAACTAACGAAGATAGTTCACGAAGATTAGTTCCATATATAACTGTGTATGGGAGGCAAGAGATTCGAAATTAATTTCAAAGCAAAATCTAATCACATATGGCAAGATTAGGCACGTGCAGCGCATGGATTTGTCATGAATAAACGAAGATTAGTTCCATAATTGTGTACACAAGGCAATATTTCAAATCTATCTCAAAGCAAAGCTTGCTTAGTTTCATGAGGCAAGACTACATATATATACACCGGCTTGCATACATATATGTACACCTCACCAGCAACACCTTTCAATCCGTCTGCAACACACAATTTTGGTGGCTCCGTCCTCCTGTCCTCTGCAATAAGAGGCCTGCGGCAATTTGGACGAGTCACCCTTGCAATAAGAGGTCTGTGGCACCAGCCCAATGGCTGACACCCAATCCATTAATTAAGGGAAATACTTTCTCATTCCGTCCCAAAATATAAGAATCTAGGATTGAATATGATGTTTCATAGTACAACGCATCTGGATAGACTCCCTGTCATGATACATTGTAATAGAAAACATCTCATTCAATCGTAGGTTATTATATTTGAGACGGAGGAAGTAGATAGGACATAGCTACTGAACAGGAATCCTAGGTTATTATATTTGAGACGGAGGGAGTAGATAGGACATAGCCACTGGAAAGGAAGGAGATAAAGAGAGCAGGGCAGGCAGGTCGACCTAGGAGATAACTATTTTTTCCTGTACCTATTTTTTTTCAACCATAAATTCATAAATTCTTTCACCAAGAGACCAAGTCATAATGTAAAAAATCATAATAACAACAAAAAAATGATATTTTAAATAAGATGCCCGCGCAACTGCGCAGGCTACCTTCCTAGTTTTAAGAAAAAAAAGTCAAACGACTTATAATATAAAATGAAAGGAGTATTAAAAAAAATTAGTTGTTTGAATTGAGAAGATATCTTGAAGTATATAAATTTTACGCTAAGAATGTTAAAATTACCCTTCCTTTTAACTTAGGAAAATCTCTAGTTTACATGATCGGATCCCCTAAAATCTTGCACAGGTTCAACTTACACCATAAACTGTTAACATCTTCTACTAGAAGTCTAGAAAACATCATGTAGCTACCAAAACCCTGCAAATCACACCTCGAGCAAGGTTTGGGGATGCTTTTAGCCTTTTAGGTGATTTATTAGCACCTATGCGTGATAACTGCTGAAAGAATATCGTCTGTCCTTACTCCAAAGGTGTGTTTAGTTCACGCCAAAATTGAAAGTTTGGTTGAAATTGAAACGATGTGACGGAAAAGTTGGAAGTTTATGTGTGTAGAAAAATTTTGATGTGATGAAAAAGTTGAAAGTTTAAAGAAAAAATTTGAAACTGAGCTCGGCCCAAGTGGTGTGAATATTGTGTAAAAAAAAAGGGGGGGAAAAAGAATGACGCGGAGGCAGCCACGAGACCGCTTTAAATGCAATTTACACCAACCAAATATCCATGGTGTAAATTGGACCAGACCAATAATTGTGAAACCAAAAGGAAACCGCTTCGTGCTGCTCTGCGTTTTTTTAAGCAAGTTTAGGCCCTGTTTAGTTCGTGGGGAGTAATCCATTACTCTCTCCCTTTTAGTCCCTAGGAATCCAAATAAGAGTGACTAAAAGTGACTAAAAGTGTATATTGGAACTAAAATCCATTAGTCTTTCCATATGGACTAGGCTGTGTTTGGAGGTGGGTGTTAGGAACCCATCTCCCATACACAGAAAACGGAGCGATCCATTAACACGTGATTAATTAAGTATTAGCTAAATTTTTTTTCAAAAATGGATCAATATAAATTTTTTTAACAACTTTTGTATAGAAACTTTTTGCAAAAAACGCATCATTTAGCAGTTTGAAAAGCATGCACGCGGAAAACGAGAGAGGAGTGTTGAAAACTTGCTCTTGCAAACACACCCTAAAGTGGCAGCCTCTCTCTTCTCTCCCCCTCGGTCCACGTGCCTTTAGTCCTTTTTAGTTCCTAGATCCAAATAGTAGGGACTAAAAAGTTTAGTCCAAGAACTAATTTTAGTCCAGGGAACTAATTTTATCTTTTTAATATACTAGAAAAAGTGTACGTGTGTTACAACGGAAAAACTAAATCGTGACATTTTTTATGCAGTATTTGAGCATTGTGAATTGTGAAATTGTCTCACGTGGCTGGTTATTGCATTGCGATCGCTTCATCCTGATTATGAAAATCTCACAAAAAAAAACATAATAGGAATATTCCAAATACATAAATAATAGAAATAACATGAAGATATGCCTACATGGTTGTTTATGCAGCAACCTTTGAAAAATAGCCAAGCCATATCATCTCATCCATATCATAATCGGATCAGGAAGAGCATGCAGCCGGTGCTAGCTGCGATTCTTTCTAAACTAATAAAGAGAGATTTACGTATGCATAGTATTCTAGCACGAATCGATCTGATGACCTGTTCTCTTCTTCTATACATGCAAGCAAAAAATTCGAAACAGACATGTACATTTGAACTTAGACTACCGTATTCATACTCGAATTGGACGACGCACCAAACAATCAGTAAAAACATCTTCAATTTTTATAATAGTAGAGATGTTTATAAATAGCTTATAGTTTGCTATCTACTGTTTTGTGATTTGTTCGAAATTGTGCTAGTTCCAACCAAAATACACCCAAAATATGTTGACATCACACTTCCCAAGTTGATGCTGTGCCCCCCTTAATCGCTTGAGCTGTAGCCCCCATATGATCCAAGCGTGATGCGTCGACGTCACGAACCAATCTGCAAGGGACATCCAAAGGTGCAGGCTCACGTCCTATCATGAATTTTGCCTTTGTCGTCCTGCAACCATCCAACCCAATCTTCATTTTTCCTTCACCCAACTCTTCACTTATCCCCGTTCTATCATTTTCTTTCATTTCATATAGTATATATCAGTAGAGAGAACAGTAAAAGTTATCTTCATGGAGTAGTACACACCATTTGACATCCTGATTATGTATAGTAATTTGAAACACGGAGATTTCAAGTGGAGTTCCGTAGTCATTTCATTTGAAAATGGTTCGGCCAAAATTCGGTGAATGTTTGTTGGGGGCTTGCAGTGACGTTTGCTACTACTGACGGATTTTCAGTAATAGCGGTGATCCGTTTTGTCGGCTACGGTCTGTGATCTTCAGCACGCCACTCGCGCTGCGCCCACCATTATGCATGGCAAAGCCTTCTGCCACGTCGGCGGCGGCGGCGCCGCCGGCGGCGAGGGTGCTGATCGGTGCCAGCGTCAACGTGGCCTTCTTGCTCCTGCTCGCCTTCTTCTTCTTCATCTCGCCACGCGGCGGCTCGCCGCCGGAGGTGGTTTCGTCGTCGAAGGAGGTCGGGATCCGGGGGCGTCGCGATGGCGGCGGCGTGTTCCGGGTTGAGAGCTACGGGGAGAGGTGCGAGCACGTCGGCGAGGAGGATGGCCTTGATCGCCGGCGATTCCCGCGTGGCTACGTCGACTACCTGTACCTGTTCGACTGCGTGTTCGGCGAGGAGCGGCGGGTTCTTGGCTACGCCGTGATGGCGGCGTGGCTCGCCGTGCTGTTCTACCTGCTCGGCGACACGGCGGCGGTGTACTTCTGCTCCAGCCTCGAGGGCCTCTCGCGGCTGCTCCGCCTCTCCCCGGCGATCGCCGGCGTGACGCTCCTGTCGCTCGGGAACGGCGCGCCCGACGCGCTCTCCACCATCGCGTCGTTCGCCTCCGGCGGGGGAGAGGGGGAGACCACCGCCGTGGGGCTCAACGGCGTGCTGGGGAGCGCGATGCTCGTGTCCTCCGCGGTGCTCGGCGTCATCGGCGTCCGCCTCGGCGCGCGCGGGGTCGCCGTGGACAGGGTGGACTTCTACCGCGACGCGTCTTTCCTCCTCGCCGCCCTCGCCGCCGTGGCCGTCGTCCTCGCCGCCGGCGAGGTGACAATCTGGGGCGCCCTCGCCTTCACCTCCCTCTACGTCGTCTACGTCGTCGCCGTCGCCTTCACCCACGGCCGCGCCCCGAGCAAAGGCCACGGCGCGGAGGCGGACCACACGGCGGACGCCTCCTCCGAGCTCTGCAACGTCGCAGAGACGAAGTTCTACGGCGACCAAGAACCACTCCTCCCCGACACTGCACCGCTACTCAGCTACTACCCCGGCGACGGCGACGGCGACGGAGGCGGCGGCGGCTCCAAGAAGAAGATCAGGAGCGCGTTCTGGTCGGTGTTGCGCGCGCTGGAGCTCCCACTATGGCTTCCACGGCGGCTGACCATCCCGGACGCGAGCAAGGAGCGGTGGAGCAAGCCGGCGGCGGTGACCGCGGTCACCATGGCGCCCGTCCTCCTCTCCCACCTCTGCAGCCGCGCCACCGGCATCACCTCGCCCCTCGCCGTCCTCCTCGGCGTCCTCGCCGGCGCGTCCCTCGGCGCCGTCGCCTTCTTCACCACCTCCCCGGACGCGCCCCCAGCCGACCACCTCGCCGCCTGGCTCGCCGCCGGGTTCGTCATGAGCGTGGCCTGGGCGTACGCCGTGGCGACCGAGCTCCTCGCGCTGCTGGTCTCCGCGGCGCACGTCATGGGCGTCGACTCGGCGGCGCTGGGGCTCACCGTGCTCGCGTGGGGGAACTCCCTGGGCGACCTCGTCGCCAACCTCGCCGTGGCGTCGCGCGGCGGCGGCGGCGGGGGCGCGCAGGTGGCCGTGGCCGGGTGCTACGGCGGGCCGGTGTTCGACGTGCTCGTGGGCCTCGGCGTGTCGATGTTGCTGTCGTCGTGGGCCTCGCATCCGCGGCCCGTGGCAATGCCGGCGGAGGCCGGCCCATTCCAGACGCTGGGCTTCGCCGCCGCGGGGATTTGCTGGGCCGTGGTGGTGATGTCCAGGAGAGGGATGAGGGTGGACAGGACGCTGGGGTTTGGGCTCCTGGCCATTTACTTGTGCTTTCTTTGCATCAACATTTCTCAGGCACTTGGACCGGTATGAACTTTTTTTATTTTTTTTATTCTTTTCATAAGGGGCCCGGTTGGCCACCATTTTGTGTTGGCCCCTCCGCGCATTGCAACGAAAATTTTAAGGGAAATGTTACAGGACAGTATACAGAAGAGAAAAGATATAGTATTATTAGTACGCGAGCTTTCAAGAAAAGATATAGACTTTGGAATAATATCGAGTTCGATAACAACTATCAGTGACAATAATACCATAAACATTGACAAAACAATGAGAATAAAAGAGAGAGAGCGTGTGTGTCAGCAAGCGACTAAATAGCCACCTCACATGCATCAATTCCCAACCAACCAACATCATACATTTTTGCAACATCTGAAAAACATGTTCTGAATAAGCATTGCAATGTTATGATGATTCAATTAATTTTGTCCCCTCCGGAATCCACAATGTTCAGACATACCAGGCCCACCGTTAGCTACTTCTCCATCGACGCGTCGGCTTCGTCGATCTCTTGATTTTGTTTCAGGTTTTTATTTTCCACGTTCATCTCGCGATCGGATAAATCGTGCTCCCAAAATTTTGGTGAACCACCGTTCATGTTCAGTCACCTGTCCATATCAAATTATTATCAGTAGTTAGCTGTACCAGCATCCCTTTTATCTCTCTGAATTATTGTCTCGAGTTTAAGCCAAGGAAAAGAACACCTAGATCATCAGGTGGTCCTACTTAAGTGCATACGTGCAAGGCACCTCATGGTGGGAATTAGCCTGGAATGTAGATCTGTAATCTGAAGGAATCCATGTTTCATTGTTCAGAAAACACTGTCGGCGTGGGTTTAAGGAAACAAAAATGGACGTTATAGTTCTGGAATTGTCTCTTCCAAGAAAAAAAAATTGTCGGTGGGCTAATTGCTTGCAAGATACTACTGTAGCAATTCTGATTGTAACATCCATGGCAACTCAAAATTGACCCAAAATTTCACTCCCTTGAATCCGTCATCCCTTCCGGTCAAAAAAAAAAAGTCAAACCGCGACAAATCTACCCTGAACATCAACAATATGTACTTAGGTTGTGTTATATCTTCTACTTTCTCATTTTTCACATGCACGATTCTTGAATTGTTAAAATAGTGCGTTCTTTAAAAAAGTTATCTATAGGAAGTTATTTTTTAAAAAAAATCATATTAATCTATTTTTCAAAATTTATAGCCATACTTAGGCCCTCTTTATTTAGGCTTATAAGCCAACTTATAAGTCGAAAAGTCTAAGCCTAAACAAACAAGCAGCTTTTCCGTTTGGCTTTTTTGAAGCAATAAGCCACTCTAACACTATTAAGCCAAAAGCTAGGTTGGAGAAGCTTTTTTGGCTTATGTGAGGTAGATGTATGACTCAACTACTAAACTTAGGACATTAAATCCACCGGCTTATAAATCATATAAGCCAATAAGCTGACTTAAAAGTCTAGACCAATAAGTCTAAGCCTAAACAAAGAGGGCTTTAATCATGCACTAATGAGCTATCTTATTTCACATGCAGGGACGAGAAGTTCCCAACTTCTCCAAAACAAAGGCTTAGGTGTGAGTTCGGAAGGGAGTTTGGGTTTAGAAATTTCCTCATTCCTGTTAACACGCTTTCTAAACTGCTAAACATTGTGTTTTGTGTAAAAGTTTTATATGTAGAAGTTTCTTAAAAAAAATCAAACAAACCATTTTCAAATTTTTAAGTAATTAATACTTAATTATTTATACGCTAATGCTCGCGTGCCATCAAAAGTCCTATCCGAACATCACATCTGAACTCATCCTTACATGCGTTATATTGTCATTAATTCTATGAAATACTCCTCCATTGAAAAATCTCAAGCATGACCAAGGAAACTCATACTCCTCCGATTCATTTAGGGCAATCCCAACCTAAAAACCATCAATTATTTTCCACATTTATCATGTCATATAAAAATAAGAGTAAAGTGCATAGACGGTCCTTAAACTTATAGAGATGTATCATCTAGATCCCCAAACTCTCAAAACACATATCCAGATCATCAAACTTGTTAAAGTGTGTTATCTACATCCCAAATCGCCACAACCCCTCTAGCATCATACATGGCGCGGCGCTGATATGACATGCCACACGGGCGTGACGTGACATAATCTTGACTGACAAATAAGACCCACTTAAAAAACTTACTTTTCCTTTTTTTTTTCTTCTTTCCATTTCTTTTGCTTGTTCTTTTTCTTCTTCTTCCTCTCACTGCAACTGTAGGTCCGCCGCACGGGGTGCTTGGGTCACATAGAAAGGTAAAGAAAAGAAAAAAAAAAGAGAAGGAGAAGAAACAAAGTAAGTGGGTCTCACTTTTCATTCAAGATAATGCCACATCACATCCGTGTGGCATACCACGTCAGCACCACGTAGGACCCTGGAAGGACTGTGGCGCTTTGGAACATTACACATTTTGACAAGTTCTTGGACTTTGATATGTATTTTGAGAGTTTAGAGACCTAAATGACACACCCTACACGTTTAAGGACTGCATGTGCATTTTACTCTAAAAATAAAAAAAACGGTTCGATGTAGAGACTACATAAAATATACCCTTCTAAAAAAATAAAAAAAATCATGTCATATAGATGCTATATAGAGAAACTACTTCTTCCGTTTCACAATGTAAGTCATTCTAGCATTTCCCACATTCATATTATTGTTAATGAATCTAGATAAATATATATGTATCTAGATTCATTAATATCAATATGAATATGGGAAAAATTAGAATGACTTATATTGTGAAACGGAGGGAGTACATATACAGTAAGTAATTTTTTATTCAAAATAAATCTGCATTCAATGGCCTCTCTTCTCCCCCCTTTTATCCTCCCATCCCCTTATTTTCATTATTGATTTTTATTATAAGGTGGAGGGTAGTGACTGATCCATTTAATCCAGCATGGCCAACTAACATCCCCTTGTTCATTCAAAGCTTTGTATGCATTTTGATTTTTAGGAAAACCTAGGAAATATAGGCTTGAGATTTTTGGATGGAAAGAGTAAATAACTTTTTTTTATAGCGAAAGTACCTCTATCTTGTGGGCTTTACTCCGTATTTTCAAACCATCATCTTGCTGATTTAAACAAGCCAAAAGTAATTTTGTTTAACTAGAGGCTGTACCATTCGTAATTCCACCCAATGTTTCCTTTTCAATGGAGAAAATTTCTAAGGATTCTGGAAAAGGAAAAAACAAATCATGTACTATAAAAATAGTTTGGGACATTGGGTAAAAGGTGCTTTTAAAAATACGCATTTTTTGCCCGCTGCTCCGAAGGTGAATGCACCAACCCAAAAAAGGCCAAAAACAGACAGCATCTGGTGCGAAACGTCATCGGCCGCACTCGACCCCCAACATCTCCAAGTGATCAGCAACGCTGAATAATTAAATTATCAGGCACTGATAGAAATAGAAAAATGTTTAAATATGAACAAAGTTAGTGCACGCATCTGTCAGTCACCTTATCATCATGTGACGAGAGCATGTGAAAAAGTGAAATCCAATCGCTGCATACTCCTATGCTGCTATGCACCCGTGATGGATGAGAGATCCAAATCCACCCAAAGGTTACGAAGACCAAGACTACATTGACACGTCCTTCTGCTGCTTTTTTCTGGCAGTGTGTACTGTAACGAAATAAACTGAAACTGCATCATCTCGAAGTTTCAAGATAGTGTTGGACACTCTACCGGTTTGGACACATCGGGTAAAATAAGATAAGCTGTTATAATTAATTGAGTATTAATTATATTAAAAATATTTTTTAAAAAAAACATATTTTCTCCTTTCCAAAATATAACAACTTTTACCCTCAAGATTTGTCCCAAAATATAATACTTCTCCACCAACATTCTCTTCTCAACCAATCACAACCATCCACCGTTCACTTTTCCCACCTACCTACACTACTCAACCAATCACAACCCTCCATCATTCGCTTCTATCTATTTTCTTAATAACCATGTCCAACACTAAAAATGCTTATATTCTGATACGGAGGTAATATCGTTTAACCCTTGGAGAAATGTACGCGCAAAAAACGATATACTCCCTCCGTCCCAAAAAACTCAACCTAGTATTGGATGTAATATTTTCTAGTACAACGAATCTAGATATACTCTTGTCTAGATTCGTTGTACTAGAAAACATCCCATCCAATAATAGGTTGAGTTTTTTTTGGGACGGAGGGAGTACCTCTTTCCTCATTGTTCTTGAGACGAACGTACATTTTGACCGTAAGTTGCTGAGTTTTTATCATTAACATTCTCTAAAAATAATCAAATTATATATGTGGTCTAAAATTGTATCAGTTGATTTATAATTAAAAGTATTCTAGTAATAGTATCACATATTTTAGTTTTAGTTGCTTTAAAACTAGCTGTTAGAATTCACCTATTCTTAGTCAAAGCTAACAAACTTTTAGCAAACTTTTCATGACGTTAAGAGTGTTTGTAGGTCTTATTTGAGAAGCTCAATATTGTGAAAAAAAAAACATTTGATGAGTACTCCAGTGTTTGTAGGTCTTATTTGAGAAGCTCAATATAGGGCTGGATACCACCTAGCCAGCTCGATTCATTTGAACTCGTTTCTTTCAAGGGAATTCGTTTGAACTCATTATCTAAAAAGCATAGCTGGTCTTGGCCCATAAGCTAGCTCATTAACACACTTATAGCAAATTTATAATTTCAAATTTATCTTTTCGGAAAGAAAAGACTAAGCGCTAGTTAATAGCACAAGACCAGCTAAATTTCAAGAATGCACATAACTGCTCCTCTAAATTTTAGGCTGTATTATGGAATCTCTCGTGCACGTAAAATAGAACTACTCATTAACGTATGATTAATTATGTGTTTACTAATCTTTTAAAAATATAGATTAATACTACCCCGTTCTAAAATAAGTGCAGCCGTGGATATCTATGCCCAACGTTTGACCATCCGTCTTATTTGAAAATTTTGTGAAAAAATTAAAAATATTTAGTCACACATAAAGTAATATTCATGTTTTATCATATAATAGCAATAAAAATACTAATCATAAAAAAATTTAAATAAGATAAACGGTCAAACTTTAAACGTGAATAGTGTAAAACTTTATTTATTTTGAGAAAGAGGGATATATGAATTTTTTCAAGCAATTTTCTATAAAAATATTTAAAAGTACATACGGAGTACTAGTAGTCTGAGATATATGCGCACGGAAAAGTGGTAGGCGAGTTGAAATGGGAGGGGAAGAACGCAGCCGGGTTCCCACTTTTGCGCGTGGGTCCCACCTGTCAGCCGCCCGACCACCGGCCGACAGTGACCTCACTCCAACCCCCACAGCTCTTTACTTATCTCAAGCCCAATCACAACCCACTCCCACCTAGCTCAACCTCACGCTCAAGCTGCATCTCTCTCCTCCTCTCTCTCTCTCTCTCTCTCTCTCTCTCTCTCTCTCTCTCTCTCCCCTCCAGCTCCGGCGACCATCCTGGCCGCCGCCATTCGCCGGAAGAACCCACCAGCTGCACGGCCGTGGCGTCGTCCACTTGGCGAGAGCGGCGGAGAGATCGTCTGCAGATTGGAGACAAAAAATCGATATATAGCTGGTGGTGGATGCGTGCGTGCGAGGTGGTGAGGTGAGATGAGGTCTCCGGTGGGCCGCAGGGAGGTGGTGGTCTCCGGCGTCTTCACCGCGCTCCTCGTCCTCTCCATCCTCTCCCTCCCGTCGCTCCTCCTCACCGGCCCGGCGTACAAGAGCTGGCCGTTCTTGGCGGCGGCGAGGGACTCCTCCACCACCGGGAGCAGCAGCGGCGGCGGCGCGGGTTACTACCCGGTGTCGTTCGCGTACCTCATCTCGGCGTCGACGGGCGACGCGGCGCGGGCGGCGCGGCTGCTGGCGGCGCTGTACCACCCGGCCAACTGCTACCTGCTCCACCTGGACCGGGAGGCGCCGGCGGAGGAGCACCGGCGGCTGGCGGAGCTGGTGTCCGGGCAGCCCGTGTACGCGCGCGCCGGGAACGTGTGGATCGTCGGGCGCCCCAACCTCGTCACCTACCGCGGCCCGACGATGCTGTCCACGACGCTGCACGCGGTGGCGATGCTTCTCCGGCTCGGCCGCCGTTGGGACTGGTTCGTCAACCTCAGCGCCTCCGACTACCCGCTCGTCACCCAGGACGGTAATTAATTAGTTAGTTAATTAATTGTCAATCCTTAATCCTAATTACCATCGCTAAGTAATTGCTAGTACTACTACCATTTTAAGTGTTTGTGGGAAATGCTAAATTAATTGTCTGCTGATAATTGCAGATTTGATGGATGTGTTCTCCAGGTTGCCTAGGGATCTCAACTTCATACAGCACACCAGCCACCTTGGCTGGAAAATGTAAGAACTCCAATCATCACTAACTTGAATTGTTTCATCAGTTTTCAACATTAGTTTTTAATTGCTTCTTCTTGGTTTCTATTTCAATTATTCGCATCAATTGGGATAATATAGTGGCAATTTATCAAGTGCAAACCTTTTAGGTTTCAAAAATCAAAATCCCCGATTTCAATTTCCTCTCAAATTTTAAAAGAAGGCCTTGATTTTGATGAGGGGATTGAAATATGCTAGCTCTGCAGAAAGAAGAGGGCGCGGCCGGTGATCCTCGACACGGCGCTGTACGAGGCCGACCGGTCGGAGCTCATCCGTCCGGCGAACCTCACCACCAACCGGCGAAATCTCCCCACCGCCTTCAAGCTCTTCACAGGTACGCGCAAAAACATCTCAACTAAATCAACCTCAATTGCGCCACGAAAACCCCTCACACATTTCCGAGAAGACACAGAAAAAAAAAAACTCTCTTACTTCGTCACAAAATATTGCAATTTAGGATGGACAACGAATTTGGAGAGTGGTTGTAACCTAAGTTTGTCTAGATCCTATGTTTTTGGGAGGAGATAGTATTATTGTAACCTAAGGTTGTAACCTGAGAAGAATGAGAAGATCGGGTACAGAGTACAAACCATAAATGTGTTTAGTTCACGTCAAAATTAGAAGTTTGATTGAAATTGAAACGATGTGACGGAAAAGTTAAAAGTTTATGTGTGTAGGAAAGTTTTGATGTGATAAAAAAATTGAAAGTTTGTTAAAAAAATTTAGAACTAAACTCGGCCAAAACCTCTCGTGCTGGAAAGAGCATGCCATTATATCTAGAAAAATGGATGCGTGCCAGCGACCGATTTGGGATGCGTTTTCGTCAACTCTTTTGCTGGTAGGAGAGTGAGTACGGATCGTACATTGCGCCACCGGTTGATCTGTCACACCAAAGACAATGCCATTGACGGTATAGTTGTACAGATTGGTCGTTGGATTTGTGGCTTTGTTTGTTGTTGAAGTAATAGTAAGATGCGTCATTTGATAGGCACGGGTAGTACTCACCTTGGAATCTGGCATAGAAAAAGAAAATCTTATCTGAAACCGTATCTAGTCAATGGAGCAGGTACAGGTTGTGGAGTTGTGCTAAGAGCAAGGTTAATGTTAATAGTATAGCACACTAGTCTCCAATTCATCTATAGCCAATCTAATAGCCAATTCATACAATAGTTGTTTATTATACTATTAATATATGGTCCCATCTATCATACACACAATGCGTTTTGAAGTCCGTACTGCAGCTGGCTTACAGATCTATAGCATGCTGATCTTCTCTCTCATCTTTTATCTCATTAAAATATGTTTATAGCTGGCTAATAGTTACCTGCGCTAAGCCAAGCCCCTGCATTATCAATTTATCACTGCATGTACTGGAGATGGTTAAATTAATCTGATAGATCTGAATCGGTGGAGAGCGAGGAATTGTTTAGTGTTAGCTTATGCTTTGGAGTTGCCGAATCCAGGCAGGCCAACCAATGTGCTGTGCTGTTGCATTGGCAAAGCAAAAGCAACTTTTGTTTCGATCTATTGGGACAAAGCTTGATGGAGTACTACTACTCACTTGTTTCCAAGAAACGGCAGGGGTATAGAAAATTTTGGAAACTATGAATTTTTACAAGAGTTAGTTTAATTTATTTGACATCTCTATTTCAAAGGAGGCCCAATGTGTTCACCTTCGTCCATGTCCGATCATTTTTCATTTTTCAGCTAGCAATATAGAGAAATTTGTGAAAACAAATTAGTAGTAGGTTTTGTTATGAGTGATGGAATTGGGTCAAATCAAAATGCACTTAATAGTAATAGTAAAGTGGTAAGGGGTGTGTGGTTTTAAGCTTGAGGTTCTGTATTTAATTCTTAACACGTTCACAAAATCTTCTAAAAATGTTTTAGAGGGACGTCTCTCCCTCCAAATCTTTTTTTTTTTTGAATTGGGTCGAATCTCTGTCTATCGAACAAGCATTTTGACTATAGATGGGAGATGCAGGTTCAGCGTGGACGATGATGTCGCGGCAGTTCGCCGAGTACTTCACCGTCGGCTACGACGACAACCTGCCGCGGACGCTGCTGCTCTACTACACCAACTTCGTCTCCTCGCCGGAGTTCTACTTCCAGACGCTGGCCTGCAACTCCCGGCGGTTCAGGAACACGACGGTGAACCACGACCTGCACTTCATCCGGTGGGACAGCCCGCCCAAGCAGCACCCGCTCTACCTCGGCCCCAGGGACTACCGCCGGATGCTGCTCAGCGCCGCGCCCTTCGCCAGGAAGTTCAGGGAGGACGACCCCGTCCTGGACAGGATCGACAGGGACATCCTCCGCCGCGACGGCGCCGCCCCGGGCCGGGCGTTCGCCTTCGGCGGGTGGTGCTCCGAGGGGGGCGTCAGGCTGTGCTCCAACCCGCAGGAGGCCGGGAGGAAGGGCATGATCAAGGCCGGTGCAGGGTCGAGGAGGCTCAGGGCCATGCTCAACAAGATGATGAATGCAAGAAATTTCAGGAGGCAGCAGTGTAGGTGAAACTAGAGGCATTTTTTTATACAGTCTAATTCTGATGATCAGGTGTGTTCATGTATAGAATAGAGGAGAAATCGAATTACAGGAAGAATTTGAGGCAGTTTTGGTTGTCAGGAGGGAGGTTAAAAGTAGAGTGACAGTGTAATCTCACAGAATAAGAACATGGGGGCCATTAGTAAGGCTGTAAAAAATTTGACAGGATTTAACATTCAGCTTGTGCCTTGGTTGGTTCTTCTTCCATGGGGCTATTGCTGAGATTGGCGCATTTTTTTTACTGTGGGAATGACATGATACTACTGTTGGATTAAACCTGTGTGCTTGAATTTCGGGAGCCAATTTGTCTGCATTTTTGAAAGAGAAGATTTCATTATTTGTTCTCCAACACCATGTATTATATTTGCTGAGTTACAAAAGCCCTTATAGAGTTATACTGCTGTACTATGTGCTGAAAGTAATATACCACCATGTAAATCTTTTCTAGAGTAGTATTTTCTGTTGTTGCAAAATGAACTTTTAAGCTTTTCGCCGGGTCAGCAGTGAAGTAAAACCCCGACCATTTTTTATTAAATTGAGAGAAGGCAAAGGATAAAATCCCTCCGTCCAAAAAAAAAGTGGCACGTCCAAATTCATTGTCTAGAGATTATATCCCTCATAGATTGAGTTTTCTTTGAGACAAACTTTGTACTCCCTCTGTCCTAAAAAACCGAATATATGATTAGATGTGATATATTTTAGTACAACGAATCTGAACAGAGATATATCCAAATTCGTAGTACTAAGATATGTTACATCTAGTGTCATGTTGATTTTTTACAGGACGGAGGGAATAAGTTTCTCAGCAGTATAGATAGTGGAGCTGCAGTCTGAATGTCTGACAATTGATGAATAAGTTTGGCCTGGTTTAGTTCCTAACTTTTTCTTCAAACTTTCAACTTTTCTATCACATCAAAACTTTTCTACACACACAAACTTTCGACTTTTCCGTCACATCGTTCCAATTTCAATCAAATTTCCAATTTTGGCGTGAACTATACACACCCTTTGGGCATGTTTAGTTCCAAAAAGTTTTTCCCAAAAACATCACATCGAATCTTTGGACACATGCATGGAGCATTAAATATTAATTTTTTAAAAAACTAATTGCACGGTTTAGGGGGGAAATCGCGAGACAAATCTTTTGAGCCTAATTAGTTCATGATTAGCCATAAGTGCTATAGTAACCCACATGTGCTAATGACGAATTACTTAGGCTCAAAAGATTCGTCTCGCAGTTTCCAGGTGAGTTATGAAATTAGTTTTTTTATTCGTGTCCGAAAACCCTTTCCGACATCCGGTCAAACATCCGATGTGATACTAAAAATTTTCATTTTCGCGAACTAAACAAGCCCTTTATCGACTGTGCATTACTTCTTGGTTAAAGCTTTGAGAAAGCAAAAAATGATCATAGCTAGGTGAGATGAAACTCTGAAGCTTAAGCCAATATTGTATTCCAAATGTGTGATGGCACACTTGTTTTTTTAGACAAAACCTTCTCTTAATCTTGTGCATTTTGAAGGAAATTGAAATCCACAAGTAATGCAAGGAGATCTACAGATGGTGGTACCAATCATGAGCGAACGCAATGGATATTACGTGTATTCGTGGGAATAGCCAAAAAAAATTCAGAAAAAAGCGTATTTGATATATATATATATATATATATATATATATATATGATATGTGATATGCAGTGATGAATCTTGAAAAAAATTACTGGGGATTCTATACTACTAATTATCTAATTATTGACTAAAATATACAAATTAATATGACATAAAATAGCTCGAATCGAATAATTTACCTGTGGTCTTAGGACTCCAAGAGAATGAACGTAGGAATGCCACTGGATATGCATATACTCATTGTGTCTCAAACTTCATTTTTACCCTTTTTTTTCTAGACAATACAATGTGTGTTTAGTTACCGGCCACACTTTACCACAATTAAGATTAGACAAGTTGTGACAATCATAAAAGTGTGATGAACAAATTACCAGTCATAAAGTGTGCAAAGTTAATAAAAAAATTAAGTCTATGACATGTAGGACATGTTATTAGAAAAGTATGGAACCAAACATATGCCTAACAAACTGTGGCAACAAAAAATGTGGCGTGGCAAAGTGTGGTCAGGAACCAACCACACTCATGCTCCTCTTAGGCTCCTGGCTCGGAAGGCTATGTTCTTTTTGGGAGGTTAGGAACCTTTCCTCCCAACACGCAAAACGGAGCAACAGATTAGCGTATGAGTGTTGTTTCAGTGTAACTACATACCACTTAAAAGTAAATTTCATCGCATGTAGCTTCTCGCATGCCCCTAGGTTGTTGTTTCGAAGTCAGCGCATTGGTTCAACCTAATTATGCGCATCTATTTAGCCATTTGGCTCAAACTTATGTGTCTATTCGGCCCAACATGTGGCTAAGAGCAAGTTTTATAATGGAGACGACTACTACGTCCAATTTAGTCGTATCATCTACTCATTGATTAAGAGGCAACATGTACAACAATTTACCTCCCACACACAAACCCTAATATTTTTTTTTCGTTGATTCATTCTCACACTATGGCTCTGTTCAGCAGCAGGATAGATACTGTTTCACAGTCAGCAATTACTTAGTTGTTGTAGTAAAAGAGCTAGTTACAGGCTGTTGCACAACGCTGTAACAATCTGCCGAACAGGCCCTATTTCACTTTGCTCTTAGAGTTTATGTAGAGGTTGCCTTTTACATAACCAATTACGAGGAGACAGCCAGTCTGAGGGGGTGACTCATCCTCTCCTCACTTTCCTCTATGTAGCACTAAGGCTGTGTTCTTTCCCTTATTTCCCAACTCACCTTTTTTTTATTTCGTACACACGCTTTTCAAACTTGCTAAACAGTATTTTTTGCGAAATTTTTATATAGGAAAGTTGTTTTAAAAATCGTATTAATTTATTTTTTAATTTTTTAGGCTAAAATTTAATTAATTTCGCTCTTATCGCTTGTTTTGTTTTCCGTGTGATGAGGTAACCTTGCCTCCCGAACTCACGTAACAACCTGCTCTAAATTCAGCCCAAAGGTGAGTCTAAATTTGGCCCGTATATTCACGTAAACTGGGCCACGTGGGTCAAATATCAGCCCATCCAATATCGTAAGTGGAACTATTTAGGAAAAGTATACTTTGAACTCCCTCGACTATCGCCCAAGTATGATTCATATCCCTCAACTACAAAACCAGATATATCGACTCCTCCAGCTACTAAAACCGGTACAAATAATATCCTTCGGTGGTTTTGGAGGTGGTTTTGGCTAACGTAGCGTCTACGTGGCGGTATTAACCAAGTCTTTATTCTACATAGCTTTTACATGGCATTAAAACAAAAATAAAAATAAAAAAAATATGGGACCCATATATCATTCAAAAATAAGTATTGTAGGATCCCCATGTCATCCTCCATCTCCTTCCTTCTTGCTCCCCCTCTCTCCCTTCTCTCTCTCTCCCCGGCCTTTCTCTTCTCGGGACGACGGCGGTGGGGAGCGGCGGCGGCGGTCGGGAGCGGCAGCGGCTGTGGCGGTGGGGAACGGGCGTCACATGCGGTTTCCAAACTCTGGGATCATCCCAAGGTAGCTTCCTGGGCCTCCTGGCCTACACCATAGAAACCAAGAAACGCTCAAGAACAAAAGCCCCCCCCCCCCCCCCCCCCCCCCACCAAAACTCCAAGATGCCAAAATACGCAGCATCATTAACATGTCGACATCATTAGATGGTTTCTTGGCGTCGCCTTGATACGCAGCAAGATTTAATCTCCTCCTCCTCCCGGGTAGCTTCTCCTTCTGGGAATCAGATTTCCTCTCCTCCTCCCCTTCCGCCTTCAGGGCAAAACCAAGAAATGCTCAAGAACCAAAAAAAGAAAAAAACCCACCAAAACCCCAAGATGGCAGGCACAAACGCCATGACAGCAAGAACGCAAAAGATTAGGAACCCTCACCTGTTCCCGATCATCCGAGGCCGATATCTTCTTCTTCCCCTTCTGCTTGACCGCCGCCGCGGCGGAGGTGCTCGACGCGTCGGCCCCGCGGCCTCCGCCTCCCGGCTGCTTGGTGCGGCCCTCGACAGACGAGGGAGGCGGCGGCGACGACGACGACGACGGAGGCGGAGAGACATCAGCGGCGGAGGTCGGCGCGGGGATCGAAGCATCGGTGGAGGAGCTCAAGTCGTGGGGCTCGCGCTGCCCATGGAGTTTGGAAACCGCATGTGACCACCACTGCCGCCGCCGCCGCCTCTCCCCACCGCCGTCGTCCCGAGAGGAGAAAGCCAGAAAGGCTGGGGGAGAGAGAGGGGGTGAGGTCGTGAGGAGGAAGGGAAGGATAGGGAGGATGGTACGTGGGTCCATAATATTTTTTATATGGGTTTCACGTATGTTTTTTTAATTTTTGTTTTTATTCTAATGCCACGTAAGCGTCACGTAGGATAAAGACTTGGTCAATATTGTCACGTGGACACCACATCAGCTAAAACCACCAAGGGATATTGTTTGCACCGGTTTTGATAGTTTGAGGAGTCGATATACTGGTTGGGGGATATGAATCATACTCGGGCTATAATTGAGGGAGTCAAAGTATACTTTTTTCCAACTATTTGAGGCCTAGGAAAAATCCGTGGCACATCTAATATTCAAATTTCTGGGCCGAAATATATTCCACCATCACTTGTTCTTCCCTAAATCTGAGCTGCCTGATTAAATACATAATAGTCGCTGTACAATATGTGCAGATCTTGACATACTGCAATTATCTTATCTCCTTTTTTTATACGATAGAAATACAGTAACTCAATTGTGAGAACATTTATTATTTACAGGTGATGGTAAAACTGTCAAAACTGACTATAGAAAGACACAAAAAATTCTAAGCAGTTACACAATGTGCTGTGCTTCTGCTGCTGCCACTGTTGTTATGCTTTTGTTCGACGTCTCTTCAGAGTTCAAAAATTCATAATCTTCATATTCTTGCTCAAAACACGCTGGGCTACACATGAAGACCATTTCTGTGAGATGATCTGAGAGAGCTTCAAGACTTTTGATAGTTCATTGAAGATTGGAACTGTGAAATTTGTCAAAGGGAAAATCAACGGAAGCTGTACAAGTTAATCGCCATGTACAGATGAACAACCCCCACAGTGATCTATGCAGGTGAAATCCGTTGATAGGCTACCCCTGTCAGTGAGCTGTACTTCCTCCCATAGAAGACGTATATGATGGCACCAACCGCTAGCCACATCGAAACACGAATCCACGTATGAATCCTGCGAACGATGAATCAAAGGGTGTGAGTGTGTGATATCAGATATGATGATGTCCAGATCGTTTTCAGAATTTGCTAATCTCACAACTCACAAGTATAGGTTTAGATAGTTCATTCTATTTTAATCAATCCAGATCATCTGTTTACAGTGTATTGTGAATTGAATAATGGTGATTTTGGTTTCATGAATTTGCAAATCTACTAGATAATATAATAGGAGACGGTGCAAGCTTCAAGATGCAAAGTAAATCAGAGCAAAAGCTAATCTTGAACCCAAGTTGCTCACCCAAGGTTCATAAGCAGGTATACGTTGATGAGGATGCAACATACTGGAAGTATAGGAACAAATGGGCACATAAAACCTGGGGAACAAAGGAGACAATTTGATGTCATTTGTAAACTGTATAGATCAAAAGTTACATAAATTTTGTCAATTTCGTAGTAGTATAATGGCCATAGTCTTTGTACCTCCGGTTTGTCTTAAAGAGCTCTTGTCTTGCCCAATGAACCAGAGTGCAATGGTAGCACTAACCAAAAGCAAACTACCAAAGGCACCTGCAATGGATCGCAAAAATCTACAGAAAGGAAACAGATCAAATGAGTAGGTGTCAAGAGCAAGTCAAAAAAATTTGCAGTGGGTGGTTTCATTTTCACTTACAACGGAAAAAAGGAGAAAGAAACTGAAGAAACAATGGTGACAGCCCCAAGAAAAATTAGTATAATGCATGCTATGGCTTTCTGTCGCCTTATCTTGTTGGCTTCATTGGCAGTAGGTATGTCTTGAACTGAACGCATTAAGAAGGGGGAAAAAATCAGAAAGTTAGTAACCATGAGGCTGTTATACAAAGTATTTTGAAAGTGATGAACTAATGACAACAGATAATACATTAATATCATGCAAAGGCAATTGAGAAGTGGGATTACAACCATAAAACAAAACAATACTAAAGAGGAGTTATCTTTTTTATCAAAGTATCAAACACCTTATCTCAAAAAAAAAGTATCAAACACCTAATTTATGTTAGTAGAGGCAATCTGGTAAAGGCAAACAGGAAGCATAAGAACTAAATCAGGCATGTGCAGTACTTTTGATGTTTAATTAGATACTTGCTCCGTATTTTAATGTATGACGCCATTGACTTTTTGACCAACGTTTGACCATTCGTCTTATTTTGTTCTGGGAAGATTGTTGGCTGCAGGGCACTTCAATTTGGTCGCTGGCGCCGGCAGTATGGGCGGCTGTCCCAGGCCGCTTACGGGGCAAGCGCAGGGTGGCTGAGGCGCTGCACGACAGGAGATGGATTCGCGATATCTCTTCGGCATTGGGGGTGCAAGCGATCCTTGAGTACTTCAAATTTTGGGAGCTCCTTCGATCAGTGCAGCTGTCAGAGGAGCCGGACAGGCTTTCTTGGCGTTGGGAGAACTCGGGCAGTACTCCTCCCGCTTGGCTTATCGTGTTCTCTTCTTTGGAAGAACTCACTTCCAACACAAGCCAATCTGGAAGTCTTACGCCCCTGCTCGATGTCGTTACTTCCTTTGGCTGGTCGCTCTCAACCGATGCTGGACAGCGGACCACCTTCGAAGTTGAGGCTTGTCGCACCCGGATCGCTGCCCCCTTTGCGATCGATGCGATGAAACGATTGATCATCTCTTGGTCGCATGCCCGGAGTCCCGGCAGCTTTGGTGGATTGCTCTTAGCGCTATTGGTCATTCCAAATGTCTACCACTCAACGAGCAGTCCTTCCATGCTTGGTTGTGTGACAGTCGCAAAAGGATGATTAAGGATCATCGCCGAGGGTTCAACTCAATTGCGACACTGGTAGCGTGGACAATCTGGAAGGAAAGAAACAATCGGGTCTTCAACCAGAAGAGCAGGCCTTGGATGGAGATAGCTAGGGCTATGACAAGGGAAGCGGACCTTTGGCGGATGACTAGATCAGCCATACCGGCCATGGTAGTCCATTCGTTTGTACATGGGTCACCAAATCCTTCGGGAGATTAGGCTTTTGTTTTTCTTTCCCCCTCCTGTACCCTGTCCCCTTCACTTTTAATTTTTTTGGCCCGCTCTGTACATACATTTATTCCTCTTAATACAAAAAATGTGCGTCTCGCGTATTCCCTAAAACCATTCGTCTTATTTAAAATTTTTGTGCAAATATAAAAGTATTTATGTCATACTTAAAGAACATTTGATGATAAATCAAGTCACAATAAAATAAATGATAATTATATAAATTTTTTGAATAAAACGAATGGTCAAGCGTTGGTCAAAAAGTCAACAGCGTCATACATTAAAATACGGAAGGAGTAATTCATTTGTCAATAATGATTTTTATCTTGCCACTAGTGTTAAGTAAAATCAACTCAAGGTATACAAATCACTAGTATTTTCATTACCGTTGCCCAAAAGATCCTCCGAATTTTCCTCATCTGGTTCTGACCACCCAGAGTCTGAAGTTAGTGATTCAGATGAACCTGGAAGAGCCACTTTCGTTGCTATCTCATTTGGAGGAGCATATCGCACTATTAAAACAGAAATGGCAACCATAGTAAATGCCAATAGTGTGCCCACGCTTACCTGAACAAACAATCAAGAAATTATTACTACCTGGAGTAGCTCTCCACTCAGCAAAGCTACCGTTTTACATGGCAAGTAACATATTACCATCCCTGCCAATTCTGAGACGTCCATGAAAAGAGCCAGGATAGCAGCACATATCCCTGACAATATTGTGCTCAAGGTTGGGACTTGGGTCGTTGGATCAACAGCTGAAAAGAGTGGTGGAAGCAATCCATCTCTTGCCATAGCCATCACAATTCTTGGCTAGCCAAAAGGCATTGGAAGTAATTAGTCAGTTTTTTTCCTGGTGTAATTTGGATGATCATCTATCATATATAAACATGAGATGGTTTTTTAAAAAATAAGCTAACGTTAAGAAGCTTAACTTATTACATTTTCTAGTCAAGCTATCAGTTATGTATCCTGTAGGATGAGAAAGGAATTCAACTGGGAAGGAGATATACGGATGCTTTAGTTTCTCAATTCACGTAGACACATACCTGAGGGAGAATAGCACCTATCAAGGATGCTATAAGAGCAAAAACAGCCCCAGTGGAAATAATGTACCTACATAATAACAGAGATAATTACATGGATGCTTAACACTAACATATATACAGCATGCGATGATAATCTCCTTAATAGTCAAGCAATTCGATTTAAATATATATATATCTAGTACTTACACTGCCCATTGCATTCCATATTTAGAAAAAGCAGATGAAATAGGAGTGTTAGGATCCAATGCATAATATGGCACCAAACCAACAATAACAATAGAAACCATCATGTAGAGGAAGCAGCACAAGGACAAGGTCAGACACATTCCCCATGGAAGATCACGTTGGGGATTCTTCACCTGCAAAGTACCTTGACAAATAAAGATAATTGCGTAACTGCAGATTTATAATGGCCTTCCCTGAAGTACCAGACTCTGGATAGAGTTAACACCAAATAGGAACATAACTAATTGAGTAATTTTCATAAAATTGCAATATCTTTGGTAAACAAAATAAAACACATGTACGTATTCAAGCGACCATTCTAGCAGAGCAATTCTTTTACATACATTTCACGAAAATAGACTTGCATGGCTATTGTATTGACAGGTCGGACCCACTGGATAGTCTCACAAGCTTATCCCTTTTAGGAAATGAAACAAGTAAGCTTGTGAGACCACCAAGTGGACCCAGACGTAGTTTAGTGAAACATTATGCAAAAGGAAGTGTGGTTCTTGTGATGGTTTTACCACAAATTTTGCGGTTTTGTGAAATTTGCTCAAAACAAATTAATTAATAAATAGCAGAATAAAAGCCAACCTCTTCAGCTGTGCTAGCAACTGCATCAAAGCCAATATAGGCAAAGAAGAGGGTTGCTGATCCAGATAGAACACCAGCCACACCTTTAGGGAAGTAACTACATACCAACCAAGCAAATATCAGAGCTATATGCATATGGAATTCTGTATTGAAAATGTGAAGCACAAGTCTTAGCTTTACCCTTGTTCATCATTATAGCCACTCCAACCATTCTGGAATGCTAAGTATCCACCAGCACAAATGACGAACAGCATAACTATAACATTTGCAATGGTGATGATGCCTTCCACAAATGAACTCTGATAGGACATGGTTCATACTTCAGTACTACAGAATTGTAAGTAGTAGGTAATTCATGGACTCCAAGCTATGCATAGATATCGAACAGCACAATTTACCTCCTTAATTCCCAGGCAAAGCAATGCAGTAACTATCAATACAAGAATAGCAGCACAAGGATCAAGCGGGGTTTCAAGCCATTTAACATGTATTTGTGTTAGGAAAAAGGGAAGCTTCTCATGGCCACCAAAAAATAGAGCCTGAAAAAAAATAGAAAAACAGTAAGTACTTATCTATTCATACATCTGAAGAGAGCTTTATAGGGAGTATTACCAAGTTCGGAGATATGCCACGAGCCACTGATGACCCACCAATTGTGTACTCCAGAATCAGAGCCCAACCAATCAACCAAGCGACACTGATCATAATTTGTCAACAAGAAGTAGAAGAGAAAATTTAAGTGAAAATATATAGGACAAAGGCTAAGTATAAGAGAATGAGGGGGCAGTAGTAGTACAGTTGTATTCTACCTTTCTCCAATGCAAATGTATGAGTAGTGATAGGCACTTCCCGCCGATGGAAAACGGCAAGAGAGCTCTGCATAGCACAATGCTGAAAGAGCAGCTGCTATGCCAGCTATCAGAAAGGAAAGTGTCAAGGCTGGTCCTGCATGCTCACGAGCCACAGTTCCTACCAGGACATAGATGCCAGCACCAATCGTTGAGCCAACACCTGTCGAACCGCAATAACTCAGTGAGACATGACATATCATAAGTTCCTAAAAGTACAAGTCAATGCAAGAACAAAAATAACTTCTATGGCTAATGTGATTGAAAGCCTGAAACTCTGAAACCAAGAACCTATGTCAGAGCTCCTCCATGACAATTAGAACTACCAGATGGTACACATCTGAGATATCTTGGTAATATTGTGTTTCATTGCTATATAAGTAATCGGACAGCGAGAAGTCAATACTCCGATCAAACTAGTGATCTTACTATCTATCTGAGTAGACATTCTCACATTCATATGATTTGCCAATTGCCAGTTGACACCAACGCAGCATGCCATTAGGCACTAGTCACAAACTGAAAAAGGAGAGATACTAGTAGATTCTAAGAATGCATTACGCATTGTATTATCTTGAAGCAATCCAGAACCCAACCAAACAGATTCAGAGTTCCTCCAAGACCAACTCCTAATAATCTATACTCTTCTTAAACACCAAGTATAATATTTTCTTTATTTACCATCTACTCCATCATGTTTTCTACTAACTTCACCATGTACTTTTATGTTATAAATAATAATCCATCTACATATATGATTATCATATTTCACCTGAACAATATAACATCTACAGGTACAAAACTGTCCCAAAAACCTCACTATTAATTTGTTTTGATCCATAGCAAAGCACGGGTAATTAGCTAGTAGTAACAATACTCCAAAGATGAACTGCTGCTACAACCTTTTTTTTTTTTGCCGGAAAAAAGAATTGAAGCAAATTGACTGCTACAACTAATTAAAAAAAACACACACACACAGGCTCCATTTCTTCTAGGGTCTTCTACGCAGGATGAAAACGAAGAGGCGAGATTAGAACGAGACGACGCGGGATACCGATGGCGATGAGGTCAGGAACGGACAGCGCCTTGGCGAGGTGCCGCCCTTTGCCCCCACCGGCCGGCGCCCCCGCCGCCGAAGACTCGGCGCGGTCGGCGGCGGAGCACGCCGGCTTCCTCCGCACCAGGCACTGCAAGTCCTGCAGCGAGAGGCGGGTCGCGATGGCCGAGCCCGACGCCTGCAAATCCTGCCACGAGAGGCGCCTCGCCATGGCCGATCGAGGACGACGAGTGGCTGAGGGGAGGGGACCGAGGGAGGAGAGATCAAGAACTCGTTGTTTTGGTAGGCAGTTGACTTTTCTCGATAATTAAAACAACAACTAGCCGGAAAAGTCGGGCGTTGACTTTTATGTGCCGGTGTTGGGAAACACTTCTACGGTTTAGCGAGATAGTAGTGGTAAAATTCCATTAATTTCTACTGCTCCCGATTTAATGTGGGGCAAATCATCACTATTTTTAATATAAAAAATATTTTGACGGTGCATATAATCTTTTTTTCGAAAGCATTTTCTAGTTCATTAATTTCTACTGCTCCCGATTTAATCTGAGGCAAATCATCACTGTTTTTTTATAAAAAAAAATATTTTGACGGTTGCACATATTTTTTTTCTTCGAAAGCCTTTTCTAGCAAAAGTTTTTTTTTCCTTTACAGAAATCTTGCAAAGAATAATATCAATCCTTTGATTTAATTAGATGAGAGTTACATAAAATCGCATTGAGTTCTAATGTTTTTAATGTTTGATGTGGTTAACTCATCTTATTAAAAAATTATACAAATACGCAAAAGTATATCATGCATAAAATACGTTTAATCATAAAAAAATAATTGTCTATTATTTTTTAAGAATAAATCAATAAGCAGAGCGGTAAAAGTTAGTATAGAAAATCAGTGTTTGTAGGAGTTCTATAAGAAAAAAAAAATAGCCTTTTCCTTTTTCATAATATTGAACCATATGAGTTGTAGAATATATTTTTAATAGATGACGCCGTTGATTTTTAATATATGAATGACCATTCATCTCCTTAAAAAGTTTCATACAAATATATAAGATATAAATCATGTTTAAAATATTTTAAGTGATAAAACAATTCACAACAAAATAAATTATAATTATATAATTATGTAAGTTATGAATAAGACAAATGATCAAATGTGTGATGAAAAATCAATGATATCATTTATTAAAAACAGAATGATATCATTTATTAAAAACAGAGGCTGTGTGTTCAGGAGGAGTGTCCAGCACGCAAAACGATGTTCGTATTAACACGTGATTAATTAAGTATTAGCTAATTTTTTTAAAAAAATGGTTTTAAGCAATTTTCGTATAGAAACTTTTTTAAAAAACGCACCGTTTAGTAGTTCGAAAAGCGTGCACGCGAAAAGAGTGAGGAGGTAGGAACTCAAAGATCGGCAGCTCGTGCTTCCAACTAAACCACATTTTTCGCGCGCACGCTTCCCAAACTACTAAACTGTACTTTTTTTTGCAAAAAATTTCTATACGAAAGTTGCTTTAAAAAATCATATTAATCCATTTTTCATAAAAAAAGCTAATGCTTAATTAATCACGTGCTAATGAGCCACCTCGTTTTGCGTGTTTAGAGGAAGAGTTCCCAACTCTCCCTACCGAACAGATAAATTGTAGTTTCCAAAGTATATGTCTAAAAGTAAAAGGATCGATATGACATGTATTAGTGTCCAGCGGAGTATATGCAAAAGCAAATATAAGGCACAAATTTATACGAACTACACTAGAAATCTAGAATTATGATAGCAGTTTTTTTTTTAGGGAAATTATGATAGCAGTATTTACTAATGAAATCATCTTAAATTTCCACATTCTAAGCAAGCATATTTTATATGCCTGCTTTACTGAAATGATTCAATATCTGGTATAAGTATCCTCAATGTTCTGAATCATGTTCAGTTAAAACCCAGCACCACCAGCCAGAAGGGCTTTCCTACTTCTCTCAAGATAGATCACTAAGAAAGCCGCTACATTGTCCCCCAAAAGATTGCCATGATATAAGTATCTAACGATGAAAACCAGAGACAATACACTTCCCCTCTAAAATGAACATAATACCTCTTACAAGAACACAATGTCTCTGGTTATACATCTTAACAACTAATGGTATGTAGCACTTCTGTTGCCAGAAGGCGGGAATGCCTGTCGCCCCCGAGGATTCTGGCGATTCCCCTCGTTCTCTCCAGCACCGAATTGGTTTGAGGTTCTACCTTTATCTCCAGAATCCTTGTTTATTGCCCTGGCCACTGCATTGTCTTTGATTCTCTCGGCTTTACGCTCTCCAAATGTTATGTTCTTTCTGGCTTCAGCGTAATCAAAAGGCTTCAGCTGGTGGTTAAATTCTGGTTCTTGGTGTGGCTTGTGGTTCTGTTGTTGGTTTCTACTTTCGTTGAGTGACTGGAAGCGTTGCTTGGCACCAGCAGAAGAATGCTCAGGAGGGGACCTAGACATCTCCATGTCATCAGGTACAAGGTGGCCTTGTCCATCTTCATTATGATTTTCTGGGGGTTGGGGACCATCTGTTTCAGTGTCCAACTGTATAACATCTTCCGTCTGACAAGCTGGATCACTATACTGGATGCTTTCTGGTTCAGGACGCACTGATTCTTCCAATGGAATGCTAGTGGCCGGAGATTTTGCACCGCCACAGAAATTATGGAAAGGAAGTGCCACTGAAGATTTTATCTTGTCCACCTTATTCTGCAATTTTAACAGATCTGAGGTTAGTCGGGGTTGCTCTGGTTACTAAGCTTTTGCAAAGGAAAACGGGAAGAACTAGTGACTTTTTGTTCCAAAAGTGGACAGAAAAACATATCAAGATATGCATATTAATAAAGATAATATATGACATATTAGTGAAGTTAAGGATTTCAGGTCCCATTATGTGCTTATTGAAGGATTTAAAGCATTAAGCATATCCAGCATGACTTTGGCTACTTCAATAGAATTTACATGCAGAAAATATTTTTTGAACACAATTTATAACAGATTAATGGTTCAACACCAAGATTAGTAAGCCAGCTTTGCCCAATGCTAACAAGGGTACACTATAAAAAAACTTCAGTAAGTGTCACAAAAGAAACTTGTAGATTAATTCACAGCGATGTGTTGAAACATGGTTTCAGTGTCTTCACTGCTCAACTATAAGGCCCTGATAAAAGCATGGACAAATAAGCAACAAATCATACCTGCCCGCTTGAAAACCCTGAAAAAAGGTTTTGTCTTCTTCCAGAAGTTGGTTTCCCTAATAGAGCTCCAAAAGCTGTAGGTCTCTTTGACACTTGAACTGTGGCTTTTGCTACCTGCATAATGCAGTCGTTCAAATACAGCAAGAACAGATTTAAACAGTTCTTTCCCCCTTTTTTATAGGAACAGTTTATTTTCCTTACTTGCTTCCTATCACCATTGCTCGGTACCTCCATATCTTGTCCAGAAACACCCGACAAGATTCCTAAGCTCTTAGTTTCTGCAGGGTTTTCTAGCTGTACATTAACTGAAGAAGCTCCACTTGTAACATTCCCAGTACAATGAGAAGCAGCGTCAACATTTTCAACACTGGCAACAGCACCATGTTCATCACTCGGGCCAACATTATCATCATCGTTATTACCATCATCAGCAGGAACCATTTCAGTGTCTCCATCGTTGCTCTTCATGTTTGCCACTGCCAACTGCACCGAAACCATATGTTAATACGAAAGGAAGTTCTGAAACTTTCAGTAATTCTCAGAGAAAAGCTCCTGCTACATTCCTAATATAATTCAAATCAAATGTAATCAGCAAAGCACCTCTTCCAGCCGTCCCTTCTTTAACTGCTCAGCTATACTTTCAAAAGCATCACAATTTGCAATGGCACTCCTGATAGTGGAAATAACATGGCCAAGATGGCGTTCAAGATATGAATTTTTTGATTTCACTATTCTTTTTAACCTCCCAGTGGTCGCAGGCATCTGCTTTGCTTTAGATCCAGAACAGAAAGGAAATGGTTAGCCAAGTGAAGTCATTCATATAAGCAATATATCGAAATTAGCAATACCTATCTCAAGCAGCGTCTTATTCGGCAATATATAACCAGTGCTCTCATCCTCGCCACGAGCAACGGAATCTCTCCATTTATATATATTCTGTGGAGGAAATCAATTAATTGTGGTGCAACAGAATCATTTCAGTATACATTAAAATTAATAGTTTTAACTGGAAGTATGGCACTGAGCTAACACATATGAAACAAAATAGGGTAGTATCTTTAAAATATATGTATGTCGATTTTCATTTACATTAGGACATTAAGAGTTAAGAATACTAGGGGCAACTAAAACAAAGAAAAAGTTCAATAAGAAATCATTTGTGAAGACCAAATTTTGGAGCTGGAGGTACTAAATATTCATTTCAACCAAAATGCTGGATGATTCGGTACTTCTAAGTGCAGAAAATTCATCAATGTCAAAATGCCAGAATCAAGCAAACATTTCAATCCCAAAAAGGGTACTTACAGCAAGAACTGACAGCTGCCTTGCATCAAATTCATTTTCTTTCAACCTGGAATTAAATAAAATTGGCCTTAAGTAGCATGAACATTATTTGTAACAAAAAAGCAGCACCACAAGCAAAATACAAACCCATGTATGTAAAGATATGATGAATGTGTCAGCCGTTCTTTCTCATATAGTTGCAGGCAAATTTCTTTGCTTCGCTTGTAAACCTGCAGTTAAAAGATATATCAGATTACTTGTTTGTATGCTCTATGCCTCTACATGGTTAGAAATGTAACAAAAGAATGAACATGTGTGCTTCAGCAGTAGTCTATGTCATTTCAATAAAGATAGGGCACACATATTCAAACACCAAAAGGATGGTAAAGACTCAGGGAAAACTGGGACTGCATAAATGTTGTTGCTCTCAGAGACAGGTTGACCACCAGATAAGGGAGCAAAGGAAACATAGGGAGCAAAAATCTAACCTCTAAAAGAAGATCATTTTCATCTGAAGACTCTTTCACCAGTCTCAGTCTCATCAAATCATATATGTAAAGCAGATAATGTGTATCTTCTCTAGCATACCTAAACAAAGAAGGCATAATCAGGTACATTTCATGGAAATGATCAGCGAGAGTAGAGCCATCGACAAAAAGTGGATGTAAAACATGGAAATAGAAGGAAATTCATGAGGGGTTTCAGAAAGGTAGTCTACTTGATCATTTCATCAGGAAGTGGTCTCAACCTCCAATCTGCGCTCTGATATCTGCAATGACATGTATGATTGTATGTCTTAGTCATGTCTTCTGGAATAAAATTCATGACATGATAGACAAGTTGGCATATAATGTACATTGTACAATAGGAGTGCTAATGTGTTATGGGCATAAAAAAAAAATTTCAAGTACTCTTTGTTTGCAGTCACTCCACAGAAATGATGCAAAAGATGCTCCAGGCTGTTGCGGTCCATCTGCAAGATTCTTGAAGCCTGTTTGTAATCTCAAGCTTCGGTTAACAGAATAACAATATGATGATTTAATCAAATTTGCAAAACAGAGCTGTAATGCAAGCACCATGCCGCTATCCGCTATCCAGCTAATGTTGCACTATACCTGGCCTGTGTCAAAAAGGTTGCATACATATATGCCGAAGTCCCGTTGAAGCCATATTATATCACGATCTGCACCATGCATTACCTATGTGCCATAAGAGCAATGAGAATCTACATAATTGGAGCATGTAACAATATGCACATGTATGAAAATGGTGAAAGAGCATGTTATACCTTTTTCTTTGTTGGGTCTTTAAAAATTTCTCTTAAGTAATCACCAAGATATTTACGAAGCTTAAGAGTGTCCACAATAAAGTCCTCAGTTCTAGTTGAAATCTGCATCAGGCAGGTCAGACCCTGAAAAGATCTATAGTGGTTGTGTTCCAAATCAACCTGAAAACAGTGGAACAAGAGAAGCATTAACTTCCATTCACAAAGAGAGAACTCAGACCCAAAAACAGTCAATGCTGTACAACACTGGAGAATAGGGAGCATAAAAGGACTGCCAAGCATTGCCTTGCCAAAATTGTGAACTGTCTTCTAGAAACTGTAATGCATTAACAAAATGTGTAAATACATGCAAATATGTATTTCAGCGGGACGAATGTATGAGCGTGGAGTGGACAATGAAGATAATGATAAGTAATATATATTTAGATTTAATTTACACTGAACTTCAATATTGTTTAGAAACATCATACAACTACCAAAACCATGCAAATTGTGTCTCAAGGATGGTTTTGAGGGTGCTTTTCAGTGAGGTTGCATCCTACATGAAACACAGCTGACATGGCATGAGTATTTGTGGAAAGAAAATCACATGGGGTGTTTTTGTTTTCTTCCAAATAAGGTGGTAAGATGATGCCCCAGCCACATAACGAACCACTATGCAAGTTAAAGTAGTTTTAACAGTTGAGGGATGAAAACTAAATGGCGTTGAAGTTCAGGGTATAAATTAACCAGATAAAGAGTTGAGGGGGAGTGGACTTTTTCCTAAGTTTCAACTTAACTAGTCCATGCAAATTTTCAAATGTGGTTGCTAAATTTACAACCTGCAGAATCCATCAATTCACCACCAACTTTTGTTGGTTATTGGTAAAAGATAGTTGCATGCTGGCGGCAGATAGGATCATGAGATCAATATAACATAACTGATGTCACATGTTACTTCCAACAGGTCATCTTCAGATTCCCACCAAAATATATAATATATAAAGAGAGGCTACAGTTGCAGTATGGAATATGATTGTTTAACTCTCAACATCCACACCTCAGAAGTTATAATAGGAAAGCAATACCCCTATGTGTCCATACAGTGCTCAGCGATATATTGACAAAAGACAATTGAAACCCTGGTCTTTACAATGCTAATCTCAGCTAATAAGAGTAATAGAATTCTGAGTATTTTCAATATTCATTTGTATGAAGCCAAAAAGAATAATATTTTTAGTAAAAACTACAACTAAAACTTACAGCAAACTCAGTTGCACTCTTCAGCTTTGTTGCTAGCACCTCCAAGGTTTTCAAGTCTTCGACATGTGTAAAAGGGGTATCATCCAAAGCAGGAGGCTTTATCGGCTCGCTTTCAGGAAAATCTCTGTCAACCAATTGCTCCATGGGGATCTTTTCCTGTAAATGAATTGTTTTGCACATTTGGTGATTGAAATATAAATGCAGAACAAGAAAGCATCACTTCTTTCTAATCTGTGCAATGATGGATCTCAATTAATTGCAGTGCAGAAAGCGAATGTCCTACTTTTCCATTTCTTCTTAGGTGACTATATTTTCCTAGTTCCATTGATATAGCCATGTTGCCCATTAGTAATACCGTAGTCTCCACTAGCAGAATGCATGATTCTTTTATATTCATGTGCCATCTTACCAACTTCTATTTGCCATGTACAATTTATTTTTCACATAATCAGCTGTTACATTACTTGTTGATCTCCTGATCCCATAATTTCTCTACATGCTTCTCTAAATAAAAGAAAATCATTGCTTTTTACTCGCGGAATCTTTTCATTGTAATCAAACTAATCAAATCATGGGCAATAAGGAAGGACAACTATTGTGATGTGAGGTTAGCACAAATGTAAGGTATTTAGCAGAACACTAACCAATGGATGGACAACACGGGAACCATCATCGCTCTTCTCAAGCCAGGAATGCTCGAATGGCTTGCTCGAGTTGTCCACCAATATGCGGTGCACGTCCTGCGGCCGCGGGATGGTGGGAATGTGGAATGGCACCTTCGCCTTCGCCCCCGGTGCGGCCGACTTATCCCTGGTGGCCATCTTCACCGAGCCAGAACCACCCCCAAACACCTCACCACCTCTACCAACCCCCTCCTCCTCGCCACCGCCGCCCATCATCTTCTTCTTCTTCTTGCCGTAAACAACCTGGAACCCGTCCTCCTCCGTCGCCCTCCGGCCAGTCGCCTCCTCCTCCTCCCGCGCCGCCTTGAACTCGTCCATGGAGGCGCCGAACTGCTCGGCCAGGTCGTCGATGACGCCGACGACCCAGTCCTGGGCATCGTCGAGGTCGTCCCCGGGGAACGGCGGGTGCCGCTTCGGGTAGAAGGGGGCGGCGCCGAGGGCGGCGAGGGAGGCGCCCGCCCTGGCGGCGGCGGCGCCGACGGGGGACCTGAAGGAGGGGAAGTTGTTGTAGAAGTGGAAGTCGCGGGAGGACGGGAGCGCGCGGGAGCGGCCGGAGAGGCGCGCGGCGGCGGCGGCGAGGGGCCCCGACGAGCCGTCGATGGCCGCCGCCGGCTTGCTGGGCCTCCACGGCGGCGGGGCGTCGTCCGCTTCTTCCATTGAGGATGGGGAAAGTGGGTGGTTTAGGGTTTAGGGAAGTGAAGGCGGACAAGGGGGTACTACTACTACGGTGTGTCGGTGTGGGAAGCGATTTTTGTGTGAAGTGAAAATGAGCGCTGCTATATGTACGATTATTTTTTTTTTGGGTAATCGTAAATTTACCACTACTTTAGGCTTGTTTAGTTCGCGAAATGAAAATTTTTGGGTGTTACATCGGATGTTTGATGGATGTCAGATGGGGTTCGGACACGAATGAAAAAACTAATTTCCTCCCATTCAAGGTGGTGTTTGAATCTCCTGATGACGAAGATAAAGATAAAAACTAAGTGTTTCACGCAAAACGAGATGTTAATAATGTGTGATTAATTAACTTTTAATTATTATAAACTTGAAAAATGGATTAATCTTATATTTTAGAACAACTTTCATATAGAAAGTTTTCGCACGAAACACACCGTTTAGCAGTTTGAAAAGCATGCCACGAGTATCCAAAATTTCATCCAATTCTTGTTGGAGAAACGAACGCAGCCTAATGCTTGTTAACGACCAAATTTGGTAATTTAAGTATCGGAGATGGAGATAGATCGAGGCGGAATCCAAGATAAAGATTGTTCCGGAAACAGAGAGAGAATCGGCTACGATAAGGATCGGCAGAGTTCGAGTCGGATAAGGTTGGCCGATTAAGCCGATTCCGACAATGTGACTCGGCACACATTGTCGGGTTAAGTTAATGTGCTTCATGAGGATTGCCATGCACGGATTGAATCCTGAAAAGGCAATTGTATATATTAATTAGGGTATTTTATGTAATTTCCTTAGAGATAAGTTTGGGCAAAAGTCTGCCGCAAAGATTTATGGTATCTTAGAGTTTGTTAGAGATGAGAGTCGTATCCGACATGGACATATTTTGTAATCTTGGGTATAAATAGATCTTGAGCCCCATGTAATACAACAACACATGTTCAATACTGTCGACAGTGGGTACCCGTAGACAGGATATAGAGGGTATTGGGGTACGCTGGTACGAGGATCTATGTAATACGGCATCAAGGAAACAAGAAACAAAGATTATACTGGTTCAGGCCCCTTAGCAGGTAATAGCCCTAATCCAGTTGATATGGGATTATATGGAAATAACCACATATTATAAAGGGAATAGTAGAACTCGGCGGTACCGACGAGATCGTAGTCGAGTTGATTGGACTAGATCACCCGGCGACTTGCCTCCTGTAGTCTCCGACTTCGTAGGCTGTGGTCGTTGTGTAGGCTCTGAGATTCGATGCCTTAGCTTCCCTCGGGGGGTCCCTTATATCACAGGTCAGGCGGTCTCCAAGTAGGACTCGGAGATATCGGACCCTACACGATATAGTAACGACCCAGTCCTATACGGGTAGGAACCTTTCCATTGGTAGACTTCGTGATGGATTTCCTTAGCGTGTTCAGAGAACGTCCGTATATGTGTCGATATACCGTATTGTCGTATAGCATACATCCAAGGAGAGGGTATACCTTATCCGTAACCCTGACAAATACAATCTCGGCGCATCGCCACCCTTTACTTTTGTTTTGTTTCGACGAGTGCTTGCTTTCGTGTTGAGCTGCATCGGTTTCGATCTTCAACTAGAGGTAAAACTTGTTATGGCGGCTTGCGTTCTCGGGATTAGTGCTTCCATCTTTATGATACTCTAATCTTGTTTATGTAATTCGTCGAGTTATCATATATATATATATATATATATATATATATATATATATATATATATATATATATATATATATATATATATTCTATATAATCTTCGACAATATCGTTATCTAACCTTCAATCGGCTAACATCTATTATCGGAAGGCAGCCGATTAGGTTAAATATATATGTTGACTTAGATTATACAGGGTATCTACCACTCTATGAAACAACCACAACTTGATTGTCTAGATATTGTCCTTTTTTTCATATTTATAGCTGCATCAGTTGAGTTTGATCTTATAAGTCATGATTAGAATCTCAATCTCTAGCCTGCTTTTGGTTGCCGATTAGGGTAGTGTCGGGGTTTCAGCCGATCTTACCTGATTTAACTATTTTATGTCTTATATGCTTGATTGACATGTTAAATCCGCCCTTTATGTTAAGATCTTATTGCATTTAGGTATATTAGGCTTCTGTTTGATATATTTTACTTGCTTTAATATCTTAATATAGAGTGGTATCGGAGTATTAGCTGATACATGCTAGATCTATCTGATCGGCTATGCTATGGACATCTATAATCTCACTGTTAATATATATTTCGATCTAAGTGATTTATACTGTCTCGGCATGGCGACCGATCTATCCCAATCACTTGATTTAAATATATATCGACATAAGGATTATATATTGTTAATATCTACAGCCAATCGAGTAGATTTAGTTCTTTCTTACTTATTCATGATTGCCGATCGATTCACATATGACATCGACTCAAAGATAAATGATACGTCATCAGCGGCTGGCCGATCGGCATCGTTTATGGATTTAACCGCTATTTTTCTGTCTTTATTTCTTGTTGATTGTAGGATCAAATCAACTGGCACGCTCACGAACCTAAAGACAAGATTTTTGGACCTGCACTGGAGTTAAGCAGATCTCCCATGCCTCGTGTTTTTCGCATCAACAATGCTCCATGCATGTGTCCAAAGATTCGATGTGATGTTTTTAGGAAAAAACTTTTGGAGAACTAAATGGGGCCTTTGAATCGTTATTGTAAACTGTCACTAGAAAATTACAAAAATGCTATTAGAACTGTTATTCGAGTGGCATCTTTGCAAAATTGAAAAAACCGGTGGTAAATTTATAAATGGCCCATTATTTTTTAGGGTGGTTATACGATGAAAAGTTCTCTCCTATCGTTTTCTAGCGATGAACCGGATTCCTCCTCCACCACTGCTGACCCCATATCCGGGTTCCTGGCATCATGGCATCATGGCCTGCTTGGCCCCGAGGACACGCCGCCGCCATGGCCAGAGGATGCTGCCGCCGCTCGGCGCTGGGCGGGCGGCGCTTGCCCACGCTGGGAAAGCACCAAGAGGGAGAGAGAAGTTGTCGGTGGGGAAAGGGGGAAAGAGGGAGTGGGGTGGTTGGGTTGGGGTTCCAGGGAAGTAATCTGCAATGTGAGATATGTGGATTCGTTGCGTGGTCTATGAGATTACTCAAATGAGATGCTTGCACTGCTACTGCCCTTATCATTATTTAAGATATTAGTGTTTATAGTCTATTTATGGTATAGATATTTCTTTCTTGTATCATTATAAGATAATTTACGGTCGTTAGAGTAAACACGATGAAATATGACTTCTTTTAACATTTTTTATGAATAATAAATAAGTTTTCTATGTATCTGCGCGGGCTTCCTTCTTAGTTGTACTATAGATATGTTATTGGCTACAAAATCAGCAACTCGGTCAAGTGATAAGAATCCCTTCTCTCACGCATTTGCATTTTTTTTTCTCTGGGAGGCCCCTAACACGAATCTCAATAAAAATCCAATGGTCAGAAAAATTGCAAGATCTCTAAAAAAAAACTTGCAATAGATGTATAGCAATTTCGGTGTTTATTTGTGGTGAAAAACTAAAATTGCGTTGACATATTTTTAGTGGATTACAGTAAAATTGTTTTGGATTACAGTTGATTTTCAGGGCGTTTGATTTGTTTACTATAGTGCAGTGTTTGATAGTCGATTTCAAAATCTTCCTGGGTCCTGGCGGCCCTTCTTTTTTAAAAAAAGAAGCAGCTTCCTGGCCGCCGAACGCATGCAAAAGTGCCCTTTGAGACTTTGATCGAGTGCGTGCCTGTGCCTACTTACCTCCGCTAGGCTACGACGAAATCACGAAAACCACTAACTCAATAGCTGTGTTTAGTTCAGCCTAAAATTTGAAATTTGGTTGAAATTGGAGACGATGTGACCGAAAAAATATGTGTATGAAAGAATTGATGTGATGCAAAGTTAGAAATTTAGAAAGAAACTTTAGAACTAAACAAGACCAATGTATGATAATCGAATTGACAATCTTGGTCGAGTTCTTAATTACGTGCCCCCACCAAGGTACGACGAAACACGGATGAGTGTCTGCTCAAGGTCAATTCCGTTCCGCGTTGATTAGTCTCAGTTCGTTAACAACCTCGACTGCTCCCATATGCCCAAAATTAATTAAGTTAACCAACGCATGTAGTGTTGATTGGGTTGAAGACGCAGGGCAGGAAACAGAGGATGCGCATGTCCGGGAGCCACTTTGAACTTCAAGATGTCGTCCGTTTTGTCGCCAATCAACTCACGCCATTTTTAACGTTTTCACGCCAATAAACGAAACAATGGGCTGAAAGGGCATTATCCTTGCCTCGAAACTTACGGTGTTCTCGATGATTTTATTGTGGCACAGGCACGGCGTGGACCAGCCACGGAACCCGTGGTCGGACGGGCCGGAGTTCATCACGCAGTGCCCGATCCGGCCGGGCGGCAACTTCACCTGCCAGGTGATCCTGTTCGAGGAGGAGGGCACGCTGTGGTGGCACGCGCACAGCGACTTCGACCGCGCCACCGTCCACGGCGACATCGTCATCCACCCCAAGCGCGGCACCTCCTTCCCCTTCAACAAGCCAGACAAGGAGATACCCATCATCCTCGGTACACGCACACGAATATAAAAGTCTTTTTTATAAATTATTTTTTCGTCTGCAAATATGTTGTTTGGCTTATTCCCCTAATAAGCTAAACGATGGAGCCGAATCTTGTTTGATAATATTAGTTCCGTCGTGCAGTGCAATGCAATGCTTCGTGCATGTTTTGATCTGAATCATCGCTAAGATGTGTTTGCAGGCGAGTGGTGGAATGACGACGTAGAGCACGTGCTCGACGAGGCGAAGCGCACCGGCGGAGATGTGGAGCCAGCCGACGCGAACACCATCAACGGCCAGCCCGGGGACATGTTCCCCCTCTGCTCCAGGGACGACACGTTCAAGGTGGCCGTGCAGCAGGGCAACACGTACCTGCTCAGGATCATCAACGCGGGGCTGACCAACGACATGTTCTTCGCCGTCGCCAGGCACCGCCTCACCGTGGTCGGCATCGACGCCCGCTACACCAAGCCGCTCACCGTCAACTACATCATGATCGCGCCGGGCCAGACCATGGACGTGCTCCTCGAGGCCAACCGCACCTTGGGGTCCAACAGCCGGTATCACATGGCCGCGAGGACGTTTATCACGTTACCGGTTGACACCATCCCTTTCAACAATAGCACCGCCACGGCCATCGTGGAGTACACGGACAACGCCGCGGCAAGGCCGGCCGGGCCACCGGAATTCCCTGTCTTGCTGCCGGCCATCAAGGACGAGGACGCAGCGATGGCGTTCGTCAAGCAGCTCAGGTCATTAGGCAACCAGGACCACCCGGTGCACGTGCCGACGCAGGTCGACGAGCACATGCTCATCGACATTGACATCAACTTTCTCCCCTGCGACGCCACCAACGCGACGAACAAGTCGTGCAAGGGACCCCAAGGCAACCGGTTCGCGGCGAGCCTCAACAATGTTAGCTTCGAGAGCCCGGCCATCGACGTCCTCGACGCCTACTACTACGGCTCCGGCCGCGGCGTGTACGAGGAGGACTTCCCCAACAAGCCGGTAGCCTTCGTCAACCCCACCGGCGACAACGGCGGCGGGCCCTTGCTGACGAAGCGTGGCACCAAGGTGAAGGTGCTGGAGTATGGCACTGTGGTGGAGGTGGTGTTTCAGGACTTGTCTAGCGAGAACCATCCTATGCATCTGCACGGTTTCGCCTTCTACGTCGTGGGACGAGGGTCCGGAACCTTCGACGAGCGCAGGGACCCGAAGACCTACAACCTCGTCGACCCGCTGTTCCAAAACACGGTCTCCGTGCCCAAGTCCGGCTGGGCCGCAATCCGCTTCCGCGCAGACAATCCAGGTGAATTATTCGGATTTCGATCGGATTATGGTCTTTTGATATAGTACTTTCATGTGCAGTTTTTTTTAAAAAAGTTCGTGTTTATTTTGATTGTTCAGGTGTGTGGTTCATGCATTGCCATTTTGATCGCCACGTAGTATGGGGGATGGACACTGTGTTCATCGTGAAGGATGGCAAGACGCCGCAGGCTCAGATGTTGCCTCGTCCTCCAAACATGCCTGAGTGCTAACGACCGTGGTTCAAGGAAAATAACAACAGTGTGCAAACACAAGCAAGCGGAAATTTGTTTATTTTGTTGATTGATTTAGTGGTTTTTTTTTTCCTTGTTTCGCTGAAAAGGAAGATCGTCCTGCTTTGTAATTGTTAGTCATTTCGTTCTGTCATGTAAGTTTGGAATTTTTGTTATTCAATTTATGAATATAACTAAATAATGTTTTTGCAGTGGATCGTTATTATGGCGTCTTTCTCTATAAACACACACATCCTTGCCATCTTGACTATTTAATTCTCAGTGTTAAATTGTGTTACACTGTTTTAGTTTTTCGCAATTGTGATTACCTTAGAGCAAGTTTAATAATATATCAAACTACTATATCCCTAAATTATATATAATCAATTTAATAGTTAATTTTTGTTACTTATAAACATATACTATATTATTAATATATGATCTTACATGTCATACACAAATTGTGTCTTGAAGTCCGTGCTGCAGCTGACTACAAATTTATAGCTTATTATTTTTTTCTCTACTCTTTTATCTTCTTGATATGTGTTATGCTATTGTCAAGGGCGGATCTACAGTATAAGAACCGGTGTCAGGTGACACTGACGACTTTCAGCAAAATCTATAGCAAAACTGCTTATCTATATATTATAACACCATAATCTAAACATAATTAGCATACTTTGACACCGATAGACATGTTATGACACCAACGAATCAATTTTCTGAATCCGCCACTAGCTATCGTGTCTTCTTCCTGGTTGCAATAGAGCAAAGTTGTTGCATGGCAGCATGATATATTCATGTTGTCTAGTTTCTTTTTACCTTTCTTTTCCTTTTTGCTATGGGCACTTCTAGTTAGTGTAAATGATATATGTTTTCATTGATTAATGAAAAGTTATATTATGTAAAAGTATAAAGAAAGGTGATAGCGTGAGACTTTGCAAATGGAGAATGGGGAAATGCTTATGACTTAGGAGGGGCGTGCATGGGCAAAGTGCCTAAGATGGTTAAGAGAGGCTAAAATGCAGGGCAAAAGGGGCAAAGAAGCCATCTGTTGTTGCCAATATGAGAGTGCTACTAACGAGATCGGAGAAGATAATACACAAGAAAATGGCTAAGAGATGACTTGTGACAAACAATATATTAAAGAATAGTATAATTACATTACTATAATTGAGGTGGTCTAGAAGTGACTGAAACTTTTGAGATTACGAGCGTATTTGGTTCTCTACCCTGTCAATTTATGGGTAGTGCTAAAATCTAGGTAAATTTTGGCATTACTAATTTTTTAAGGCAAAGTAGGCTAGCCCATGTTTGGTTTGATATAAATGTAAAGCAAAAGTTGAGTAGTATGATGAAGAAGTTTCTAAAATGTGACCAAATTAAATATTGGTAGGATATATTTTGGCTTCAATCTAAAATGGCCGATGGAAGAAACAAAGCGTAAAACATCCCTAGTCAGTTCGGGGTGATGGAGCATAAAGATGAGGGGTCTCAAACTCAGTGCCGTTGTTTGGGCCCAAGCTTGAGGACACACACGCCACTAGTGCTTAAAGTTGAGAGGGTGATGACTATTCCCACTATGACGTAAGCTTGAGTTTTGTGCAAGCTCTTGCTATCATCTGGATTTTTCACATTTTGGTCCTTTTAAAAAACTTATTTCGTAAATAGACCCCAAAAAAACTTATCCCAGAAATAGTTCTTTTTGGGGCGTCAGAGTGGCTAGCGCCGTCATCCAACGGGAGGCGCTCTCTGGCGCCGTCCTCCTGCCACCGTGGCGCACGCGAACCGACGTGGCAGGAGGAGGGCTGGCGCCGCCCCCCCCCCACCCGCCTCCATTCCTGTTTCTTTGTATGGAGTTGCAACGGTGTCATTTTTATTTTATTTTTTTGGATGTTTTTTCACACTCAGGATCACGATACAACCAACCAAAAAAAAAATTTAAACTCGAACTACCACTTAGCTAAGTCTGAAAATAGCTAGCATACCACTTAGTCTACTTTGCACCTTCACTAAAATTAGACCATAACTCTTTTAGTAAAACCCTTTGATTAGCATGTTAAACATAATGCACTCTACCACTATATGAAATTACTTAATCTAATTCAAAATATAACGACATAAAATGACATATATAAGTTAAATAGTACAAAGAGATGCAATTTTTTTATTTTTATTTCATTTTTTTGATATTTTTTTCACACTTAGGAGAACATAGAGACCAACCGTATAAAAAATAAACTCAAACGGACAAAATATGTGACTTGTAGAATTTTCCAAAACTCTACCGAAACGGACAAAATATGTCATCTATTAAAATAGGCGTAACTTTCTCATACGGACTCGGAATCAGGCAAATAATATATGCACGGACATCTACAGAAAAAGTTACATCCGATTCTCCTCGCTTTGCCGAGTTTGGCGATATTAAAACCTCCAAATTCCGCTTGCAAGATTATGTTTTCGAGAAGAGAAGTTTTTCAGTAGAGCTTTGGAAAATTCCACATGCCACATATTTCGTCCGCTTGAGTTTATTTTTTATATGGTTGGTTCCTGTGAGTTTCTAAGTGTGAAAAAATATCAAAAAAATAAAATAAAAATAAAAAAGTTGCACATCTCTCTCCTCTGCACTAGTTCAGAGAGAGATGAGAGGAGAGGAAAAACTCTACAGGTCACATATTACGTCCATTTGAGTTTATTTTTTCTATGGTTGGTTATTATGTGTCCCTAAGCGTGAAAAAATATGAAAAAAATAAAAGAAAAATAAAAAATTTCGGAGGGGGGGGGGGGCGCCAGCCACTCTGGCCCCCCTAGCCACCTCAGCATCGCCCCGCCACGTCGGCAGGGGGACGGCGCCAGAGAGGCTGGCGCCGTCCTGTTGGACGACGGCGCCAGCTACTCTGGCGCCCCAAAAAGGACCATTTTTGGGATAAGTTTTTCTAGGGGTCATAAGTTTTTCTAGGGGTCTATTTGCGAAATAAGTTTTTCAAAAGGACCAAAATGTGAAAAATCCAGTTGCTATCATTGGGAGGGAAAGTGAGAGGATGGGGAGAGAGAAAGGAGAGGAATTGATGGGGGCAAGGAACTATGAAAAAGAAAATTGGAGTGCAGAAAAAAAATGTCAACACATGGTTATGTATATATTGAGTTGATCCTATAGATAATATAGCCAAAAATATTTTAAGCCAATGGTGAACTCCCTTATCATACATGCTCTATTTTTTTTAGCTTCTTCAAAGAATTTATTTTAAAAATATATGCTTAGATGCAGTCACATCTCTAAAAGCGTGTGACATGTGTGATCACACAGACCTCCAATTTCTAGAGGCCTTGTAGGCCCAAATAATTTGTACTTCTTTTGTCTAAAAAAACCAATATGGATGAAGAGTTGACACTACCTAAAACAAAAAATTTGAAGGATTCTTTGTCATAGGTGGTGTCAAATCCTCACATAGGTTGGTTTTTTTGGATGTATGGAGTATATGTTAGCATGCCCATTGACATAAGTGAGAGCAGTCGAGTAGAAGATCCAATTAGAAGCGAACCACAATGACTCGGCGTCGAAAGGTTTTCATTCGCCTGCCTCGATCACCCATCTGTTTGCCCTGATCGTCAAACCACTCTCGTTGTCCCACTCTAAACTCCATGGCTCGACCGCCCTAGCCTTACAGGTTGTCGCCCCTATGCCCTTGTCCCTGACGGTCTTAGCATTGTCTAGCCGATTACTTTTCCCGTTCCAAAATAAGTTAACCTAGTAGGAGATGTGATATATCCTAATACAACGAATCTGGACAACTACATATCTATATTCGTAGTCTTAGGATATATCACATCTCTTATTAGATTAATTTATTTTGGGATGAAAAGAATACGGCTCTACTCACAGAGCACGATGATGCTCTACCACTCTCACTATTTAGTATATGGCCTTTGAATTTCATAGTATGATCCTGCTTACATGTGGTTATAGCTTTCGTCAACGGTTCATAGAAAAATTGTGCAAGAATACACTGACCGCATCCACATCGATCACGAGTGAAGAGAAATAACTGATCGAGAGCCCCTTGATTTTGTAAGGGCAGTAGCAATGCAGGGCACGCATAGCGTCTCTGCTCGCTAGTGCTACGAAATTAGCGTCACAAGTCACAAGCTTCACAACGCAAGCGCGAGGAAATCACGTCTCCGTTGCGTCATGAGGGGACGACAACTCCGGAGCAACGACTACACAGCACACGCGGCCTCGAGTTTCCTGCGTTGCGCCAGCCTTTTTACTGCTCTCGTTCCTCTAGCGAGATGCGAAAAACCAAATAGAGGTATGGGCCCTATTTACTTTTTCTTCCATATAGACGAAGTAATTTGCCACATACTTGCACTGTGAAATACCTTACACCGCACCGCATCTGCAGCAACAACACAACGCGCACCAACACCACAGGTCCACAAGTACAACGGCGCCATAACAAACTGTGAGTATGACGGTGCTACGCTACCCCCAACAAGGGCGGATCCAGCATGAGGGCGGCGGGTCTCGAGTCCCCACTATTGGTGTGAAGAATATGAGAGCTCCCACGAAGATCCCACTATTTTTTTATCATATATATATATATATAGATGGGAGAGAGGATTGTAACCCAGATCTCACTACTATTTCTTTTTTATCCGCCACTGCCCCCAATTTCGAACGACCACCAAAGCTGTGCTGCCCTGCTGCTGGGCTTCCACCTTCCAGTGGCATTATGCAGCAGCAGATAGATAAGATACACAGGGACCGCGACGTGGGCGACCAAAGAAAACCGTGTGCCCCGCGCGGCGTGGCTGCTCGGCGCTGGCGAAACCAAGGGCGTTCGCCACTTGCCCCCATCTCCCGACACGCACGAACGCCATCCCCGCGCCACCGATGTTCTCATCCAAACACATCACCTCCTATCTCCACAACTCCACCGGCACGCATGCCGACTCCTACTATAAATTATCACTGTCCTTTTTGGCACTGATCCCAATTCACTAGTCGTGCCATTCCAATCACCTCGGCGAGATCAGTCCAAAGAAATCAAGAATTCGCAGATGAAGGTGCTCGTGGCGGTGGACGACAGCCGTGGCAGCCACCGCGCGCTGTCCTGGGTGCTCGACCACCTCTTCTTCCCCGCCGCCACCGGTGACGGCGGCGAGGAGGAGGAGCAGGTGCCGCGGCCTGACCACGAGGCGGCGGCGCCGGAGCTGGTTCTTGTCCACGCCATGGAGCCGCTCCACCACGTCATGTTCCCCGTCGGCCCAGGTCAGTCAGTCAGTCGTCGTCCCCGTCGGGCCGCCGCAATGCTCAGCTTTCTCGAGGGGTGATTGCTTCGTGTGTTCGCGCAGGGTCGGCGGTGTACGGCGCGGCGTCGATGATGGAGGCGGTGCGGGCGGCGCAGGCGGAGAACGCGCGGAACCTGCTCGTCAGGGCGAGGCTGATCTGCGAGCGGCGTGGGGTGGCCGCGGCGACGGTGGCGGTGGAGGGGGAGCCCCGGGAGGCGCTGTGCCGCGCCGCCGAGGACGCCGGCGCCGGCCTGCTCGTCGTCGGCAGCCGCGGCCTCGGCGCCATCAAGAGGTACGCACACGCAGTCACGCACACACCCCCTAGCTGTTCGTGTCAGTGTCAGTGACCAGGACTCCATGGCGTCGCGCAGGGCGTTCCTGGGCAGCGTCAGCGACTACTGCGCCCACCGCGCGAGCTGCCCGATCATGGTCGTCAAGCCGCCTCCCGACGCCGGCGACGAAGACGACGGCGGCCACCGCACGAGCAACTGAACTGATGATGGATCGCCATTACATCCGGCAGACCAGCTTTCAAGAGGGAAAGAGATCAAGAGAGAGACTTTTTTACCACTGTTGTTCCTGCTGAGTGCTGAATTTGTGCTTCCAAAGTTCCAACTCTGAACCGCCGTCAATAAACATTTTTACTGTGTGCTGCCCTGCCTCTCATATGTGCTTTTGCTATAACGTTGCGCATGTTTCTTAATTTTGCACAAGAGTTTTTGAAACACGGTACAAACGACGCACAGGCGCCCCGCTGCAACGACTATCACTGAAGGAACCATGAGCCGTACGATGGGTTGTCGACGGATATGTGGTCTACCATTGAAAAAAAATTATTATCCGAGAGATATTGAAGGTATCTTTTAAGCACAGTAAAAGACCTCTACGAATAACTCTAACTAGTTCAACTATACTAACTTCATACAAAACTCTAAAATTAATCGGTGGTGAAATTGTAATCCTAATTAACTATCAGGTACGGAGTCAGATTCTTTACCGGGAAAAAAAAAAACAGTGACCGTGAAACCAACGTTTTCTTTTTTTTCTTGAATGAGTACAACGTCGCGCTCTTTTTTATTTTCTTGTTGTTTTGAAGAACAGGCAAGATATTTTGCCGTCTGTATTCAACTATTGATAGAGTAGGGAGTTTACAGGGCGCTATCTTTCACGTTTATGTTTGTGGAGCCATTGAACTGAAAGCGGTCGAGGAAGCATAATTGTGTCGTAGTCATCTCTGCTCTTCTTCCTCCTCCTAAGGCTTTTCATAGTGCTCCTACCTATAGCAGCGTTACCTCGTTTGTCAGCTAGACCAAATTAATTTTGATGTGGATAAAAAAAGGTGATGGGACCATATCTTTATAAAGGTTTACATCTCCTAGCAAGGATCTGGTTTCCTCATGCCAAAAAAGAAACTGTGAGTGGTCCCCTACTCCATAAAACTTTCAAATTCACCTACTTCATTCGTCTATCGTCGCCGAGGATCTGCGCAGGCTTGGAGCTCGCCGACCACGCTGCCTAGTCCGATGAGGAACGGAAGCAGCCAGAGCACAGGAAAAAGCGGCAGGGGCCGGTTGGGGGCGCGGCGACGGCAAGGAAGGAGTGGGTGATGAGGGAGAGCCACCAACGGAAGAGAGAGGCACGACGACCGGTGTTAAGGAGAGCCGGGGTAGCCGCCGTGCCATCTCCTCGTCACCATGCTTCTTTTCCATCCCCCCGCTCCGTCTCCTCGTCACCGGCTGAGAGAGGAGGGACCCGGCGCCGCTCCAAATCCACGTCACCGCCGCCGTCCTCCTCGCTCCGTCTCCTCGTCGCTGCCGAGAGAGGAGGGGCCTGACGCCGCTGTCCTCCTCGCTCCGCCTCCTCGTCGCCGGCCGAGAGAGGAGAGGCCCGACGCCACTCCAAGCCCCCACCGTCCTCCTCACTCCGTCTCCTTATCGTCGGCGTGATGACGGCAACCACCACCACTGCGCGCGAGGCGTTGTCAAGCACCCCACCGTTCTACTACGCGCATGGCATGTAGGCTGGAGTCCACCGTGTGAAGGTGGTCGCCGCCCCGATGCCGAGAAAGGGGAAAGTGGGAGAGAGAATGGGAAAGTAGCAAAGAGAATGGGTTGGGGTGGTGGGCTTGAGGATCCCGTGTAGTAACCTGCACTGTGAGAGGTGTGGATTTGTTGTGCATTTATCCTAAGGTAACTCAAATAAGGGACTTGCACTGCTACTGCCTCAAAACACAGTGCCTTAGAGTTACTCGCACAATGCGACGAATTCTCTCGACGTTGGCAAGCAACGCGAGCTTGGATATGTTGATGTCTGCAGTTCATCACTCATTATTTAATGCATGTTTCCCATATGAACTTTAATTAGTATGAATCATTTCAATAGAAAAATATATTAGAGTAATATGATCACATCCGTTTCTTTTCTTCGGCTACTGGATTTTCGAAAGGAGCAATCTCGATGAAACTATGGATGTTGCATTAAATTCTTCATCTTGAACCTTCATATGTGACTCTATTTCTAACTGCAAATTCATACAGTAAACATTAAAATAAATTCGTCTCCACCTTGACTTCCTCCATTTGTAGAGGCGTGCATTGGTTAGCCCCTATATTCACTACTGGCCTAACTCTAGTATTATTTAATCTTGCCGATGACCATCTGATCTAACTCTCTAGCTCTATTTATCAATGTCGATTTCTTACTGATGAAATTGGTTTATAACCTCTCGCTTGATGTTTTCTTTACACATACAATACTTTAAATTGACTGCATAATCTTCTTCATTAACCAGGACACTAGCCACCAACGAACTCTCTCTCTCGATAACCACGATCACCAGAGTTGTTAAGTGCACGTGGTTCACCTTTTTCAGTTACAATTCACTTTACTAGTTGCATAACATAAAACAAAATTTCCATTTGTTGGCAACAGTCAACATGACACTTCCAATTTTCAAGCTGGAGAGCAACTCTAACCTAACCTGAAATTTGAATCGTAGTTGCCCCTCAAATCAATGAATCAAAGAGGGCAAGAGAAAGGCAGAGAAAACAAAAGTGAACAGGCCAAGAAAGGCTAGAGAGCAACCCAGGCCGGCAGGCAAACACGCGCCACACGTTGCCGCTACCCCTTCCACCTCAGCACCCTCGATGGCCTCGTCGTTTCCTCGTGGGCTCGTGGCCAGCGGCAATTGGCTCGCACTGCTGCGCACCAAAAAAAAAAAAAAAAGAAAAAAAAAGATCAAAACGTGGAACTCAACGGGAGCCTCCTCGCGAGGTCGAGTGGACTCCACCACCTTCTCCTCCACTCCAAGCTCACAAATTCGGATCAACGCCGCCGCCGCCGCCGCCGCGGCGGGAGGAGGGCTCGCCGATTCCACTACTCCACTCCAGTAGGTTGCCAACGCGCGGGTTGGGAGCAGCAGCGGCGACCTCCAATGGCGGCGGCGGCGGCGGCGGCCGTCTCCTCCCTCCTCGCCCCTTCGGGATCCTGCTACTCCCCCGGATGCCACAGCTGCTGGGGTCCCGGGCCCGGAGGCGGGCGGCTCCTACCTTCCCCGCGCCGGCCCCCGATTACCGCCGCGGCTCGCCCTGTGAGCTCCCCCCTCTCTCGTACACACTCTCTCTCACACACACTCGTCCACTCACTCTCGAATCGCGTGGATGTTCGTTGATTGGGGAGGTCGCGCAGCCTAGATGAGAACCGGCACTTGCGAAATAGCTACTTTAGTTGGTGTATTAGAGATTTATATACCCTAATTGTTGTTCTAATTGCTTTGTATAATTGTATTTGCGCCCAAATGACTTCAAACTCCCCCTCCAATGCGCAGTAGAAAGCTAGAAATCATGGCCTAAGGCTAAGAGCGCATTAGGCTCCAATACGTGGAAGAAAACTAGAAATCATATGGCCTAAGGTTAAGAGCACATTCGGCCGGTGCATAATACGAGTAGTTTTTTTTTTTCCTAATCTGAATGCTGTACATTTTTTAACCTGGGCAGACTTGGGCAGTGCCGAGGAGGAGCAGGTCGGAGTGGGGGCATGTGGAGGCTCAGTTGGCAGCCGTGCGCACCGGCTGCCGAGCAGCACTGCAATGGCTGTCGTCCACGGTGAGCCATCAGGAGCATTATTTTGTTTACTCTGTACACTCGTCCTGGAAATCCTAGGTCTGCCACGTTGCAATTCGATCAAGTCAAACCAGCTGAATGCCTGCAGATTTCAGTTTCTGATGCAATGTATTGTCTCACCTAGGCAAGGTCCCATGTGAATGTTGGTTATGGGTCGCCGCTGGTGCTCCCAGGTTTGACCAAACCGGGGTCAAGCAGGTGCCTATGCGTTGCTGGGATGGTCGGCAGTGCAGGGAATCAAGTTGGTGACGATAGCGATGATGGAATCAAGGTTACCAATGAGAAGCTTCGTGCTGTTATCCGCAAGAGCAAAGAGGTGCTGGAGATCCATCGGAATCTACTTGAGAAGGTTGTTCTATAAGTTGTTGCTGGAACAAATGTGTTTCTCAATCTTAAAATAAGTTGTCTGTTTAAAGTTATGATTTAGCAGATTGTCACAAGCCCACAAAAATGATGAAACTAAAAAGGTTGTAGCATTATTTGTGTGACCTTTCATTTATGTAGACAATTTTTGGGTGCAGTTACATAAATTGAAAATACAAGATTTCTATGAACTTCCCAAAGTATGATATAGTTTTAGTTGTTGGATCACCTATAAAGCTCTCTTATACAAACAAGTGTTAGACATTCATGTTAGTCAGATTCGTTCTATCCACATACATGCTGTTAGAGCATTTCCTTCCACTGTTGAAGTAATAAACATTTTAGTCTCCATTGTTGAAAGATATACCTTTTAGTCTTGGATTTTACATTCTATACCATCACGAGACAGTTTAAGTTCTAGCTTCTAAGGAACAAGGCGGTGTAAAGGTAATGGAGGCTCTGTTAACATCTACCAGTGAGGTCCTTTGCACCATGTTTGATGGAAGCAATTAGGTATTCTACTGAAGGGCTGATGCACTGAGTTTACTGAAAATGTGTCCTTTTTCATGTTCTTGCTGGAATGTGAAATGTTACTAAATGTAACATGCTAATTTCTTAAATGGTTATTATATAGTGGTGATGAGAAAGGCACCCGCGAACGACCTTGAACTACAACCTTTTTTTGGGCCATTTTGCAGTTACATTTATGCATGTTGCTGTCTGTTCGCATTAAAACATTACTATATGAAACAGTTCTGGTCCTCCTCTTTTATTGTTTACTGAAAAAGGTGGTTTTGAATAATGATATGTGGCCAACTTATTCAGATATCGACATCAGAAAGGAAGAAGATCACTTCAATTATAGAGGACAGTTCCATTTATAATGAGCAAGATCCATTTGGTCAAAGAGATAGTTCTTTTTATCATCTTGATGAAGTTCCAGACGATGATGAATTTAGCTATGAATTTAGCTACCTTGATAGACGTCCAGATCAATCTGAAGTTGTTGCAACTCAGGATTATGAGGCACAACTAAGTCAAATAAGTGAAATGGGACAGTCAGTTGCTGAGGGCACAAGTGATGATCCATCTGCTTCAGCTGCTGTAGATCTTATCAATATCATATTGGTAGCGGCGGAGTGTGCTCCTTGGTCCAAAACAGGCAAGATCATAATAGCCACATACCTTCTAAATGTTTCAGTTTCCATGAAAGGGCATTGCGGGTTTAACCTAGTACCTGTAAGTTGGTGGACAGGAGGGTGTGTGGGCTAACACCCAAAATTCCAAATACAACATTACATGGTTACATTCCCTGTGTGAGCTGATTTAATTTAAGGACGTGTTGTTTGTGTTCCTATATTAAACGTTCTTGTTCCGTCAGCCCGTTATGTTTCTCGTGACAAATGTTGATGTAGTCTGTCTTCATGCCTTTTTTCATTTCTTGATAGTTTCCATCCAGTTACTCACAATTGGCAACTTTATAACCTATGTCCTGATGAACCCTCACTTGAGTCGAAGGCAAAAGTAGGCTAATTTCATTTCTGTAGCTTTTGTAGAGCTCACACTCAATGATTGAAACATTGGGGTTCGATGGATGTTACTTTAGGTGTCAGGGAGAACATAGATGTAGATATATTCATTCCTGCCTGTTGTAGAAGAGCATGCATGCTGTGTCTTATATCATGAATTTTTCGTGCAATGAAGTCGGCCCAACTAGTCAATATCCCTAAACTTGATCTAGTAAAGTACAAATGCATTGATGCCTCCAAAAAACTACTCCTATATAGGCTATCTATGGCATGTTGAATTAATTTTCCAGGACTTCAGACATATACACCAGCAACTCCTCAAGCCTAACCATACTATATTTGAGAATTATAAGCTACCAAATTAATTCTATATCTTTGCAAATATTACTGAGCATATTGGACCTGCTATATGCTATAGAACATTCATTCTATACACTACATAATCACAGGTTAGTCTATTGTTTCAACCAGACCTGCTCATAAACCCCCAAGAAAATATTGCCTTGGCCTTGGAAGGCCATGCCAGAGCTTGGCTTGACACTTCCATGCCTGAAGCCCCCAAAAGAACAGAGAAGTTCCAGTTTATTTAATGTACGAATATCTTTTATTTGTCCCCCCTCACAGGTGCTGGTAGAAGCGTGTGCTGCCCGCATGAGGTTGAGAGCGTCCGGTCACGCGCCGTGTTCAAGGGGTTTTGGGTTTTCCGTGGGCCGTCTTAATCCACCAGTTGAGTTTTTATTGTTTTTAGTGGCCTTTTTAGGGCATGAGCTGGGCCAACGTACCAAAAGTAGCCTTGAGTTCACCCCAGTGTTGGGCCTAAGCATGCATGAGTCTAACCATGAACAACTCTAGATTTAAACTCAATTACCCAAACATGAGGTCCATGTACTAGCTTTCGAGTTGATAAAGGAGGGGGAAGGGAAGATGGATGATATAAATTCAGTTACCCAATTGCTATAGCTAAGGAGAGGATGGTTTGTATGAGGGATGGAGGGAGGCAATGGTGGTGGCATGGTCACTTGTCCACCTTTTTGGGTGGCTGCAATACACAGTAACTCGACTGTTGCTATATAACAAAACTCATTGCCGTGTATGTTTGCAAGTATAAATACACCAGTCGCATTCATCTCTCTTCCCCCTCCTTTGACATCTCTTAATCTCCTGCAGGTGGGCTTGGAGATGTTGCTGGAGCTTTGCCAAAGGCTTTGGCTAGGAGAGGTCACCGTGTCATGGTATGTTTTAATTTTTAAATAAGACTTCCTGAACCAATATTTTTGGATAGACTCAGTAAGCTAATCACATCTAATAAGTTCTACAAGTCAACACGTGATACAAGCAGAGCAAGATGGCATTCGAGTCTACAAGAACTTCAGTTCGCATAGCTGCATATAGTTTAATCATTACTTAGATTGACTTGATTGGAGTAACAAACCTCAATAGACAGGAAACTCACAAGTAATCAGTTGTGGCATAATTTGTTATACAACCTTCTCATATAGAACCAGTTACTACAAAAGAATATGATATATTTGGAATAATTGGGAGTTTGGAACATGTCAGCAGAACTCGCCATATGCCCTATTACATGAATTGGTGTGAAATATTTAAGCAAATTTCACGACACAACTTGTTGGCTAAGGTACATCTATTATGCACTAGAGATTAAAGGACCTAAATTCTGAACAGTACACCTTTGCATTTTTGGGCTTTCAGTATATTAATTGTAAATATAGAGTAGTTTCCTGGGCTTGAAATAACTCTGGTACTATGTCCAGAGTTCTAACCTAAACATTTTATCTTGAGAGAAAATCTTGCCATCTTGCAAGACAAATAGTTGAAACTGAGTGATGCAGTAGTACAGGTATATGGCCTTTCTGCAAATTGGCACATTTTCAGGTCCTTAGGTGATCTCTTCTATGTATTGCTGCCCCCTAATTGACAATATAAACTAATATTTTGGTGGTTACATTTGTAAAAGTGCTTGAATAGGAAATATGCCATTGTTTCCTTTTTCCTTGAATAGTAGTAACTTGCAATGGGTACATATATTTTATAGGTAGTAGTGCCAATGTATAAAAACTACGCAGAACCTCAACAGCTAGGAGAGCCAAGGAGATACCAGGTTGCAGGGCAGGTATATTCTTCTGTCATGTCATGAGAACCTTGTAACTTATTGACTATATTCTCGTTTGAGACTATGTGTACACTGTACAGGATATGGAGGTAATTTATTATCATGCATACATAGATGGTGTGGATTTTGTTTTCATTGAAAATCCTATCTTCCACCACGTTGAGAATGATATTTATGGCGGAGACCGAACAGTAAGTAATGGATTGTTCTCTGTTACCACTTACCACTTCATTCCATGTTTGGTGATAAGAAAAATTGAGATGAAAATTTTCTTATGTATAGTCAGTGGTATATCTTTCTTGCCTTTTTTTCAGTTGTTTGTGATTTAAAGCTAAGATGATTGACTTTTATCTGCAGGACATCTTAAAACGGATGGTTTTGTTGTGCAAAGCGGCTATAGAGGTAAAAATTTGCTCATATGTCAAGTATACCACGTGCCTTTCCATGAGAAAATACATCCAAAGTAAATCATCATTTACCATTATTTGGGAGTGGCAAATCCTAAAACCCCCATCCACATTACACGTCCGGTTTCACAGTCAACAAACCTTGCAATAGACAATTTGAAAAATCTTCTTTCTTATTTAATCTCTTATCTTTCCATTAGTCCTTATTTTGTAATTTGGTGTCTTGCTTACGTTTTTTATGCTCAAAGCAAGATCAGTTGCCTTCCTTATTGATCTGTTCAAGCGGCTTTTCAAGGATAGATTTTGAACTAAAGTATTATTAACATGATTGACCTTTGGTTAGCCCTGTTTCTCTGTCTTCCTTGATATGCTTATAAAACACAAAATTACCTTGCTTTAGGTTCCATGGTATGTTCCTTGTGGTGGCTACTGCTACGGTGATGGAAATCTTGTGTTCCTTGCAAATGATTGGCATACTGCACTACTGCCTGTTTATTTGAAGGCATACTATCATGACAATGGTTTCATGATATATGCCCGTTCTGTTCTTGTCATACACAATATAGCACATCAGGTATGTTGATCTTTAACTTTCACGTGTGATTTGTGTTTGCCCTAACTCTCCCACTGAATCACCTACTAAATGCACAATCCATGTGTTACTTCTGGTTCATGGAAAGTTAAGGAATCAAATCTATTAAATGTATCTACCAAGTTGAACAATCATATAGTCCATTTTTAGTCCTTGAGGTCACAGATAGCTCATGAACGAATATTAATAGATCTTTCAGTGTTTAACTTGTCCTTTCTAGAAAGGAAAACATTTTTAGCTTTAGATAGCAGATAGATTCAAGCAACATCATGATGGATATCTGAAACATTAAACAGAGACTACCATGCAGAAAATGGAGATAATACAGAGAAGAAAGTTTTAGAGAAGTCTGAAAAGGTTTCAAACTTTCAATGAATAGATTACAGCTTCTGTTTGTTGTCTTCTGTTTTCTGTTGAACAATCTACATAGTGGCTGTACTGGATTATGTGGTTTTTTGCTTCAGGGTACCTGTTATTCTGTTGATAATAAGTTTTACTTAATTTCACTTTTCAGGGTCGCGGCCCATTAGATGACTTCAGTTATCTGGATTTGCCAGTTGATTACATGGATCTTTTCAAACTTTATGACCCATTTGGGGGTGATCACCTAAACATATTTGCGGCTGGTATTAAAGCTGCTGACCGTTTGCTTACTGTAAGCCATGGTTATGCATGGGAGCTCAAAACAGCTGAAGGTGGTTGGGGTCTTCATGAGATCATCAATGAAAGCGATTGGAAATTTCAGGGCATTGTAAATGGCATTGATACAACTGATTGGAATCCTAGGTGTGATATCCACCTAAAATCTGATGGGTACACCAATTATTCTCTAGAAACAGTTCAAGCAGGTAAACAGCAATGTAAGGCAGCATTGCAGAAGGAACTTGGTCTCCCAGTTCGTGGCGATGTTCCTGTCATTGCTTTCATTGGACGGCTAGACCATCAAAAAGGCGTAGACCTTATAGCAGAAGCAATGCCATGGATTGCTGGCCAAGATGTACAGTTAATAATGTTGGGCACTGGACGGCAAGACCTCGAAGATACATTGAGGAGGCTTGAGAGCCAACATTACGATAGAGTTAGGGGGTGGGTTGGTTTTTCCATCAGGTTGGCTCATCGGATGACAGCAGGGGCTGATATACTATTGATGCCATCAAGGTTTGAGCCATGTGGATTGAATCAGCTCTATGCCATGATGTATGGGACTGTCCCAGTAGTCCATGCGGTCGGTGGTCTTCGAGACACCGTTGAGCACTACAATCCCTACGAGGAGTCTGGACTTGGTTGGACTTTTGAAAAGGCAGAGGCAAACAGACTGATTGATGCTCTAGGGCACTGCTTGAACACGTACAGGAACTACAGGACTAGTTGGGAGGGACTTCAAAAGAGAGGGATGATGCAAGATCTAAGTTGGGATAATGCTGCTAAGCTCTATGAGGAAGTCCTCCTAGCTGCCAAGTATCAATGGTGATCAGTCCAAGAACACCTCGACGGTTGTTCAGTCATTCATGGCCGAAATGCCTTTTTCTCGTGTCAGCTGCTCAGGTGCGGCCACCAGCTAGTTCCATGCCTTTCATCTTTCTGTGATTTGGGTGAGCAGAGTTCTTTTGTCAGATCTGACTCATTTTCAAGAAGGCACATGATGAACCTACTTCCCAGGTGAATTCAGCAGCGTCAGATGCCTTTGTTGGAAGGTGGCAAAAACATGGAAGATTCAGCCGCCTGCCAGCATGCACCTCTGTCCTCTGGAGAGGCTCCTAGCCCCATTGTGCGCTCTGGATAGGCTCCAAACCACCATTGTTCGCCCCTGGGTAGGTTGTTGAGATCGGTTAGATGCTTTTAGTACAGTAGAATAGCAGATACTAGCTGATAGACTAGTTGTTCTTTCCCCTATGCACCGAGTGGTTCGGCTGTACCTTATTTTTTCTTGGCTCTTGTTGTCCAGTTCTTCGATCTTTAGACGATTAGCGTCCCGGGATTTCCCAGATGACATTGACATGAGTGGGAATTTCCCCTGCAAATTTATTGTCAGCTTTTTCATTGGTCTGCTGCTATGATCAGTTAAAGCCGTGGATCCCATGGTGGCTTTCCCTTCTACTTGTGACTTGGGGTGTTTTGGATTGAGAGGTACTAATGCCTCTCACAGTGCAAGGGGCCGTACCCCTAACCTAAAAATTTGGTCTAAAGACATCCATCCCACAGTGCAAGCATCTATATATGTGTGGCTTAGTTGGATAGACATAGGTGAAGAAAACGAAGCCCACAATGGGCGGGACCCTACACGAGGACACGGGTAGCGCACCCAAATTTATTTTCCTCACCTACCCCTCACCCTCAACGGCGCATCGCCTTCTCCCCTTCTCCTCCCTCTCCTCCCTCGTGAGGGACGCCGGGGACGCCGCCGCTGTGCGCGTCGCCTCGCCGTCGACCGCGCCGCCAGTGCCGCTCGCTTCTCCTCCCGCTCGGACTCGGGAGCGGTGGGGGCGGCTGTAGTGGACGGCGCGACGCCGACGGTGGGAGCGGCGGGAGTGGACGATGCGACGCCGACGGGCGGCCGGTGGCGGGAGCAGACGGCTTCTACTTCCGTGGCGCAGGAGATCGTCGTCACCATGGAGGTCGTCGTGGCGACAGCAGCGGCGGTGGATCTGTCCGCGGCCCCTCCCCTCTCCCTCCCCCACTCCCTTGCTTCGACCGCTTCTGCCTCCAGGGACGGATCCGCGGAGGCCGACGGCGGGGGCGGCGAGGGTGGCGGGAACGGACGGCGGCGAGGTCGAAGCGGGTGCGCGAGAAGGACGGAAGCGGCCGACCGCGTGGTCCTCGTCGGCGTGGTCCTCTTGTGATTCCTCTTTGTGTTCTTGTGTGATTCCTCCTGTGTTCTTGTGTGATTCCTCTCGTGTTCTTGTGTGGTCCTCATCGGCGTGGTCCTCTTGTGTTCTTGTGTGATTCCTCTCGTGTTCTTCGGGCGCGGGAGCTACGAAATCGGTGGTGGGAGGAGGGGAATCGGGCGCGATTTCTAGCAGCTTTTGGAGGGTGAATAGGGGATTTCGTCGGCCGAATCCCGCGCGAGAGCACCGGGCGGCGAGGGAATGACGCCCACAGCGCTCGCCCCTCCCCTCGATTCCTCTGCGCGGCCCCTTTTCCAGGCTTGGTTTCGCGCATCCGAGTTTGGTCACGAGCGTCCAAGCAGAGGCGCGGGGCCGAGCGACATGGGTGCAAAAATCAGACGTGGCGCTACTAAGGCACGCTCCAGCTAGAAGCAATATGAGAGGCCTAACACTGCCCCTTGATAGTTGATACATACGCTTCATGCAGATTCCTCGTCTGGTCCATTGGCACGTGAAAGAAAAGGAGATTGCAAGTATGCAACGACCGTGTGGGTATCAGCTGTGCAATGCTTGCAAGCTCGAATGAGGTGGCCGCAAGCCTGCGACGCCGGATGCTTAGCCCCAAGGAGAGACGGTGAGATACAAGGTAAGGTATCTCCCATTTAACTTGCCCACACAAGCTCACCGTTCCTCACCTGCAAAAATTCCTTCCCTACCAAACGGATTCTTCTTCCATCACCAGCGTCCATTCCACGACAACTCCAACCATGTACATGTATATATATATAGTCCTCGACCTATGCATGACAGATTCCTAAGCTATAACCAAAGCTACTTCTGCCTAGCTGAATCCCTTCATCCTACGGCACACCGATTCTGGGGGTGAATTGAGCGGTAGCTCCGTCGGTTGAGGAGGGAGAGATGGACGGCGCCGGCGGCCGCTCGTACGAGGACTTCAAGCCACCGCACAAGATGGTCCGAGAGCCGCCCACGCACACCCTCACCATCGATCTCTCCGCCAAAGGCAAAGCTCTCTTCCGTCTCCAATTTTTCATGAGCAGTCCTTGCTCCTATTACATACATGCTCTTTTCATTTGTTGATATGCATATTTAGCTACGTTTAGGCGCTGAGTTCGGCCAACCTTGCATCAGACACGGAAAACAAAGCAACTAATTAGAGTCAGATTAATTAAGTATTAGTCTAAAAAAACTTTAAAATGATTAATAAAAGCAATTTTCTATAGAGAACTTTTGTAAAAAATACACCATTTAATAATTTGAAAAACGTACGCGCAGAAAATGATAAAGACGGGTTGAGAAAGAAGGGGAAAAACACAGCCTTAGCTAAGAATAAAGTTTCTTTTTTCTTTCAAAACGCTTTTCGTGTACTTTCAGCCTCATCTTTTCGTTTATACTTATGCTTATTAACCAAAATTTGAATTTTCAACCTTAAATTTAGAGCTGATTTTGAGATTTTCCCATCGAAGTTTATTTTTCAGCCTTTGCTTTTAAATCGCTAAGAACACGTATATGAAAGTTTTATTCACAAATTATTTTTCGTTTACAAATATATCGTTTGGCTTATTCCGTGAATAAGTGAAACAATAAGTCTATTTGTCTTATTTTAAGTGTAGTTGTACACGAAAATCTATAGCTGCACTTAAAAATGAGACGGTCGGAGATTATTAGCACCCGTACGTTCTATACGCCTGGAAGACGCGTCCTCGCAGAAAGAAAGAAAAAAGTTACTTGTGGTAATTACACACGTCGTCCCTGACGGTGATTTAAGGAAGAATATGGTCCTGTTCTTTTCAGTTAATTCAACAGATTATATTATTGCCATCATATCATGAAGTATTTATTCCACACGTAAAAGAAATACGTTTTGTTGAAAAATATCTACTACATTGCTCGATCCCATAACAAAGCTATTTGTTTTTAAACCGGGATCATTATTATACGGAGTATTTAAAATGATAACGAAATACTACTTGTACGTTAAGTTTATTTATCGAAATATTTAATTTATATCTACAATCGTGCAGGGTACAAGAAGGAGCACATCAAGGTGCAGCTGGTCCGCAGCCGGCAGCGGCTGGTCGTGAGCGGCGAGTGCCCCGTCGCCGGCGAGACCAACCGGTGGAGCCGCTTCCGGCTGCAGTTCCCGGTGCCCGACGGCTGCGACCTCAAGGCCATCCAGGCGAGGCTCCAGGACGGCGTCGTCCGCGTCACCCTGCCCGGCGTGAAGCCGCAGCAGCAGCCGCCGCCCGCCAAGACGGCCGCCGGCGCCGCCGCCGGCGCGGTAGCAGCAGAGGATCGGCGATGCAAATTCCTCCGGGAGCGCGGAAAGCTCGCGACCACCCTGCTCGGCGTGGTGCTCGTCTTGTTTAGCTTCGTCATCTACATCAGGTACAGCGTGAAGCCGTGATCACGGGGGGACACACGGTATTTGTTTCTGAGATGACGAGCACTGATCGATCGCGATGATGCGATGGGTTTCGTTGTGATCATTAATGAAATCCATCTGAATGGAAATGTAAACAAAGCCTTGGCTTTTCTGTTCATGTATATGATCATCCATGTCGCATGAAAGAGATATTCCCATGCAAATCTTGTGCAGTAGTGTTCTCTGCCATGTAGGCCTCATACCCATCGGATCTACCTGTCACTTGAGTCCTCCAACTTCTAAACATCAACTTCAAGTTTAGAGAAATTTTACGGTCCTCGAAAAATATCTTAGCAAATCTAAACTTTACACTAAAAATTGTTATAACTTAAAAATATTTAAGTAATATACGTACTAAATTTTACACTAAAATATAATATCTCTATAGATCTTTTGAAAGATGATAAAATTACCCTTGAGCTTAGGCCCTGTTTTGAAAAGGATGTAGCGGCGGAGGCACACGCACCGTCACGTTAGACCAGTGGAATTGCGCGAGAACCATTCGCGACGACGAAAGCTCGGATTTCATCTTCCGTCGCGATGGCGCTCCCGCCTTTTCTCCTCCCCTCTCCGACGAGCGGAGAGGAGCGGGGTATCATCGTGGCCGGCGGCGGCGCCGCCGCCTCCTCGTCCGCCGACCGGCGCCCGCTCTTCCTCGGATGGTGCTCCGCCGTCGTCGGCTCGTCGTTGGCCACTGTCTGCCGGCGCGTGCGGGCGCCGAAGCACGGCGGCGAGGCGGAGCGGCTGCGCTGCTGCCGAGACGACGACGTCCCGAGCTGGAGCCGGTCTCCGGTCGGCGCCGGCTCGGCCACCCTGCCGCCCTCGCCATCGTCCGCCGCCGCGGGCGTCGTCATCGTCGTCGTCGCGCACACCGCGCATGGGAACAGCCACGCCGCGACGAGATGGAACAGCTGCATCGCGCGCTCGCCGCCGGCTCGTCGTCGTCGTCGTCGCCGGCGTGATCTGTGAGAGGTGGCGCTCTGCCACCGTGTGTGTACATTGCATGGGGTGGTCGCGTCTTATATATACGTCGCGTACACGCGTCGTGCATAGGAGAAGCACACGTAGCGTGATTGCAGCGAGACGCGCACCGGCGTTCGCGGCGGCGCACGGTGATATTGCCGGAAGAAACGGCGGCGAGAATGGAAAGCTCTCCCGCCGATTTCTTTGTAAGCTTCCTTCTGCTTGGCTGCTTCCATGTTTAACTAGAACCGATTGAATTGAGATTAATTGAACATGCCAAAAAAAAGCCATTAATCGATCGGTTGAACATGCCAAAAAAAAAAAAAAAGCGCCAATCGATCGGCATGCTTCCATATTGTATATATAGAACTGGTTAGAGAAAATCCCCTATGTACCCATGAAAGTTCATCTAATCCCTTTTATACCCCTGAATTTTACTCAATCTGTTACATACCCTTAAATTTTAGTTTGGATCCCTTCCATGCCCTTTCCGCTAGTTGACCGTTAGTTGACCGTTAAATTCTTTTGAAAAAGTCCATTTTGCCCTTTGCTATGAAGAAACATAATAAATTAATGAAGTATATTGTTGGAATGTAAAAATTTATTGGATGAGACTATTATATTTATGAGTATGTGATGCACCATATTATTTGTGACAAATTTACTTTTACATATGATATAAAAAGTTGATACTTATTTATTAGGTACTAAAAGTTCTTTTATGTAGCATATGTGTTTTCATAGTAATACAACAGATTTGTTTATTACTTCAGAACACATATGCTAAAAAAAATCTTTTAATAACTAATAAATAAGTATTAATTTTTTATGTCATATCTAAAAGTATATTTATCGCAAATAATATGGTGCATAACTATCTCATATAACAAATTTCTATGCTCCAACAATATACCCTATTAATTTATATGCTTTTTTATACCAAAGGGCAAAATGGACTTTTTCATAAGAATTTAACGGTCAACTAACAGTCAAGTAGCGGAAAGGGCATGGAAAGGATCTAAACTAAAATTCAGGGGTATGTAAGGGATTGAGCAAAATTCAGGGGTATAGAAAGGATTAGGTGAACTTTCAAGGGTACACAGGGGATTTTCTCAACTGGTTAACAAAAGTGGTAGTGGATCCGAGGCGTGTGCTTTGAACCGGAGTCTTCATCAAAGCTCCAAAAATGCTGAATCCGGTGACCCAATACAGCCTTTTCGGTTAATCCCGAGAGGAAGGGATTGAGGAGATAGAATTTATTCGGTTAATCCCAAGAGAAAGGGATTGGAGGGGATTAATTCCTTCAAATCCCCTTATAAGAGAGATTAACCGAACAATGCTTAGAACAACTGTTAGGGCGGACCCAGCTTAGAGATATGAACTGGGTTAGCCCATTTTAATTTTTTTTTGACCTCATCCTATCATGGTGAAAATTTGTCAACTTCCATGGGCTTTTGAATTCAGGCCCTGGGACATTCTTGTGAGCTCAACCTATCAAGGTGAAAATTTGTCAACTCCCATGGGATTTCGACTTCAGGCCCTAGGACATAGTCTACGGTGTCTGAGGTCTGGGTCCACTCCATAGGTTTGGGTCCACTTTATATTTCGTCTTCATTGAGCTGAAGGAGACCTAATGTGGCGATGGACCTATTGACATGTTTCCACCAAATAATTAAGGCCCTTCTGGAACTAGTAAAATAAAAGAATAAGAAAAAAAAACAGGACTTCGATATGAATGCATTTGCAAAACCGATGACTAGAACTGTCATTCGAGTGGCATCCTTGCAATATTGAAAAAACCGGTGGCAAATTTACAAATACCCCTAAAATAAAATACAAACACATGAATGGAAATTTGAATAAACAGTAAGAAAACCATAGTAATTGGATGAGGCAGATAGATAAAAAAGAAAATTTCCAAGAGATTACACCTCATGCTAACTTTCCATCAGAAATCTCCAAGCATTGAGCTATTCGGCAGAAATTTCAAATAGGATTCAACGGTGTCCAATCTTTTGTTTCAAGGACCATTTTTGGGCAAAACAATCATATAGAATTCAAATCCGGGAGGGGAGCTAAAACTGGTAGTACCCTTTTCAGTTTCCCATTGCCCTGCTTAGTTTCTTTCAACATTTCAGTCTGTAGATGCCCTCAAAAGGAGGACATGCATCAGCTTCAGCTTCATGATCAAGCAAAAAAGATTTGCAATAATAAATAACTGTAAAAGAAAAGGTTGTAAAATGGAGTTGCACAAAAGCAAGGAAATCCATCTACCTAGCTAGGATTTGGCCCCATTGATGAATACATGCTGGTCGGCAAGGTGAGGTATCCTTTCCTTTCCTTTCCTTCATCACCATTACCAGACTTGGCATGTCTTCCATCTCACGTCCCAATTTTTTTACTGCCCCATGGATTAGCCATTTAGCCTATATAACCCAGCTGCTGTGCACGGCAAATTTCTCATCCAAGCAGCAACCGAGCAAGGAAGCAAAGCACACAGTTCAGCTTCAGCACAAGTAAAATAGCACAAGCAAAATGGATCAGGCAGCAGCAGCATCTCGCTCCCGCTCCCGTGTCCTGTCTGAAATCGACCCCCACAGCGAATGGATTCACGGTGACGAGTTCGACACGCTCGTCCTCGACGTTACAGGTATCTCCTCAATTCTGCGTCTCAAATTCAGGTTTTGTTCATAGCTAGGGTTCTTTGGAACATTCCCCCTGTAGGGAGATTCAGTTTTCGAGGCGATATGCTAGAACCAGGGTTTACAAAACCGACGGAAACCGAACTAGGTCGAAAATACAAACCGGTGAAGTAAAAAAAAATCAAACTGGAATTTAATTGTTTGATAAGATTTATCTGGATTACATCAATTTTTTGTCGGTTTATCAACAGTATCCTTGAAAAACGGAGATACCGCTAGTGATTAGTTTTTGATCCGATATCGGGATTGTGAAACCTGACTAGAACCAATGTTCTGTACCGTTTTTCTTGAAATCTTGGCTAAAAGTTCCTGTAGCATTCGTCGTAAGAAACAGGTAGACATATATTTTTTTCAACTATTTTTGCTACAACTACTGATGTAATATATGCCAAATTGTTGCAGGGTTCAGCAAGGACCATCTCAAGGTCCAGGTGGAGGCGTCGGGGAGCCTCAGGATCAGCGGCGAGCGCGCCGTCAACGGCGGCGGCCGGCATTGGCTCCACTTCCTCAAGCGGTTCGACCTCCCTCCCGGCGCCGCCGGCGACGCGTCGGCGATCAAGGTCCAGCTCGACAAGGGCGTCCTCTACGTCCAGGTGCCCCGCCCTGGCGCTCCCGCCGCCGCCGCCGCCGCCACCACCGGCAGCGACGGCGAGCAGCAGCAGCAGGAGGAGGGAGAGATCGCCGGCGGCGCCTGCCGCCGCGCGGCGGCGAGGCGCGGCGGACAGCAGCTCGCCGGGGCGCTGAGCCGGCACCGGCAGGTGGTCCTCAACGTCGTGATCGCCGTCGTCTTGCTCTGGCTCGTCACGTTCGCCAACAAACCGACCAAGAACGAGTGATACAAACCGCGTCACATATGTGCAAACACAATCGCTGCATAACATGGTACCAACAAGATATATGGATACTTTCGAGTGTGGATGAGGATAAATAATGGAATAAAATCCCTGTAAATAAGCATAATTGGGACGCTCAGGATATTGATTAACTGTGTTGATAATTTCTGCGCTGAACTTTCACTGCTTGCTAGCCAGAGTGATGTCGGAAATCACTGAGATGTTAGACAGGAACTCACGGGGATGTGGACTGATGATATATTGTACAGGATTCAGCAACAACTGTAAATCTGTAATTCACTGTTTCTCCCAACAAGCATCGCGCAAACAATGTCGACGAAGATGGACACTCCCCTGTTGTACTATCTGATAGCTCCAAGCAGATTTGCGCCACCGAGCTTCGCACCAGTTAATTGCTGCTCAAAGGAATACATGGATTAAATTTTAGAAAACAATCTTGAACTACTAGAACCTATGATGCCACATTCCAACGTTAGATCCATATCAAGTAAATTGCATCTTGCAGTCGCATGATCTAAACCTAGGGGATGAAGGTACACAGAATTATTGAGGTTGTGCAACTTATATCCTAGATGCGACTTTCCTGTGCATTCATATGTGAAACAGAAATAGATAACTAGCTGCCATGAAGTGGAGTGATAGGAAGTAGACATACAGTTTCACGTAAATCAACTTCCCGCAGGTAAGCTCGCTGAAGATTTGCACCTTGCAAGTTTGAACCAGACAATTTAGCTCCCTGAAAAAATGAAAAGGATACTAATTTAGACTTGTCTCGTCTAAATGGCAATTGTTGGAAGAGACAATAAAAACTTTTAATATATCTTCAGTTTCCATGATGCACAGCATGAGAGATAGTATGCCTGAATTGGTACAGAGGTTATTGGATATTGTCAAATCTTACTGAAGGAACCATTCTAGATTAGTAACACAAAGGATTATCAGCTTATCCTGAGAACAAATGCATCATAAATTTGCAATGTACAATTTTTACCTTCAGATTGGCTCCTTCAAGGTTAGCTCCTGTCAAATTGGCACCTGTAAGGTCTGCACTCTGAAAATCCATGTAAATTGAAGTACTGAACAATTGGTGTTAAAAAAACAGTTCATATAATAATTAATGAGAATCAAACAGCATTCAACTTACTATAATATGTGTATTGTAGGTACAAATATGTTCACATACGGTTTCTCTGCAAAGTGACGCTACGGGGAAAAAGGTATGTGCCTATATGGTGCTACACATAAAAATTGATTGACATGGATCCAGTATGCAAGATGATATATTAGATACTACAGAACTAGAGAACAAAAGAAAGACTGTATATCATAAATGTTAATGTTTTTTGGCTTCAGGTTCATCATCATAAAGAAACAGTTTCCTATATTATACAGAAATTGGTGGCAGTGTCCTTGCACATAATAATTAATGGAACAGAATTTCAGTTAGCATATAGCAGAAATACGCAGCAATATGGAGTACTGAACACATTTTTTTATTTCCAAACCTGCAGATGTGCTGAACGAAGATCTGTTTCAATGAAGCTACATTTTACCAAGCATGCATCTGCAGAATAGGCAGAAGTATTTATTGCAACTACTCATTTGTTTATATTTTGCAGAGAAAAAGAAAACTATGCAGGTTCAAGCAGAATAATCTGTGATCAAGTAAAATTTGAAAAGAATAGAAGGTCAAGTACCTTGCAGGTTTGCACTTTGAAGGTTGGCTCTGTCCAAAGTAGACTCTTGGAGATTTGCTCCTACAAACTCACACCTGCAATTTCATATTATGTAATTACTAACAGAACCTCCAAAGTCCAAAACATGAACTAGCTAAAGGAGAAGAGAAACTGAAGGGAAAGGCGACTCTGAAATCTTCTTACTCACGCAAATTAGCATGATTGAACGAAGAACGAGAAGCTTGAACCTCCTGCAAAGAATACATAGGTGTTTCACAACCGAATTCCACACATCACCAATTTTCAGCATTTCTCAGTTGAAGCAAAAACACAATAGGAAATTCATCAATTAACACTGAGTTGAAATATATAAAAAACAGAGATGTAAAAATCCAAAGTATAATTACTTAATTTGATAAGAGCTACAGACATACTCCCTCTGTACTCATAAAGGAAGTCGTTTAGGACAGCGACACGGTCTCCAAAACACAACTTTGACTTCTTGTTTCTATAAAAATATTTATTGAAAAGTGATATATGTATACTTTTATGAAAGTATTTTTCAAGACAAATCTATTCATATAATTTTTACATTTTCAAACTCAACAACTAGAGAGTTATTCATGATTTATATTCCCAATGTTTGACTTAAACATTGTCCTAAACGACTTCCTTTACGAGTACGGAGGGAGTATGCAATAAGCAGAATGATATCACACTACAAGTTCCGTACCCCAAATTTAGCTTTGTGAAGATTGGCAAGGGAAAACTTTGTCTCCTCAATACACCCGCAACTGAAATCAACTTCTGATAAGTCCTGCAGGACACAAGGAAAACAATGCGCATCTAAACAAGTTCACTTCAAGTTGTGAAGAAGCGTTTGACTGACAAGAGATGGCAAACTACACAGTGATGAGGCTTCCCAAGAGCTTACAAGCTTGGACAGGTCAAGGCCAGAGAGGTTGACGCCTCGGAACCGGACTTTATCAGCCTGGATGCACTTGATCACGTCCTTGCGAGTCAGCTCGGCCTCTGAAGATCTTCCAATCTTATCATCCCAATCCCCAATCCTTTCATTTATGCAATCGATCAATCCCTGGAGGATCAAATCAAACCAAAAAACAATGTCAGGTCCTCACACAGCATGGGGGGTCAAAATCCCCCCCCCCCCCACCCCCACGGCCCACACACAACAAGGGTGGCAGGAGGCATTGCTCATATACAGGAAGCCGGTAGTACTCCGCCTCCCGCAGCAGCTGCCGGTACTCGGCGTCGGCGAGCGCGGGGACGGCGCCGTCCCTGAGCCAGTTGAGCACGTGCCGGAACAGCTCCCCGTCGCGGTCCACGAACACGGCCCCATCCTCCTGCAGCGACGAGGTCAGCCGAGGAGAATCAAACCACAACCGGCAGCGGTGGTACACGTACGGTGGTGGGGAGGCCGTGGGCGGCGGCGCCGGAGAGCACGGCGGCGAGGAGTGACCCGGGATCCCGCTGCGTGAGCGTGTCCGCCGTCGTCTCGTACCTGCTGCCCCCTGCATCGGCGGCGGGCTCGCGTGAGGGGGTGAGCCCAATTTTTGGATCGAATCGAGCAGAAACGGATATGCTACGGGTGGTGGTAGAGGCGGCGGACCGATGTTGAGGAGGACCGGCGGCTGCATGGCGGCGAGCGGCGCGGGCTCCGGATCTCGCCGCGCTTCGCTCTTGCGGTTTCTGTGGTGCGCGCCGGCGCTGGGCCGCGTCCCGCCGCGGCGGCGGCGGCGGGAAGACGAGATGGGAGGCGGGTCGAGGGCAGAGCACGGTGCGCGCAGCACGGCAGCAGTGCAGCCACTGCAGCCTATGATTTCTTGGGATTTTTTTTTTTCGAATGGTTTTAAGTTTGAAACGATAAGGTGTTTTCGATTGTCTTCTCGTTTTGAAGTAGGAGTAATTGTTCATATCCTCTCCAATATAAATTTTAGAAATTCATTTCAACATAAAATAAATATATAATAAACTCGAACCTTTGGGGATTGTAAGACGTCTGGCATTAACAAATTGCGAAGAAAACTTCATTGTTTTCTACGTGCACGTTTTTCTGAATTGTTAACCCTGTGTGTTTTTTTAAAAAAATATATTCTATAGAAATGTTTCAAAAATCATATTAACCAACTTTTAAAATCTAAAATATTTAATATTTAATTAATCATATGATAATGGTTTATCTCATTTTAGGTATTTCTCAATCTTCTTCTTTCCTTCCCTCTCAAATATGACCTTGGGTCTATTGTGCTATTTGGAGAAAAAAATTTGGCTTGTGAATTCGTTGTAATAATCAATATAACTTTATGTTATTTTGTAATATAACTTTATATTATTTTGTATTATAGGTCTATTATATTATAACTAATTTGTGTTTTTTATAATGTCAACGCATATACAAGTCACATGCTATATTAGCAACCATGATTAGGGCCACTCTATAGCCCAATGTCTCTTTCGTTTATCTCTGATGCAGTGATGCTCAAAGATTTAATTCAAAGGTCCGTACTTAAGTTTCTAATATTTACTAATAAAGAAGAATATTTCTTTAAAAATAATAGGATCAATCAATGCTTGAAACATATCTATATCTCTGAACAAGATGTGCAAACGTAGAAAAGGAAAAGAGACATCACGAAGGTTTATCCAATCCAATATTAAAGCCTTCGACAAACGAAGTGTGATTATTTGAGAATGTAAAGTATTAGCCATACACCCATACCTTATATATGATATAAAATAGAGTAAACTATACTTGCAAATTTTACTACAGGATATCGCAATTGTGTGGTTTTAATCCAAGGACACCGAAAAACAAAATTTTAGAGAAAGACACTCCATAACCGTGGATATTTGTCGATGGACACCGTACCGTCTAAATGAAACTTGTCGTGCTAACGTAGCAGTCGGGAGCCCCTTTTTTAACCTCGTATTGAGCCGTTTTGGCTCGATTCGCCACCACCACTGACGAAAGAACTTGCTGGTACAGGAACTCGCGGCGGATGTGTGGCCTGATGCGGGCAACCGGTGACGTGGCGCAGGGCAGCGCGCGGCACGGCGCAATCGTGCAAGAGCAGCGGCGGGCGCGAAGGCGGAGCAGCGGCCGCGCGAAACGGAGCTGCGAGCGACGCGGTGGTGGTGTGGCGGCGCGGCACGCCGCGCCCGTGCGGTCTGATGCGGGCGGGCGGCAACGTGGCGCACTCGTGCAAGAACAGTGGCTGCGTGAAAATGGAGCTGTAGCGAGTGCAGTGGTGGTGTGGCGGCGGCACGTGGCTGCAGCAGAAGACGACCGCCGCCACCGTAGACGATGACGCCATAGACAACCGCCACCTCCGCCTCCTCATGGTGTCCCGGGCTCCGTCTCCATCGCCAACCCGTCCACAGCCTCATCGAGTTGTAGGGCAGGCTCTTCAAGCGTTCAAGCATCAAGCAACAGCGAGCACATCCAATTCAGCAAATCCAACAAGCAAACAACAAGAAGCAGTCAAGTAGCTAGCCATCCTCTTTGCCTTCCAATCTTCTCCAAGCAGCAGCAACACCAAGCAACTCCAGATCCAGGAACTTTGTTCTTTGCCTCATCCACACGCATCCATGTGCACCGGTGGCGGGAACCTCGTCCAAACCATCAGCCCTATCATCCCTCTCTACGCGCGGCAAGTTGTCAATCATGGCGCTATCCCCGCCGCACATCGCGGCACTCGTCAACGCCAACCATCGTCGTCGCTCATCATGGCGTGCAGCCCCTGGTCCTCTCCGCTAATCAGGCCTAGTTGTCCGCCAACTGCAAGCCGTCTACCTTCACGCCGGCCGCTGCTCTTGCACAATTGCGTCGCGCTGCGTCGCCGGCCGCTCGCATCAGGCTACACAGCCACCACAAGCCGCGCCGTTGCTGCATTCGTCGAGCCGCACTCAGCGTGTCGAAAGAGAAGTGGATGGCGTTCCCCACCTTCGCTGCCGCTGGCTTGGAGATCGTCGCCGAGGAGGGACCTAGAAGAAGCAGCACCCAGCGGCAGCAGGCGTTAGGGGTGGGCAGGAAAAACCGAGACCGAAGACCGAACCCGAACAAACTGAACCCGAACCCGAACTACCCGAAGTTTCGGTCATCGGTCAGTATATCGGTTAGGCACTCGAGAAGACCGAAGTTTTTTTGGGTAGTTCGGTCATCCTCATCGGGTACCCGAAGTAACCGAATTATATAAAAACACAGTTAAACATAAGGCTGTATTGTTGTTGGGCTCATGGGCTGGGCGGCTGGCAAGCCCATTAGTAAGTAGTGTCCCTGAAAATAAGTCAACAACCCTAAGCCTCCTCACTCCTCAGTCCCTCAGCCTTAGGCGCCGCCGCTCACTCACCCCAAATCCCCAATCTTGTCTTCTTCGACTCGTCGGCATCGTCGTGCCACCGCCTGCGCGCTGTGCCGACGTGCGCCCGTCTCGTTGCGCCACCACCTGCTGCCGTCTACCCCGAGTCTACTGGTTATCATCACTCATCAGTTTGTCATTGTGTGTTAGTGTTTATGAACTTCTAGTCTTATCTTATGGAGTCATTATGATTTATGCACTCATGTGAAGTCTTGTGGAAGTATACTTATAACTTATTTGTGAGGCTGTAATGTTGTGGTCTTGTGGATTATCAATTTATCATGCAACCTGAACCTGGTGTATCTGTGTGTTGATGTGGCTAAATGACTAGTCTTTGTTGTACTGTTCAACTGCTGAAACGTGCAAGTGATGAATTGATTGGCTGATAGCTCTGTTGCCACAGCCCACAGGCTGCATGCTTGTTCGCTCTGTACAGTCTAACCGAAGACCAAGACCGAAGTTTCGGTTAACCGAACTGTCGGTTTTTATTCTTGTGAGAGCAACTTCGGTGATCAATTCTAGATAACCGAACTTTAAAAAAACCGAACTAACCGGACCGAAGTTTCGGTTAGGACCGAACACCCACCCCTAGCAGCCGTGGCGTCCGGTGGCGGCGGCGGCGAGGTACGACAGCGGCGGCATGGTGGGGACGGGGAGCGGCAAGTCGTCGGTGGACGGCGGCAACGGCGGCCGCGCGTCGTAAGACTCGCTACCGCGGATGTCGCAGGAGCTCAAGGACGTGTTGTCCAGTCTGCCGCAGACGTTCATCGTCTCCGACGCGACGCGCCTGGACTGCCCCATCTTCTACGCCAACGAGGGGTTCTTCACCATGACCGGAGGGCCGCGTGAGGGAGATAAGGCGCAGGGGCATTTCGGTCCGACCACATAAAAAAAGGGCTCCCAAAACTTAGATAATTTAAAACTTGTGTTAAGCTAGTTGTGAAGCATTCTTCTACAAGTACCAAAATAACGCCTGATTTTGATGATAAAATCGGAAGTCCCATTTGTAGTTGCCTTCAGACTTTTATTTCGAAAACACTGAAATCGCATCACGAAGTTCTAACCGTGACCGACCCCGCTTGTGCGTTTGTGCCACTAACCAAAAAACCAGCTCGGTCTCGGGCTCGCACAGCCACGACCGGGGTCGGAATCGGATCATGCCGAAGAATAGCCGACTCAACCCAACCCCGGTCGGTTCAGTTCCGTTCCCCTTCTCCATAAAACGCGACGAAACGAAACCCCCAAATCCCCCAAACCCCCACGAAGAAGAAGAAGAAAGAGAGAAAAAGCTCTCATCAATCCACACACATGGCCTCCACAACCGCCGCCGACGACCACAAGGGCAAGCGCCCCCTGCCGCCGGATGAGGCGGACGAGGCCCCCGCAGCCGCGGCGCAGGGCGAGGAGGAGGAGGGCGAGAAGCTGGTGCTGGTGTCGGACGACGGCGTGGAGGTGCTCGCCTCGGTGGCGGCGGCGCGGGTGTCGAAGACGCTCCGCGGCATGATCGACGACGAGTGCGCCACGGGCGCCGTCCCCATCACGGGCGTCCACTCCGACGTGCTCGCCCTCCTCGTCGAGTACTGCGAGAGGCACGCGCCGCACTACTACCCGGAGGCCTCCGCCCGCGACGGCTACCCGTTCCCGCCCTTCCCCGTCGAGCTCCCCCCCACCGCCTCCTCCATCAAGCCCGTCACCTTCGTCGATCCCGACGCCGACCCGCACGGCCTCAAGGCGTTCGACAAGAAGTTCCTCGACGTCGACAACTCCACCCTCTTCGAGATCATCATGGTAAGCGCAACCACCCTCTTCTGTTTTTCTCCCCCAATTGGATTGTGTGGTCTCTCAATTTTAACACCAATTGTTGCAATTTGGGATGATTTGGAGGCTGCCAACTACCTGAACATCGAGGAGCTGCTCGACGACGCGTGCACCGCGGTGGCGGACAAGATGAGGGGGAAGAAGCCGGAGGAGATCCGCGACATCTTCGAGATCGAGAACGACTACACGCCGGAGCAGGAGGCGGAGGTCAGGAGGGAGAACGCCTGGGCCTTCGAGGACTGAAGGGGGAGGAAGGCTTTGGTTGGTTCTTACTAGAAGATAGGCCTTCACAGATGAGTTCTGAAAACTGAAAAGACACTTCCATAGTAGTATCAAATTAGGCATCGAGTACTGCAAAAATTTTGCTGTGAGTTGTGGTGGATGTTCTTCTGATCTGGTTCAGATCAGCACAAAACAGTTAGATAGAGTAAATCGGTATGCTTATTTTATATCTTGCTCAGCTTCATTAATTAGAGTACGGTATGCTTATTTTATATCTGATCTGGTTGTGCAGCTGTGAGATGTTCTTACCTGCCTCTCTGCTAGGAATTGTGAATCTCTTATGCTCAATTGCTTTATCAGGGTATGATACGCTGGCTAGATGTGTTTGTGTTATTTTTCGCCGGGCATAAAAAAAAATTCACCGGGCTAGATGTGTTTGTGTTATTTTTCGCCGGGCATAAAAAAAAATTCACCGGGCATGTACGTGTTAGTCCCTGTTGCTGTTCTTGGTGAGTTGAGATTGTCACCTCCAGTTTGATGCCTGCTAGATAGGCTGCAGGATTGATGATTAGGTGAACATGGAAGATTAGGGCAGAAATTATGTTACCATCCTGCAAGTTTTAGTGTGAAGATGAGTACATTTTTAGATTTGTTCATATAAGTACTAATTGCCTTTTAGCCATTCATATCTGAGAAATCTTAGCTTGCTACTATCTTGCTTAGTCTGGCAATGTTATTTCTGTTTGAATGCTCGATGCCTTCTGCATTCTGCTCTTTGCTGTGAAATGTGCATTTCTGTGATGTTTAGCTTGCTTGATCAGTATGTTGGTACCCCGGACACAGATTGATGATTAGGCGAATAGAGAAGATTATGGCAGGAAGTTAAGTTAACCATTCTGCAAGTTTTAGTGTTGAAGATGAGTACATGTATTTAGATTGGTTTATATCCGTACTAATTGGTTTGTGGATTGCACAGTTGTGATCAAGTTAGTTTTTTGCCGTTTCGCAAGTTCATATCTGAGAAATTTTGGATTCCCACTAATCTTGCTAATTTAGTCTGGCAATGCTTTCTTTTCTGTTGGCATGCTTGATGCCTTCTACAGTCTGCTCTTTGCTGTGAATTGCATTTTGTGATGTTTAGTTTGCTTGATCTGTGTGTTTGGTACCATGGAAACAACTGGTGTTTGTTTAGTGCCCAATCTTGCTTATAGTGCCTTATCTAGTTATCTAGCCATACCATCTTGTGGGCATGTATACATAGAAATTATGCAATATGAATGTTGCCTGTACAAGGCTATGAGCCTGTGAATGACATTAGGAAAACTTTGCGATTTGATGCATTCAGAGTTCAGGTGGTTCATACCTGGAAATTATGAATACTTGAGAAGTCACATGTCCCATGAGTGCTATAAAAGGATTTCTTTACTCAAAATAGTGCGGATATAGCCATATTACCTGCGCACTTATGTTCTAAGATTTTCTGGAGTTTGAGTATATATATACTTTTGATATATATTTTTTTTTCAAAATGTTTGAGTAGCATATTTAGTTGACGCCAGTTGCAACGCACTGACACTACCGCCTCAGTCAAGAATAAAATTCAAGACTATTAAGGAATTGCAACTTTAGCTCAAATTTCTGAGAGCTACAGTTACAATAACTTGGGCACTTTTGGACAAAAAAAAAGGTAAAGGTGTTATCAAATTTACTCAAATTCGAGTTCCCTTTTGCTATCTAAAGCAATCGACCATCGAGACAAGATGTTGGTGGTAGAAAAATCCCTCAAAAAAGCAAAAGAAAAATCTCACTCAGGTGTAAATTGAAGGAGGACATTTGTCACGTACGCTTATTATATCTGCAACAGATTTCAGAGCAAAAAACCAAAACACCGGCATGAAGGTGAAGAACGGCCAGCTTGATCACCGGCGTCACATGAGCCACGACGACCTCAGCACCAGCGCCGGCGTCCGCTTGTCGCCGTCCATGGCGATGACGAGGCCCGGCTGCACCCTGCCGCCCTTGCCGAGGTCGAAGCTGAGGAACCCTTCCACGTGCGGCCGGTGCGCGTTCCTCTCCGCCGTGCCGCCGATCCGCACCCCCCACCCGAGCTCGTGCTCCGGGCAGTCCGACACGCAGACTCCCCACCGCGCCACCGGCCCGCGCCGCCTCGCCGCCGCCGCCGTCTCCATCTCGACCCAGCCTTCTGCTCTCAGGGTGTCGTACATGTCGCAGTCCACCATGACGGCCACCGTGTGCGACGACGGTGCCGACCGGGCGGCGGCGGCGGCGGCAACGGAGCCCTGCACCGCCACCGTCGACCCTATCCCCATCATGGGGGTGGGAGGAGCAGGAGGCGCCGGCACCTGCACCATCAGGTCCGGCGACGGAGGAGGCTGCGTCGTCGCCGGCGGTGACGGAGGAGAGGCGATGGTTCTCCGCGTCTTCAGGCTGCCCAGCGGCACGGCGAGCGCGCCGAGGTCGCTGAACCGTGACGCCGGCGGGCGGACCTGCCACAGCCCCGACAAGCTGAGCTTGATGTCGTCGGCCGTCTCGTAGCTCACCTTGCCGAATGTCGTCAACCGGTTGGGCACCTCGTGATCGCCATTGCCGCCGCCGCTGCCGCCGCCGCCATGTTCGCCAGGAGAACCAAAGATCAGCTCAGCTATGGATGCCCTGAATCTTGATCCCTTGATGCTCACGCCGGCGCCGCAGTCGTGACGCTCCGAATACGACGGCGGCCCGCCGGACAATGCTCTGCTCTGGATACTCTGCGGCGAACAGTTTCATCATCAGACAAAAGCTCGCCGCCGCAACCGCCAATACTCCGGCGAGCTCAGTGGCAAGTTACCTGGATCAGGCTCGAACCGTGCAAGAAGTTGTTGCACTGGGCGCCGAACGGGACGAGGGTCATCGACAGCAGGTCGCTGACGTGGGCGCAGTACTGCAGCCGGGTGAGCTCCAGTGGCCTCCCGCCGGCCGCCGCCGCCCCGAGCCCGGTGGCGAGCTCCGCGGCGACGGTGTCCTTGCCGCCACGGGTGCTCGACTCGAACACGAACCTGGAGCCGAGCCCCGTGGTGTTCCTGGCCTTGGCGAGCCTGTCCCTCGCCTGGTCGAGCTCGTCGCCGTCGACGAGGAGCAGCGCGCCGGCCGCGTCGAGCGCGACCTTCACCCGGACGGGGAGCTCCGGGAGGTGGAACCCCTTGGCGCTGCTCGTGTACAGCGCGACGAGGCGATCGATCTGCTCGTGCCCGTCCATGTGCTTGATCATGTCGGCGAACTTCTCCCGCTGCAGCCGCTTCATGATCTCAGCCTGCAAACGCGAGCGTCTCGGTGAAGAAGGTAATCACCATGGTTGCTGATCGAGTGTTCGAGCTCACGATCGAGGCGTACGCACCGGGCGGTTGTGGTGGTGCGGATGCTGCTGCTGCAGCGGCGGCCGAGGCGGAGGCGGATGCCGGTGAGTCAATTGGCCGGAGTTGCCGCGGAAGGCGAAGCGGAGGAGCGCCTCGCCGGACCTGAGCAGGCTGCGGAAGTTGTCGGCGACGGTGGGGATCGGCTTCGGCGAAGTAGGCAGCGGCGGCGGCGACAGAGGCGCGGGCTCTTGCGGCGGCGGTGGCAGCAGCAGCAGAGGCGCCGGCTCCGGCGCGGGGTTGGAGGAGGAGGCCGCCATGGCGAGGCGGGTCATCTGAGGCGGCTGCTCGGAGGCGACAGGTGGCGCGGGGTCAGGTGGATTTCTTCTTTGCTTCGAAGGGGATTTGAGAGGAGAGTCAAGTGTCAAGTGTCGCTAGCCGCTTCGATTCCCGCCTTTTTCTTTCCTTCACGGCTTCCTTGTTCAGTTATTCTCGTTGTGCCTTTGCCTCTTTTGGCTTTTGCTTTTGCTTTATTACCTTTCATTTTTCGATGTTTCGATGTATTCGGCCTTGTCTACTTACTACTTACGCTATATTTGTCTTGACATTGGCTACTATGTTGCAGCCAACGACCACTGTGTTTTCTTTGGGTAGCTGCAGCAGCACAGCTGCTAAACATAGCAGCCGAACATACCCATTGTATGTGTGAGAGAAATGGCAGAGGGGGTTAGGGATTGGGGCATCTGGATTTCGATTGAGTTTATAACGTCTGAGTTGACGATGAGATTTGTGCACGATTTGTTTTTCTTTTTTGAATGATCAGTACTAGAGATGATTTATTGAATAGAATATGAAAAATGTACAAGGCTAGTACCCTAGAAAGCAATAGCCACGAAGGAAAAAAAACCACTACCACATACTACCAACACCTATACACAATCAAGGAAAAAGCTAGCATCGAAACGGGCGCCGTTAAGTGTGATCGATCACCACTAGATCAATAAGAACATGAGTAGGAGTAGTTTGGTTGTTGCTCTTGGTCCTACGGGGAGGTATATATATATATGAGAGCCAATCTTTGTGAGCATATTGTGCATGCTTGAGCTTGTGTGGGGCCTCTCCTCTCCTCTTGAGTGCATTACACCGTGTTTAGTTCCAAACTTTTTTTTTTCAAACTTCCAACTTTTCCATCACATCAAAACTTTCCTACACACATAAACTTCCAACTTTTCCGTCACATCGTTCCAATTTCAACCAAACTTCTATTTTTGGCGTGAACTAAACACAGCCTTAGTCACAAAATTGAGAGTGATAGAGGCAAGATTGCTTTGTGCTTGTGCATGAGATTGAGCTTTGGCACTCGGTATAATCAAGTGGGTTTTGACTTGTTATTCTTGGTGTTTGCTAACACCTAGATGGCTTGGTGGCGGTTGTGACCCAGTGACCTCTCCAGAGGAGTTTGTGGAGGAGGGCCGATGGTTGATTGTGAAGGTTTGAAGTTCACCTATCTAGAGATTGGAGAAGAGCTACCACTAGTGATCGAGGCTTAGGAGACTACTACGGAACTTGCTCCCGCCTTGTCCATCCCTTGACGAAGGGGTTTGGAGCCTCGGTAGTTTGAGTGCTGAAGTTGGATCGCCTCGACAATGACGTATGAAGCCAGTAAGCTTTTAAACTTCTAGTGGAAAAATCTTCTGTCTCTTGTCTATTTTATTTTATGCCAATTTATTTTGAATAAGTTTACATACTAAAAATTATTTGTGTTGTTATCAGCCTAGCTTACAAAACTCAACATAGACTAGCTTCTTTGTGTACTTAGTTGAGACTAATTGATTTAGATTTTCAATTGTGCAAAAACGTTTTGATTTACGCTTTCTTATATATAACTTGGTTTAGCCAATAGTTTTAAAACCGCCTATTCACCTCATCTCTAATCGGCCACCTTGATCCTACACTGGCATCCCTCCACCACTGGCCGCGTGCCCGTCTTACCACCATCTCGGCACTGTTGTCTCGATCTGCCGAAGGGAACACCAGATTCGGTCGTGGGGCGCCAGGCCCGACCGTAGTGGTGCTGGATCCGGTCGTGGTGCACTGGGCCTGGCCGCTACGATCGCGAGCGAGGGGGGAGGGGAGCCCCCTCTCTGTCGTCCTTGTAGCCGCCCGACAAAAACAGCTTGGGCGGTGATGAGGAGGATGATTAGTTTGAGCAAGTCTCTCGCTATACTTATAATGAATCAAAGCTAGTCTGAGCAAGACAGAGTGTAGGATTTTTTTTTTTTTACTTACGGTGAGGCGGTGAGCCAATGGCGAGAGATACATTGTAAGTAACAAAAAATCGTTATATGAATTGGATTCGACATTCTACACTCTGCCTTGCTCAGTCTAGCTTTGAGGATGGAAATAAGCTTTGCTCTGCTCAAATTTTCTTTCCCTTAATAGTACCCCTATAGTTAACTCCGGTGGTTTTAGATTTAGACTCTTCCAGATAATGAGCGTGCAAATTCTCAATCGTGCCGACTGCCGACCGCTGACACGCAAGGCCAGGAAAAGAAAAGCTAGCAACCGTTCTAGCCTGCTACCTAGGTACATTGCCATCTGCCAGTGCCCAATGGGCTAGCAAAAGGCCACATTGTTTTGGTTGAAGGGATGCTGTGGTGCGGATTATTATTAGAGGGGAGAGCGGAGAACGGACAAGTTCTCCGTCCGCCCGCCCGCCCACACGTCCCGCGTCCCGACGCCGCACGGGGAATTCTTCCTTCCAACACCCTAGACGCCGCACGCAAGAATCGCCAACCTCTCTCGCGCACCGCGCACCCGGCACACACCGACACAAACGCGCGCCGAGGAAAAACCACCGGAAAAGCCGCACGTACAAACATCCACCAACCACCCGCCGTCTACGGGCCACCACCACCCCCACCGCGCCCCGCGCCCGTCTCCGCGGTTTCCGCTTCGCCGGCACGCCGCAACGCCCCCCACCACCACCAGTCCACCACAATCTCGCGCTCGCGGCCGCGTCCACGCGCGCGCTCGGGTCGGGAGCGGCACACACACACACCCACCGCCGAGCCACGAACACGCGTCGTACTCCTCCTACACGAACACGCGTCGTACTCCTCCTACACGCGCCCACCACCACCTGAAAAAGCGACACGACGAGTCCATCCAGACGACGCGCGCACGGCGCTACCCAGCGGGCCCCACCTGTCAGCCACACCCCCGGTGACTGCGCCGTCGCCCGCCGTCAGATCCTTCCGCACGTACGGCCGCGCCCGCGCAACGAGGCGCTGGTGGGCCCGCACGTCTCGGAAGTTGTGGTGGGAAACGCGAGAGGTGGGGCCAGCATTGAATCCCGACTCTTCCCGGTGGGGCCCACCACGCCCGCGCGCCGACGGCCCCGAGGCGAGAGAGAGAGAGAGAGAGGGGTTTGGCGCCAAAACCCCGCGAAAAATTTTCGGTTTCCCTCCTCTTTCCCTCTCTCTCTCATCCCGGTACAAAACCATCTCCCCGATTCTCCCTCTCTCTCTCTCTCTCTCTCTCTCTCTTCCCCACTACCTCCTCAACCAGCCCACTCTGCCATTCCATCTGCGTGAGAGAGAGATTTGGTTGGCGTCGTGGGTGCTCGGTTGCGGCGGTTACCGCGGGGAGGAGGAGGAGGGAGTTGGGCTGTTGGGGGTTTGGATCTAGAGCGAGCATAGGATGGGAGCTGCTGGCTCCTGAGCTGCGCCGCGCGTTGTCCCCCGGTAAATTCCGCCTCACCTTCAAAGATATGCTTTTTCTTTCTTCGGTTAATTTGCTGGGAGAAGATTCTTGTTGGTGAGCTTGTTTTGTGGGGATGGATGGATGGATGGATGGATGGATAGGCCAGCGGCGTGCGATTTAGGAGTGGACGTCTTGAGTTCTTGCTACAGGCGATTTTCCTGATGCGTGGATGCATACGCGTGTTCTTCCTGAATCTGTGGCATTTACTGTAGAATGGGGATAGATTTAGTGAGCAAAGCCGCGATGTGGCAATAAACAGGGTCAAATATTGTTTGATCCTGTTTTGCTGTGGTACATTTCGGCAGATTGGGAGGATTGGTGTTCTTTGCATGCAATTCCTCTCCTGGAATCAATCCGTTTGGTTGCTTTATGCTGTTAATTACTTGATCTGTCATACTTCTTCATGTAATTGGGTGGTCTATTATTGTTCAGCAATAAATTAGAGCCTTTTCCATGATTACTTAGGGAGCCATGCATTTAATCGATGATAATGATTATTGTGATCTTGGGGATTCGCTTGAACTGTTATCTGGTCCTGTTCATTAAGCAAAGCGTTTTATTGCCACATCCCTAGTTCTACTGAATGAGTTGCTCCTAAAACTCTTGGCATAAATATGTCTGCCTTCAATGCTCATGCGCTAAATAAAATGTTAATCCTTTTTTTTGTCAAGATGTCCTAATAAGCTTCAATCGTAAATGATCTGTACTGTTCAGATTCGAATTTGTGGCACTGATGTTCTGTGCTGGTTCATTCAGGTACCGTGCATTTAATTCATCCCCTAATCTGGTACCGTGGTACATTAAACTACACAAATGTCCAGATGTCTTTCAATGGATCTGATGAATCATCAGTATGAACTTAATTGATGCCATGCTTTGTTTATATAACTATTTTAGTTAATCCTGCCAATTTCTTCAAGAATGTGATATGTTGCTCTTGTCAGGTGTGCCACCAGTCACTACTTTAGGAAAACATTTAGAGTGCTTGTAATATGAAAAATGACTCTTTCTTTGTTGAATGATGGATAGTGTATATAGACAGAGCATTTGTCCTCTTTTTCAGTGTTTTCCAGTTTAGTAAATTCCCAAGTGGAATTTTACTCTAACTCTCTGATTTTGTAAAAAGCAAAGCTTCCACCTTACCTTTCTTCCACCTCTATTTAGCAAAGAGAAGTGTCCTGATTCCTGAACCAATCTTGCTAGTTTGGCTACAATCCATTTTTTTGCTTTATATATTGTTCCTCTTACAAAGAATGAATCTTGCTGTAGAGAAGGCTCTGCCTGAATTTATATTATTTCCTTGAGACAAGTTATCCATGTTAAGTGTTCTTTTTTTTTCTACTGACTGATTCAGGGAGATGAAATTTGATAAGAATCAAAGTTTCACAACATCTACTGTGAATTGGATAAGAACCAAAGCTTCACAACATCTACTGTGAAATTGGATAAGAAGCAAAGCTTGTTATTTTCTCGTGGATAGCAGACATCATGGGTACTGGATCAGTCACCGTGAAACAAAAGAAGCGAGTAAAGCACACCAAGAACAAGTACTTGAAACCTGGTGCTCTTGCCCAGATTCGTTATAGCAGGAGCACAAGCAGGGATATAGGAAAGAAAAGGATTCTGTTGAATGTGGATAAGGATGAGTTACCGCAGGAGGAGGTTGCATTCGAAAACACTGAACCTATGATGTCACCTAAAAGGCTCAACTTTGAGCCATTTAGTGGCACTAAGGGGCAGGTAATGCCAATAACTCCAAGGACTCCTCAGTCAGATGAATTATCTGATGGTCATTCAAGACTTGAATCACTTCCACTTGAATTGCTGGTACGGAAATGAAACTGCTTTTTTTAATCTTTATTGCGCATTATCTGTACTGTATCTGATTGCCATTTTTTATTATATAGATCAAGATCATTTGTTGCTTGCACCATGATCAGCTGAATATTGTTTTCCATGTTTCGAAAAGGATTCGGAAGGCAGTAAGTATTTTCTCTTCAACTTTTGACCATCCCTTTTTTTCTAGTCAACATGGTCTCACTTACTTAGGCACCTCTAGATGATGTTTTACTAGATATTAGTGACATTGGCTCTTACTTTTCTATATATTGCTGAAGAATGCTCATCACTCATGTCACCTGTTTAACTGAGATTGGCTCTTGGCTAAAGTTGCTTGTCCATTCATTGTTAAATTGTGTAATCCTAAGTGAACTAATTTCAATTCATATTAATACTTCAAAATGTCCGTATAGAGCACTTCTGAATCATCTACACTGGCCCATTGCTTCATTTTTTGCATTCTCAACATTCTATTTGTTGAGTTATTTTGCATTTATTTGCTCAAACATCTTTTATTGAATTAGCTTGCATTCTCCACATTTCACATACCGTTTCCCCCTATCTCAAACTCACGTTTTCTGGGATTTGTCAACTAGGTTGAATTGGCGAGGCAGTACCATTTTAACTACACTACCCCAGATCGAAGCAGACAGGAACTACTCCAGCACACCACTCCTCTTCCGACAGAACATTGGCCTTTCATGAGGTTACTTTTAGCCACATCACATTTGCTCTCCTAATAACACCTACTTGCACTCAGTCTAATCTGTTGTAGCAACCACTTTCTTTTCAGCAGGATTGATGGCAAGGATGTGAGGATTTCCACCCCAAGAACCCCAAAGGCTCCAAAACATGCTCCTCGGCTTGCGCGTCTTGAGCTGCTTGATTTCAAGCCAATCACGGCTGTTCTTTTCCCAGACACATTTCCTTCAAAACGTCTGCGCCGTTCAATGCCACCAGGATTGCCAAGGCCTGTGTCCAAAGCTGCATCCTCAACTAGAGTTTTACTGTATGAGGAGGAGCTTTGCGAAGCGGTGGCACAGAATAAGCTTCTTTGAAGCTGCAATGACCTTTAGGCACAACCAGCAATATGTTATTGCTTCCATCTCATAATGTACATGATTATCTATGTCAATTCCCTAGCATGAGTTTTGTTTGGTTAGGCAGTTTTAGACTAGTCTTTTTTTTGAAGAACGTTTTAGACTAGTCATTAGCATGTTATATAGTAAGAAGAATCTAGTTTGGTTTATTCCCTGGTCTGTATATAGTAAATGTACTGGTAAACTATTTATAGCTAATAATTTGCTTGCAGAAATGATGTTTATTTTTTGCCTATGTTCTACCAATCAGCACTTCAGGAGGCCAAAGTTTGTTCTGTGATATAGTGAACCTGAGGAGCTTCATATTGTTTTGCCAAACAGATTACGAGGTTCTGTGATGCCCACTCTTGATGCTGCTTGTTAGGCTGAATGTTTGTCCTTTACATGAAAGATGAAACTGTATTTTCCACATATTTTTGACATGAAAATTCTGGTCACCATTTCTCAGTGCAGGGTTCAGCATCACAGCAAGAAACTTAACTGGCAAACTGAAATCTAAGCCGCCACACTGCAGCTTATGGAATGAACCTTTCCAGGATCATGCCCAACAGATCTTCAGTTTTAGTACTACATATTTCAGGACAGAAGTTTGGAATGCTGTAGCTGCTGCTGATGCACTGATGAAAGATGATACTACGAAATCAAAGTTTCCTCTTTTCCTTTCCTGAAAACTCTTGCCATATCAGAATTCAGAAGTTCAGAACCCGTATTTGGTTATGATCTGGGAGAGCAGGATGTTGTAGCCTCTCTCGGTGAGATGGTAGGTGTCCCAGAAGAGGAACTTGTCGGCGTCCCTGCACGCATCCGCCGTGTACCTGTTGCACGTCAGCGTCACCTCGAACACCCCCGTCCCGCAGCAACCTCGGTTCGTCACCTCGAATCCTATGAAAATAATAGAGTTTGATCATCCGATTCACAATCCGTTTGAACAAAATTTAGCCTTTTGGAACAAAAAAATGGTTATGTTTTTGGACAGGATTATGCGAGTGCGCGTGGTGGTGTGAGCAGGGTTCTATATTGCAGAAAGCAAACAAAAAATTAGGGGTAATCGAAACTTCGGTCTGAAGGTTTTTGAAATTTGAACAAGTTTTGGTCAGATTTAAATAAATTTTGCTGAATTCACAAAAAAGTTTGAAAATTTTCGCAATTTTTTGAACCGAATTACGGAACCCTGAGGTGTGTGTCCGTGTGTGTGGTTTATATATACCGTAGGCGGCGGGGCGCTGGATCATGTCGAGCAGCGGCGTGTAGAGGTCGATGTACTTGAGCACGGTGCCCGCCGGCGCCGCCGTGCCGTTGAGCCGCTCGATCTCCTTCTCGAGCCGGGCGTTGTACACGACGGCGGCCTGGTTGTACAGCGCGACGCAGTCCCGGTCGAGCCCGCCGGCGTTGGTCCGCTGCGACGGCACGCACCCGATCGGCGGCGCGCCGGCGACGTTCACGCGCCGCGCGCCCATGGCGAGCAGCCTCCGGACGAAGCCCGAGGCGCAGCGGACGACGAAGTCGATGTAGGAGTCGAGGTCGTAGCCCCGCCGGAACGGCGTGGTGAAGTAGGTGTTGGCGAGGTCGTCGGTGCCGGTGACCACCATGTACAGGCTCTCCGACACGATCTCGCCGGCGCGACGCGCGCCGGCGACGCGCCGGAGCTTCTCCTTGTACTCCTTGAACAGGTCCAGCTGGTTGTCCATGGTCAGAACCGACTGAAAACTAGAAGCTGTCAGAGTTCCTGGTCGATATGGTTCTTGCTTTCTTGGCAATGTGTGGTCGCCGGTGAGTGCTTACCACGAGCTCGGCGGTGAGCGGGTCGAAGCCGCAGCCGCCGGAAGCGAAGGTGACGCCGGTGAGGAGGTCGAAGTCGCTGAGCTCCGCGCCGAGGTACGCCGGCAAGTACTGCTTAATGCCCATCTGCGTCGCTGAAGATACCAAACAGCTTCAGGCTTGCATGTTTTTATGCCTGTTTGGGGAACTTCTAACTGTGTAGGGAGTTTTCAGAAGCTCTAGCTCCCCTAAACAGTTTTATTACAGTTTCTCATCCAGATTTTGAGAATACGCAGAATATATAGTTATATAATTCAAAAGATGAACTAGAAATTAGAAATTGGATTACTCAGCTGCTTTAAATTCTTGGAAGCTGGTTACCAATCGGCTGATTCTCAAAATTTTAAACCTCTCCAAACAGAAGTTTAGGGTCCGTTTGATAGGGTTCAAACTCTTAAATTCAACTCGAGAAGTTGGGTTTAGAGTGAAGTTGTAGAGCTGTCTAAACCTAGCTCTACATATCAGTTTATTTTATGAGAACATTCCAACCAGCTTTACTCCCTGTTTAGGTGGAGCTAAAATCGTCTGGTTAGGCTCCAACTCCCCAAAAAATAAAAAAAAGAGTAGAGCTTGGAGATAGAACTGTGCTAAACAGATCCTTATCACTCTTGTCACCGTGCAGCACCATGGACGAGCAGAGGCCGTACCAAGGATGTCGCCGGGGACCTTGCCGTTGCTGAACCGGCCGGTGGCGTTGTGGCCGGGGAAGTCCTTGCCGTAGGGCGCGAAGTTGCACCGGATCAGCGTCGTGATGGCGTTGTTGTTGCCGGCGTCCACGATGGAGTCCCCGAACACGAACAGCGCCGGCGTCCGCGTCCGGTTCGCCGCCGCGGGCGCCGGAGCAGCGGCGCAGCAACACCGGTGCAGGATCGCCACCGCCATTGCGACCACCAGAGAGCTTCTGCTGCTGGCCATGTCGACCTTGTCTTGTCTGCACAAGTTTTCAGCAAGCAGTGGTAGTTCGTCTAGCAGCTATTGTTTGGGGTACAAATAATTGAGTGAAATCGAACACATTGCATGAAGGGGAATAGGTCGGAGAGAAATTTTTGATCAGAATTGATCATGACTTGTAGATTTATCTCTCTTTTTCTTGCAAGACAGAAAAGTTTCTGAATTCATGCAAGGTGAAATTCACAAGTTAGCACACAGACCATTATCTTTCTCTTGGTCATATATCCAAAACCCCATAATTAAGTTTCAGTACTACCTTCTGCGTCTTTGAGCTTCATCTGATTTTCAAACCAAACTTGCCCTTATCACACATCTTCATACCAACCAAACACGACTCCAATGTTCGGGGAAAACAATTCCTTTGAACTTCTGGTTTTGAGGTATTTGGGGTTACTTCACAAAACTTGACGAACTTAGAAATTTTATGGATTAATAAAACGTTGAATTTTATGCTATAAAAATGATATAAAAGAAACACATTACGAATTTTTCAGTTTGATAAAATATGCTAGGAATCAGTTCAATGGATGATGATTTGGGCTGAACGCTACATGCCCAAAGAAGCGGGCCAATGTGGGCCGTCACTTCCGCAATCTACTAGCCTACGAGAGCGTTTTGGGCCTATGTGGGCCGGCACTTCGGCAATCACGCGCTTTGGGCGGCGGCGGCCACCGGGCCGTGACCATTGCACGGCGAGCGACCATGCGGCGGACGGCGGCGTCGCTGCTGCGCCACAGCGGAATCGGCGGCGGCGGCGGCGGCAGCGGGGGAGGCATCCCGCAGGCGCTCGCCGACGCGCTCGTCTGCCCACTCTCCAAGAAGCCTCTCAGGTAGGCGAGGCGGCCAAGCAGCCAAGGGAAGCTGTGCCTCCTCTCTCAGCGCGCCGCGGAGTCCTCAGTTTCGTCTCGCTTACAAGTGCGGTTTCTACTTGCTACCTGCAGGTACTGCGAAGACAGTGGGTCTCTGGTCAGCGATGCCGTCGGCGTGTCGTTCCCGGTGAGTCCCCGCGGCTCATCCCTCTGAGCTACTGGCTTTTGCATTTGGACTGCCGGCCACCTGTTTGTTGTATTGCCTGTGTCCTGAGACCTGAGCCAAACAAATATCCAAGAAATGGGGGATGGAATTCCATTCCCTAGTAAAAAGCCGCAATGTGGAAAGGAACACCCAGCTCTGCCGATTGAATTCAGGTGGTGCCTAGTGACACATCGTGGGGGCTATGCCCTGCAGTTATCGAGGTTTGTTTAATCTGAGTAATATAGATGGTGAACCATGCGGGATGGCACATTAGGATTTTTTGGATGCGGTGTGTGTCCTAGAGTGGAATTTGGCAGGACCAGGGGCTACGTGTTACTCGGAGATGTTCTAGAGCTAGCCAACCATGCAACTTAGTTGTTGTGTAAACATGGTTTCAGCGCCAAATATTAGTGCCCATTGTCAATTAAGACATGCATGTGTTCTATGTGAGATGAACTACTGTAGGGTGTTTTTTAGGGAATTTTTTTTTGGGGGTGGGGGGGGGGGCGGGCTCACGCCTCACCTCACCTGATCGTATTACTATATATCTCTCTTTTTCTTAGCACAGAGATCAACCATTGGTCACAGAAGAGAATTACAGTGATGACCGCAGTAGGACATGCCGTTGATAAGATATGGGTTGATATGTTATCTGCATTCTGATCTATAAATATGTGAAACACAGTTTTTGGAGGAACAAATGAAAGCTTGAACCGTGCCAAAAGAAAAAGGACGATAACTTTAACATGTGGAATCGTAGGATTTAAGTGTGCTGTTTCTTCTAGCAGGAATTCATTGAATCTTGGGTGGTTTAATGGGGAGTTTGGCAGCACTCCTATTGCCCACTGAATTATCTACTTTTTGGCAAGGTTTCTTGTGAGGACCTGCTACTGTCATAGTGATTCTATTCATCTTACTTTTTGTGCTTATGTCTGCTCCAGATATTCGATGGGATTCCTTATCTTGTCCCAAAAGATGGTAAGTTGCTGGACCACGACCAGGACAAATCAGAAGATTGCGGTGCAATGGATTCTTCCCACAGGCATTGAACAATGGCTCAAATATTTGCATTTCTGTTGTGGTAATAGTTGGTAAGAATAAAACTTTTGAGATAAACCACAACCTGCGTGCTCTTCTAATTGCTTGTTGCTTCAATAAAGCATTCCCCTGCTGATGGGCACTGACCAAATTGTTCATCAGAACAAAGAAATACTTACATGGCTACTCATGATTCAGTGGTGTTTGATTTTTCACTCTGTCGCTTGGTATTTAGAACCGACTTTCTCTCTCTGTTTCATATTGATCAGCATCCTCTCCCAAATGCCTATCACTTGTTAGTTATTGTCCCTTAATTTTTCTTTGCTGGAGTAGTTAATTGTTGCATTGTGCATGATAATCGAGAATAAATGATCCCAAGTTGCTCTATTTCTATGTTTATATTAGTACTCTACTTCTACTGGTTTTTGGAGAGAACCAATCACTTAACATCATATACATATGATCCTTGTTCCCAAACTAACAGAAGAATAGCGTTAGCTCTAACTTGCATGGATATTAATATTCTAACGAGATAAAGAAAGTGACCTAAAATGATTAAGAAAAAGAATGAACAGAAAAAGCTACTAGCCTACTGCTACCTTATAAAGCAATGCAAAGAGCCAAAAGAGAATAGCGAAAGCTGGAGCACCTGCCAATTTAAAGTTGTCACCAGAAAACACGAAAGAAATCTAGTATGGGTCAGCCAGGACAGTTCTTGCGGCAAGGGACACATCATGTACATATATTTTCAGTTATGCAGCAGTGCCCAACAACTGTTACATGATTAATGCTTTGCATATGCACTAAGCAATTGATTACTGAATGAAAAATCATGTAACTTCAGTTATGCAGTGGCCAACAAGTACATGCCTAGTGCTCTACATATGCACTGAAATGAAAATAAGCTGTATTCTATATGATCACACTAAATTGTACACCCTACAGGCACATTAAATGCATTGGTTAAGTTGAGAACTTTAAGAAAAAAAACTATATATTTAGAGAGATTTGACATGCCAAGGATAGAGCTATGATTAGTGACGGATCACCTTCACCTCTGTTCTGCAGGGAAGAATAGCTCCAGTCAGTGTACCTAACTAGCAGTGATCACTGGCTTACTCACTTATTATTCCCTTGGGTTCCTTGCAGGTTACTGAAGTTGCTTTTATGCCATGAGAAAAAGGTCACCGGCTTTTGTGCTGATGAAGCAACGAGCAGGCACCAGGCAGAATAGCTCAAATGACAGGCACATCTGCTTGTATGGCTGCAACCGACAAGGCTGCGCACACGATCGATCAACAACACGCAATACCTCATGTTATGTATTCAAAGAAGTTTTAGGTTTTTAAATTGTTTTTGGGCATTTGGCAAACCAGGTTTTCTTTAATCTATTCTGCAAATGTGATAATATTATTGTATTATGAAAATATGGAACACTTGAGAGGCAGAGAGACATGATAGCTCGATAACACATTTGGTCCATCTGTTGAAATTAATGTGTGCATTAACCAGGTTACAAAAATAAGTTTTTATTTTTACATAACAACCGGAAAGATAAGCGCAATCAGCCAGAATTCAGAAAAGGGGCCCCGAGAGGTTTAGAGGGGACCTAATACACCATTACTTAGCTTAAATACCTAATTAATTATATGACCCTACACTAAAAATAATTATTGGATGGTGCCTGGCCTCTGCGCTGTCTCTGCCTCTCAGTTCAAAATGGCAAAATGCAATCTCACAAATTGAGCCTGGTTTGGAACACATGAATTCTTTTTGAGTCCTAGTATACAATACCTTCTCTTTTTTGAGAAAAAAAAAACCCAATTTCGTTAACAACAGTCCAAACTCCAAAGTACCAAACTGAGCTGGTACACTGATAGCCTAGGAATGATCCACTGTTGGTCTGTACGTACTAGCTACTAGCATAGGTGGTTGAAAGGACGGCTCGGATCAACCGCTACAGTAGCCCACAGGTAAACTGGATTTTCAATCGGACGGCCGAGAATGACCACTCCACCTCGCGAGCTGCGACACTGTTGCTCATCTGATGACCATGCGGATGTTTCGACCTCACGCCTCGTGTCAGGTAGGTCACGTACACTGACGAGATCGATCACTCATCACTCGAGCTGATCAGCTCAGCTACGCCGGTGAGCCAGAAGCTTTGACGAGCTTAAAATTCTAAGAAGCAACAGCTAGAAAACTAGAAGTTTTGGTTCTGTTTGGAGAGCTTAAAATTTTAATTTTAAGAAACAGCTGGTGAGAAAATCGCTGATAAGAATTTGGAGAAGCTCTGAATTCTACAACTACAACTTCTTAAAATCTAATCTGAGTGGAAATCTAAACTGTTTGGAGGAGGCCAGTCCTTTGTATCCAAGGGAGTGTGATAGCTCGATGTACTCTTGGGAGTTTTAATTAGGTGCAACCAATCCATGTCTCCATCACCTTAATTTTTCCCAGATGATCCCAAACTTGATCAGTCGATCGCTCTCTTTATAAGCCATCGCGATCTTGCTGGTTCGAGTGCAAATTTAAATCTTGGCCAGCTACTCTCGAGTCTCGATCGCGTCGCGTTTGATATAATCGAGACGATGGTGGTGGTGGTGAGCCATGTCATGGCGCTCCTGTCGTCGGCGCTGTCCGGGAAGAAGGCGGCGGCGGAAGGTGACGACGGCGACGACGGAGGGCAGTGCCGGTGCTGGCGGGACGGCGGCGTCGGCGGTGGCGGGCAGGCGGCGGCGGCGGCGGCGTGGTGCTGCGTGTGTATATCGGGGTTCAGGGACGGGGAGGAGGTGCGGCGGCTGCCGTGCGGGCACGCGTTCCACCGGGACTGCGTCGACCGGTGGCTGGCGCTCTACTGCCGGCGGCGGACGTGCCCGCTCTGCCGCCTCCACGTCGGCGGCGCCGTGGTGGCCGCTGCGGTGGCCGGGCTCGACGAGCTCCAGCTCGGCGACGACCTCGTCATCTGGTTCTCCTCCCTCTTCGTCGCCGGTTTCTAGCTTAGTTAATCAGAATCCGGAGCAATCTGCTTTTTTTTAAAAAAAATTGTTGTCTTTTTTTTTGTTTTTTTTAAAACTTTGTTGTTTTCTCCCTTTCTGCTTCCAGTTTATGAGATAAAATGGCCAATCTATACCTGTCCTTGTGGTAGAGCAAAACGGCATGGCAGAATTCAAAGTTCAAAGCAAAGATATAGTTTTAGCTCCTTGCAAATTCACTCTGGGCCATATATATCAATATATGTTCAGATAGAATTAATGCAGCTGCAAGTAGGTTCCTAAATTAATTTTGGTTGGATGAATGATGAAGCAATGAACGAACTTTGATGGTACAGTACATTGCTGAATAGCTTGGTTACTTGCACCTCTGTTATATTGCCCCTGTACATTTGCCCTTTGGAGACAATGAACCGCCTTGAATTTTTTTTCAGTTTTGCAGTGATCTGAGTGAATTCAGGACTGCCTGAAGAAATTTCTGTTTTCATAACAAAGCCTAAAAATGGAGACATGGAAAAGGAACTGAACAGGAGCCAATTCATCTCAGTTTGTCATACTAGTAGCGTGTAAATTCCATAATGGAAATAAATTGGCGCCAACCAGTTTTTTATTAATTCGGCTCACTAACTCGACATGCAACTGTATATACACAACTCATTAGAAAGCTATATGTTTGTCCTATACATAAGGGAATATGACTGACTAAAGTGTTTCTACCTTACAGTCCACTAATAATCCACTTATGGTAAGTGTTTTTACACAAATAAAATATAAATATATGCAAAATGGTTACAAGTGAAAAATTCAAATTAGAGCACATAATCCATTATGACTATAATAAAATCATATCAATGGTTCTGTACAATGATTCCCTTGCATTTTGCTTTGCCTGCACTGTCATCTTAATTTGACAGTTAGGTGCTACAGTCATATATAATCATCCTAGTTCTCTGCACTTCACAGCATATATTATATATCATTTAGCTTCATCTCTAAGCCTCAAACTAACTACTTCCTGGTCATGTCTGATTGTCAGTAGACAACAGAAAGACGGATCACCAAACAGCCCAGCTGACCTGTCTGAACCTCATTGCATATTAACATTGCTGCAGAGAACATATTCAGACAAACAGAGAGCACTCACTCAGTTCAGCAGCATGCATGCTAAGGGCGAAGCTAGCATCAAAACAAGTGGGGTGCACTATCATTGGAAATCTAGAAAATTTCAGTACAACACTATACATTCTAGTGTTTTTAAGTGAGAAATTAGGAATTTGGGGGGTTCATGTGCACCCCCCAAACATAGTGTAGCTTCGCCACTGTGCATGCTAGAACATTCAGAATTCAGTCAGGTTATTTAGATTTAGACAGACAATACTCAGTAGCATACATTGCAGCATTATTAAGAATTCATTCAGGGCATATGCCAATTTATTAGCAGATGCTACTAATTGAAGTGAGAGCTGGATAGTACTTTTTTTTTCTTTTGTGAACACGGCAATATAGAATATTCAGTTTAACACAAATGAATTATATTCAGATAGAATATTCAGTTTAACACAAATGAATTATATTCAGTAAAGGGACATAGCGGACAGGACATTCATAGAATGTAGGGTTGTCCTCTAGATCTTGGAACCCGCGACATAACATACATAGACAAAAAAAAGAAGGAAACTTGAATAATAGACGCGCCACAACCGAAAAACATGGTGACGATCATCCTCTCTCGTAGCTTTACTTTTGCAATTAATCAACCCGCGACAATTATCCGCTCTCGTAGAGCTTTACTTTTGCAATTAATCAACCCTCATGGGTGAAACTTATAGGGAGAATATATTTCTCCCACCCCATGCGTCTTCTTATTTTACTGTCCTGTTAAAGTGTACGAATTAAGTCTATATTAGTAAAAAACCAAGAATATATGTTAATTAGTAACAAGTATAGGTAAACGCTGAAACATCTGAAATATCGATAAAGATAATCTGAACCATCCTGGTCAAGAAATGAGTAGCAAACGGTCTTGTGTAATAGGGCTGCTACTGTTTAGAAGAATATTAAGTAAACAAACATGAGGCTTCATCTGAATGCAGAAAGTGGTTACCTGCAATTCTACTTTAGTTGACGATAGCACAGACATCTGTACGGTCTCGTAATCGGTAGTTAGAGCCTGGACTCGTAATCGGTAGTTAGAGCCTGGACCTGAAAAAATTGAAACAATATTTGTAGCTAATTCGAGCCTGGACCTGAAAAAATTGAAATAGCTAATTCGAATAAAAGATAAACAAACTAGGAGAACTGAGCTACTTGATAAGACTTTGCTTAGCCATTTTTAAAATATCATTGTAAGTTAGGAACTCGGTTTAGTATGATATATTAGTATGCCTTTAAATGAACACCAACAATACTTCAAATGTGCTGCCATTTACATCTCTGCATTTATATAATCTTTTATAGTAGAACTTACTTTAGGGAAACCAGCAACCAATGCCAACGGAACCCAACCTTGTTGGTTCATCCACCCTTTCAAATACACATCGGAACATAAATTGTTTTCACTGGAAAATAAGAGAGAATACATAGATTAAGAATCCGGACTAAAAAAACTATTACACTGTAAGTTAAAAATTGAATAAGTTACAGTAAAAACCTAAAGTAATACTCAATTTGTTCACGTATTTTCTTTTCACGCTCTTCTGCGGTCAATGGTGCTTCCGGTTGCTCCATATGTGGAGGCACCGAAAACGGTATGAGAGGCATTATGTTTTGTTGTGGGAGTGGAAAGGCAAATCCTGCATATCACAAAGAAAGTCAGTATAAATAAAAAAAAAATAAAGAATACACTAAAGTTATCCTGCATATGACAACGAAAGTCAGTATAAATAAATAAAAGAATGCACCCAGCTTTTCCTGTATATCACAAAGAAAGTCGGTATAAGAAAAAGAAGGAAAGAATGCACCAAACTTATGGTGTGTCTCATATAGGGTATGGATAACTGAAAATCAATATAATTTTTAAGAAAATAATTCACCAAACTTAACTTATAGTGTATCTATCCGAAACGGATTCCTTTATCATTAGGTCACGCGACTTTGAGTCACTGATATGTCATCCTATAGTAGAGTGGTCTCACATGTAAGTGACTCAGTCACCTGTCTTAAGGATCAATGATCTATTTATTCTTATCTCACATACCTGGGTGTGCATGGCCGATCATTGATCCATAGTATTCGTTGTGGGGTGCGTATCCGATAGCTGGTTCATGGAACGCGCCGAAGTACGGCGACGTGAGAAATGACGGCGGCGGCAGAAAATCTGGGAAAGGAGGATAATGTGGTGGCGGCGGGAGGAAACTGATGATGTGCTCCGGTCCATGTCCACCATGGTGACCTCTCCAACCGTCGCGACGATGCCTATGGAAGCCATAACCACCACGGTGTCCACTGCCATAGCCGCGTCCCGGCATAGGGCGGCCACCACGGCGACCTCCCCCGCCGAGACGAAGGTGCTCGCTGGAGTCACCGCCACCGCGGTTCTGCTGGTCCTGATGATAGTTGATATCCACCACCCTATGATTGGACGACTGGGAAGTCGTGGGTCTATCCGACGACTGTGGCGTGGTAGACGTCGGAGCGGCGACGGCATTCATCGTGGATAGAGGTGTGGCGGCGGTAGTACTAGCCATAATTTCAAGATTCAGCAACAAATCAATCTGCCCAGTAGCAGCTGTGGTTCTTCGTGGCGACGTGACATACGACGGATCAGCAGCATTAGTCGATGATGTCGATGGAACTGAGTATCGATCTGTCGATGGAACTGAGTCTGCAGCCATCACTCCAAACGCGGCTAGATCGATCTGCTCTACGGAGGACAGCGGCGGTGGCGGCTGCGACGACGCGGCGGCGCTGCTTTTTGCCAAGAAAAGTCGGCCTTACGGGGTAAAAATCTCCCGTGGAGGATAAGGGCCAAGAAAAGTACTTGCGTCCGCACAGGACAGGTTGTTACGGCCTTACGGTGGAAAAAATCTTACGTGGAGGATGAGGGTATAAATGGGTGCAAATGTAAAGTTGAAATCCGTATTGTACTACAAGTCGAAGTCACCGATGGAATATTGATCCAATCTTAATCTAATTCTTAATGTAACTGAAAAGTACATGTATAATAATGATATTAATTAACGACTAATAATAATTAATGAATGAACGGTGTCATTTTTTTTAGATTTAATCTGACTCGTCTGATCGTCTCTGACACGAAGTTGTTGAAGCCGACGACCCTGACACGCACACGCGCGCTGGTAGAAACGTCGCTCCCGCCGTAGAACGTCGCCGTCGCCGACCAGTTCGCCGCCACGCCGGTCACGCGCGCACGCTGCCGCGCGCCAGGCGCCACCACCGCAATGCAAAGAACCAGCGAGCGAGCGACCTTGTCATGCCCATGTCCACTGCAACTTAACCTTGCAGCAAGAAAGAAACAGAGGAAGAAGATCGGTCGAAATGTACGTTGTTGATTCGCTGATATGATGACAAGGCCAAAATTACTGGTGCTTAAATAGCCATGGATTGGATTGGAACGCGGGAATCGGATGGAACAGAAGCTGATTTATTACTGACGATCAACCTGAAGATGATTAGACGGATAACGCCGGCGATTAATCCTCCTGTGTGATGGAACACGTACGTAATCAGATGATTAGACGGATGACGCCGGAGATTAATCCTCCTGTGTGATGGAACACGTACGTAATCAGGGTGCGAACTCGAATCACATGCATGTGCATTCAGTGCCACAAGCTAACACACAATTACAGAAACACTGATTTTAGGAGTTGAACTCTGGTGACCTGATGAAGCCCTGAATGCATTATCCACACCCTTAATTAACCTTGTGGCCGGCTTCCAGATTAGCAACATATCGATCTCCCTCTTATTACGGAATCAAACGAACTTCTAGTACAACAAATTCAAGCCGAGCTGAAAAGAAAATAAAGCCCAGTTAATTAGGCCCATTCCTTGGTTAGGGACCTTAGGGTATAGCCCAATGGGCTTTCCTGCTTATGGCCTGTATAATTTTGTATCCAAAGAAAATGGGCTTAATTTCAGCCATCTTTATAAGTAAAACCATACAGCAATTTTACCATTCTTAAATAGGTATAGTAAGTATCACACTTTTTAGTCAATTTTAATTGGTACATCCAGGCAATATATATCACCCAAAGATATGTGTGAAAAAAGTGTTAGATCAGCAATATATACATCACCTAAAGATTACTCAGTCCGCAATTTGTAGAGCAGAATAATTCTCAGGACACCGTAAACAAGATCTCGTTAATTGGGCCACTAAACAAGATTACCTCTAAACATACATATGATATCCTTGTGGGAATTCCAAAAAAAAAGCCAAATGGGTATGGACGTATATACATATATACGCGCCTCAAACTAGCACATGTAACTCCGGATATTTTGACTTGCGCGCTCTGATGGATGATTGATACTGGGGATTAAAATTAAGATTATTCCTTGCTAAATTCTGTTAGCCGTTGCCCGTTTGCACCCATGTTCTATGCTGAATTGCTGATATATTACCAGTTATCTAGTCGTTAGTTAGTTAGCTAGTTTGTTTAACAGACGAGTTAGTTGGTTGGTTTGGTTACCTAGACGAGAGGTTTAACAGATGAATTTGGGCCATGATTGATCCTCGACTCCTCTGTAATGCATATGCACGTATATACAACGCATACTACTAGATTAAAATTTTGTAATCTCTAATTTCTTCCATCCTGCAATATGGACGAAAATTTAATATTCTCTAGTTACTTGATCTGTACCGCGCCGCAGTATGGAATTGATGACCGAAATTTGTTCAATGATCAGTGTAATTTGTTTCATCCTTGTCTTCAACACCTGTTTGTGTCTTTCATTTCCGTGTTACCTGGCTATAAGGTTAACACGTAGAGATAATTTTATGGTTCTTGAAGGATAAACCGAGATATATATGCAAAATCAGTTTTTTTATAGGATATGTAAAATCACTTCAACACTTCAGATTATGGCATTTCAACAGTAGTATAGTTAAGGTAAAGTGATATTTTTCTCTTTGTGGTCGGATGTACTCTGCTCCTCTTCTACTTGAAATAAATGACAAAGCAAACTCTGCCTTTTATTATTAAAAAAAAACGTGCCATTTTGATCTTGAAAAGGACACAGGTTGTACAAGTCCAGCTAGTTTGCGAGTACCAGCTAGATTAATTACTGGTACATGTGAGTAATCTAGGATAAGTATTGGACTTCTTCAGAGGGGCACCAGTGATTGGTTAATCATTTTTGGATGGAAGAAAGAAAGAACAATTAGACACACACACACACATAAATCACTGATTGATTGTACATGTACTCCTACGTAGCTAATGCGTAAGTCAATGCCGGGTTGTCCAATCATGTGCTTGCGATTCAACCTGCTATCTCATTTCACACTAATCGCGCGTTATCTCATGCGTGAATATAGACTATCTAGAAGAAAAGAGAGAAAATATTAGTATAAAAAAACACCACTTTGTTTAAAGATATCGGCGCACATTGCCACATTATTTGAGAGCACTGTAGTCTGTACTTATATTAAATTAGTAATGTACTCTCTCTGGATATAATCAGTACTAAAACAAACAATACTTGAAAGAGAGAGAGAGAACTCCACTGGTTGGTACTTGGTAGCATGATTCACAATCTCACACGTAAATTTCAAAAATCTCGGGTTACTGAATTTTTTTAAATTAATTTGACTTTAGCAAAAAAAAAACAAATCAAGTGAAATCTGTTCAAATTTCAAAATTCTGTTCGAAAATTCTGAAATTTCAGCCCCCCTAGTTATAATTAAACCCATTTTCATTCTGAAATGTAAAACCCTGGTTGGTAGAATCGGTTGAGATCGCTGAGGAAAATTGGCACACAGCCTCACCAAATATAATTCTCCTACCAAATTCTCAAGTCCACAACCAGCATGGCGTTACAACTGGCACGTTAGCACCGGCATGCAGCCTACTCTAATCCAACTCGGGAACAGAGCATTTCTCCACTCCTCTCCAAAGTCAGAGGCCTCGGAGCTTAGCTAAATTAATCACTGAATTAATTAGTGATTAATTAACCGATCTGCATGTGCTTTCGATCGAACACGGATTGAGTGTTCTGACACAGGACAAGACCATCATTCCCCTCTAGCTTAATTTCCACCAAACAACCTGTCCTTAACGTCGATCATGATAGCCTAATCTGTAATTAATTAGTTTAGTTAATTAATCAACTGAGGCTAATCCAGTTAGCTCCCACTCTTTCCTGCCTCTATATAAGCACTCAATTGATAACGCATTAGCACTCAGTAACAACACCAAAATATTCAAGAACTTGTAGTTATTCAGGTCGATCTCTTCCAGCCTGATCTGTTGTTTGAACGTCGCCATGGGCGCCATGGCTGAGAACCTTCTGGCTCTCTGCACCATCCTCGCGGCGCGCATGGCGCTCGCCGCCGCCGATGATTGGATTCCGGCCACCGCCACGTTCTACGGCGGAAACGACGGCTCCGGCACCATGGGTAAGCCAACATTTTCGTTCTCCAGGCGAATCATATATCCTACAATAGTCAGACGAGGCTTGGTTTAGCACGAATATGTAAAGAATTATGAGTAAATTTAATGGTCTAGTTTCGTTTCTCGCTAAATTTATAGGAATTTTACTCGTTTAGCAAGCATTTTATTGTCATACTGTACCCGATACCCACGGTGTGTTACCGATATATTGTTACTCTTGTTCTAATATATTGACATGCAAGGCTTTTATGAGTTTTGAAAAAAATAGTTACTGCTGATAACATTTCTACTATTATTATCAGTAAAAATGATTTTAAGAATTGATTCGATTTATAAATTTCAACACTAATAAAATAAGTACTGCTATATGTATAACCTAATTATATAACTCATGTACAACTAGAGACATTAACTAGAGACATTGAACCATAAATCAATCAAAAGATAACATATTTATATACACTATAGCCATTTACAACTCCTTATACGTGAGTATGATAGGTGGGTCGGCATAGTAATTTCCTAGGAAAAAAAAACTAACACGATGAGTATGCATGAGCAGGTGGCGCGTGTGGGTACGGGAACCTGTACGACCAAGGGTACGGCCTGGACAACGCGGCGCTGAGCACGGCGCTGTTCAACGACGGCGCGGCGTGCGGGCAGTGCTACCTCATCGTGTGCGACACCGACAAGGCCGGGCGGTGGTGCAAGCCGCGGGGCGCGGTGACCGTGACGGCCACCAACCTGTGCCCGCCCAACTGGGCCCTCCCCAGCGACCGCGGCGGGTGGTGCAACCCGCCGCGGCGGCACTTCGACATGTCGCAGCCGGCGTGGGAGCGGATCGGCGTCTACCGCGCCGGGATCGTGCCGGTGCTCTACCGCCGCGTCCGGTGCTGGCGCCGCGGCGGCGTCCGCTTCACCGTCGGCGGCTTCGACCACTTCGAGCTCGTGCTCGTCACCAACGTCGCCGGCAGCGGCTCCGTCGCCGCCGTGTCGATCAGGGGCGCCGGCACCGGGTGGCTCCAGATGTCGCGCAACTGGGGCGCCAACTGGCAGTCGCTCGCCGGGCTCGCCGGCCAGCCGCTCAGCTTCGGCGTCACCACCACCGGCGGCCAGTACATACTGTTCCAGGACGTCGCGCCGGCGGGGTGGAAGTTCGGCCAGACGTTCTCCACCTCCAAGCAGTTCGACTACTGATACACACGGCGACGTACGGACGGCCGGAACATGGCCGGACGACGGTGAGTGCGTGCGTGCGAGCTCGTGGTTTTGACGGAGCTGCATGCATGCACGCCGCCGCCATGGCATCCTTTGGTGGCGTCGATCGATCATCTACGCCCTCGTATGTGATGCTCCGACCGCCGGAGGTGCGCGCGACGATGCCTACGTTTTCGACTCGATCGATCGTTGGTGCTCTTGATTACTCTGTTAATTAGCTTCCTACTTACTTTGTTCCTTCTGTTAATTAATTAATTTCTATTAATTTCGTCGACTATATGCATGTAATTTTTTCTAAGATGAGTTAATGAAGTTTTATCAACAAGGCAAGTATGATACTCTATATGTCCCAAATTAATTACTCCATCCATACTCGTAAAGAAAGTCGTTTAGGATAATATTTAAGTCAAACCTTAGAAATAAAAACCATGAATAACTCTCAAGTTGTTAAGTTTGAAAATATAAAAATTATATAAATAAATTTGCCTTGAAAAATACTTTCATAAAAGTATACATATATCACATTTAAATAAATATTTTATAGAAATAAGAAGTCAAGGTTATGTTTTGATGACTGTGTCGCTGTCCAAAATGACTTTTTTTATGAGTACGGAGGGAGTATCTCTTTAGGATTTAAGCATTGTCTCAAAATAATTATTACAATGAAGTACTACTTTTCCCATCAATCAGTTCTAATTTAAAATTTTCTCTTTTCTACCCTCAGACATCCCCCCATATTTAATCATACATCATTTAATAAATGGCACTATAGTGTTTTTTTCTCAAACCTTAATCTATACTAAATAACAATTAATACGAGACAGAGGTAGTGTGTGTGTGTATATATATATATATATGTAGTGTTTAACCTCCATCTAAAGGAAAAATGATTATGACGTAAGTTGAGCCTAGCTTAGCTGATGCAACTGCAAGATAACTGATGAAGAAAAAGAGCATAACAATGGCGTATCCCTGAAAACATTTAATTAATTAAACTATTTATTCCGTTTGTATGTGTGCTAGCGGAGTTTTATATATACCGTGTCATCTTAAAATTTAGAGAGAGGTCTTCAATTCTGCCTAGTAAATAGGAGTAGCTAACATCTTAACTGAATATTGTCTTCGTTTTTTTTCTCTCTTGTATCACGTACATCTTAACTGAATATTGTCTTCGTTTTTTCCTCTCTTGTATCACGTCTAGCTATACAAAAACTTAGGGTTATGTTTCTACTGAAGAAGAATTTTACTACCTCTTTTCCAAAAAAATATAATAACTTTTAGTTACATATCTGAACATATATGCTTGTCTAGATCTGTAACTTAATTGTTATATTTTCAGACGGGAAATACAATAGTTTGATTATATATTTTTTTTATAAAAATAGTTACGGATAGAACTTACTACAACCCAAATTTAAATTCCAAACCGTTTCGCCAACGGATAAATTCTAGCCGAATCTAGCTTAGGTCCCCATCCTTTGGCTTATTTCCTAATAAACCAAAACGGTTTATTAGGAAATAAAAATAAATTTGTAGGTAAAACTTTTATAAATGTGTTCTTGGTGACTTAAAAGCCAATGTTGAAAAAGAAACTACGTTGAAAATATCTCAAAATCAATCTCAAAATTAAGCTTGAAAATTTAAAATTTGGCTTTTTTTTGGCTGATTAGACCATTTGATGGGAGCCTTAGCTGTGAGCCTGTGACCAACCGGCCGGACAACCAATGAACGGCATATGCCCAACCCAAAAGATGAACACGTTTGATTTTTTTATTTGGAAGTACTACAATTATATATCATTTTAGGTTAACTACTAAATTTAGGTTATATTGAAAAATTAATTCATGAAATTAATCAGTAGATTTTAAGTCACGTACTTGGCAACGGATTGGACAAGAAGTCAAGAACTGTCAGTTGGCAACATGTTCGTGTGAATATTTGACCTCATATATAGCTGTTTGCCTGTGTGTGTATCCTGTTGCATCGACCAGATCACTGCTTCTAGTACTAGAATATTATGTAGTATTTATCTTGTATGGAAAACCACGTTTTTAGGTAGTAGTTTATCATCTCTATATTTCTGAAAATGTCACAAATTTTGTTAGGAATTATCAAGTATTCAGTTCAGGTAAGAAACCGTTTGCTCCAAATTGATGGCTTGCACAATGTTTCTAGAGAGAGAGATATATACTCGGATGGTGAATCAATTCAACACACATATGCCAATCATATTAACTCAGTTGACAATTGATGTACATGTAGTACATAATAACATAAACCAGCAAAAACAAACAAGAAAAACATCTCTGAAAATCCCAATTACAGATCAAAATCCAGATCACCCCACATTACACACACAACCACATCAAGTCAACCGAAGGATTATAAATTTACCAGAGCCAGGCGCAGCAGGCACATGCGTGTTCCTTACTAATACACAATTTTCGCTGCTAATTAATTAACCAACAATCAAATTAATCAGTAGTCGAACTGCTGGTTGCTGGTGAAGGTCGTCCCGAACTCCCACCACTCCGGCACGACGTTGTTGATCTGCAGCGTCTGGCCGCCGGTGGAGGTGACCCGGAACGACAGCGCCTGCCCGACGAGCGCCGAGTTGCACTGCCAGTTCGCGCCCCAGTTCCTCGCCAGCGGTATCCACCCAGTCTTGCTCCCCTTCACCGACATCGCCTGCACCGACCCGCTGCCGGCGACGTTGGTGATGAGCACCAGCTCAAAGTAGTTGAACCCGGAGACAGTGAACCTCACCCCTCCCTGCCTCCAGCACTTCACCCTAGTAATAATAACATTTTGACCATCAGACTGAAATTCAGACTGAAATTTTTGAAATTTCAGAAGTTTTGGATCCCTCCGATACAATATTATTTTGGCCGGAATTTTTAATTTTTCGTGAATTTCGGTAGTATTTGTTCAAAATTTCGGACCGAAATTTCAGTCTATCGGTGGCCTCCGATACAATCGGTAAAACCGATAAGTTAAATCTGATGTCTAATACTATCAGTAGAGAGCACCGTAAAGATATATTATCGTGTCTTACTGCTGGTAGAGGACGGGGACGATGCCGGCGCGGTAGATGCCGATGGTCTCCCAGGCGGGCTGGGCCATGTCGAAGTGCGGGCGGGGCGGGTTGCACCAGCCGCCGTCGTCGTTGGCGAGGGCCCAGTTGGGGGGGCAGAGGTTGGTGGCGGTGATGGTGACGGCGGTGCCGGCCTTGCACCACTCGGGGGTCTTGGAGGCGTCGCACATGATGAGGTAGCATTGCCCGCACGACGCGCCGCCGTTGAACAGCGCCGTGCTCAGCGCCGCGTTGTACACGCCGTACCCCTGCGTGTACAGGTTCCCGTACCCGCACGCCCCGCCCATCGTCCCCGACGCGTCCTTCCCGCCGTAGAACGTCGCCGTCCCGCTCACCCAGCCGCCCGCCGCCGCAGCCGAGGCCGACGTGATGCACAGCGCCGCCGCCAGGACGGCGAAGAACCTGATCACCATCATCGCCGGTCTGCGGTTTTGCTGCTAGCTAGTCTGTGATCAAGAACTTGACAAGAGTAGAGACAAAGGGGATTGAGCGAGCTAGCTAAGGTTTCGAATTTTTGATGGACCAATGGAAGATTGTGAAGAGGAAACATGCAAGTACGGGTTATATAAGACGGGGATAAGCTGCAGGGGAGGCAGAGGGAATGATGGTCGTTGGCAGGGAATACAGGGGAGTTGATTGGTTTGGTCGATGATTAACTGCACGGCGGCATCTCAGTTGCTAGCTCAGCTCCCACATGCAAAATGTACTCATGCAGAGCTAGCTAGCTCCATGTCAAAGCCATGGAAAAACAAAATCCTCATTGCCAAGAAAAATTTGTTGATCAGAATCTAAATTAATGTACAGGATTCAGCAACTCGTTTGCAGTATAGGACATTGCTATCACCGGCATGTTCTTAGCTAGGTTGGTAGCTAATTGAGACTTGAGAGGTTAGCTAGCTAGCTTAGACGACCCTGCGCAGATAATTGCATGGGCAGATAGTTAATGTGTTGTTGTGGAATGAGTGCTCCCAAATGGCGAATTAACAAGTGATCCCGGAAGAATTCTGGTGGGGATAAAGAAACGGGATGAGAGTATTGAGAGACACATGAGGCCACGAGAGAGCCAGCGACGTGGGCACATGGGGGTTTGCCGCGTTGGGGGCCGGCCGTACATGCGTTTGCATGGCCACATCATTTGGCAAGAATCGCGTAGGGTGGATTAACGCCGTACTAATGTCTGGGTTAATTTAGTGTACCCGCCATATTGTCATTTGTTTGGCCTCTCGCCAATCGACCGTACTGATGGCCCGATTTAGCACTAGCTATAGGGCAATCCTAATGGGCGATCGATCTGGTTTCGTTTTTTTTAGCATCGTATTACTTTCCTATTTTAGTAAATTTATACACCTAAAGTTTATACACCTCAAATTTACACATCTAAAGTTAGAGACCCAAAGTTTATAAGTCAAAAGTTTATAAATCCGATTCAAATTTGAATTTGAATTCAAATATTTTTTTATATATAGTATTTCTATACATCTAAAGTTTATACACCTAAAGTTAGTTTATAGACCTAAAGTTTATAAGTCAAAAGTTTATATACATATTTTAAATTTGAATTTGAATTATATCCGATTCAAATTTGAATTTGAATTCAAATATTTTCTATATATAGTATTTCTATGCATCTAAAGTTTATACACCTAAAGTTTATAGACCCAAAGTTTATAAGTCAAAAGTTTACATACCCGATTCAAATTTGAATTTAAATTATATCCGATTCAAATTTGAATTTGAATTCAAATATTTTCTATATATAGTATTTCTATACATCTAAAGTTTATAGACCCAAAGTTTATAAGTCAAAAAGTTTACATACCCGATTCAAATTTGAATTTGAATTCAAATTTTTTATATATAGTATTTCTATACATAAATTTTTCAACTTTTTGTTTTTTTAAAAAATTTTGTGTGGTGTACTGTAGTAGGGGAGGATAGTAGGGGAGGAGAGAGGAGTGTATCTAGTAGTATAGGGGAGGGGGCGGGCGGGTGATCGCTGGGCGGGCGGGGGAGCGATCACCCGCCCATTAGCATTGCCCCTAGCTATAGCCTATAGGACATAACGGGTTTGATCTGCTTTTTTTTTTGCGAGGTATGATTTTGAAGTTTTTCTTGGGGTTTAGTTTCTTTTATTTAGAGAATTAAATTCCTAAACTGTACTTTAGATTTTCTTCCGGATAAACTTTGTTACTTGTGGTATTCATTTTCCTATTATGGTCTAGTACAACTCAATAGTACAGAACCGGTCATCCCTATCGAGCTATCCGTGATAGAGATGAGTGGCCTGTTACAAAAGATAATCATCTTTGTTGGACCGTAAAAAGCCTCGTAAAAAATGATCCGTGAGAGAGAATTTTAGTCCTCAGGGTGAAGGAAAACGAAGGAACAAATATGAAAAACCAACACCATTCAACAACATCAGTGTCCCGAACCTGAATAATAGGTCTGTTTGGGGGAGGTTTAGATTATGAGAAGCAGCTGTTTGGTAGCCAGCTTCTAAGAATCTGGAAAAGCTCTGAAATCTAGCTTCTCCAGCTTCTGGCTTCTTAATTCATTTTTCAGAATCTGTAACTACAGATTCTTAGAAGCTGTGAACTGTTTGAGGCAACTTCTAGCAGAAAAAAGCTGTAGCTGGGACAATCTCCTCTAAACAGGGCCAATGAAGGGCTGGAACAGCAGTGAGGAAAAAAAAAAACAGGGACGTGACTGGGAAATTCACTCCATCCGTACAGAAATAGCTGAAAGCGAACACCAGTGAGGCACTGGCTGCAGCAATGAAGCCCACAAGAGGCGCACCACCATCCTAGCCTTTCTGGCCTCCAAGCCCAAATCTGCCCAATCTAGGAAGGAGTTAGTTCACTTTGGGTCCCTTTATTTGTTTCGTCCCTCGATCGCAAAACCAGGTACGACAGGTCCCTAACTTACGAAACCGTTTAAATGAGATCTCTCGGCAGTATTTGACCCTAGTTTTGGCCGAGGTGGCGCCTACGTGGCAAATTTGACTCGGTCTCCATCTGATGTGGCATTCACGTGGCGCTTACGTGGCAATTCGATCTGAAAAATAATAAAACCTATGGGACCCACATGTCAGTTTCACACACACAATAATAGAAAAATGGTGGGGCCCACGTGGACCCCACCTGTCATCCTCGCTACCCTTCTCTCTATCTCCCCTCTCTCTCTATCCTCTTTCTCCCTCTTCTCTCTCTCCAGGCGTAGCGGCGGCGGCGGCAAGGAGCGGCGGCGGCCGGAGTGGGGCGCGGGGAGGAGCGGGCCGGGCACCCGGCGGCGACGGCCCCCGCACCCACGACCTCCCTCGCGGGTCCTTGTGCAGGCACGACACCACGAACCTGCGTAGCTCCGCCGATGCCGCCGCGCTCGCCGGCTCCGAAGATGACGACGACGACGCTCTGCCCAAGACTCGCGTCCGTCCTGTCCTCGCCCGTCCGCCGCTCCTCCTCGGCCGGCCGCCGCGCGCCGCCTCCCTCCTCGACCCACCTCCGTACGCATCCTCTCCCCCACCCCTCCTGCATTTGCCAATCTCCATTGCGAGTACTTGAATCCGAATTTTCCATGGATTTTAATCGCATTTGTTTGCAGGGATTTCTGTGGTTCAAGGCCGTGCAGACGGCGAACAAGGAGGCGGAGGAGCAGGATCGCCGGGACGGCTTCTTGTGACTGAATCAGCATATGAACATATGCATTTGCAGAATTGCAGGGTAAAGTTGAAAATTACTACTTGTTTGTGGTGTTAATTACTACGTGCGCAGAGCGTCATCGTCGTCAAGGAGCGGATCAAGGACGGACGCGAGTTCTGGACGGGGTCAAGGAGCGGCTCCTGCTCAATCTCCGCGAGGTGGATGGGAGCGACGTGGTGGCCGACGCGGAAGTTGCGGCGGCGGTAGACCCGGCCCCGGCGCCGCCGCTCCACCCGCCGCCCGCCGCCTCTCAGCTCCGTCGCCGCCCGCCGCCGCTCGCCATTCTCCTGGGAGAGAGAAGAGGGAGAGAGAGGTTAGAGAGAGGGGGATAGAGAGAAGGGGTAGTGAGGATGACAGGTGGGGTCCACGTGGGCCCCACTATTTTTTATTATCGTGTGTGAAACTGACATGTGGGTCCCATAGGTTTTATTATTTTCGGATCGAATTACCACGTATGCGCCACGTGAATGCCACGTCAGATAAAGACCGAGTCAAATTTGTTACGTAGGCGCCACCTTAGCTAAAACTAGGGTCAAATACTGCTTAGGGATCTTATTTAAACGGTTTTATAAGTTGGGGGACCTGTCGTACCCGGTTTTGTGATGAAGGGACAAAAATTGGACTGAGTGACAAATAGAGGGACCCAAAGTGAACTTATTTCATCTAGGAAAAACTGGCCCGCATAATCCCGTTCCGGACTTCCGGTCCATGTCCATAGAAGTCCCGTTCAGGCCCATGTATGCTGCTGGTGCAGCTGGTCCATCGCCCATCAGTGCGGCTGCCCTCGTGCGTGACCTGTTCCGCTGTTTTGATGGCGGTTTTACTGACTATGCATATTGATTTAGTCTATATATCCTATTTTATTATGAAGTTATCATCCACTAATTTTTTAAACTTAACATTTAAAGATGCCACATTATCATCCACTAACAAGATGCCACATTATCATCTACTAATCCACTAATTAACAAGATGACACATTATCATTCATTAACAATCATCACATTTAAACATCATGTAAACATGTTATATTATCTATAATTTTATAGTTTCTATAATTTAAGAGCTTTTAAAATACAAGCATGTTAAATTATCATCCCACATAATTTACATAATGTTTAATGTATATCTTTATTATGTTTTATGATATCCTATATACTTATATAGTTCATTCTCACTTAGTGCTTAAATGATTAATCTATGGTCCAAATTATCTTTCTCCTTTTTTTCTCTAATTAAGTCATATCACATCAATTGTTTTTGCCTTTAGATGATTAATCTACGGTCCAAACTATCTCCCTACTTTTCTTCTTCCATAAAGTTATACCACCTTACTTTTTAGTTTGAATCACTATTCTACATGCTATTTAAATTTAAATTACCATAAACCACATTAATTTACTTAATCTGATGTTATCTAGCTATTTTACACGTTATTTTTTTTATTGTTATCATACTAAATTCCCATAGCAATACGTAGGGTTTCACCTAGTATGCTGATATAATATCTACCTGGCAGCTATATCAGAAAAGAACAAAAGAAATCTCTTTGGGACCCACGTGTAAATGATAAGGAAAAAAAACTACGGGAGCCCACGTGTCAACAACCACAATTCTTCTCCCATCTTCTCTTCCCCCTCCCCTTTTTTCTCCAAAGGAACATTGGTGTTCCAGTGGAGCAGTAGAGATGAAGAGCACTGATGCACTGTTAGATTTAATTGGGTAATTGATCCATTTAAATCAATTAAATCAAATAAATTTCAAAGCTCATTATGCTAGGAATTCACGTGTATTTATTCTCTTATGGGATATCAATGGGATGAAAAGTTTTGAGAATTAATCAATTTGATTAGGGAATTAGTAACTTATATCAATTACTCCTAATTGATGGATGGTTGATGATTGTATAGTGGAGGATGATTCATAGCTAGTTGATGATAATTAGTTGCTCTATTCCTCTTTCTATTCCATCTGTAACCTATATCAATTACTCCTAATTGATTGTTAGTTCATGGTTGTGTAGTGGAGGATGGTTGATGGCTAATTGATGAGAATTAGTTACTCTATTCCTCTTCCTATTCCATGACTCTTACTCTTCATCTCTTCCATTCCTCCTATAAAATGATAATTGATTTGATCTCCCTAAGGTGAAGTGAGACACATTTTCATCCATTTCCAAGGCTGTTGCTGCTATGGTAATCCCATTCCGACGAGTGTATGCACACGCGTTGGGAGAGTAGGCCTCCGAAACCACGCACTGCTGCGACGTTTGCACGGACGGGCGGGCGATCAGGTTTTTGGGAAGCGCAAGGCGTGACTACTCACTGTTCGTCAACGTCTACTTTGTCTTCACCAACATGTCGAACACTGGAGACAAGGAGAAGGAGGCTTCTGTCAACACCAACGGAGGCAATACTGCCTCAAACTCCAGTGGAGGACCATTCTTGGAGTATAACCTTCTTACATTATTTCAATTAGAAGTTTTACTGTTAATGTTCATCGCAATATCAACATTGCATTATTATGTGATTATTTATGCTTATTCTACATTAAGCATGCTCATATTAATTACATTCACCACTATCACTGGATCAAATCCCATTGTAAATATCATATTTATTATCTTATTATTTTGGATTAAACAAATTTCCAACATGCACCATGGCGGAGAGGACAGTGATGACCCATCGTTGGCAGCCACTGACACCCTGGCGGCCCGTCTCTGTTGTCGGCGAGCGTGGCGCGGGTTGATAGCCAGGGATGACCTAAACTCTGTCTATAGTGGATTAATTAAGAAAGAGAGCAAATTCTAATGGAGTTAGGAGATCAAGAATCAACTACTTCAATTCCTCCGTTTCAAATTATAAGTCGTTTTGACTTTTTCCTATTCAATTTTTTAAAGTTTGATTAAGTTTTCAGAAAAAGCTAATAACACTTACAATACCAAATTAGTTTCATTAAAACTAATATTTCATACATTTTGATAATATGTTTATTTTGTATTGAAAATATTGTTACATTTTTTATAAGTTTGTTAAAACTTTAAAAAGTTTGACTTAAAAAAAGAATCAAAACAAATTATAATATAAAGCGGAGGGAGTACAAAGTCAACGTCACCATAACAGCCAAAGAAATCAATCGAATGAACAACAAGTCAATCAAGTATTTGTAAGACGTATCTTCTCAACAAACGCAAACTCAGAACCAAAAGAATCAAGACGAATCAGCGGCCATGGGCCATTCCTCCTCCGCGCTTGCCGCCTACCATCGTTCCTCCTCGCTGTCACCTGTTGAACAACCTGCTATCGAACTGCGGTTGTTCCACAGGGCAGTTGGACCACTTTAAAAAATTTAAAAAAGTATTGCACAGTGTTCGGCAGGGCATATCGAACTCCCAACGTTGGTATGCCCACATGAACAGTGCTGCTACAGTATCACACAGTGCCGTACAGTGATTACTCTCTTTTTTAAAAATTTTTTGTCACCTGACAAGCCACGGTTGTTCGACAGGTTGCTAAACTTATGATTTCACCTAGCTGACCTATAATTTTGCGATTTTCCATTAAAATCGTATTATTTTTTAAAAAAATTCGAAAAGAGAGACAATGGGTAGAGGAGACACAAAGGAGTATGATATGTGAGTCTTACCTTTTTTTTTTTACAATTGGAATGCCAAGTCAGCGAATATCACTATCAAAGTACTGGATATCTAAGTAGTACGGTGAGAGATACGAAAAGGTTGCCTTATTCCCTTTTTTTTTTTATCACCGCGCCGATTCTTCGGTACACTTAGCACAACCAAAGTTAACGTTTTACCGATCAAATGGAGAAGATTTGCACATGCGTATCGTGCAACTTTCTTAGAAGAAATTTAAATGCAGGGCAGTGCAGCACAGCACATACGCAGCAAGGAGCTGCTAGCTCAATTCAATCGCCGTTCGATCGAGCTGGTTAACTAATAAGCTAGCTAGGATTGCTCAAAACTTAATTGAGCTATCGAAAACCTAATTAAGCTAGTATCTACTAATCAATGCATGCGTGATTAATTAGCTAGCGGGTGAACTGCAGGTTGCTGATGAAGGACATGCCGAACTCCCAGTTGGGCGGCGCGACGTTGGTGAACACGATGGTCTGGCCGCCGGTGGACGTGACGCCGTGTGGAAAAATCTAATTGTTGTATTTTGGTATTTTCTCATCTATTTCATCGATCCTCTCATAAGATATATATAGGAGTACATAGGGGATAGAGACTTGGAGTACAATACAAGTAAAAGTAGATTTATCTTTAGGTTTCTATCTCTAGAACTCTATCTTATCTCTAGAATATATCTTATCTCTATATTTATATTTGACTCTTATCTCTAACTAACATATTTATACTTCTAACATTCCCCCTCAGTCGTAACGGGAGCGAAGCGAACGATTGCGACTGGATTTGAAATCTCCTATTTCTTCATCTTCTTCGACTCACCATCATCGATTGCATCTCTGATGGACGGTCCTCCACCTGGTGCCTGTGTTCCCTTATGCGTCGTCCCTTGACTCTCCTCTATTCCCTCCCGTAGTCATAGCGGGAGTGTCATGGACGATAGCGATGACACGGACGCTATGACTGGAGTTTCCGTCAATGATTGTTGTTGTAGATGTTCGTCGATGTAGCCGATCATGTAGTAGCCGTAGTCGTGGTAGTTGTTGTACGTAGCCGCATATAGCCGAAGGCGAAAAAAAATATTTACGCCATGGTGTGAAGACAAAACTGCAATTGTTAGCATCTTGCACCTTGTAGATATCAGAGGATGCCATTGGAGACGTCTTGCATATGTCAGAGGACGTCGTTGGCGATGAGGCCACCACTTTGGTTGGTTCTTCTGCGCCATGTAGCGGTCATTATAATGGTGATGCCGGGTTGATGCAGTCGTTGTCGTCGTAGATGACGTGATCGATGCCGTCGTCGGTGACGCGGTCGTTGCGGTCGTAGAGGACGCCGTCGATATCGTCGATGAAGCGTCTTGCAGATTGATCTGTCAGATAACGCGAGGTGTCTATCTATATGGACGAGTTGGCGGCGGCATGTTACCATGTTGATGAAGACCATAGGAGTCGATGTAGTTGTACAACTGATGATGGGTATTGTCCGTGTAGATCCGAAGACGTGTTGTTGCCGAGGGAGTCGATCTCGGCGACCACCGGTCGCCCGGCCGCCGCAAATTCATGCATGTGAATCCTCCTCGGGCTCGGTGCACCGTGTTGCTGCTTGCCTTGCTACTGATATGTGTGCATGGGATAGATGTCTTCGACTTCTCTGATTATTGCCACCTGATCTGATGCTTGATCTGACGCTGGCTGTAATTGTTGCTTCGCTCAGAAGGATCGCTTTTATGTGGATAATGAAGAAACTAATCTAATCTAATGCTAATTAATGGAATTGGTGGCTGATTAGGCACTTGCTTCTTCGGCTAACGATTGAAGAGGCTAGCTAATGGCGTTGCCCCAGGGAGAGCTTATGGATTCCTCTCGTCTCGCTGGGGCAGCGCGAAGGATCGGTTAACGCTAGTCTATGGCTCTTCACCATCGTAGAGGAGAGTCAAGGCACGACGCATAAGGGAACGCAGGCATCAGGTGGAGGATCGTTCATCAGAAATACAATCGATGATGGTGAGTCAAAAAAAATGAAGCGTTTTATAGATTAATCTGTCAGATAACATGAGGTGTCCATCTATATGGACGAGTCGGCGGCGACATGTTACCATGTTGAATGTTACCATGTTGATGAAGACCATAGGAGTCGATGTAGTCGCACAACTGATGATGGGTATTGTCCGTGTAGATCCGAAGACGTGTTGTTGCCGCGGAGGGAGTCGATCTCGGCGAACGTGAGCGCCTGGCCGGCGAGCCCGACGAACGACTGCCAGTTGGCGCCCCAGTTCCGGCTCATCGGCGTCCGGTCCGTCGCCGTGCCCTTCACCCACGCGCTCGCCACCGACCCGCTGCCGCCGACGTTGGAGACGAGCACCAGCTCGAAGTAGTTGAATCCCGTGACGGTGAACCGCACGCCGCCCTGCCGCCACGGCGAGCAGGGCACGCGCTGGTACAGCACCGGGATGATGCCGGCCTCGTACGAGGCGCCGATCTGGCCCCACGCCGGCTGCGCCATGTCGAAGTGCGCCCGCGGCGGGTTGCACCACCCGCCGTCGCTCGCCGGGTTGGGCGGGCACAGGTTGGTGGCCGTGACGGTCACCGTGGCGGCGCCGCCCGTGCGGCACCACCGCGCGTCCGCCGCCCGGGCGGCGTCGCACGCGATCTCGTAGCACTGCCCGCACGACGCGCCGCCGTCGTACAGCGCTGTGCTCAGCGCCGCCGTGTTCGTGCCGTACCACGCCATCACCTGGTTGCCGTACCCGCACGCCCCGCCGCCTGCACAAGCACAACGCCATTAATTACAATGCAATAAAACATCGCGATTAGCAAGACCAAACCATCAGAGACCGAGATAGAACGAAATAGAGAGAAATGCCGACCACTCAGCTTGCTTTATTTTACTTTATATCAAATTGATACGAGTGTTTAAGTTTGGATTGAGGGTACACATATGGTGAAAATAAATGAATTGTAGCTAAATTTTATTTTTACCGAGTTCCGGGACACCTTCCCTCTCCTACGTAGCTCCGCCGCTGCAAACCATGATCTAGTTTATAATGAAGAGTATATGTATGACGTTACGCACCCATGGTGCCGGAGGCGTCGCTGCCGCCGTAGAAAGTGGCGGAGCCGGAGCTCCAGGCGGCGGCGGCCGGCGCCGGCGCGGCGAGCAGCGCGACGACGATCACGGTGACGGCGCCGAACGCGGCCAGAGATGTGGACGTCTCCATTGTCATCGTGCCGCTTGTACAACAGCTAGCGTAGGTCTCGGTTTGTGTTGTAGTGGTCGCAGGATTAGGCTGTTAAATAGGAAAGGGGGTTCGAGCAGGTGAGGAATCATCGAGTGTATGATTTTCAAAACTGACAAGTGATTCGCATGCATGCGTGCATGCACGGTGTGGCACGTGAGCAGCAGCTACAGTTGAGCATCGATCGATCAGACGATTCAGATCGGGCGATATATATGCATATTGCATTCAGTTTCAAGTGCTAACTTGATCTTGGGATTCGTTATTGTTAATTGCAGGTTTTACAGCAATGGTCAAGATCGATTTTAGAAGATTCTGATCTGCATTAACTTCTGTCTCGTTCACGTATATCTTGCCATTATGTATTTATGTATATATTGTAAGAAAGTCCTGCTAGCCAGGATCCAAGCAAGGCAACGAATACTATATGAGTTGAATTTCACAAGAATGCTTTTGTTAATTTGGAATTCTGTTCTACGTGTCATACCAGGTATAGCTAGGGTTGAAGTCGATAAGTATAATAAGCTGCTAAGTAAGAGGAGTACACTGCTGCTGACTAGGTAGCCATCATGATGTTGTGGTTATTAACTGCTTAATTTACAAATAATTAAGCATATATATGCCGTTCACGTGAGGACGTACGGCGATTCTCTTCCTGTGACGACTCAGTTTAATGTGGCCAGATATGGTTCGCAACAGCTAGTCAATTGACCCAGAGATCAGTAGCTAAGATCTTGGCATCCTGCTGTTTGATATGTTGCGAATTTGAACTGAAATCCTAAATCTCGATGAACAGTTGCCTGGATTTGATGCTGGGTGCTTGTTACCCTAGCGAGAAATGCACGTAAGGGAAATGTTTTCATCCCACTAGAGGATATCCTCCATTTCTTACATATCACTTAAATAATTATTAGAAAGTTAATAAAATAATAAGATAGATTAAAACGAAACATATATATCATACCACAAATATGCATGTTCGAATTTAACTTCCATAAATTAAAACAAAAGTAACAAATATAACTATGAATTTATATTAACTAGTTTCAGTTCAATTGTTTTTATAGCTATGTAAAAATCAAGTTTTAATTTGCATGCTTAATTTGTGAAATGATGTATCTCATATTGATCTATCATATTATTATTTTTTTGAATTTTTTAATAACTATTTAGATGATATGAAAGAATCGAGTGATATCCTCTAGAGGTACAATGAGAATCCATCTCCATATATAAAAACAACTGGTGGCTCTTCCCTGTGGGATGTAGCCTAAGCTCCACGACAATCCTTGTTCGTCCACTACCTGCAATGCTCATCTCTAGCTATATAAACTATACGAATTGGAAGTTAAACTTTTAAAAGAAACAGTACGCGCAGCTGTCCATAATTTTCGCTCCTACTAATATATTAACTATAGCTTTTGCTCGGTTGAAAAAAAAACTACCAAAAAACCCTGTTTGTAAAAAGATTTAGGAGGTGTCCAGTACAGTACAGGCCTGTATGCAAAAAAATCCATTTTCGCGGGATAAGCCTCTTAAAGGCCCGCCTGCAAAGCTTCGCTCCTCCTCTCCTCCCTCTCAGCATTTTCAAAATTATCTAAGTCCTTATTCTTATCTCCTTACCTTCTCTCTCACCTTCTCAGCCTTATCTCTCAACCCCCTCTCTCTCACACACACCTCCTCTCTCCCTCAAGCGCCCAACGACAGTGTTGGCGGGTTGGCGGCTCGTGGCAAACTTGAGTGGCAGCGGGCGGTGACGGGTGTGCTCGGGAGTGACGACAATGGGCTCGGGATCATCGGCAACGGCAAAAATGCTGATGGGGACCTCGACGACGGTAGATCCATCATCAGTGACCTCAGCAATGGCAGATCCGATGGCGGGTTTACTCGGAGTGGCGGTGGAAGTGGTGGCCTTGGGAGCATCGGTGACACGGATCTGCTGGTAGGGACCTCAGTGCATGGATCCGATGACAGCGACCTACACGACGGTGGATCCAGCGCGGGGAAGGTCGAAGACGGCATGGGTGCCTACACCACCGCGGCGGCAATGGATTTCTGGTGGTGGCGGCGGTGTGGCTAGGGTTTGCTTAGATGGAAGCTAGGTTTCGTTTTGGAGTTTTTATATTTTTTTCACCAAAATTTTTTGTGCAAATGGGTGGCATAATGCGTCCGCCTACAAAAATCCCCTTTTTCACGTGGTTGCGTTGCCCGACTAAAAAAATTCCTATTTCTTCATACACGTGGGTGTAGGTGGATGCTTTACCCGCTTATATGGGTTCTCATCGCTTGTGAAAATTGTTTTCGTAGTAGTGAAAAACAATATTAGAACTGTGTTTTGTTGTATTTTTACGGACCAGTCTTGATAGTTGAGCTGTGTAAAAATGTTCAGAGTCATAATTGAGGTTGACTTTTGTATTTATTCTTATTATAAGTTCCTAGAAGCTATAGATAAATTTTATGATACTGGGTAGATACATAGAGGTATCAAATTTTATATTGGAAAATTCTACCTCTTACCGTATAATTAATCACTTCAGCAACTAACTACAATGTTCATTAATTTGGCTCGCGTGAAAAGAAGAACTTGTTTAGACTATCTATCTTGATGGTTTATGTTTGCTTCCTTGCGACAGGCTAAATGTGAGTCATTTATATATGTTTCAAATCTGTGTGTTATAATCGTGGCTACTTCAAATTAAACCGAGTGGTCTTCCCCTCAGTTTTTGAAAAAAAGAAAACTTGATACATCTCTCTTTATTTGACGACCTACAACCGTTTGAGAAATTGAGACCATCAATTAATACACCCAACTTGATAAAAAAAATACTATAGCAATATATTCATCGAAAAAAATACTATGCTAATATTATATATTTATAAAAGCCAAAGAAACATGGAACAGTGAAAGGTCCATTCAAAACTGGTTTAAATTCCACCATAGAAACTTGTGTTTGACAGCATTATCTTTATAGCTGATCTTTCTGGGCAGCTGAGTTTTTCCATGGTTGAAGCCTGATGTGTATGCTGTCACATTGTCTTCCCTTATTCCCCAAGAAAAAAAATTGTCCTTTCCCTTTCACGAGCAACAACGTTGCAAATTAGGTCATTCAAAATACCAGGACAGCTTTTGGTTAAATACCGAAAGTCGTCCGCTACCATGAACTCAGCTAGAGTTGTCAAGGAACCTAGCAACTCCAAACATGCCTTCTTGAGACTATGGCAATAGTGATTCTCGGCTAGCACCAAATTGGCTGTCACGGAACTCATATCGATAATGCCATTGCACAATCTATCTTCACACATCAGCTTCAGCCTATCTAGGCCATACCTTTCCGCCGCAATGAGCAGATGTTGAGCCATTGCCGCCTCGTTCTCTTGATCTATCTCTGGCCAAGTGTCCGTGTAGATGAAAGAAAGCATAGCCCTGAATACTTGTGCATCCGTGTCGTTGATCGGTATTGCATTTGGGGTGGTGCGCTCTTCCGTTGTCCCAAAGAGCTCTATCTTGAAGACCGGTGACCGTGCCGCGAGCACTAAACGGTGCGCGGTGAACGCCTCTCCACCGACTATGAGCTTGACGTCGGTGCCTAGTTTGCTCGAGAGGAGATCGCCGTAATGCCGGTGTATGTCTGATGGCGGTGGTGCCTGAACAAACGACACCTCATCCTTGGTAACAATAACAACATCCACACCAATGGCGAAGCGGTCGTCCTTGAGATGTTCCGATTCCTCTAGGTCCTTTCTTAGGATGAACTTGTTGAACCCGAAGGAGCTACAATCAGGTGAGAAGCTGAACGGTCTGGTGGTATGGGGTTTGGGACGGCACCGCCTTCATCCTGTCTTAGTCAAGTAGGCTGAACGTGATCTGTGCCGTCACGGTGATCTCGTCGGCGACCTGATCTTCGAGAACGAGGTAGAAGGAGATGTAATCCCTGCTGCTGTCGCTGCTTCCCATGCGACGGTAGTTGATGTGCCAGGTATGGCCTCCTGCGTTGAACGGGAAAGAGCTGAGCGACCTGTAACGGTTGGCGCTCAGAGTGCCGGAGTAGCCGTCGATCTTGAGAACGTGGTTGGCTCGCGTCGTTGTTACGGCCGTGGAGGCGGGCGATGGCGCAGGACCATCGTCGCCGGCACCGGAGGCGAGGGTCGTCGCCATCGTCATGGCAGGACGTAGGGAGGAGCTTGATCTCTCGTTCACCTTCCTTCTCTTTAAAGGGTATAAACTAGGGAGGAGAAGCAATTAATCTCGTTTCTCGATCGTGATCGAGTTTTTCAGCGTCCAATTGCTTAATTAGGATTTCCGTTTTCGATTTACCTTTCCTTCTTTTACCAAGGATTCCTTCCTTTTGGTCTGCAACCTTGGATTCACCTTCCTTCTTTTTCGTGGATCACTTGCTTTTTTTTTTTTTGCACTCGAATGTTCGTTGCGGCTACCATCGATGCTATATATACATCAATTAGCGTATACGCGCTAGATTGCGTAGCTGGCGCACGCGCTCTTTAGGCTCATGGTACCCACGTCCCTAGCTTCGTCACCTTTTTTTTTTAATTAGTTAAGATACTACCCTAATCAATGCTTTTAGTACGTATTAGCGAGACAACTACTGATCTAATCAATGACTTGCCCCACACCACCTGTTGCGCAATAAATAGCAGCGATCGATCGGTCGTGAACTAATGAACCAATACAAATGAAAGGATAGGTCTATCAGTAAAACGGAATGGTCTATCAGTAAAACAGGAAAGGTGAATAAAAAATGGCAGTTCTCCGAGCACACAATTGGAGTTGGAAGCTAACCGTGCGGGAGATTTATTGCTTCTTCCCGTTCCCAGATTCCCTATCAAATTTACACCAGGAAATCAATCCCTTTTAACTCGGCAAACCAATAAAACATGCACAGGACGAGTGTCTCCTTCATACATACATCGATCCTGTCATGACGACGACTCTCGCCTCCAGCGCCGGCGATGTTCCTCCACCGCGGTCCGCCTCCACAATTGTGGCTGCGCGAGCCAACCACGTACTCAAGATCGACGGGTATTCTAGCGCATTGGAAGCCAATTGTAAGCTCAGATCCTTTCCGTTCAGTGCTGGAGGCCATACCTGGCACATCAACTATTGTTGCACGGACTACATCTCCTTCTACCTTGTTCTCGAAGACGCAGTCGATGAGCCTGTGATGGGACAGGTTACATTTAGCTTGCTCGACCAAGACGGGAATCCGGTGCTGTCACGCACCCATACCACCCGAATGTTTAGCTTCTCACTTAATAGCTCCTTTGGCTTCCACAAATTCATTAGAAGGGAAGATCTGGAGCAATCGGAACATCTCAAGGACGACTGCTTCGCCGTCAGTGTCCATTTAGTTATCACCAAGGAAGCACCTTCTGTCAAGGTACCACCATCGAACTTGCACAGTCATTACGGTGATCTCCTCTCAAGTAAACAGGGCGCCGACGTTGAGTTCATGGTCCGCGGTGAGATATTCACGGCGCACCGACTAGTGCTTGCGGCACGATCACCGGTCTTCAAGGCGGAGCTCTTCGGGCCATTGAAGGAAGGCACCACGACAGATGCTATACAGATTGATGGTATGGATGCACAGGTGTTCCAGGCTCTACTGATCTTTATCTACACGGACACGTTGCCAAAGATGGACCAAGAAGACGAGGTAGCAATGGCTCAACATCTGCTCGTCGCATCGGATATGTATGGACTGCAGAGGCTGATGTTGATCTGCGAAGATAGATTATGCAACCATATCAATGCAGACTCCGTGGCAATCATGTTGGTGTTGGCCGAGAATTACCACTGCATGCGTCTTAAGGAGGTGTGCTTTGAGTTCCTCAGCTCCTCAACGGCTCTAGTCGAGTTCATGGAATCAAGTGACTTTCTGTATTTTATACGGAGCTGTCCTACTGTTTTGAAGGATCTGATTTACAATGTCGCTGCTCATGGAAAATAAAATACATTTTCATTTGGTGAATGATGGAAGGAAAATTGCTTGCGTATAGACATTAGGCTTCAATCATGACAACATTCAACTGTTCAGAAAGATTAGCTAAAGGTTTTCTATGCTGTCAAAACACAAACATCTGTGTTGGAGTGGGTTCAGGCGTTCCCCTATAACTATAATAAGTGTTTAATCCAGTTTTATGTGGCCCTTTCACCATTTGGTTTTTCTAAAATTGTTGCCATTTTTTACATTCCCTTTTCCATAGTATATCTCAACACAAGATCCATGCATGTACTTATGTCTCAAGGCCATTCACAATGGACCTCCGTGGCATTCAGCCTCAACACCAAAAACCGAATATTCCTTGCCACATCCTCCATCCGCGCAACTTCCTCAGGTCCGCGTAGCCAAGTTTGGCCACGGGTTCCTCGTCGCAGGCGGGACCCACACTCGTGCTAGAGGTGAGAGGGGAGAGGGGCGAGGCCGCCAACAGGGAGAAAGGAGCGGCGGCGCCGCGGGACAGGTCGCAGCGGCTTCGCGCGGCTGCCCCCGTCATCCCTCGCTCCCGCGCTAGAGGAGGAGGAGGAGGAGGAGGAGGGGAGGAGCGGTGGAGGAGAAGAGAAGGGGACAACTGGTGTCGATTTGGAGCCGGTGAGCTCGATCCGCCGTCGGTGCCGTCGCCGCAAGGGCCGCCCGACGTCATTGTCGCCGCTCGGGCCGTCCCGCCACCTCCATCGCCGCTAGGGCCGCCCGGCGCCGCTCGAGCCGTCCCACCGCTCGCGCCTCATGCCGCCCGACCGCTCCATCGCCGCTCGCCTCTGTCCCGCCGTCAGCCTCGGTTCCTCCGGCGGGGGAAGAAAAGTGAGGAGAAAGAGGAGACTTCCTCCACTGAGGAATAAAAAAAGGGAGAGGAGGGAGGGAGAGTTAAAAAGTAAAAAATATGGTACCGGTGGGACTTATTACAAGCAACTTGCACTGTAGAACATTTGGCTTAACATCATGTAACTGGCTGAATCTTTCGTTGAGGCTAGTAAATGTGCACGTGGAATGTACGTCCCACAGTATCTATAGTTTAAACATTCAATGATTATGAACCAACTATATATGGTAATATTTGCAATATAATGTGGCTAGGTTGTGCCTTTGTACTAACTCATCTCAGTTTACTTGCCTACTTCTCTACATTGAACTTTTATTCGGCCTCTACATCCAACCGAATATATGCAACTTTTTTAAATTGGAAATTTTGCCCCTCAAACAACCCAATCTGAAATTCGCTCATACGGAGATTTGAAGTCAAGACCTTGTGGTGCTACTCGGATCATCACAACCACTAGACTACATGTTCTTTTGCAACCACTAGTTCTACATCGAACTTCCTTCTTTGTGCCCATATCCATCACTTCAGCTAGTTGACAACTTATAATAATACTGATATAGTCTCATCACTGCATATCAACCAACATACAACAGAAGTTGCACAAATTCAGGGGAAAGAGAAAAATGTTAACCAATTTCTTTTATTTGTCTTGTATCGACCAAAACATGCAATAGATCTCGATGCGAAGAAATAGCTGCTTACATATTTTCATTTTAGTTCTAATTTGGGACTACCTCCTGATGCTCCTTCGAAAGTGGGGCTTCCCACACCGATGGTGAGTCTGGATCTCTGTCTTCTCATAAGCTTGTCCTAGAAAATCCTCCTAAATGGCATCCCGAGCGCCAAATTCATCATTGACGGGGCCTTAGGCAAGGAGACCCCCTTTCTTCGCTACTATTCATGCTCGCAATTGACCCCCTGCAGAGGCAAGGACGACACACCTACGCATCTCAATGCATGTAGATGACGCCGTGGTCTTTATAAACCCCAAAAAGAACGATCTTAAAGCCTTCACTGATATGCTCAGTATCACACATCTGCTAGAAATGCAACTCAATGTGTGTTTAGATCCAGGGGGTAAAGTTTTGACGTATCACATCGGAAATACAAACGCACATTTGAAGCATTAGACGTAGTCTAATAACAGACTCCGCCTGTAAACCGCGAGACGAATTTATTAAGCCTAATTAATCTGTTATTAGCAAATGTTTAATGTAGTACCACATTGTCAAATCATAGAGCAATTAGGCTTAAAAGATTTGTCTCGCAAACTAGTCGCAATGTGAGCATTTAGTTATTTTTTTAGCCTATATTTAATATTTCATGTAGGCGTTCAAATGTTCATGTGACCGAGTGAAAAATTTTGGGGTGGGATTTAAACAGGGCGTCACATATCCAACTGGTCTTTGTCAGACAAAACGGCCAGCCATGGTCAGGAAGGTTTACTATAATCCTGAGAGCAGTCATTAAAAAAAATCAAGGTCCTTAACGTAAACATGTGTGAGTCCAGAATTTACCGACGGAGAAGTACAGTTTTGCTAATTAGCGCGCACACGCTAGATCCGTGATCCGTCTTTGGCGTGCGCGCCCCTCCACCCGCCATGTGTCCCTTTCTTTTTTAGCGATTTTTTTCCGCGTTCCTTTTTTTTCGTGATTTTTTCTTTTATTTTGGCGCGGTTTTTTCCCTATTTTGGCCTCCCTCCCCTCGGCGGTTTTTTCATCTTTTTCACATACTTTTTGATTTTTTTTTAATTTGAAAGTTTTCAAATCTAAGTTGAAAATTTTCAAATCTCGAGTTGAAAGTTTTTAAATCCGAGTTAAAAGTTTTCAAATCTGGGTTTAAAATTTTGAAAAAAAATTGACTTCGGATATAGATTTCTTTTTTAATTTGTTAGTTAAAAAAATCTCACGGAGAAAAGAAAATCCTAATTACTACCGTCATTATCTCAAACTATAATTATCTAATACTAATAGAGTAGTTAACACCTTTAGTGCGGAAAAAAAGTGTACCCCTAGCGCACGCGCCAAGAACCCCCGGAGAATTACGCTATTACGAATATTTTTATTTACTGGGACATAGAATAAGGAATGCCAACGGGACCACAGGGGCGAGAACAAAAAATGCCATGAGGCTTTGCCTTTTGCAGTGGGCGTGGCCATCTCGGCATTTTCCAAAGGCTCTCGCTCGTTTCTCTCGAGATGGGCTTCGGCTCGATGTTATTGTTCCGAATCGATTTTTTTAATTTTATTAATAAACTATTTTAAAATTATTTTCAAATCTAAACCTTCTGCCACGGCACGCGTTGTTTGGCCGAACAACGTTGCCACGCTATCCACTCGGCTGACGTGGTAAAAGATTCAGTTTTTGAAATTTTTTTCAATGGTCTATTAATATTTTTTTAAAAAAAATTCTTCCGATTATCCCATCCAAATCGGTGGCCATGGAGAGTGTAGGTGGGGGTGTGTGTGTTGGGGGGAGGGGGGGGGGGATTGTCGAAGGCTGTCTCCGTGACGGCCTACCTCTCGCCTACCTCTCCGGCTGTGTCTACCATCGCGACGAGCACTCCGCTGTCTCTGCACACATCCTTATGCATCGCGCCCAATAAATCAAGGTCAGATATCACGTATGTACTGCTTGGTGATTTGCTCGATATATAGCGTCGTGTTGTGTTACATGGCAATCCTATGGTTCTCTTCTAGGTGATTTTATTGAGGTTATTGAGTCCAATTCGACCCAGATCGATCTCAAAACGACGTGGATGCACCAAGAGCAACGACGAGCGTTTGTTAAATCCCAATCCGAACGATTAAAATATGGTGCCTCTTTTTCCATGCGCTTTGAAGGAGGAAGCGGATGGGGAGGAAGACGATGGGGAAGCTGTCGTCCCCGCAGGCTTCGTGCCTCCAGACAATGCGCACAACATGGGAGGGCCGTGATGATGACACTCCCCTCGAAGCTCCGCCTCCGCCTTCCTCTCCGCCACCGCAGACGCCACTGGCGATGGCAGTGGTGGTGTCGACGACCGCATCAGTGTCACGCCCTGAAGTTTCCCCTTTCTTCTTTCTTTAAAAATTGGTTAAATAAAATTGTCCGAAGAAATTGTTTAATTAACCTAGAGCTAATCCTCAATTAATAAATGCATTTAATAATCAAATTCGGCGTGGTGGAATTTTTCTTGAGTTCCCCATGCTCCAATACATTAACAAGATTTTTAGTGGAATTTTCAGAGCTTTGAAAATAATTTTAACCAATTAAAATTGAGCAAGCGCAATATTTAATCTCAGAAAAAATCTTTTTCCTTTTTCTTCCTTTCCTTTTCCTTCTTTTTCTTGGACCGTCGGCCCATTCACCTCCCGCGCTCGGCCTCCTCTTCGTTGGGCCGGCCCGTGCCCCCTCCTCCTCCCTTCGGGATGCCCACCTGTCAGGTCGTCCCCTTCCTCCAGCCGCCCACGCCCACGCCGGCAACCGCCGCTTCCAACCGCCGGTGCCCCACCTCCTCCACTCCGTCCGCGCTTCTCCCGCGCCTCTCCCGCGCCGCGCCCACGTCGCCGCCCTCTTCCCCTGCGGTTCCCGCCCGTGCGCGCGCCCGCAAGTGGGCGGGACTCGATTTGAATCCCCCCCTCTCTCTCTCTTCCACCTTCCCACGTCGCCGGCCAAATAGGGGGCCTCCCCGGCCATGTCCGCCCCCTCCCGCACCTATAAATCACTCCCCCAAGTCTCCTCTCCCCCTTTCCACTCTCGCCGCCCTCTCTCGTGCCTCCTACCGAGCCCGCGCCGCTCGCCGCTAGCGCCGCCGCTTGCAGCCGCCTCCAGCCGCGCGCTGCCGCCGCTAAAGCCGCCGCCGCCGCTAGCTTCACCGCCGCGTGGGTCATCTCGGCCACCACCTCGCGTCGCCGGAACCCCACCGGAACCCCATCTCCCTCGCGAGCCGGTGAGCTCCTCCATTTTCCCGCCTTCGGTCGGCATCCTCGCTCGCCGTGGACTCCTTCTTCCCCTCTAACCTCTCTCTTTTACTCTCTTAGGGTGTCCCGGAGCTCGGCCGTCGCCCGCCGTCGTCCTCCGGTCGCTCGCCGTCGCCGTTTGTCGTCGCCTCCTCCCGCGCCGGCGCAGCCTCGGTGAGGCCTCCCGCTTCCTCTTTTCCCCTTTCCTCTCCCCCCTCTCACTGCCGCCGCGCCGCCGCCCTTCGGCCGTGCGCCGCCACTTCCACGCCGGTCGCCGCCGTCTCCCGCGCCGCCGGTCACCGCCGGTGACCGCGCGCGCCACCGCCGCTCGCCATGGCCGGCCGGCCAGCCCTTTGTGCCGAGCCGAGCCGTGCCTCGCCGCCGCCCGCACCGTCCGATCGGCCTCCCGGCCGATCCGGACCGTTGGTCCCGTGGACCGGCGGTGGACCACCCGCGTGGTCCCGGTCCACGGTGGACCGGCCCCCTTGAGCCGCTACCGGGTGGGGTCCACTTGCCGGCGCTCCCCCCTCGCTGACGTCAGCCCTGGGTATATTGCGCAATAAATACATTAAGGTTTTTCTTTATTAGTAAAAACACAGTTTATCTTCTAAAATTCATAAGTAATTCATCCGAGCTCTGTTTAAGTCCATTCAAGTCTCAGTAAATTCATAATAATGCAAAGAATCCTTTAAAATGGTTTTGTTCTCTGTTTCAGTAGTATTATAGCATGTTTTGCTTGTGTGCTTTGTTTGTCGCATAGATTTCGGCCGTTTTGTCGATCCGCGGTTTCTCGAAGACGTTGCTGAGGTCTCATCAGTGCGAGAGCAAGGCAAGTCATGCATTACAATTGATCATATTGTACCCAATTTACAAATATTTCGCATTTCTATTAAATGTTGCATTCTTTTACAATGTCATGTGGGATGGGTCCTATTACTCAGCCATATATTGTTTACCTTATGCCATTGATAACTTAGGTATCAAAATAACTAGATGTTGGTTTAGGAAATGCTTAGCCATGCTTAGCTCAACTAGTACACAAATGGGGATCACATTACTACACAGACTTTGACTTCGAGCATAGTTTTGGATTGGTGCCACCGAAATGGGGTTAGTTAATTAAAATGCACTGAATGGTGGGCTGTGGGTGCATGGTTTTGCTGGTCGCACCCATGGAAATTAAGGACCGGTTCACGGGAAACCCTGGGAGACTTACCGTGCTTACCACAAGCGGGAGTGGGTAACTGCTTGATCTGAAGTATAGCTCGACCCTTTCCTAGGCACCGGTGGCGAGGATGGGTGTGATGGAGTTGGGTCGGCCGGGGTGTCCAGTTGTCCAGCTGCCGGATTCACCGCGGCGCAAGAGGGGAACGCCCACTGCCTTTTGAGGGGTGGGGGTGAAACCTTAGAGTGGTGTGGATGGTTAGGGGAGGGTTATGCGGAGGGTCTTGTTACGATTTCCCCCTTTGCAGTATCATGGTGATACTTCGGGGCATAGCGACATGTGTGGAATCGTGTCTTGTGCGTACAGTTGTACGCCTCTGGCTAGAGTAAAACTATTCGAATAGCCGTGCCCGCGGTTATGGGCGATCAACCAGATTTACCGTGATTAGTCTGACCCCTAGTTTAGCTTAATGAACTGGTGTAGTTTAGGTGGTTGGTTGGGCCTATTGCAACGTGGTGTAGCTTGGACAGTGATTGGTTAATATTGATTAATTGCTACAACAGTTTTTACTGTTTTCAACTACTGCTTTTAAATGCTAGTTTTATGCAAAAGAACCCCTAGCCTCCTTTGGTTATATCCTACATCATACTTCCTCTTCCGGTATAACTTGCTGAGTACAGTGGGTAGTACTCAGTCTTGCTCTCTTTTCCCCCACACCAGAGCTGAAGATCTTTCTAGTTGAAGCTGTCTTGTTGAAGTTGGTTTCATCGCTGCCGTCAAGGGTTGCCTGTGGAGTGGAGTCGTCCCGCTGCAGAAGTCAAGCTTCCAAGTTTAGTTCGTTTTATCTTTTTCCGCTGCATTTGTAATCTTTTATATTTTTGTAAGACGTGGATCTGTATGTCAACAATTGTCGTTTGTGTACCCTGGCTGGTCCTGGACAGGGGTTTAATGCACATTCAGCTTAGAAATTCTGGTTCGTGAATTTCTGGGCGTGACAATCAGCCTCCTCCCCGACTACCTCCTCCACGCCGTCATCTCCCCCCTTCCTACCAATGACAGTGCACGCACCGCCACGCTCTCCTCCCGCTGGCGCTGCTTCTGGCGCTCCACCCCTCTCGTCCTTGTCGACACCCGCCTCCTCCGGCTGGAAGCACACACGGGCGCCGCCTCACGTGCCTTCATTCATGCCATCTCCCACGTCCTGGAGGCGCACCCGGGTCCCTTCTCCTTCGTCAGCCTTTCCTGCAGCTTCATCGACGACGACATGCAGCGCAGCGTGGGCTGCGTGATGGCTCAACCTCCTCGCTGATAAGGGCATCGAGTACCTCATGTTCGTCAACAGCCCCTGCACACTCCCCAGCGTGTCCTTCCCCGCCGCGCTCTTGACGGTGTGGGTGACGACGTGGCATCCTAACATGTGGGGCCCACGTGGGTCCCACGCTGACTCAACCGCCACGTCAGATAAAACCAGGGCCAAAACCATCGAAGGATCTAAAGTGAACGGTTTTGTAAGTTAGGGGATGTGATATATCTGGTTTTGCTGTTGGAGGACGATTTTGCAACTCAATGACAAGTTGAGGGACCTTTGGTGTACTTTTATGATATGTAGCCCATTGAGGCCCATCTAGAAGAAAATGTGGCCTGTTTTGGTGGGCTTTTAATCTTCAAAGCAAGGAGTCCAATTGATTTACAGGGTTTTGTCTTTCCCCTTTCAGCAATCCGCTACGTCTAGATCGTCGAGCGCTCCTTCTAGGGTTTCTGCTTCTTCTCCCCCCAAATCCAGGTCTCCTCGCGAGCCGACGAGCGGCGCCGCCATGGAGTTCGACGAGTACGAGTACCTAGAGAAGACGGTCGAGCCCTCCGCGCCGTCGACCAACGGCTCCGGCGAGAAGGACCGCGGCGGCTCCCGCCGGCGCTCCTCCGGCGGCGGCCGCGACGACGAGGAGCGCGGGTCGAAGCGCTCCCGCTCCGGGGAGGACCGGGACCGGGACCGTGACCGGCACCGCGGCGGCCGGGAGCACCGGGATCGGGATGACGGGAAGGAGAAGGAGAGGAGCAGCCGCAGCCGCGGCAAGGATGGGGAGAAGGATAGGGGCAAGGATGGGGAGAAGGATATGAGCAAGGAAGTGGAGAAGGATAGGAGCAGGGACAGGGACAGGGACAGGGACAGGGAGAGGGACAGGCGCAGGGAGAGGGATAGCGGGAGGGAACGAAGAAGCAGCAGCCGCCCGGAGCGTCGCCGCACGGAGGAGGAGGAGATGGTGAGGGAGCTCCAGAAGGAGCGCGAGCGCAGCGACCGCAACCGTGACTACCGTGACCGCGATGTTAGGTGAGGATTTCTGAACTCCCCAACCACTCTACTGCAACACCTGGAATATAATAGAATTGTTAATGTGATTTGCTTCAGCAGAAACCCCTAGGCACTAGGCCCTGGTGTAATTTAATGGTTTTTATCGAATTCCTATGAAATTTATGTGTTTTAATAGGGGTTTTATTTTGTGTTAGCTGTGGATTGCATTATCAAATAGTTATTTTTTCTCAGGGATACTTACAAGTGATTAAAGTTGCGTGAGATGGGTATAGGATGCTACTTGTTGAATGCATGCAATTTTTTTTATCGAAAAAGTTAGTAATTATGTGTTGAATTTGGTTCTGCCTGTTCTTTGCATACACATGGAAGTTGGAACATAGCGATGGCTCTATCTCTGGTGATCTGCATTAGCTTCTAATTGTCTGTTGTAGCTTACTGTCATTATATCATCTAGGTTTGTCAAACTTGAATATTGAACATGAATGTGGGACTCGCAGATACAATTCGCTAGGGCAGTCTTCAGATGGTCTTGGCAATTGGTCCTGACTAAGGATATCAGGTCATGAATCTTCATTTTTTTTTCTTGTGATGCATTTATAAGCTAGCAACTGGACCTGGCTGCTAACGTTGAGAGATTTTTAGATAACTGATTTTTTTGTGCTTATCAAGGGTTTCTGATAGGCAATGATTATGCCATCTGTAATTTTGATTTTTTATTCATCATCCTTTGATGTGTTGATTATGCTGCTTTCCTCTTTTCTCAAGTTCCTTTTTTATATGCAGACGTAGGAAAGATGACGGTGCAGAGCCAGAAGCTGATCCAGAAAGAGATCAAAGGACTGTATTTGCCTTCCAGGTTGGTTTCACAAGTAACTTTTTTATTTTTCTTCTTTACGCATTATGGTAATGTTCGTCGGCATTACTGTAGCTATCTTTGAAGGCAGATGAAAGAGACGTCTATGAGTTCTTCTCAAGAGCAGGGAAGGTGAGAACATATTTACATTACACTGCTCTGATTTGAAACTGTTCCCATCTTACAATATTTTTTATCTGTGTGCATAGCATCGATCAACACTGAAACTTCAAATTAATGACATAGGCTTGGACTTATTAATTATTTTGTTAATATTGGTGTTACATTACATATGAGAAATTGACACACATTGTGTTCTTCACTTGTTTATTATTGACTCATCACTTGTGTTGAAATTATGTGATTGTTAAGATTTCTGGTTGTATTAAACTTTTATCCAAGCATCTAATGATTGCTCTTACTCTTCTGTGAAGGTCCGTGATGTTCGCCTTATTATGGACAGGAACTCACGGCGTTCCAAAGGAGTTGGGTGAGTTCTTGGTACCTCTTTATTTTCTCTGATGTACAATTGTACATTCCTTTCACTGAATGTTTTTTCTAGAATGTACATGTGTTCTTTGGCTTTAACAATTCGATTTCCAGAATATGCGGGCTAAAATTTTGACCTGGCCATAGGATTGTTGTTTGTCATGGATGACTCCTTGCTTCCATAACACATGCAAAATACTTTGAACATAAAATATTATATGACATTAGAAAAGACAATAATCAAACAATTTGAGCACACAATATCACCAATCCGTCGTTTGATGGAACTTTTGGGGAGTATCAGGAGCTTTCGAATAAGCATGTTACAATCGTGATGCATGTTTTCTTGTAAAAGCTCAGAAGCATATTGAAGCCGCCAGCAGTGGTAGATACATGTTTCACGCTAAAGTGTGCTAATTTGGAAGAAGTGCACAGTTGCAAACAAATATCATTACAGAAGCAACAGTAGCATTGCTATGTCAACTAGGATTACCCAGATCTATGCCTGCTCTTGGCAAGAGAACCATAACTCGAAAAAAAATACAAGTGTGCTTCAATCAAAATCTACTTGTAGCCTGGGCACGTGCCAGTTCAACTTCCAAATGGTATGCCTTGCTTGAGTATACATTAAATTGCAATTTTGTACATGTTTTGTCTAGTCTGGTTTAGCTTCTTATTAGAGTTAATGCTATAGGATAAATTTGGTTACTACGACAAATGTCTCCTGAAAAGCTTTTTATAGACAATTTATTTTGTTCAAATTTCTCTTTGGAAAATCTAGTTTATTGGTAGTTTTTTTTTGTTTTGAATATTTTATCAGACTACTACATTTTGTTTTTAGATCTATTTCTGGTTGTATAATTGCATAAACACTTATATAGTTCATAATTGATTTTTTTTCTTGGGGAACATTTTTCATCATTTTGTCATACTCAACAGGATTGCACACTGAAATATTTATAATTTGGTCTACCTGCTGGGATTTTCGACAGTTACAAGTAAGATGGAATATTAGATCATTCTGATGCTGTCAGCAATCTTGGACAGTTTGATTCCAGATTATTTGACAAAACAATTGGTGCAGGTTTTTAGGAAATAACGAGGATGCCCAAGAACAAAATTTAAAAGTTTGCTGCACACAAAAGTTTAATCCAAATTTCAAAGTTTCTGCGAGCTTATGAAAAAAAGACTAACATATGACTACTTATAAAATGTACTTTTTTGACAGTTTTTAGTTGGATACTCTGCTACAAGTACTAAAGATCTATATAACTTGGCAGGTACATTGAGTTCTATGATGCTATGTCTGTTCCAATGGCGATAGCTCTAACCGGTCAGGTGCTTCTTGGGCAACAAGTGATGGTTAAGCCCTCAGAGGCTGAAAAGAATCTAGTTCAGTCAAACGTGGCATCAGGTGGAATAGCTTCAGGTGGAGCAAGAAAGTTGTATGTTGGCAACCTACATTCCAATATCACTGAGGATCAATTGAGACAGGTGAACCACTGAATCTTTTAGCACAAACAGTGATACGTTGCTTTCCCAGTTTGTAGATGAGAAAACATAGTAAAATAATGATAAAATCGAATTAATATACGTGGTTTCTTTTGTGTCATTGCTATCTCATTTAGGTGTATGTGGTTTCTTTGGTTATTCATTTTAATATAGGCACAGCTTAAGTACTCAATGTCTAACTTGCGTATAACACTAGTTTGAAATAACTTGCTGTGCCACTGAAAAGTGATCCGTGAGCCATTTTGTCTTCCTCAATCTGGTTGCTGTTCCCCAAATTATTCACCAAAATTGTCCTGAAATAAATAACTTGTGATAAAGTACCTCACGCTGAGAAAACAATCTTCTAAAATTTTCATTCAATTGCTAGTTGCAAGTTGAAAATTAAATACATTATTTTCTGTGGAACGAAGCAGTTTGCAATATATGCAAATTTTGTTTCTTCTTTTCACCTCGAATAAAACAATTCTATGTAAAAAATTGTTGGCTCTGAGATAAAAAGTGGTATTGTTGTCAACCAATTGTACATGAAGTGGGACTTATTTGAAGTTCCTTAGTGAACAACAGTAGTTGGACATCCTGAATATTAATATTATCCTTTGTGAAAGATGCTGTTAGATTTTGACTTTTTGTCTGAAGTACCATAGCTGATGCTTGTACAATTTTTTAATGTGCATCTTGTTATATATGGTAATGAATACTCCATTTCAGGTATTCGAACCATTTGGGCAAGTGGAGCTTGTCCAGCTGCCGGTAGATCCACTAACCGGGCTATGTAAAGGTTTCGGTTTCATCCAGGCAAGTTTCCATATAATGCCTTGAAGCTCTGAATGTCTGACCATGAAACCCTGTAATGCTAATTATTTTGTTTTGCAGTTCGCACGGCTTGAAGATGCAAAAGCTGCTCAGAGTTTAAATGGTCAGCTTGATATTGCTGGAAGAGTAATTAAGGTAAATTTCTTAATATGTATATATAGCTCAAAGATTTGGAACATGCTAAGAATCCATCTGACAAGTATTTGTTTCAATCAGGTCTCGGCTGTTACTGAGCAAGCTGGTTTGCAAGTTGGGGGTGCAACTACGGGAGATTTAGATGATGATGAAGGTGGAGGTTTGGTATGTTCTCCAATCCTTTCCACTTCTTTCCTCTTATACAGTCTTTTGTAAATGGATTTATCATATTTTATAGCTCCTTCCTTTTGAAAATTTGGGAGTATGCAGAGAATTTTTATCTACAATTTTATGGTTTGGGCTCACGCTTGCTAAGATTTTTTTATCTAATACAAATATTTCCATGGAGGAGTAACTGTCTGCAATTTATATCTTTTGCTCTATATATTACACTTTACACCAAATAGTACTTGCTCTACAATAGGAATGGGTTGGCATGGGAAAAATAAAGAGCTGAGTCGGATGAGGCATTTTTTGGTTAAAAGTTTTTTATATTGCATATTTTACCAAATGCTAATTCTATAATGTGTGTGGTGAAAAAAAATATACGGGTTAAACTATTGAGGAACTCTTTGTTGGAAGTATTTTTTGTTGTGCAATAGCTATTCTCATTTCAACATAAACAGTAATTTACATGGACTATGTTTTGAACTTGATGTTTATCCTTTTGGGAAGTACAACATTATTAATAATTGTGGCATAGCATCTTTGCTTTTTTATGGAAGTACAACTGTACTAATAATAGCATGGCATCTTTGGTTAGGTTGTCGATATGTACCAGCTGTACTGATATTAGTCTCCTAGAATATGATTATGATGTCCCTTCTTTTGTTCTCTGTTTATACCTACCAGTGTTTTTGAAACAGTAACATGCTAATATAGGGATGGTTTAACTTTTAAGTCTCTTCAAATGCTTATTTTGAGTTTTTGACCATAGGAAGGTGGGTTATCCTTAGTAGTGTGTCCCCTTTTATACGCTTTCATGCACAACAACCTGAAACACCCACTTTTATTACATGATTAATCCATTTTGTTGTGGTTGCCAGCTGTATGTTTTGGTTATCCCTTGGTCACTATAATTTTGAGGTTGCAGCCACATCTTTTTATTGCTGCTAACTGTGTACTCATTATGTTGTATGGGAAAACAAGGAAATATGCTGGTTTATACACATCACATTCTTTTGATAGGATTTGCGTATTAATATTTTAACTAAATATGTGCAGGCATTAAATGCAAGCTCTAGAGCTATGCTGATGCGTAAATTGGACCGGAGTGGCACTGCAACCAGGTATCTTATTTGTTACTACGTGCTTTTCCTGCTTTTGCTATCCTTGCAATATGTTTTTTCATTTTTCATGAGGGGACCAGCTGCTGTCTTGATTCATCTTACCATGTCTAAAACTCTATGGGTTGATCTTATGTGAACTAAGCCCAATATTTTAAAATTCTGCGAAAAATGTTAGAGTAGAATAGGATAAAAATTGAGACTCGTGCAGATTGAGATGGTGAGATCTATCCTAGATCTCTCTGCTGGAGTTATATGTGCAATCATGAATGTTGAATCATAAATGTCAACTTGATAGCACCTACTGCTCTATCGGCAGGATTCATGTATAGTAGTTTTGTCAAGATCATTCTTCATGGTTTAATGGAAACATTCTTACTTTTGTAGTACTGTTATACCTCACATTCATTGAAAATTCCATTCACTGCATCACCTTTGATAATTTCTTTTTTGTTTATCTGCAGCAGAACTGGTGGTATTGGTATTCCTGGTGTGAACACATCTGTTGAATTACCGTCTGCATCGGTTACTGGTGCTCCTCTGCCAACCACTTCACTCATACAACCAACGATACCTGCTATTGGAACAGTTCCTGGCATACAAATTCCTGGTACTCAATCTGCAGATATTGGTTCACCAACTGAGTTTCTATTGCTGAAGAACATGTTTGACCCTGCAGTGGAGGTATTTATATATTTATGTTTTAGTTTTCGCTCTGTTCCTTCAATTTAGATGGCCACTTTACATTTTCTTTATTGTATGATTCAAAATGTTATTTGTTTTAGTTTCAGTTCATCAATTGTATATGTGCGCATCTGACCAACTAATTGAATGTTCATTTTTAACAGACAGATCCTGATTTTGATTTGGATATTAAAGATGATGTCCAGGATGAATGCTCAAAGTTCGGTGCAGTAAATCACATTTTTGTTGACAAGTAAGTAATTGGTTTACTTTTTTTGGCGAATCTTACTCGTATTAGGATAAGCATACCATGTTTATCTTTAACACTTAATTTGACTAATATGCCCATTTATTTTGCACAAATGCTCACATGTCATCCATGCCACCCAAGGGTTCCTGTAATCCTGTTAGATATATCAATTTACTAAGCTTTTTGTGGGCTCTGGGCTTTCTCTAATATACTTGGAAGGCTGTCTATAGTTTGTAAAGGTTCATTTTTATTGCACTAAAACTGTGGTAGATTCAATCACTTTGGGTACAAATGGGCTTTGCCTATCAACAAGCCTACAGAATGGTTCATATTGTGCTGGCTGTTTGTTTCCAACTTGGAATCGTCTAACCTTGTTTTTTTTTTTTAAAAAAAAGAAAATCTAACGTCGGCTATTATTGCACAGAAATACTGCTGGCTTTGTGTACCTTCATTTCGACAGTGTAGCAGCTGCAACAGCTGCTCAACGCGCACTGCATGGTAGATGGTTCGCAGGAAAGATGATTACAGCGACCTTTATGGTAAGGGGATAACATCATTCTGGTATTGTTTTTGCATATCATTTAATCATGTTGCTTATTTTGATTGAGATCTTTTCTCTTTTCAGACTGCTCAGCAGTACAAAATGAAGTTCCCAAACTAGCAGACTAGTGATGGGTGGCAAAGATCGAGTTGGCATACGAGTGCGTGAGGTGAATCTGGAGCCGTTCAGCCGTTCGATCAAATTCGTAATAGTGGAGCAGCTACATTAGTTCGTTTCTTGTAACATTATGGCGTATTGGATGAATCTCGGTCCGAATAGTTGCATCGTAATGATGACTGAATATGTGATCAATTGCTTATCACCATTTTTGAGAGGAATTGCTCCCGGTGACAAGGTCGTTCGAAAGAAATGCAAGACAACTCTGATGTGTTGCCGGACAAAGTCCTGTTGATTTGCTTGTGCACGCGAATTGCCACTACGGTAGCAAGCAGTTGTAGCTGCACAAGCTTTCTGGCTTAGGTTTTACATCAAAATTGAAAAAAAAAATTCTGCTTTGCAATATCGCAAATCGAACACGTCTACGCCTCCACGGTGAGTCGGTGACATCACGGCCAAACCGTGCGCCACCCCGGTAACCAGTGGTGGTAACCCCACCTCACTGATTGGGACAGCGATGTCAGATGTCAGGCGATCTTTGAAAAAATTGGCGCACATAAAACGAGAAAACCCTTAATTAAGTTTTAACTATTACAAATTTGATAAATAAATATATTTAATATTTTAAAGTAATTTTTATATAGAAAGTTTTTCGCAGAATGTTTAAAATGCGTACTAACAGAAACGATGTAAAACCTGAATCACGTGCTAACAAAAACCGAGGTAAAATTTAAATCTTAATTATAAAAGAACATGAGAACCAAATTGTGCAGTCCCATCTTTCGTAACACTTTATTTGATATTCAATTTGATTATACCATAAAACAGTCATGATACATGGAAACCAAATTATGAAGACCCATCTTTCATAACACCTAATTTGATAACATGGGACACCTATATTTGGGATGAGGTTTCCTGAATATTTAGTGCAATTTGCAATTATGCCAATGACATGTCGGCAGAGTAAAGTGAGGCCGACACATGAAGTGACTCAACAGAGGATACGCTTCCTCTTATTTGATATGCAACTTGATTGTACCACGAAACGTTCATGATCTATTAGGTATCACAAAGGATGCGTAATCTATTATACTATCACTTGTAGGTCGCTTGGAGCAACACGCGTAATAGGGCATAAAATCAGGCTAGTGCGTCTACCTCCAAATAGTCCAGGTGCCTCCTGCATGTCAATATCTTCAGGAAACATTCCATCGGGCAACTTCCAATCAAAATGGTAAAGAAGGCTAGCCAAGGGCAACTCTACGTCCGCCATGCCAAGATTCATGCCTGCACACATTCTACGGCCAGATCCAAACGGAACGAATTTAAAGTTGCTTCCTTTATAGTCTATGCATTTGTTTTCAAACCTCTCAGGCTTGAACTCCTCGGCATCATTCCAGTATGTTGAGCTCCTGCATATTGCCCATGCGTTCACAAATACAGTTGTGTCCTTCAGTATGTCATAGCCCATTACCTTGCATGTCTCACGACATCGACGAGGGCCTAAAAGGGGCACGGGGCAGTGCATCCTCAATGACTCCTTAATCACCATCTTGAGATAGGTTAACCCACTAATATCATCATCCTCTGTGATGGTGCTTTTTGATTGGAAAGTTTGCCGCACCTCAGCACATGCCTTAGCCATTACTCTTGGCGTACGGATGAGTTCTGTCATAGTCCAATTTAGTACAATAGTTGATGTCTCTGTGCCCCCCGAAACTATGTCCTGAAACATTATTAGCACACAAGCTATTATTTATCAGTGATTAAAAATTATTTTATATTTTAGTTATATATAAAGTTATACAAAATATACTCAATATTTACACAAACATATAACTAAACTAGAGTTCTACAAACAGTGCTACTTTAGTGGACCTTCACCAAGAAGTTTTCTTTTTTAAAAAGTATGTATTTGCATTTGTCCAACTTGATGCTTTTTTACGTATCCCAAGATTAAAATTGGGATTTGGCCAAATTCTCTTTTTTTTTCAAAGAAAAAGCTTAAATAGACCCCAATTATAACAGTTCAAGCTAGGCAGCTGATCTCCCAAACTAGCTGCCAAAACAATTTTCTATCTGAAATAGTAACTTCAAGAGAGTAGGGGAAAAAATATTAGCTAGCTTATAAATAAGAAAAATTTTGCTATAGGACATCCTGACTTTGCGGTTTTAGTTGTAAAACATTGCACGAAGTGACTTTTGGGAAATACACTCTTAAAATATGAAAATTTGCTACTGGACACGTGACACCGCATCCGTTAGAATATTCAACTTTTGTTCAATAGAAGAGAGAAAGTTCTGAAATACCCTTGGACCTACATTTCAGGTCTTCGTCTTCTCTCTTGATGCCTTGGTGCTCGTTGGCAGTGCCACCTCCATCTACGAGTTGGAGAAGGAGGCTCGAGATAGTCAACGAGGAGTGGAGGAGGAGAGGTGCAGTGGCAGCTGTGGAGCTTGCCGCCACGCTAGACGCAGAGCTCCCCGCCTGGGTTTGCGCCAATGTTGAGCTCATCGTGATGACTAGATCCATCTAGGAGCCCTGCCGCCAACAGTGTCGTTTAATCCAGTGTCGTTTCATCACCGTGTTTGCCTTCCTGAAATAGTTGCCTAAAAAAACCCCTATGCTCGTTGGCAGCGTTGCTCGTCGGCAGCATTGTCTCCCTAGCTTTGCGCTAGACCCAATCTCGTCACCACGCCGTGGATCTGCACTGCCTTAGTGCTTGCTGGCAGAGCCACCTCCTTCCGCGCCACGTTCTAGGTGGCCGAGAACGAGAGAGAGAGAGGAGATGGAGCCCTAATATGTGAGTCTAGGGGTATTTCAGAACTTTCAAATGGTTTATCTCTCCTATTGAATTATAAACGAATATTTTAATGGGTGTGGTGTCCAGTGTCCACTATTAAATCTTCATATCTTAAGATTGTCTTCCCCAAAAGTCACTTCATCTGATATTCTATAGCTAAAATTATAAAGTCAGAATGTTCTGTAACAAAATTTACCAATAACTAAATATAAGCATCACCACTATTGAATAAATTTATCCAATATCATCATGATTGATTACTGTTTTGATATTTCTGGGCAGCTTTATTCTTCAATTACCTAAACTTGCATGGCTAAGCTTTGATTGGTAAAGTATAAGCTGCATTTCTTTTACAATTCTATAGGGACGCACACTTACTACTACACACAAACCCATGAGTATACGTCTTGACTCATACTCAAATGGATGACAATAAAAATCGGGTGCCCGATGCGTATTGTTATTTAATTTTAGATGACTAACATGTAGAAAGAAAAAAAAAATCTACATAAGGAATAATACTTCATCCGCCCTAAAATATAAGGTTTTGCAGTTATGGGTATGAATAACTGCTTGCCCAAATTTATATCCATAGTTATATTTGCACGCTCAAATTTAATTACTAGTTGTTAGATGCTGTTGGGAGGGGAGGGGGTTAGTAGTGAGGAGGCAATTGCTTACAAATAAAAGCATGACGATGAGTTCCATGGTAATTGGGATTGGTGTGTCCCCTTCCTTCTGAAGCCTGAGCAGGACGTCGAGGAAGCACTCGTTTGTGGGCCCCACCTCGCCGTCGCCGCTCCTGTCCGTCGTCATCTCCTCCCGTTCTTGAATGATCTGCTCCAAGATACGCTCCATCTTCTTCCGGCTGGCGAGCGCCCTGCGCGGCGCCGTGCCAAGCATCCGCGCGAGCCTGCTCGACGGGAAGAGGTCGGCGACGGTGAGCCACGACGTCTGGCCCAGGGCGGTGCAGAGCGCGTCGAGGAACTCGTCGCGGTGCTTGCTCCGGCCGCCGACGCAGCACCTCACCATGATGTCGTTGACGAGCCTGGCGATCTTCTCGCTGAGGTTCACGGCGACCTCGCCGGCGGCGGCGGACGCGGCGAGGTCCCGGACGAGGCGTGCCACCTCCTCCTCGCGGATCCGCCGGAACGACCTCACCCGCGCGGCGGTCAGCAGCTGCTGCGTGCAGAGCATCTTGAGGTGGCGCCACCGCTCGCCGTAGGGGGCGAAGGCGAGGTCGCCGCCGCCGAAGGTGATGGCCCCGAGCGTGGTGGTGATGAACCGGTCGGCGAACCTGGCGTCCTGGTTCTTGAGGACCTCCTCCGCCGCCTCCGTCGACGACACGACCACCGCGGGCACCTCGCCGAGCCACACCTGCATGAGCGGGCCGTGCTTCTCGGCGAGCGCGCGCATCGAGCGGTGGATGCTGGGGCTCCTCATCACGAGGTGGTGGAGGCTGCCGATCACCGGCAGCGTCCATGGCCCCGGCGGCAGGTTCAGCCTCGGCTTGTTGGTTGCACGATATACCAGCTTGGAGATGGTCACGATGGAGACGACGGACACGGCCAGAGCCAGCAGCAGCAGCATGTCGTCCATGACACAGTACGTGCGAAATCGAGCAGCTGGCTACCTTACAGAGTACGTAGAAGTTGCAGCATACTGGGGTACTATATAAATATAGAGAGCTGCTACAAAACGGGATCCCCGTTACAACAGGATATACATATTAACTATTCTCTTGCACGAGTATTACAGGTATTAGATCTTAGGTATTACAGGTACTGGGTAATAGATATTACAGGTATCTGGTGCCATACAGCTATATCATAATAGGTATCAGGTACTGTCTGTTTGTCTAGATTTTATGATATAAATAGGCACAAAAGGCCACAGCAAATTTAATTGGCAAGTGCGTGGCGAACTCGATCGATGTTGTGCAAGTCGAAGAGGTGGCAGCCCGGCCGCGAAACACGGCGCCTTCCCGTGCGAAGACGTTGCACACACACCATGTGCATAGCTCCATCCACCGATCCACGCGCGCCGTGGAACTCCTCGCCCATTCGCCCCACCATACCGCACCATCGTATCGGGCGGATGGGATCGTATCGGGCTTTTGGTTATGGATCGTTATATTCCAAGCAATATGGGGATCTTAGATAATAGGATTGGTTTTAGAAAAAGCACGAATTACCCTTCTCAACTATCGCGGTCGACCGAATTACACCCCTAAACTGAAATACCAGACATTATATATTCTCAACTATTTATATCGGACAAATAACCCCCTCAGTGCTGTTTTGAGTGGTTTTGACTTGAGCTTGCTTATGTAGCGCCAACGTGGCAACCCAGTCAGCGAAAAAAATAAAAAAAATTACCTGGGTCCCACCTGTCATTCCCCCTCTCGCAACATCATTTCCCAGTGGTTCTCTCTCACGCACGGCCCATGCACTCGGGTGTCCGACTGCGGAGCACGCGGAGGTTGAGGCGGACTGGGCGGCCGGTGGCGGAGGCGGAGAACGCCCGCGCAGCGGCCAGCGGCGGAGGCGTAGAACGCTCACGCGGTGGCCGGGGTCGGAAGCGGAGCACGCCCGCGAGGCAGAGGAGGCGAAGGGCGCCCAAGCGGCTAGCTGCGCAGCCCGCGGAGGAGGAATCGCGGAATCCGGCCGAGAAAGAGCATGCATACTGCTCGAGATCTCATGCCCCTCTCGCTCTGTTTTTACTCCACTGCCGTGTGTGTTGTGTGTGTCACAGGCAACACGCGTGCAAAACATCGAACACCTACCAGGCGAGCTCATTTCTATCCATCCATCTCAACCTCGCGGAGGCGGCGGCGCCGGCGGCGATGGGGTTGTGCCAGTCGACGCTGGAGAGGCAGGAGGCGGTGTCGAGGTGCAAGGCGAGGCGGCGGTACACGAAGCAGCTGGTGCAGGCGAGGCGGGACATGGCGGCGACGCACGTGCTCTACCTCCGGGCGCTGCATGCCACGGGCGCTGCCCTGCTGTAGTTCGCCAACGCCGAGGCGGACCATCCGAGAAGGATTCCGCGATCTCGGTCGGCTAACTGCGGAGCCTCGGATGGGCAACCGCCGCCGCGTCCTCCCGGCGGCGGGTGATGCGGGAAAAGGAGGCGGCGGCGGCAGGGGACGAGGAGGCCGCGGCGGCGCGGGACGGACGGACGGAGGCGGGTGCAAGCTGTGGGCGGGCGTGGACGGTGCCGGGAGATGCGCGCTGGTGGCGATGTCGTGTACCACGGCGACCACACCTGCGCACATGGTGCGTTCTCCGCCACCGCCGTCGTCGAGATCGGGCTTCCCACGCAGGTCGTCGTCGCCCTCGCCGTGCTCATCCTCGGCGCCGTCCTCATCAGCGCCAGGGGAGCCTTCCTCTCGGGCCTACTGAACTCGTACGCGAACGACGAGCGCGTGGTGTGCCGGTACGTCGTCGTGACGGTGCCGCCGCCGCCGTCGCCATCGACCGAGCCCGCGAGCGACGCCCACAAGGCTGAGGTGAGGAAGTAGGCGCCGGCGACGCAGAGCGTGACGAGCACGGCCGTGGTGGCGTAGTATAGACGCACGCGGAGGCGGAGGAGGACACCGACGAGGAGGAGAGAGAGAGGAGAGAGGAAGAGTGAGAGTGTGACGTGTGGGTCCCACAATTTTCTTTTATAAATAGTATGCTGACTGGACTGCTACGTGTACGCCACGTAGAACAAAATCACTGCGGATTGGGTCGAGGGGGGTAATTCGTCCGGTTTGAATTCTTGGGGGTGAAGAATGTCTGATTTTGTGGTTCAGGAGGATAATTCGGTCGACCACGATAGTTCGGGGGTAATTCGTACTTTTTCCATTGGTTTTTCTAGCAGTATGGGGATCTCAGCTTTCGGATCCAATAAATTATTTTTCTGATGTTCGATTTAATATTTATATCAGTTGTATGTAGCTATCATGCGAAAAAAAAGGTAATAACAACAACAGGGCAAAAGGAGTTGGGACCGTACTCATCTTTTTCCGTGGGCACACTTTTCAAACTTTTTAAACGATATATTTTTTTTAAATACTTTCTATACGAAAGTTGCTTAAAAAAATCATATTAATACATTTTTTTTAAAAAAGCTAATACTTAATTAATCGCGCTAATAGATTATTTCGTTTTCCGTGCGGCACGATTAGTTCCCATCCCTTACTACCCATCCCTCGCTACCGAACACACACCAGGTTGCAAATATAGCGATACATATATATCATATATCATACCCGAAAAATATTCATAGATAGTCCCATACGTTATATCCATATCGCGATACACGGTCGCCCCTCACGTGGTTAGCCCATGCTGCCGGCAGGAAGGAAAATTTAGAGGAACAAAAAGTCGTCCTTGAGTCCTTCAATGATTTAAATGACTCATCTCAAATAACTCGGACTCTTGACATGGAAGTAAACCAGGAACAAGTAAGGATGAAAATTATCAGAAATAATACTTTTTTTTTCTTTTTAGAACTATATTTTTTTATATTTATAAATTTAATTATTTAGTGACAACTTAATAAAAAGAAAAAAAATAAAACTAAATTATACAGTAAAAAACAATTGAAAACGATATTATTTTTTACGGTAGGATTGATAATGTTTGGAGTGGCGGTCAAAATGACGCTGGGCTCGTTGTTCCTAAATTCCTAATTGAGTCGTATAGGTTTGCATCTGACCAACTAATTATTGATTTTTTATTTGTTTCTACAGACTGATACTGGTTTTCTTTTAGATATTAAAGCCGATATCCAGGATGAATGTTCAAAGTTTTTTTATTAGAGAAAATGTCGAAACGACCCAAAGCAAATTTGTCTTGCTGGGGATTCCAGCTTACATCAATGTGCAAATTTTTTTCATTTTTAATTTTTTTAATATTTACAGAAATAATCTGTCGGCGAAAAAAATTACAGGAATAGACCCTGCCGCCCCAACAGAGGGCGGCAAGCTGACGTGGCAGACGGAGGAGGGACGGGCGGTGACGGAGGGAGGGTTTTTTGCAGGAAAACCCTTGCCACCCTCTGTTGGGGCGGCAAGGGGTCCCAATGCAAAAAAGCTAGCCGGGGCTGGCCATTTTGCAGGCGGCCCCTTGCCGCCCTCTGTTGGGGCGGCAGGCCTCGCTGCCTATAAAAGGCCTGCCGCCTCTGCTCCCAGCCCTCATTCCTCCCCTCACAACTCCAGTTAAAAAAAAAACAGAAGGGGGAGGAGAAGAAAAGAAGGGGCGAAGCCCTGCCGGATTCAGACACCGATTTCAGGTAATAATCATAGATCCTATATATGACTATTAAGTTTACTATTGTGTATTTTTTAAAACTTTGTTTAAATAAATGCATTATATTTTTAGGGTTTTAGTTGTATTAATCTAGAACTGCGTATTGCAGATATCGGTAAATACGTAGATCTGCTAGTTTGAAATCAATACTTTACCATTACATTGGCGTACACGAGAAGATATTACGTTGTAGGTGTTTATTGCATGAAAAAATAATATGATCTAGTTATTTCGTTGACAGATATGTCGAACAAACAAATATTTCAAGTTTACCATGGCTTAGGAAACGTCCGTTACGGGCCAACTGGGGTAGATCTGTCAGAATTTATTGTATCAGAAAGGGGAATTGATAGACCGGCAGAGAGGAGTGTACCTTCTATAAAAGGATGGTTGATGAGGGGCTTGAGAGTTGATCCACAGACTAGTGACATAACAATCAATGTTATAGTAAGTCGGGCAACTGAGGGTTTTTATTGGAAACTAATGCCAATTCAAAACTCTTGAATGTGGAGATGGTATGTGGAAAATGCATTGCAACGCGGGTGGCCTCTAGCTATGGTTCCGTTTGTTCACCCGAAGGATCCAGGTGTGCAGATGAACATGGATGATGGCGAGAGACCAAGTGCTGAAGTAAATGAGAGTTATGTGGAAGAGGTCAACGCACGAGAGGAAGGGGGCGTAGTAGCTCCAGTGGGCATTCAACCCGGTGATGGAGTGGCCGATGAGGGGGAGACTATCAGTACCATTGTGGATGAAATGGAGAGAGAGGATTCTGACAACGAGCGTGTGGAGGAAGGTGATTCGTCAAATGATGAGACGGATATTAATCCAGCCGAATGGGCTAGTCAGGATTTTTCTGGTCTGGTCGTATCTGAAGAGGATAGTGTGAGATGGGAGTACAAAGAAAATGAGGTTATTCAGGGAGCGATTTATAATAGAGCAGAAGATATGAAGGAGGCGGTAAAGCATTTTGCAGTGTCACTTCATAGAGAGTTTTGGGTTGCTAAGTCGAACCGATTGCAATATGAAGTTCGGTGTGTTAAGGAAAAAGATGGTTGTCCCTGGAGAGTGCACGCTTATAAGGGAAAATGGAAGGATTACTAGACAGTGTCAGTTGTTACCAAGCATACATGTTTTCTACCTGGTGTTCAGAAATACCACAGGAATATTACATGTGCATTTGTTGCATCTGAGATGTATGTGCATGTCATCGATAATCTGACATATGAACCAAGGTCAATAATCCGACACATCGAAGAGACATACAAGTATACTATTAGCTATGCCAAGGCGTGGAGGGCCAAACAGAAAATAATAGAGATGAGATTTGGAACTTACGAAGCCTCGTATGATAATTTGCCACGCCTGCTTGGTGTTATCGAAGAAAGAAACCCTGGGAGCTCTTACGCAGTGAAGAAATTCCCCTCAATTGAACATCCTGGCAAGAGTGTGCTGCAAAGGGCGTTCTTAGCTCTACATGCATGCAAGATGGCATTCGTGCACTGTCGTCCTGTTCTCTGCATTGATGGCACATTCTTGACTGGAAAGTATCGGGGCCAGATACTAACAGCAATAGGGGTAGATGGGAACAATCAGGTATTGCCCTTGGCATTTGCTTTTGTTGAGAGTGAGAATACCGACAGCTGGTCCTGGTTCCTGAAACTGGTTAAAACAAAAGTTGTTGGTATGAGGCCCAATGTGTGCCTGATACATGACAGGCACGCCGGCATTCTGCGAGCGATAGAAGAGTTGCAGTTTGGGAGTATGGAACGAGGATACCCTGGTGAGTGGGAAGATGTACAGAGTAGGTGGTGCATGCGTCATATGGGAGCTAATTTCTTCAAGCAATTCAAGAACAAGGAGCTCATGAACATGTTCAAGAGGCTATGCAATCAGAACCAGGAGAAAAAATTCAATGAGCTTTGGAAGAGATTAGATGAGCTGACAGCCAAATGCAGTGATCAGCGTGCAGCGGGTCCGTCGACCGCCGTTGATGACCCTCCTCAAGCTCTTGGACCTCTCCCAACGGATAGTCCAACATTGGTTAGAAGAACTGGAGTGGACATTCGGAATTTTTCTCAGTGGATTCTCCATGAACCAAAAGAGAAATGGGCCAAGGCTTATGACACAGGTGGTGCTAGATATGGGATAATGACAACAAATTTGGCAGAAGTTTACAACTGGGTGATGCGCGGTGTCCGTGGACTCCCACTAGTTGGCATAGTGGAGTTCATTTTACATGGGACATGCAGGTATTTTAGGGATCGGTTCCAGGCAGTTCTTCCCTCTATGCTGAACAACAGCATTTTATTCGGAACTTTCATGCAGAAAAAGCTAGAGGAGTGGCGTAAAAAGGCCATGAAACATCGAGCTCTAGTGCAAGGTACCCAACAGCATAGGTTTGAGATACTATGTCAAGATAAGGCAGGCAGGGGTATCTATCGCAAGAGAGTGAAGTAGGAATGTGTTCTCAAAGCCAACGGCACATGTCATTCCTGACCCATCGAAGCTCCGAGGCAAGGCTGGAAGGAGGAAGACTCGTCGCATCCGCAACGATATGGACGAGTCGGAGGCGGGCAGGGTGAAGCATTGCAGCAAATGCGATGAACGTGGGCACACCTACAAGCATTGTCCTAAAGACAAGGAGAAACCAAGTGCGGCGGAGGCAGGACTATCAGGATCAGCAGCAGATGGAGCTCGCCCTACGGGTGAAGGCACTACCTCAACTCGACCCCGTCCTAGACGTCGTCGTGCCACGTCTAATTACGTGGTGTAGTTCTTGTGTTCTATGTTCGCATGTGGCTTTGGTTGTAATTTGTTTCGCACTTATCGATGTAATGTCATGTAGGTCTCGTGATGTCACGTCAGACTTCAGCACCTAATGTCTTTACGTTTTGTGATGTAATATCAGACTTCGGCATGTGATGTTATGTTATGTTATATTATCGAACTCTACATATATGTTAAATCGCACGTCATCGTTATGTACGCTTAGTAATGTTTGCTATGTTCTAAATAACCTGTACTTTTGTTCTACATAATAATTTGTATGATTTTATTACTTTTCAAAATTTTACAAGTTATCTTTTGTTCTACATTACTACATTTTGAATTGTTCTAACATGAAACACGATATTTTTCAGAGATGGCACGTCAGGACACCCCTGAGTTGTTGGACCCGGCGATAGATCACCGACACCAGTCTCACCTTACTGCGGTGCAGGGGGCTCAGCTTGGCACGTTCCGGGCACGGACGTGCGGTGAGCTACTTACGGTTCACGACTCCTTCGTCGAGAGGTACGAACAGTGTATTACTATAAGTTAGTTGCGCCGTAATAATATTTGTAATGACATATTAATTTGTTCTTGCAGGTTGCGTGAGGCCGGCCTCCTACCTTTGTGTCGGCTGGTGGAGGCAGCCGCCGGCCACGCGGACCCGACTTCTTGGAGTCGATGCGATCGATTCTCCGACTTCTCACCTATATAGCAGACGACGTTGCTCGGGCAGACGCAGCACCACAGCGGCCACCCCTACCGACCGGTCCCCGTCCATCTGCAGACGTTCCTAGGCCGACTCCCCCTCCACACGGAGGTTAGTATTTTTAACGATTTTTTCTACATGCCTCGCACATCTATGTGAGCCGATTGATCCGATTGTTTCAGGGTTTCATGCACCGTTCAGCACCCCGCCTTCCTCGGCTAGGCCTTCTGTTGTGCCGCCCACAGGTAATTAAAAAAACAATAGTACTTCGACAATTTATGTCTTAGCTTACAAGGGTCCCGTTGTCGATGTCTAGGTTTGGCCCAGTTCTCTACGACGCAGGCCGCCCACTTCTCCCAGGCTGCAGGGTCAGCGTCTCAGGCATCTGCGTCGACCTCGCACTCAGCACAGTTCTGGCAGTACACCGGGACTTCGTCACAGGCAGCCGGCACGTCGAGTCAGGGTCCACCACTACACCATGCTGGGACCTCGTCGGACTACGGGGTGGCTTCCGCCTTGCTCTTCGACATCACCGACTTCGACTTCGCTTCAGGCTCGACACAGGACGTCATCGGCCCCTCACAGCTGGGAGGCGCACCGCCGGTGCAGACGCAGGACCAGTCGCTGTCCACCCCTCCGCCAGACACTCGTGCTACCCATGCTGTGCCACCGGATCGTTTCACGTACCCCCAGGACCACGTGCGAGCACAGGAACGGAGGACCAAGCGTGGTCGCGGCGCGGGGCAGGGCCAGTAGCAGACCTCTCTTTGTTTATTTACTTCACATGCTAGTACTGTATGCTTCTGTAATGAATACGTTGTTGTTATTCGGGTTCTCATCCCTGAACTTCACTGTTACTTTTTACGACTGCATGATACCTTTCGGCGCATGCACGACTACTTTCTGCCGTACCGATGCAGCCTCCTTTATTCGCGTGCGGTACGACTAATTGCCCGCCATTGCCCGCATACGACCAATGTAACTTTCGGCGCCAATCAGGCGTACCCACCATGCCACGCGACGTTGACATGTCAGGGATATCACCGTGATTTTTAGTGCCTATATAAGTCGCCTTAACGAGCGAGGCCTCACAATCTTTCATAACTCAGTCACATTCAATACCCTCTTCCCCACTTGCTTTATTACAAATCCTACCATCTTTCATCAATGGCTAGACGCCTGGGCGTTGAGGATCCGAACTGGCGTAGCGATCCTTGTGTATACCTACTACCACCTTGGTGCCAGTGTCCTCTCTGCCTATGCGGTGACCGATGCCAACTAATGGCTTCGAGGAATCCTGATATTCAAGGAAGGCGCTTTTTTAGGTGCCCTAACTATGACCGTGAGGTATTTTATTATCTGCATATGATTATTCATTCCGTATGGGCAATTGTTTTATTCCTCGTATTACTACTCTATTCGTCAGACCCGCACTACGGCTTACGCATACATCGAGTGGGTCGATACAGAAAATCCCGTTCTCGACCTAACCACTTGTTTACAAGAAGGACGCTGGTATTTCGCATCCGAAAGTACTGAGCAATACTTGCAGAGAAAAGTGGCTTACGAACGACAATGTCGTGAACAACAGTGCGACTGGCGGGTGCTAACTATGGCACTCCCTCCATGGGAAGCCCGTCCAAGATGCAGGTGCGGTGATCATTGTCAGGTTCTTCGTTCCATAAAGCCTACGACATTGGGTCGAAGGTTCTTTGTTTGTCCAAATATTCTTGACGACGATTTCATGATAAGAATATTTTGATTATCATGAATCCTTATTTTCTCACAACATTTACTAACTTCGCTCGCTTCACATCTATTCTTTCCCCCCAGGAACCACCAAGGAGATGTCAATACAGAGAATGGATAGACACCAGAAGGGTTCTAACTCCACCTAGCCATGTTGTGCAGCTTGAACTACCAGAGCAATACAGGGTTACTAAAGCGCGGTTTGAGAGAGGAGAGGGATCCTCACGTAAGGGTTAGCTATTATCGGACAACTTGGCATATTGAAATTTCTACTGTCATACCTCCTTATCCCATTACTACATCGTCGTTGTGTTCAACTCTTGCACTACCTCCCTCCTAGTTCGAATCTAATATCATCTATGTAACCGCAATGGAAATAGATGTATCATGTTCAAATTCGACTACTATTTCTTCATGTTACATAATTCTTCTTGTTTAAGTGCATATAATGTTTCTATGACCGAGACTGCGATAGGCCTATATCAATTTCGCACACTAATACATCGAATAAGTTACAAAATAATATTTCACTTAACATATGAAATTGCGAAACAACCAACTTCAATACATTTTTATAACATTATTAACAAGTTTTACCAATAAATACTTCTTTAATTATTATTAATGTAACATAGAAAAATCATTTGGCTGGTAAATTTTGCATCTGGGTCCCTTGCCGCTCTAGCAGAGGGCGGCAAGGGACCTCAATGAAAAAAGCCAGCCCCCCTCCACACCCCTCGCATCCAATTTTGTATCTCTCCGCGGAGTTGCAACCTTTTTATTTTTATTTTATTTTTTGATTTTTTTTCACGATTAGGAGCACACAAGAACCAACCATAGAAAAACTAAACTCAAATGGACGAAATATGTGACATGTGGAATTTTCTAACCCCTCTCCCCTCTAGTGTAGAGGAGAGAGATGTGCAACTTTTTTATTTTTATTTTATTTTTTTGATATTTTTTTACACTTAGGAGAACACAAGAACCAACCATAGAAAAAAATAAACTCAAACGGACAAAATATGTGGCATGTAGAATTTTTTAAAGCTCTACCGAAAAACTTCTCTCCTCAAAAACACAATCTTGCAAGCGGAATTTGGAGGTTTTAATATCGCCGAACCCGACAAAGCGGGGAAGAATCGGATGTACTTTTTCTGTAGATATCCGTGGATATATTATTTGCCTGATTCCGAGTCCGTAAGATAAAGTTACGCCTGTTTTAATAAATGACACCCGAATGACGTCTATTTTCGGTAGAGATTTAGAAAATTTTACAAGTCACATATTTCGTTTATTTGAGTTTATTTTTTTCACGGTTGATTTAGATTTAAATAAATAATTCATTAATTATTATCGACATATCTGGAAACAAGCATGTGGCTGTTTTGCATCTGGGACCCTTGCCGCCCTACTAGAGGGCGGCAAGGGACCCAGATGCAAAATGCACCAGCCAAATGCTCTAGAGGGCTGGGAAAATTGCATTTAGCCCCTTGCCGCCCCTACAGAGGGCGGCAAGGGGCTAAATGTAATTTTCCTAGACAGCGGCAGACGGCGCGGTCGAGCCGCCGTCTGCCACGTTAGCTTGCCGCCCTCCATTGGGGCGGCAAGGTCTATTTCTGTAAATTTTTCCGGCGATAGATTATTTCTGTAAATATTAAAAGAAATAAATTTAAAAATGAAAAAAATTCTCAATGTGCATACATAGACCAAAAGAGGCCCCTCCGGCCCAGAGAAACAACCAATTTTTAGACAGCAGGGACAACACAAGACCCAGAAGTGAAGATACAGCAGGCGCAGCGATTCAAAAAGCTTTCCAAAACACCTCCACAAAGTAACAGACGGCAAAAAACTCTAACTAACACACCCCAGTTCTGATATTTCGCAGTCCAGCACAGCATTCCTTCAGTCTTCTTGTCAACAACTCCAGTTCATCAGTCTCCACACCTTTGAAAAGTGGTGTTTACTTCCAAATTTGACACCAATGAACGAAATAGGGGAAAATTGCCAAAGTTTAAAAAGTACCGGGTTTCCTTTACAGGGCCGGTCAGACCGCAGGTATGTGGGCGGTCAGACCGTGAGGGTCCGAGTCCGAGTTATTTTCGTCGGGTCTCGGGTTTCCTTGCTCGGGAAGGCTATATTTCGTGTTTCCTTTGGTTTCTATCCCGAGTTGGATGTGGAGAAGGGCCTGTAGAGGGCGAAACCAACCCCTATTTAAGAGACAAGGCCGGTTCATTGTAAAACCCCCGAATACAATCTATTTGAATCGTTCTTTTACCATGTTTTCTATTTTAGCCTAGTTTAGTCCATCTTTGTCGGTTTGTGCTGTAAATCGTCCGCCGCCGCTGCGAGAGTGCGACACCTCTTTGTAGGTTTGTCCTGAAAACCTTCCGATTTGCCCATGAGATGGGTAGTTATCCTCACATCGATCTAAATTGGCTCCGCTAGCCGGTTTAGTTTTTCTTTTTGCAAAACCCATCTTGATTTGGCCTTTTGGCTAGATCGAGGTGGTTGACGACTCCATATCACCGCAAGGCATTTCGGTGCTGCGATCGTGCTTATCGACTTATCACAAAAAGTTGCCAACAAGTGGTTTCCACTGCATTAAGAAAGAAGTGATTTGGAAAGGGAGCATTAGTGGGGAGTAGGCTATTTTATCTCGAAAAACCATGTTATTCCTAGTAATCCAAAGTGTCCAACTAACAGCAGCAAGCATCGCCAATTTAACATTCATGTGTTTGAAAACAGTTCTAAGTTGAGCTAAACAGAAAAAATCATCGAAGTTGAAAGGGGTCTGTCCCCAACCCAGCACATCTCTACACAAACACCAAACAAAAGTAGCCATAGGGCATCTAAAAAGGATATGGTTTGTTGTTTCTAGCTCCCCACAGAGTAAGCATAGGGCTGAACCATTCCAACCCTTTTTTGCTAAATTAGCTGAGGCTTGAATTCTATCTCTCAAACCTAACCAGATGAAGTGTTTAATTTTTAGGGGGAAAGGAGCACTCCAGAGCTGTTGCAATTGGGTGTCTATCACCCCCCTAAAGGTTAAAACTCTATCTCCCACCGAAAGAAATTAATTTCAAATCTGAGGCCGAATCCTTATCCACAAATAACTCTCCTCATCTTTCTCTCCCTCCCCTAGGTCATCCTCGTCGTCTGTGGTCATCTCCACCCTGAGAGGCTGTAAGTTCAAGTGCCTTAATTTGGTTTTGGTAATTAATGACAAATCTAACTATATGAGACTAATCATTTTTATGAGCCTTTCTTTGACTAGTCTTATTTGGATATGAAAGTAAAAATGATGAGAGGTATGTATTAAACTTCACATATTCTAACTTGGTCTCTCTTGTGGATCCAAAATATAGTGTGAGCTTCCTATTTGATCTTTATTAATAATGTGCATATGCGTTCCTTCATATCCATATGTATGCAAATCTTGAGGGGGAGCTTATTCTATATTTTGTTTATTATAAGATTTCTATCTTGATTTGAAATCATTTTTCATCTCATCTCTCTATATTGTTTATATTGGGTTATTATCCATCACCAAAGAGAGAAAAGATTGAAAGATCTTGGATTAAACAATTTGTGTAATTGTTACTTTGGTGATAGATGATAAACGATGTTTATGGGATTAACCTCTCTTTTGCATAAATTGTCTACTAGGTTATTTCCCGATAATGAGATGTGGAAGACATGCATTCTTTTGTGATGGACCTTAATCATGACAAGGATGAAATGCATGGAGATAAAACGATATGTACCACTTTTTATCTCCTACTTTTTGATAGGTTCATATATATGATTTCTATGTTATTGATATATAAGTGTGAGACTAATGTTTACTCGAGTCTTATCTTATTTAGTCTCATTTACATTGAGAACATGGAGATCATGAAGGTATATGTTTTATGTTGGTCTACATCATTACTACATATGCCTTCTCTATATGTATAGGATAAACCCCCATTGGTCATTCTCTAATTATGCATACACTTGCATCTCTTGTATATTTATTTGTATGCATATATTTAGGGGGAGCAAATCATATACATTTATTGTGCATGTTCTAGATCCATGTTGTTCACCTATTATTTATATCGGATCTTTGCACTTGAGCTTGCATACGAGTATGTGACACTTGTGATGTTAATGAATACTCAACAAACATATCCATATCTTTCATATGCAACCGGTTGGTCATCAAGTGAAGGATGACAACCGATTTGTTGAGACTAATGTTCTCCTTTGAGATGTGAAAAGGAATAGGTCCCACTATGATGAGGCTAATGGATGACACCATGGGTTAATGGTCACCAAGCCAAGGACATTGCCATGTTGGCAAGAATGAAATCAAGCTTGTGATGAGAAGAAAGTCTTGACAAATGATGGTAAATACCTTGGTATAAGCATGGTTGAATCAAATGGTCACAAGTGTTGATCTCGACTCAAGCTTGACCCCAAGATGGATGGCGCAAGGCAAAGGTATAATGTAGCTAAGAATGTTTTCTTAGTCTTTTCCCGGTCTTGGTGTTTGGTGTAGACCGGATTTGCTAGATAGGCGCCGTATTATCAAGAGGGGTCTATGAAACGAGCTTGTGGATGATCTTGTGCCACATTAGTTCATATGCATGTAGGTGTATTTGGTGGGCTTGACTAGCCAAGTGTGGTGAGTTTTCTCAAGTCCTAAACAAAGAGAGATGTGGGCAAATCCTATAGGTTTGGGTAGCCTCATGTGGTTATGTCCGGTGGAGTATCCTTTGGAGTGTGAGCCCTTTCTCCCTGATAAAAGTTGTGTTTCTTGGATGGGTTGTTCATGGGTTGGATAGCCCTTTGAATAAGCTTTCCATAAAGTCCAAGAACGCCAAATTCCGAGACCCGAGTCAAGAGATATCGTCGTTTTACTAACGGTCGGTTGAGCTGAAAAGTGACCTGCGGTCTGACCGTGGGCCTTAGGCCGGTCTGACCGGCGTGGTAAGGCCGGTCTGACCGGCCCCACTGGTCTGTTGCACTGGTCTGGTTTTTGGTGGCGATACAGAGCCGCTAAAGCCGCAACCGGTCAGACCGAGCTGACGGCGGTCTGACCGAGCCGTGGACGGTCTGACCGGCCACTACACTGCGGTCAGACCGGCCAGGTTGAGTGGGCTCAATTATTGCCCTGTAACGGCTAGTTTTCTAGCCGTTACAAAGTAGTCCGGTCTGACCGGCCACTCTATGGCGGTCTGACCGGCAGAGCACAGAGTTGGGGATTTCGACTCCAACGGCTAGTTTTGGTGGTTGGGGGTATATATATCCACTCCCCAGCAATAAGGGTAAGGTTTTGGCACTCCATTGCATTATCTTAAACCCTTGCAAGAGCTCTCACACCCTTGTGCACTTAGTTTATCTAGTGAGGTGTTAGAGAGTGAGTTAAGCCAATCCAAGTGCATTGCTTCATTGTTTTAGCTAGTGTGGCACTTGATCATCCTCGGTAAGCATCCTAGACTTGTTACTCTTGGAAGTTGCCGCCTCCTAGACGGCTTGTGTAGGTGTTGCCCGGTGACCTCTCCGAGGAGATTGTGGAGGAGGCCCGGCGCCGTTTGTGAGTGGTTTGGAGTTCACCACCTTCGGAGTGAAGGAAGAACTACCCCGAGTGATTGAGGCTTGGGTAGTCCTCTCCGTGGGCCGGCTCCCGCCTTGCCCACCCCTTGACGAAGGGGGCGTGCGGTGGCTTCGTGGTTGAGCGGTGGAGTTGGGCTCGCCTCAACGGGGATTAGGAAACCGGCGAGTTTCCGAACCTCGGTAAAAAAGTTCCTTGCCTCTTGTCTCATTTATTTGTTGCATTTATATTTGTGCTATTTACATTCATAGAGACATATTTGAGCCCATATCACCTAGGTTTGTAAAACTTAACTTAGTTGCTTAGTTAACCTTGCACTTTACCTTGCCTAGCAATTTAGGTTAGTTTTGTTTAAGTGCCATTAAATTTTAAAACCGTCTATTCACCCCTCTCTAGTCGGCCTCTTTGATCCTACAGAGGCGTCCCTCCCTCGTGCTCCGGCCGCCGCCTCCTTTGACACCCCAAATTATGGCACATTCATGGGCCATGATGGGCTAGGACTGAAACTCTTAACATGCTAATGTCTCAGAGACGTGCTCGTACACTTGAAGCAGGCATTATAGCAACCGTTGTCACGACCGCTTGGACCAACGGCTACCTGCCAAGGCTGCTGAGACAACCCCTTCATGATTGCCAACTTCCAGTCGAGAACGCAAACATTATCTCTTTCTCAAACTAGATCATGTAGTGACATACAACCCTCATTGTTTCGCTTATGATTGTACTTATAACCCAAATTTTAATTTTAAAATTTCTTTTTGAAGTTTTTTTTATCATAGTTTAATTTACAACATTTTTTTTAATAGCTAAGAACATGTATGTAAAAGTTTTTCTCACAAATTATTTTTTAGTTGCTAATAAGGCATTCAGATAGCCATAAGTAGCATAACGAAACAACGGGGCTGATAATAGTGTAATGACTGGTCTTCTGCCCTTTGTCTACGTGGGAGCCAAATTATGTAAACCCGTCTTCCATTACACCTTAATTATTTGATATAAAACTTGATTACACACCAGTACAAACCGTTCAAGTTATTATCTACCAGAAAGGATGCATTATCTATGATGCTATCACTTGTGGGTTGTTTGGAGCAACACGTGTAACCGGGCACATAATTAGGCTACTGCGTTTACCTACAAGTATTCCAGGTGCATCCTGCATGTCAACATCTTCAGGCATCATTCCATCAGGCAACTTCCAATCAAAATGATACAGAAGGCTAGCTAAGGGGAGCTCTACATTCGCAATACCAAGGTTCATAGCCGCACACATTCTACGGCCCGATCCAAATGGAAGTAATTCAAAGTTACTTCCTTTATAGTCGATACTTTTGTTCTCAAACCTCTCTGGTTGAAACTCTTCGGCATCATCCCAATATTTTGGGTCTCTGCATATTGCCCATGCATTCACAAATACAGTTGTGTCTTTCGGTATGTCGTAGCCCATAACTTTGCATGTCTCTCGACATTTACGAGGGCCTAAAAGGGGCACTGGGCAGTGCATCCTCAATGACTCCTTAATCACCATTTTGAGATAGGTCAACTCGTTTACACCGTCATCCTCTGTGATGGTGTTCTTTCCTTGGAAAGCTTGCCGCACTTCAACATGAGCCTTTGCCATTACTTTTGGTTTTCTGATGAGTTCTGCCATTGTCCAGATTAATGTGGAAGATGATGTCTCGCTGCCCCCTGAAAACATGTCCTGGAATGGTATTGTCACACAAATTATTATTCATTATGGTAATTAGAAACTATTTATGTTTCAGTTATATAAATTTACATAACATACGCTACATTTACACAATATACCTAAACTTAGAGAACTTAGAGTTCTGCACTACATACATTGCTGCTTAATTTTGAGAACTTATATGTTTGGCCAGACTAGAATTAATGCTTTCTTACCTTTTATGATTCAGCATGACATAGTCTGTTCTTTAAAAACTTAGGGCCTAATTAGAAGAGTTCCAGCTAGCCAAATTGAAATAGGGGAAAAGAACGTCTGCTAGCTTATAAATAAATATCACCACAACCGAATGAATTTATCCATACAGCATTATGATTTATTACTAGCACAATTTTGATATTATTGGTCGCCATATCCAACCTAAACTTGCACAGCTAAGCTTCCATTGTTATGTGCAACTTGCATTTCCTTTAATGATTTCCTCCCTCCATTTTTTAATATACGACGCCATTGATATTTTAGACATGTTTGTAATTATTGTTTATTTTGTTGTGGCTTGATTTACCACTAAAGATTCTTTATGCATGACTCATATTTTTTCTTTATGTTTGCACAAAAATTTTGAATAAAACAAATGGTCTTAACAAATTCAACGGTATCATATATTAAAAAATAAAGGCACTATGTGACTTCAAGTATGCTTTCTTAATACACGATCAAAGAGGGTACAGGGTTCACAGTTCCAGTTGAATGCGGTTTGGATTTCGCAAAATCCAGACTTCCCAGACCAGGTTGAAAACATAAACCACTTGGTGGTATTTTGGTGAAGTTAAAAAATATTAAACTATTTTAAACTTTTGATAAAACAATATTTGGGTTTTATCTTTTTTGTCGGTTTATCAGTAATTTCTATGAAACCTGACGATATCGCTTGTGAGCGGATTTTGATCTCGTATCAGGATGAACCCTATTTGACCAATGATAAATCTCTAACCGTGTTAATATCGCTTTGACCTCACTAAGGCTGAGTTCTTATCCCACTTTTCCCAACTCAATTCTCTCGTTTTCCGCACGCACGCTTTTCAAACTGTTAAATGGTGTGTTTTTTTTTCAAAAAATTCTATATGAAAGTTGTTTTAAAAAATCAAATTAATCCTTTTTAAAAAAAATGTTAATACTTAATTAATCGTCCAATAATATGTGCGATTCTATGTATCAAGCTACTCTAGAGAGTGAAGTTGAGTCAATTTGCCAATTGACTTATTTTTCCACATTATTTTTTTTAGAAAAAATCATTACATCTTTATCTAACAACTAAAATAAAGAACTAACTTAAAGTCAAAAGGCCACATTTTAGTGTGATCCTTACCAACATAAAATAGAAAAATTATAGTCCTGATTAGAATAACGACATATCTTGATTAGAATAACAAAATATATGTATGTTATTTCGAAATATAAAAAAAAGGAATATAAAGTTACCATCTCGATATGTATATGAAAGTTGTACCTTTTATATCATGCAAGTTTAGACTACTCATACATGTAAGTCTAGGTGGGCGATAGATTAGATATTCTCCGTCCCAAAATATAACAATTTTTAGATATAACCTTCAGAATGCTAATTTGACTAATGATATTTATAAAAATAAGTTGTTTAAGTAAAAAAGTTACATATTAGATATTTATCTACTAGTAACATCACTTTTTCGTGATCAATCTTTTTAATTTTTTTGGCTATTGGTAGTTAAAGTAAAAAATATTTGAGTTAGCATTATTCCAAAAATGGTTATATTTTGAAAAGGATTGAGTAGTTGATAAATAACAAAACTATTTTTATTTGGTTGTTGGAAACTAAAATGTTGGGAGGAGACTAAGGAGAGGTTTGGTGGTGCAGAGGCAATTGCTTACAAATAAAAGCACGACGATGACTTCGTTAGTAATTGGGATTGGTGTGTTGCCATCCTTCTGAAGCCTCAGCAGGACATCCAAGAAGCACTCGCTCGTGTTCATCGCCTCGCCGTCGCCGTCGCCGCCATGGCTGCTCCTGTCCATGATCCTCTTTCGTTCTTGAATGATCTGCTCCAAGATGTGCTCTATCTTCTTCCGGCTGGCGAGCGCCTTTCGCGGCGCCGTGCCGAGCATCCGCGCGAGCTTGCTCGACGGGAAGACGTCGGCCACGGTGAGCCATGTCGTCTGGTCCAACGCGGTGCGGAGGGCGTCGAGGAACTCGTCGCGGTACCTGCTCCGGCCGCCGACGCAGCACCTCACGACGACGTCGTTGATGAGCTTCGCGATCTTGCCGCTCAGGTTCACGGCCTCGCCGGCGGCGGCGGACGCGGCGAGGTCCCGGACCAGGCGCGCCACCTCCTCCTCGCGGATGCACCGGAACGACCTCACCCGCGCGGCGGACAGGAGCTCCAGCGTGCACAGCTTCCGGAGCTGCCGCCACCGCTCGCCGTAGGGCGCGAAGGCCATGTCGTTGCCGCCGAAGGTGATCACCCCGATGGTGGTGCTGAGGAAGCGATCGGCGAACGTGACGTCCTGGTACTTGAGGATCTGCTCCGCCGCCTCCGGCGACGACACGACCACGGCGAACACCTCGCCGAGCGATATCTGCATGAGGTGGTGGCGCCCGTGCTTCTCGGCGAGCGCGCGCATCGAGCGGTGGATGGGGTGGCTCCCCACGAGGTGGTGGAGGCAGCCGATCACCGGCAGCGTCCATGGCCCCGGCGGCAGGTTGAGCCTTGGCTTGGTGGCATATGATACCAGCTTGGAGATGACGACGGCGATGAGCACGGACACTGACAGTACGGTCAGAGCCAGCGGCAGCTTGTCCTCCATGACACAATATGGGAGGAGCTTGAAGTTGATTTAGACTTCTACACTTGCTTGAAGTTGCAATATAAATAGGCAAATATATATACTGCCATGGCAACTGGATGCTGTTCACTTCTTGGACTGATCATAAGGCACCATCCTTTTCTGATTAAAATATATATCTCACATCCTTTTTTTCATATTTTTTAAACTGCAAGACGATAGTAAACTTTCCGAGAATGCTTATCCTCAGGCGACCGGCGGGGGAGTAAAAATCAGGCGCTCCCCCCGACCCTCGCACGCGTGCAGATGCCCCCCTGCCCACTACGTGTCCACACACACAACTCTATTGCAACAAATCACCCATATATTTTGAAATCCCTCTATTAAGAGAATTTGTTTTATTTTTTGTTCCACCAAAAATGTTTCACCTAGTGTACTCATAATGTTTCAATATGTATAGATCTAATGTTGCAGTGAACGAAACATTCTTCTGCAACAAATTATCCACATATTTTTGAAACCCTCTATTAAGAGAATTCATTTTATTTTTTTTCACCGAAAAATGTTTCACCTAGTGTACTCACAATGTTTTACTATGTATAGATATAATGTTGCAGTGAACTGAAACATTCTTTCACTATTTGCTGAAATATTGTTTTTATATAAGGTGAAACAACGCCCGATTTAAACGATTGAAACATTTTCGATCTACTTAGTGAAACAATTCCGATATACTTGGGGAACATCGTGCAATATTTTTAAAAAAATTCAATAATAAGCTAAAAAAAATTCCATCTTCATATATCCATGCGTGGTCTTTGTTTTGAAGATTTAATTGCAACGAATTTAATGGTGCAATTGGATCATAATTTGAATAAGTAATTTAAGAGAAAAATCAGTTTAAAGTGGTTTTGCATGCATGCGTGGCGCTGTTGACGTGAGCGCCCGATTTTACCCCAAACCATCGGGCGACCGACGCGTAGGCCCTTCCTATACTTTCTATATAGAAATTGCTATAAAATATTAGATAAATATATTTTTAAATAAGTAATAATTAAAACTTAATTAATTATATGCTAGTGATTTTGCTTTCTTCTTAACTTCATTTTCATCTTCGGTAAAAACGAACACCGTGTTATTCTTATTAATTTTCTGTCTGTGTCACGGATCACACACGGAGCCGCCAGGCACAGTGAGCCGCCGGAGAAATAGCTAACTTGACCCTGGAAAAATATGGCCACGTGATCGGAAAGCAGTTCTATTTTGATGTATATGTCGAAAGCTACCCTTCTTTCCATAAATAATCCAATCTTACTACAATTGATACATGCGTATCTAGAACTATTTTTTTTCAAGGATTGAGTAGTACCTGGCAACACACATTAACACAAGGCAAAGCAGGACGTAAGAGCACGTAGTGTAATATGAGTTCTCTGTACTAATTAATATCATTAATATCACTAGAAACTATCCTTTTACAATAGTAGAAACTATCCTTTTACAATAGTAGAGATAATAAAATTTCTAAAATATTAATACACTAATAATTTTTAATTATACTTCTTTCCTTTTCTTCACCCTCATGCAACAAATTTTCCATTAATAAATGCTAAGAGTCGACTCTAAACCTTTATCATGCGTAGCAACAATGTTTCTCATTTCTTTCCTCTCTTTTTCCACGTCACCAAATTTAGGTGGTGTTTGGATCCAGGGACTAAACTTTAGTCCATATCACATCAGATGTTTGGACGCTAATTTAAAGTATTGAACATAGACTAATTAAAAAACTAAATGCATAAATGAGAGCTAATTCGCGAAACAATTTTTTAAGCCTAATTAATCCATAATTAGCACATATTTACTGTAGCATCACATGGGCTAATTATGGATTAATTAGGCTCAATAGATTCGTCTCGCGAATTAGTCCAGGGTTATGGAATAGGTTTTGTCATTAGTCTATGTTTAATACTTCTAATTAATGTCCAAACATCCGATGTGACAGAGACTATAGTTACTTGCATCAAGTACCTAGATGACACACCCGCACAAGTTTAGGATCTGCTTGTGCACTTCACTCTAGTGTAAATTAAGCAAGTGGCACCTCACTCTAGTTTGCTCTATGATGGGAGGGGCCCAGCCTAGGGTTTGTATTTTCGAAATGGGGGTTTTTCGCTAGAGGAGAGTATCGAAATTACCAAAATTTTGGTACTTTGTTGGCCGAAATTATTTGAAAATTTTACCAAATTTTTTGAAAGTATTTTGAATGAATTTGAATAAACTTTAACCAAATTCACAAATAAAAATGGGAAAAAAAATCGGACGAGATATGAGATTGTTGGATTTCATTCCGAATTTGCAATCACTAGCCAAGCCCGTGCTCACCTTCCCATGCCTCCACCGCTGAACAGTATAAAAGTATAGCATACTGTTCGCTACATTCGGTTCAACCACGGAATCCGTCTTATGTATTATCATTTCAGTCTAGATTATTTGTTCCACATTTCTAAACGTACATCTCTACTACTTATAAAAAAATAAAATTCGTAGTGGTGGTGTTGATTTCCGACACAACAGACACATCTGATAGACACGCGTAATCACAACCATTGGATGGCCATAGCGCGTCAATCTCCTCCCCATATGGCCCCATCGCGCGGGCGGTTTCCATCTCGCTACCAAGTACCATCACTCTGATCTCCAGATCGCCACCCGCAACCGCCGCCGAGCGCCGGCTCCTCCTCAGCTCAGCAGCCTCTGCGCCTTCGTCGATGTCACGGGCCGCTCCAGATCGCCACCGCCGCCGCCGTGCCTGCTACCGCCGCGTCCTTCTTCTCCTCCCCATGAGCCTGTCGTTGACGTCGCGGCTCCCTGCCCCCAAACCCCGCACTCCATCCCCAACACCTAATCACCCGCTCTGATCTCCGCGGCCATACCACGACGAACCCCGATGATGGCGTTGCGCCCCGACACCGGCGCACTGCTCTCTCTTCCTCCGCTCCATCCTCTTCTTCCTCCTCTGGTTCACCGGTCCCCTACTTGGCTTTCCTTTCCCAGCGCAGATGAAGAGCTGGACCCCGTCCAATCCTCTCCTCGATCTCTTTCTCCCAACTCCCCTTCCACCGCCCACGACGCCGCCGATTCCACTCCTCGCGGATCCATCCTCCCTGTCGTTGGCGGCTGGATCTAGCCATTGTCGGAGCATTACGGCGAGAGAGGTAAGGGCGTCTCCTCGAGCTCGCTGATGAAGCCACATAGGACGAGGAGGAATGGAAGAAGTTGGGTAGCTCACATGACACCAGCGGAGCGGTGCTTCCTGTCGCTGCGCCTAGGGTTTCCAGAGGGACGATCGGCGCAGCCATCGGAGTCTGCCGCCGCTCGCGTCAAGGTTGTTGAACCGACTGCATGAGTAAATCTGTTGTTTCGAATTATTAAGGGTATTGTTATCTCTTAATTTGGTTTCACTCTCTGTAACTTTAGAGAAGTGTGTAATTCTGAAGATAGAACGCATGCCGTCTAGCAAAAGTAATCAGATAGTCATTTCTTTATGTTTGGCTATGGGTCCTTGCATCTGATTCACTCTAAGGTGATCTAATTATTTAATCCTTAAGCTTAATGAACATAGATCTGTGCATGGAGCCATGGACACTGTAGTGTGGACTTGCTTATCTTTCGTTCTCTGACAATGGGACTCATCATTGATGCCTATTCACGATTATTCTAAGAAAAATAAAATAAAGCTCTCTGTTCTAAATACTTAGAAGGACAATTGTTTTTAGATATCAAAGTCTGCACTGCACACAAATCAGGACTTAAAAATTAGCTATGTACAGTCAACAATGTTTTCTATCTGTTTTCTTGACACTTAATCTTTATCTTCATCTTCATCTTCAGAACATTTCTTATCACCTTGTTAGACAATTGAAAGAAATTGGAAAAGGTTAATGATTTTTGTTGCCAATACTGCTTATTCAATTGTAGGTTATATAGTTGTTATTAATTGCTATTGTCCTCAAATGGTGCTCTTCTAATACTTGCTTCATTCCCTGTGCCAGATAATCAAGAACCATGATGCTCTGTTGTGATCAAAAGCCCATAGCCCAGTACTATGTTTTACTACTTTTAGATTAATGGAGATACCAGCTGCATGGAGTGGTATTGTGCTTTCTCAGCCATGGCAATGTGGGTATGTAATATGTTCTCACATGATCCATACATTTTCTATCTCGTTTTGTGCATATGTTACATTAATGAAGATACACAGAACATTTGGCTGGCCCTGTTGTTGGTTTGAGAATAGTGGTTTCTCCGAGATGATAATGAGATTACAATTGGTTTTTAGACCCTAACATGATTACATTAAGTTGTCATAAATAATCTTGGTATTTGCTATAGTTTTTTTAGAAGTTCATGTCAACATCAAAACAAAAATGTACTCTTTAGTTCTTTATATTTGATATGTACATGCTTCTGAAATTAAAGTTTGGGTGCGATCAGTCTGAATCACTGGATACTGCAAATTGCAAAGATGTTTCATTTACTTGGATCGTATGTACCAGTTTTCTATGTCCTATTGAGAGATGTATTATTGGCTTTCATACATGTTTCAAGATACACAGTGCATTGTTCCTTTTTCATGTCTCTATACTATCCATATCATGCCATGCTGATGTTAATGCCACACTTGATTTTCAAACTTGCACAAGCTATTGGTTCCTTTGAAGCTAATTTTTGCTGTCAGATATATTGGTTCTTGCTGAGTGACTGTGGTCCATCAACAGAAGTGGTATATAATGGATGTTGCTCTAGGTACCAGAATTTATCCACTTTCTCTATGCATATGCTGCTGTTATTGCACACTTCTGGACCGAGACTGATAGCTAGAAAGATTATGTTCAGACAATTGAAATCCCATTAAAGTATAATAAATATTATTGCTCTTGACTCAGAACTTCATCTGTGCCTTCAGGTTTGCTTCATGTTTGCGTCCTCTTTTCTAGCTCCTTCCTCAAGCACCCCACACCATACATACCCTGCCAAACCACGCTCCCTGTTGATTCTCTTCGACAATATGTGCATTTGATATGGTACTATGTCTGAGGACATGGGTGTTGGTGAGGTCAGGGATTGCAATTTCGGTAATTTCGCTCCCCACTGGCAAGCATATATCTTGCCCGAAATTTTTGTGTTTTTTTTTCATTTTTTTTTGAATTTGGCCGTTTCACCTTGTCCAATCTCAAGTTTTACGACTTGTTTTTATTTGCATAGTTAATTATTCTGGCACTTTGTTGCTCTCCCTAAAACAAAATTCAGTCTGCACTTTTTCTGTAATTTCAAGAAGAAATGAAAATGGTGAACTTGGCATGAATTCTGAAAACTTTGATCCTACTCGGTGCTTGTAGAGATTCTGAAGTTACCATTGCTGATGATGTCCAAAAGTTGCCATCGTTCATTGAAGAAGCATCAAAACATCCATTCTCTTCAACATTCTCTCACAAGTATGACTGTTCTTCATACCATATTCACATTCCCTTCTTCTAAAAGCACTTATATTTTGTCTTTTTTTTTTGACGGAACTTATATTTTGTCTTGAAGGGAACAACGATCAGATTATTCGGAAGAAGACTCTTGAGGATAGCATCATTGGAACCTGCTAAGCACCTTTACATTATGGGGCCAGAGGAAGAGGAACAAAAGGTAGAATATGGAACAAAAGGTAGAATATGCGGGTTATCGTAGAATCTCTGAGTAGCGATGCCCTCTACTACCTAATACTAAAAGAAGGGGACTTTGAAACCAAAGCTAGGACAATGGGGACTTCAAAGACTGGTACTGCCGATATACCGATTCTATTTGATTTTTGCTCTAATTTGCTCAATGTGGTTGAGCTGTATTGTTCTTCTGGAGATTTTTTTTTCATTCGATCTGTGTTGTGCTCTTTCTATCTACTGTTCAGACCGAACGCCTAGGACAAGATGAGCTGCATCACTTGCTAAGGGGGACCTGATGGTTGCATCACCTGGTGGCATGCTTATGCCTGCAAGTTGTAATAGTTCTCTATCTCTTTTTTTTTTTTGTTATTTGGACATACCTTCAAATATGTATTAAAGTGATTGGAAATAATGGTTGATGCTCTTGGATTGCACTTTGCCTTAAATATATTTTTATATAACCTGTATCGAATTAACACCCAATTGGACCGATTCTAGGATACTTAATTTTATTTTAATTTAATGATTTATTAACCAAAATATTATGCCACCGTGGCGTAGCACGGGCATATTACTAGTTTTCTTAAAAAGTTTCTTCTACTGCATTTGCCGAGATCACTCGTTGTAAATGTCATGAGCATTGGGCCGGAAGGCAGAGGCCCTTAGGCAGCCCATACCAATTAAGTTAGAGATAAGATAAGATTAAGTTCTTACTTAGGGGTTAAGTTGTACCATCTATATAAGGACGGGATTGTATCTATTATCAATTAAGCAATTAATGTCAATTAGTCTAATCTCTTCCTCCCAACAATGTTCTTCTCCCTAGTCTAAATCTATATCCCTTCTCTAGGAGCCGACGCCGCACGGCTATCCTCCCGGGGTGTTTATCCCGTCATGGCCTCGGGTCATGATAGTAAAATACTTACTCTGTTTCATATTGTAAATCGTTTTCACTTTTTTTTATCAAAAGCATTTTCACTTTTTTCGATTCAAACTTTTATAAGTTTGATCAAATTTATAGAAAAATATAGTAACATTTCCAACCTAAACAAACATATTATCTAAATATATTCAATGTTACATCTAATGTATCTAATTTGATGTTATAAATGTTGTTAAATTTTTCTATAAACTTAATCAAACCTAAATAAGTTTTAGAAAAAATTAAAGCAACTGATAATATAGAAAGGAGAGAGTATTTGATAAGTTTATTTCAAAAAAATTAAGTTATCTTTATAGTTAAATAGCTAATCAATCCAGTGAACAATATCTTTTTAAACGATCCCCTTTGTTGGAATTGGGTTTCTTCGTTCCTCCTCTACGGCGTGGGAACGGCGTCGTATTCCTCCACGCCCAAGGAAGCTCTTCACACAAGTACACCATCGTCGACTCACCGTTGTCTCAAGTACAGCACTTCTCGCACGCGAACCAGGCCTTGGGCGCATCGGGCGGTTGATTCCTACCACTGGGATAATCCATATCCATACCTAATTTTATCCATCCTTATCTTAAAAAAGATTACTTATACCTAAATTAAATGGGTATTATCTAATATGTATGGTTAATGTAATGGATAGAGAAGATAAATATGTGGGTTTTACATGTATAAATGGATCAAAATTTGTACAAATTTTCTCTTTCATATAACAAATAATCCCTCCATATTTTAGTTAAATTTTATAAGATTTTATTATGTGAATGTGACTTTAAAAATTTAGAGCCACGTTTTACATATAGCAAATTGATATATGAATAAATTAGGTAAAATGGTAATACCCTCCCCATATTCAAAATTTAAATGGGTATTTTTTTTATCTCCATATCCTACTCTAGTAATATGGGTATGGATATAGCGATGCATAATGAATACCCAGTTAATGAATACAGCCACACTGTTAATGGTACTCCTACCTCAGAGCCTCACACCACCGACAAAATCACAAATATCTTTCCGCTTTGTTTGCCATGTACGGCTCTCCTATGTGTATTTACAGTTCTTGGCGTTGTGTGCTCTTCTACAGCACGAGGCTTACTTGACGTTCACATCATCTCTGTTTTTATCACGCTTGCCAAAAAAATCTAGGTTCGCACTTCGCAACTTTTTCTGTGATGATAGATTGTGCAGGATGGATGTTATTCTTTAATTTATCTGACCCGTGTTGATGTGATATAAAAAACAAATTTGCTATAAGAAACTCAAAATTTATATAATTTAATAGTAGATATCGTAAAATGTGTCATGGCTAGAAAATACCTAAATAATTACTAAGGCCATCCCCAGTACGTCTCCAGCTCAAACCCTTGCTCACGCTGTCGAGCTCCCGTCCCTTTTATAGCCGGAACCGCGTCCCTGCAGGGAGGCGTGATTCCCAGCAGGGAAACATGCGTCTGTTCCTCGGCTCTCTTTTCCTGAGCCACGGCAGGTGGCTATGCTTTGGGACGAGCCCAGTGTGATGTCCCGTACCCACATCATGGTCCCACCCCCCCCCCCTCCCCCCCCCCCCCCCACACACACACACACATTTTCCCTTCTTGCCCCTCTCGCCTCAGCCGCCGACAAGGCCTCCTCCCTCCGCGCTGCCTTGTCGAGGCCGAGGCCGCCGTTCTGCAGATCCGCGTCAGTCACCGCAATACAGACTCACATCCAAATCAGATTGAAGAATATGAAGAAAGAAGGCGAGCAAATCTAGATCAAGGAGGAGGAAGAAAGAAGGGTGAGCAATGGCAGGTACCATCTAATTCGGCCACCAAATGCTCCCCCATCCATTGTCTTCCGGTTTGGGCGCAGCCCCCTCACACTCCATCTTGAGCTCTTCCTCTCCATCCTTCCTCTTCTTTCACTCCATCCACTGTTCAGGGCGCCGCTCCATCCTTCTTCTTTCTCTCCATCCACCGTCCTCCGATCTAGGCATGGCGACGTGCGGAAGAGATGTCCTCTTGGGCTCGGCAGAGAAAATGAGAAAGAGGAGGATGGGTGGGTGGCGATGGCTAGAGGGTGCGGTATTGGGAGGTGGCGGAGAAAACTAGAAGAGGAGATCGGTGGTTGGTTTGGGCTGAAATAAATTAGGGGTAGGGTAGGAAAAACGTGCATGTGGCTCCATGGGTTGGGACACATACGTTGTTGGTTAGAGTGCCTTTAAACAGTTGCCTTAGATTTTGTAGGGCCCATTTAATAGTGTCTTCCATTGAGCGATATGTGTCTCATGTGTGGTCTCAACCCATATGGCTCATGTGAGGCCACTTATAGCCGTTGCTTCCATTGGGGATGCCCTAATTTGCTGGATAACACTTCCGGCTTAATTCGAGAGAGAAATTCTTCAAAAAGATGAGAATGTTCCTAAGGTCAAAAGCTTTTGAGCTGAAGCTAGAGTAACGATGGAATATAATGTATGCTAGAGATGTACTTAGGTTGATGGCAAATTTGGAGTTGCGTAATTTTTAATTATTTTTACTCTAATGCCATGATTGAAGCATGTGGTACTCGGTCATTCTCGTCTTTCTTAATAATTTTTCTCTCCAATTGAGCCGAAAGTGTTCTCTTGCAAATTACTAGTTTTTTTTATGTCTTCTAGTCGTGACACGTTTTTCAATATTTATCACTAAATTACACAAATTTTTGGTGTCTTGTAGCAAAATTTGAAAATAATAACATAACCAAACCGTGTGGCACTTGACTAGCTAAAAAATCTGATGAGTTTTCAAAAATTAAATATCCTTTAGAGTTTGACAACGTCACGGGGACAAGCCTAAATATAACTGTATAACACCAAATATAATTATGAAAAAGTCCAAATTACCTTGAACTATTGTAGCTAACCAAATTACCCCCTGAACATGAAAACCGGATAGAGCAGTTGTAAAGGTTGTGGATATCAGTTTCACCCACAATTGTCATTGGCATTCAATTAGGATCGGAGCTGCCACGTGGAGGGCCATGATGAGGGGGCCATTGGGCCAAGGTCGATTTGGCTGACCCCTAGTTCGGCGGACCCTTGGATCCACAGTCTTCAATCATGCACAGCCCAGATGAACTCAGGAAGGTGGTGGGGAACTCCCTACGTTAGTTGGGCCACAGAGGGCTCACCAGGAGTTCGGTTGATCCCCCATGTCTCCTTTCATCCTCCCCTTTGGCTAGGACATTGACATGTTGTCCGTTGGGTCGTGATGTGGGTACAAAGTAGTTGGCCCGTTTTGAGGTAATTTGGTCCGCTTGTGGGCCCTTCGATCGGCATACTTGTGTCTGATCGGATGGAGGTGTGTTCCTTCACATGGTGGGTTATTTTCATACAAAATTACCTACACACAATACTAATGGAAATGGTTAGTAATAAACTCTACCACTAGGTTTGGTATTTCATTTCATTTACTTTTATGCATGAATTGACAGTCAGATTTGGTATTTAAGGACCGTTAATAGCAATCTTATCTAACCCCGGTCCAAAAGTGTAAAGGATGGTATACATATGTGGTGTTAAGTGAAAACATTAACTTACCCCTAGTCTATTGTGAAATCTTGACTAATAAAAATGGCACAAAGTGAAATTTAATCAATTTTAACATACATGCTCATATCCAATTACACGTAAGTATACAAATCTTGTCTTTTCATATAGTAGCATATCTTGGTGTACATTGCTAAATTGAGTCCAAAAGGCACCCTTATCAAAATACATATACACTGAGTACAAATTTGAGGTTTGACATGGTATATACCCCTCCGTACAATACAAATTTAGCGAATTTGACATGTAAACAGCAATTTAGATATCCAAATTTATCGTCATAATTGGGGATATGTCCCTTCAACTTCAATAGAAGAGAGAAAAGGCAACATATTATGATAGCATTACTCCGGATATGTATGTGTTGCCACCTAAAGACTGCTTGGAGCAACACGAGTAACAGGATGCAAATATAGGCTGGTGCGTTTAGGCCCAACAAGTCCAGGTGCCTCTCTCATATCGATTTCCTCAGGCTCCATTTGATTAGGAAGTTTCCAATCAAAATGGTAAAGCAAACTAGCCAAGGGGAATTCTACGTTGGCCATACCAAGGGTTATACCTGGACATATTCTACGGCCAGATCCAAATGGAAGGAATTCAAAGTTATTTCCATTATATTCTATACTTATGTTTTCAAACCGCTCAGGCTTAAACTCCTCGGCACTCTTCCAATACTTTGAATCCCTACATATTGACCATGCATTCACAAACACGATAGTGCCCTTGGGCACATCATAACCCATAACCTTGCATGTCTCACGACATCTTCGGGGGCCTAAGAGCGGCACTGGGCAATGCATTCTCAAGGACTCCTTGGTTACCATTTTAAGATAGCTCAATTTGGCAACATCATCATCGGTAATAGTGTTCTTTCCCTGAAAGGCTTGCCTCACCTCGTCATGCACCTTCGCCATTACTCTTGGCGACTTGATGAGCTCTGCCATAGTCCAGTTTAGAGTAGTGCTAGACGTTTCGCTGCCTGCTGAAAACATGTTCTGCAGTGATTTTGTTATTTATCAGTACCATGATTCTTGATTATCTATGAATCATATAAATTTGTAGAATATACAGTCCAGACATACACAAGTATATATATCATGTACCTAGCTTGCAACCCTACCTTATACAATATAACTTTTTTTATCTATTATAATTGTATGGTTATAAAAGATGCACTTTTACGTTTGTCTAAGTTAGACTTCTTTTTCTTACTTTGAGGGGCTTCAGCAAACATACATTATGTTTGTTACTACTATTTGAGAAATTATTGGCTCCAGTAATTCTTTAAGGTATACATGTCTATATAGCTCTGGAAATTCTTGGAGCTAGAGTTAGGCGTTGATGAGAGGTATACTGTCCCACAAATTTCATATTCTGCAATTAAGGCTGTGTTCGTTTGGGTGTGTTGAGAACAAATCTCTTGTGCATGGAAAACAGAGTGGTCCATTAGCACGTGAGATTAATTAAGTATTTATTTTTTTTGAAAAATGGATCAATATGACTTTGTAAAGCAACTTTCATATAGAATTTTTTTAAAAAAAAAGGTCCGTTTAGCAGTTTGAAAAGCGTGCGCGTGAAAAACGAGAAAGGTGAGTTGGGAAAGAACTCAGCCTTAACAGTAGTAAGTAGTAGTAGCAGTCTAGCTACTTTACGTGCTCAGATTTTATAAACTGGACTTTAGAATGAGAATGTATGACTTTTGTTTGGATTAGTAGCTTTTTAGAAAAGAAATAATAATAATAACAACAACATCAGTCACTTTATAAATGCGCATCACCATTATGGAATTTCTAGGTTTCTTACCCGGTTACCCCTCGCTCACCTAAACTTGTGGACAAATAGCCTAGAATTATTCTAGATTTCTTACACCTCATATGAAGTAACTGTAATTTATTTCAAAAGAGATTATTTGAGCATTAAATAAATTTGTTCAAGGTGCGTACAATCCATCATTTGGTACCGCACAACCCAGTCCATCCAACAGCCAGCCCACTCAATATCACCACACTTACACTTTCGTTCTCACCTTGTGTAATAGAATTAACTCCGGAGTAATATAGTTGGAGGGACAAGTTCATATAAGTTGGTTTCACTCTGGACAAACTAGCAAGATGATGTGTACACAACTCTCATAGGCCACATAAACCTCGTTCTAATTAGACCAGGATACAACACGGTGATGATCTTCTAATGATTAGGACCATTTATATGTTTATCAATTGGCACATATTTCTCCTTGTGGTTAAACAAGCAATGTTCTAATTCTAACTTGAAATTAAATATGAGTACATTCATTTGAGTCCTCTTGCCATTATAAAATAAGAAAATTATAAACTGGAAAAAATAATGCTGTGTCAAGGTTAACAGAAGAGAGAGTAAAAACTAAAACTACAATTTCCATTCATGTTATTTAAATTTGTAATTTTTCACGTTATTCCTGGCAAATACTACTATGTACTACGACAAAGAGCAGTTCTAAGATTCTAAAGGAAAATTAGTAGAGAGGGGAAATGACATATATATCATTATTTAATACGGATGGGCTATCGGTGGGAGAGGAATTTTTTTTTTTTGGAAATAATACGATTCTAATGGAAAATCACAAAAATATATGTCAGTTAGACGAAATCGTAAGTTTAGCACCCTCTCGAACAACCGTGGTTCGACAGGGCATCTATCGAACAACCGCGATTCGACAGGTGATTAAATAATTTTAAAAAGAGAAAAACACTGTAGCGTCACTGTAGCCGCGCCCCTGTCGAACACTGCCTGTTCGATGTCCCTGCCAGGTACTGTAGCAAGTACTTTTTAAATTTTTTTTCTTGGACCAACTAGCCTGTCGCAGTTCGACAGTCACCTGTCGAACCATAGTTGTTCGGTGCTAAACTTACGATTTCGTCTAATTAACCTATATTTTTGTGATTTTCTATTAAAATCGTATTGTTTTTTTAAAAAAAAAATCGGTGGGAGAGTACATGGTTGGGTAAAAGGAAAAGAAATTAATTTTAAGTGAGAAGTGGTTGATGTGACAAGTTGCTCTTTGTATGATAAAATTTAAACATTAGAATTACACTCATTGTGGAATGAAGAAATATCAACCGACTGAAAAATTAATTGAAAAAACTATCCACTGCATTCCACGCTATAAGTCTCTCTTTTACTCTTTTTTTATTTATGTCTGTTAGAGTTTGTGTCGAATATGTGTACGTAGTCGGTTATAGTTTAGGACTTGGAGTTGTAATAGGTATTAGGACTAGAGTATGAGTCGGACTCTATCCTAAGATCTCTCATAAATAGAGGGGCGTGCCTGTTGTAACCGCATGGCGACTTAGCATAACGAGAGGGAGCGGCTGCCGGCATCGACCGGCCGTGAGTCGTTGTAACTCTGATACGCTGTATATGCTGGATCGGGGAGGAGCGCCCGTAATCAGTGCCCCGGAGATGTAGGCTACGGCTGAACTCCGTTACCAAATATCGTGACTCGGTGTCGTCATCGTTTTGGATCTCCTATGGCGTTTTCTTCCGTGTTTAGCTACCGATGTCGATTTCGGGGCTGGTTTTATAACAAGTGGTATCAGAGCCTGCAGGAGGTCCATGGTAGAGGCGCGATGGAGGTGCCCCACACCGTGTAGCCTGCTTGTAATGTCCAGGGAGGGGCATTGGCGCAAGGTGGAGCACGGCGGCGATCAACGGAGTCTTGATCGGTGGATCGAACACTTCTGGCGGCGGCCGGAACCGTCAATGGTTGCTTTCAACAGGGAGATGACCAGACGTGGTGCTCGGGTTGATGGCGGCGGAAGCGATTGGCAAATCAATCGGTGGGTCGGACACTTCGGGCGGGTGGCTCGGACTTTCTGGTGAGCTATTCTCGACAGGGAGACGTGCGGCCGCACGCTCGGGTTGATTGAAGCTGGAGGCGATCAGTGTTCTCGATCGATGGATTCGAACACTCTGGGCGGGGTGGCCCGGGCCTTTCGATGAGTTGCATTCGACAGGGAGACGGCTAGACGTAGCACTCGGGTCGTTCGGCGGCTGGGAAGACGACATGCGACTTGTCGGCTTCGGCTCGCGACTAGATTGATGGCGTTCAATCGGAAGTCGGAGCGGGTGGATCCTATAGGCTGTTTTGGAGGTGCTGATAAGGTATTTGCGTGATGGACTGCTACGGAGAAGGCGCACATACGACAAGCGACGGAATTAGGCAGAAGGGCAGTCAATTTCAGACCGTCAATGCGCTGATCAATCGTGTTAGCACAGCAATAGGCGTTGGTTGCACCTGACCGGCGGTATTCGTCGCCGGCGAGGTTCAGCGGGAGGCTAGGTGGCTGCGCTAGAGGTCGTACGGGTGCGTGGAGGCTGAGGAGGCCACGGAGATGGCGGTGTGCACGTGTTGGTGTCGAAGCCGGGACCATGGAACGTGGCCACAGCCCGAGTAGCAGGAAGTTCGGTTTTTTAACCGGGATTGCGCAGGACTCGATCTGGAGAGGTTGTGACATGGAAGGAGTCGGATATGTCTCGTTTCCAACTCGGATGCATAGCACAGCAGAGAAACAGATCGAGGGGATACCATGTCAGGCACGGAAGGGGAATCGGACGAGGACTACGATTCGTTCATGAATCGGACTCAATTTTTCCCAAATAAAAGCAGCAGAGGACCACGGGATTGCAACAACGCAATCGAAACAAATCACCTAGCAGAGGGCGAGATTCGTACCCGATTTTCGCAGAGGCGGAGGTGGTTTGGGCGGCGAGGTCACGGGTCGGCTGGAGGCGTCATTGCAGGCGGCGCGCAGCGGTGTGGTGCTCGGCGCGGTTTTCGTCGCAGCTCGGGCAAGAGCTTGCGGCGGCGGCGGCGGTTCCCGGCGGAGGAGTCAGCGTCGGGGTCTTCGGCGGCGGTGGCTTCTTGCGGGGCCGGCGGCTTCCCTGAGGCAGGCGGCGCAGGAGCGTGCAAGGTCGACGCAGGCGTGAGACGGCGGAGGGAGGCGGCGGTTTCCGGCCAGGAGGCGCTGTGATTCCCTGCGGGCCGACGGCGCAATGCGGCGACGGGCAGAGCAGGTGCGCGGCGGCGGCACATCGGGAGGAAACGCATGCGCAGAGGAGGAGCGAGAGGAAGCCGAAGGAAAAGGATAGGATCGATCTGATCTGATTTTCCTTTGACCGTTGACTAACTTCTTTGACCGAAAAGAAAACCAACCGGTTTTTTTAGGAGAAAAAGAAAAAGGGTTTGGTTTGTCCGGCTGGTTACTGTGCAACAATGCAAGTTTAGTCGGTGGGTCAGATAAATCAGGGCAAATCAATTTAATCAGGGCGACAGCTGATCAAGTTGATTATCGTCGATGGCGGCGACGGTGGTTTCCAAATTTGAGGTGGTGAAGTTCGATGGCACCGGGAATTTCGTTCTCTGGCAGATGAGGCTGAAGGATCTGTTGGCTCAACAGGGGATATCCAAGGCACTTCAGGAGACGATGCCGGAAAAGATGGATGCTGACAAGTGGGATGAGATGAAGGCACAGGCAGCTGCAACAATACGCTTGAGTCTTTCCGATTCTGTCATGTACTAGGTCATGGATGAAAAATCGCTGAAGGAAATTTGGGACAAGTTGGCAAGCCTGTATATGTCCAAGTCGCTGACGAGTAAGTTGTATCTCAAACAACAGCTGTATGGTTTGCAGATGCAAGAGTCAGATCTTAGGAAGCACGTGGACGTCTTCAATCAGTTGGTTGTGGATCTAAGTAAGTTAGATGTGAAACTGGATGATGAAGACAAGGCCATAATTCTTCTGTGCTCACTTCCACCGTCTTATGTGGTGACTACCCTGACGCACGGCAAGGATACTGTCAAAACTGAGGAGATAATTTCGTCGTTGCTTGCACGAGACTTGAGAAGATCAAAGAAAAACGAGGCAACGGAGGCTTCTCAGGGTGAGAGTTTGCTGGTCAAGGCGAAGCATGATCATGAAACAGGGGTGTCGAAGAGCAAGGAGAAGGGGGCACGGTGCTATAAGTGTCATGAGTTTGGACATATAAGGAGGAATTGCCCGTTACTGAAGAAGAGGAAAGGTGGCGTTGCAAGTTTGGCAGCTCGTGGTGATGATTCAGATAGCAGCAGTCATGACATTCTCACAGTGTCTGACGAGAAGTCTGGAGAAGCGTGGATGTTGGACTCAGCTAGTTCCTATCACGTGACATCAAAGCGGGAGTGGTTCTCTTCATACAAATCTGGTGATTTTGGTGTTGTTTACTTGGGCGATGACACGAGTTATTGTGTTGTTGGAGTGGGCGATGTCAAGTTCAAGATGTATGATGGAAACGAGGTGCTACTTTTAGATGTGAGACACGTGCCGGGACTAAGGAAGAGTTTGACTTCGCTTGGGAGCCTACATGAGATAGGTTGGTTGTATCAGGTGGATTCTGATAGGAAGACCATGAATATCATGAAGGACGGCAAGACTGTTATGACTGGTGAGAGGACAAGCTCATGTTTGTACAAGTTACAAGGGAGTGTTGTTGCAGGTGGAGTCATGGAAGATGGGTATGCTGGTGTTGCTGTGCACGATCCTGAAGGCAGCGAGCCTGGTGTAGGCTCGTCGGGCGGCTCGGCGTGAGCTGCGGAAGAACCAACTCAAGTCCTGGTACACGGAGGTTCGAGCAAGTAACAGATTCAAGTTGGCGTGGCATATTCGCCAAGGTGGAGTTTGTTAGAGTTTGTGTCGAATATGTGTATGTAGTCGGTTACAGTTTAGGACTTGGAGTTGTAATAGGTATTAGGACTAGAGTATGAGTCGGACTCTATCCTAGGATCTCTCATAAATAGAGGGGCGTGCCTGTTGTAACCGCATGGCGACTTAGCATAGCGAGAGGGAGCGGCTGCCGGCGTCGACCGGCCGTGAGTCATTGTAACTCTGATACGCTATATATGCTGGATCGGGGAGGAGCGCCCGTAATCAGTGCCCCGGAGATGTAGGCTACGGCTGAACTCCGTTACCAAATATCGTGTCTCGGTGTCGTCATCGTTTTGGATCTCCTATGGCGTTTTCTTCCGCGTTTAGCTACCGATGTCGATTTCGGAGCTGGTTTTATAACAATGTCAAACTTATGTAGGTTTGATCAAACCTTTAGAGAAATATAGCAACTATCATAACACCAAATTAGTCCCACTAAATTTAATATTGAATGCATTTTAATACTATGTTTTTGTTTTGTATGAAAATGTTCCCATGTTTTTTTATACTAGATTAAATTAAAGCGTGTTTATGAAACGGAGGGAGTACCTTCCTTTGTTTTTAAGTATTTTTAGATAAAGGAGGTATATAGAAGCAATCCTTACGTGTAGAAGCAACATCATGGTTTCGTTTGTGATTGGGATCGGTGTGTCGCCTTCCTTCTGCAGCCTCAACAGCACGTCCAGAAAGCACTCGTTTCCGGCCGCCGCCGCCGCCTCTTCGTCGGCGCCGGCGCCGGCGCCGGTGCTCCTCTCCTTGATCTGCTTCCGTTCTTCGATGATCTGCTCCAGGATGCGCTCCATCTTCTTGCGGGAAGCGAGAGCCTTCCGCGGCGCCGTGCCGAGCATCCGCGCCAGCTTGCTCGACGGGAAGACGTCGGCGACGGTGAGCCACGTCGTCTGGTCCAGCGCGGTGCGGAGGGCGTCGAGGAACTCGTCGCGGTACCTGCTCCGGCGCCCGCCGATGCAGCACCTCACCACGACGTCGTTGACGAGCTCGGCCATCCTCGCGGTGAGGTCCACGGCCTCGCCGGCGGCGGCGGAGGCCGCCAGGTCGCGCACGAGGCGCGCCACCTCCTCCTCGCGGACGCGCCGGAACGACCTCACCCGCGCCGCGGTCAGCAGCCGCTGCGTGCAGAGCTTCCGCAGCTGCCGCCACCGCTCGCCGTAGGGCGCGAAGACGAGGTCCCGGCCGCCGAGGTAGATCGCGGCGATGGTGGTGCTGACGTAGCGGTCGGCGAAGGCGAGGTCCTGGCTCCGGAGGACGTCGTGCGCCGCCTCCGGCGACGACACGACCACCGCGGGCAGCTCGCCGAGCCAGACCTGCATGAGGGGGCCGTGCTTCTCGGCGAGCGCGCGCATCGAGCGGTGGATGGGGTGGCTCCCCACGAGGTGGTGGATGCTGCCGATCACCGGCAGCGTCCATGGCCCCGGCGGCAGGTTCAGCCTTGGTTTGGTGGCATATGATACCAGCTTGGAGATGACGACGGCGACGAGCACCGACACGGCCAGAGCCAGCAGCAGATGTAGCTTGTCCTCCATGGTATTGTGAGGAGCTAGTAGCTACTACCTTGTATCAATTATTTATTAAGTTGTTACGCTCTCCTAGTCTCCTACACAGCTGCAGTACACAGCATGAATAACGCCGCATTTGATTTTATGCCATCCTTAACATGTGAGTGGCTTACAATGTCAGTGAAGAGGGGACCCCTGTTTTCTGTTTTTTTAAGAGAAAGGTGCATCTACATCCAACGGTATACATGCAGCTTTTTTTAATTAGAAACTTAGACTATCAAACAGAACTTACTTACTTAACCCTTAAATAATCCAATGTGAAATTCGCTTCTATAAATATTTGAACTCTGTATCTTGGAGAATCTTGGAGAGTTGGGGTGCTATTCAGGTCAAGACGTTAGTCACCCTGGGTGATATTTTCTTCGCTCAATTACGGACCACACACAGCAGTTGGAGTTGACTGACTAGGTGTGAAAACACACAGCAGTTGGAGTTGACTGACTAGGTGTGAAACACATGGTAACATGACGTGAACTAATCTTTTAGACAAAATTTGCTAGTGACGCTCGAAATTTATGTAATTTGCTGGTAGACATCGTAAAAACATGTCATGACTGAAAAAGACTCTAGAAAGATTAACTTTCTGAAGGATACTTTCGGCTTAATTGGAGATAGAGAATTTTTTCAAAAAGATGAGAATGCCCCTTAGGTCAAAAGTTTTTAAGGTGAGGTTGGAATGAAAATGAAATATGATATATGCTTGTGATGTATTTGGGTGATGGTAAATTTAGAGTTGCATAATTTCTAAAATTTTACTCTAACACCATGTTTGAAGCTCGTGTTCCTAGTGGTATTCTCGTCTTTTTTTAGAGTTTATGTCTCCAATTGAGCCAAAAGTATCCTTTAGCAAATTACCCTTTTAGGCGTAATTTACCAATCTTTTATCTCCTAACGTACTTGTCTCCAAACCAACGTGCTGATAGTTAATTTGCAACCCAATTATAGAAGGCAGAGTGCTAGTGTTTTCACCATGAATATACGCATTTACCCAATTATAGAAGTCATATTCCAACCTATATATTTATAAAAGTGACGTATCACCTATTCACATACTTCCATACTTCCTCTGTTTTATAGTGTAAAACTTTCTAGCATTGCTCACATTCATATAGATGTTAATGAATCTAGACATATATATATGTTTAGATTCATTAGCATATATATGAATATGGGGAATACTAGAAAGTCTTATGTTATGAAATGGAGGAAGTACCATTTTTCATAACTTGACATATTGTTTAGATTACATGTAAGGGACACGTGGAAATGGTGAAGGGTTTAAAATTCATTCGCACCGAGCCACAAGATAGATGCTAATTCAGGCTGCTGTCCAAGACAGCGACACCGATTGATGCACGTCAGTTGGTAACAAATATCTTTCCACTTAATGGTGTATACAGTTCGATATTTTCTATGTACTTGCAGTTGCCCTCCTTTCCCATGATTAATTGTTTGGCTGTTCATTACGTAGCCACAAGATCCATCTGGCCTGTTAGAGACAGTTCTATCTCAAAGCATGGTTGCTCCCAGTTGTACGTGGACAAAAACTTAGTTTTCCAAACGAAAACGATTCCATAAACAACACTGGCACAACGATTTGATTTTACTTCGATGTTCGTCTAAAAGGGTTTTAACACGTAGAGATGCTAGCTTTCCTCGAGCATCACACGAGATGGCGCAGACAAGACAAGGATTTAAGTTACGTATAACTTAACTTCATCGCAATCTGGCCTATAAATTCCTCCTGTCCAGTACAAATATGAAAAGAGCAGCCTGGAATCTCCTGGAATGTTCATCCTAAATAAGATGACTATTGAATCTCCTGGAATGTTCATCCTAAATAAGATGACTATTGAATCTCCTGGAATGTTCATCCTAAATAAGATGACTATTGATGAGACAGTACTTCACAATTACATTAGTACAATATTGAGTTTACTAAAAACCAGAAAGCTGAATCCTACAAGTTAAGTTAGGCATATGGTTTGTCAACATGCCCATCGATCTTCTACCAGTGAAACTAAACTAGACCCGCCATTTTTCCCCCATTGATCTAATGTACAGGCTCTTTCTACATGTAAAGTTACAAAAAGGGAAAATTGGGGAGTAACAAATAAACCAAGTACCTCACACCATCAACAAATCATAGTAACCCCTAATGTTCATGCTTGACACGCCCTTTAAGTATACCGGGAATAGGGGGCGATGTTGGTAGTCTAACTCCGTTTGGCCTCGCAACTTGGGGTGATTGATGATAGATAGGTGTGGTTGAGCACTCACCTCCATTTCCAACCCGGGCTTGCGTATCATCTGGTTCTTTGCCGGAGAACCCCAATGCTTTCAGTACAAAGGAATCGTCATGCAGTTCAAATGGAGTGCTGCATTTTCAGAAACATGTGTCACTCGTTATTCAGTCATGAAGATTTAGTGGTAATCACCTAATTTTGCACCGCTCGTAAAATGCAAACAGAAAAATTGCAGAAGATGAAAAGGGGTTCATCAGCTAGTTATATAGGCTGATCATGACGGAATGTAGACACAAGCTACCATCTCAGCAACCAAGCATTCTCTTTGATATCAGATTGATTAGTAAATAATGATCAATGGATCTGCCCACTTTTTTGACAATGGGCTGTATGATAGTCGCATAGGACTACAAGCGCTGAGACTCATTGCCAAACTGCTTACAAATATAAGGACCATAGTTTCAACCTTTCAACCAAGCTATTAGACAGTAGCAAATCATTAAGAGAAATTCATGACCAACAAACAGAATTATGCAACAGAATGTCAGGATTTGTAAAATCTCATTTTCCTCATAAGGGATAAATTCAAAACAGAAAATGAATGTAATTAAGATCAGAAAAATGATTAGCTGTTTATGCTTTTGTGAATAGTTGTTTAAAACTTTGCATAGAAAAAATTTATAGTTTAAAACGTTGTACAAAAAAAGTAAGAAAACCTGTACTAAAGTGAAAGTTCATCACCAGCTGAAATTTGTACGATGCATATGTTAGGGAGAACGCATTAGATATTCTTGTCTTACCTATTGAAATCAAAATGCACCAGCTGCATATCTTCTGATATCTCCACTTCTACTGTAGCATGAGGACGTGTCTACAGGAAAAAAAAAAAGCTGTCAGTCTGTCACTTAGTCTGCGATTATAAAATAAATAAATGATGGCAGAATATACACAATAAAACTGAAAAGCAATTGCATGGAAAGTTAAGCTGTAAAGAAAACAGAAACAGGGAAGGCAAAGCCGCAAAGTTGACCAAGAATGCTGCTCCTACAACTAATTGATGGCTCTTGCAATTAATACTTCATAAAATATATTCAATTCATAATTAGCTAAGAATATGCACATGTCTAATAGTACTGCTAAGAAATTTTGGACAATAATTATATAAGTCATAGGTCCAACCAGGTCTGGCTTAAGATATAACAGGATTTGAACTTGGCATCCCAGTGTCATTATCCAAATGGTCTAGAATCTCAAAATTAGGGTACCAAAAGCAGATTGGCCAAATATTACAAGCCATAAGTGGACACTAGAAATTGGCCTGACTAGGTGATTTCGTTCATTCATTGTCATTTTGTTTTGTTTTCACAAGGGCTGAAGTAACACCTACATTACTTTCAATTCATATGGAAAAAAGCTAATCAAATCAGCTCAGGAAATCAAACATAAGGGTTTGTCTAGGCCTATATCTGAGTGAGGACTGGGGAATAAGATAACATTTCCTATACCTGCACCAATATAAATGGCAATGCCACTCCTCCTGAAGGAGCATTTCCTGAACCATAAAGCTGCTCGTTTCGCTGTGCCAAGTTTTGAAGACCTACAAACTTAAATACAAAAGAACAAAAAAAAAAAAGCAACATCTGTAAGATCCATCATGGTGAGGCAACATGAGAGATAAATAAAATCAAATGGCTAAGTTGGCAACACCATTTGATCAGAGAGTTTTAAACCATTTATTATCCTAGCTTTGAGTAAAGTTATAGGCTTCTACCATTACTCAAAATTAAATCAGCCCTTTCTGTTTAAAACATACTATATTTGTTCAGTCCATGGTTGGGAAATAAAATTTTAATACATTATCATGAACACATTTATGACAACAGGCATTAATGAGTTTTTGGAGACAATGACTTTAATGTGTTGTGCTGTTGTTGCCCATGACCAACACTGACAGGAGTTAAAACATACTGAATTTGGTTCATATGTAAAGTGGTCGGTAATCGGCACTCTCAAACATAGATACTCAAGCAGCACACCCATACAGCAGTAATCGATTAAACATTTGCTGATAGGTGATCATCTTTTGCATTCATTTCTGATATCAGAAAGAACAAAAAGAGAAGATTTGGTTATTTCCTTAAGTTTTCATGCAAACTGTAGAGTATCAGGGGGCACCTTTCCCTACCCATTGTCCATTGGCACTGATGACTTAACCATTCAAGGCAGAGTTAAAATGTTTATATTATTAGTAGCTTTAAGAATATTCAACTGCAGCTAGGAAAAAGATTCAGAACTAAGCACTTTTAAGTAGATTCGTAACATTAGATAGAAGAAAATATCCTTACTTGATCTTCTAACTCCTGCAAATATGCATTTTTCTTGTCGATCCTACCTTTCAGTCCGATGATCTCTGTCTGTAAAATTTGTATAAATTTATCAAGGGAGCAGCCAGGGGAAAAAAAGAAATGTCAGTAAACATAAAGGATTAGATGCAAGAAGACAACCTTCAATTCTTCAACATCGCTCATACTTGTCCGAGGCAAGCCCTTCCACTGAATTTCCTTTTTATCCTTAGATATAATATCCATAGCCATCAGGACATTCAATGCATCATAAACCCTTCGTCGTATATTTTTCTCATCAAATTGTGGCTGTGTTGCATTCACATAATCAGCATTACAGATAAAATATAGCATAAAAGTGACGAAGGAGAGTAGTCATATTTCTTAACTGTGTTAGGGTTGTCAGTATCAGGTGATGCAAAATTATTGTTGGGGTCTGCAAACTCAGCTACTAGCTCATCTGCCACCTGAAAAAGACAATCCATACATATATTATTGTTTAAACACAAATAATAATAAAAAGAACCAAACAAGTGCTGTCGTTGGAACCAGCCAATACATTTTATGACCGTATAATCACCCTATGTAACATGTAGCAACACCTAAGATAAACTAGATAATTGGATTCAATCTCACCAAAACAAGATGAATATCCTTTGGCTTGGCTTCATGCTAAGTTTAGAACAGATGAGACAAAACAGCAAAGCTGATTTTTTTCAGATTTTGGGAAAAGACAGATGCATCAGCCAGGATAAGTACCCACTTAGCAGCTAGCGCCTTTTATAACACTACAGTTAACCATGTTAAAAATAAGACAAGTACAGTTTACAAAGTAATATGAACACAATACCTCGTTGTAGGTTGTTCTCCCTTTGCTTTCGACTTTCTCACAAACTGGTAAGAACAAATGAAACAGTCCATTACAACTGTTAATGCTAGCACATGGTGAAGTAAAACTAACTAAAATAGTGCTCTCAAATAGCAAAATGCATGTCTGATTTGAAAATATTCAGCAAAAGATGCTTCTGCACCAGTTGCATTTAAATGATTATAGTAATATCTGTCAATTGCCTTAAGGTTATGTTCCATGTAAATCAATATGGAGATGAACATCACAAATATATTAGTGAGCTAGAAAACTATTCGTCACCTTTCATACTAAATTGGCGCAATCCACGGCCACCCTTGTCAGGGCCTGTTGCACGTGTTCCAGGCCCCCTTTTTTTCTTCTTGCTGCATCACAAAAGGAGAGGCATCTTTTCATCACAAGTGTACTATGAAATTTATGTTACAAAGAAACAAAATATAAAACTTTCACGATGACGGAAAACAGAACCACTTTATGTTCTTTAAATGTTGCTAGATGTGAATCAGCTTAAGCTAGCAAGCAACAACAGTACAACAAACAACATATAAAGATGTAGTTCTAAGTAAACCGGCATGGAAGTGGCTTTGATCAAAGATAAACGAAAAATAGCAAATACTTCTGTGGACTATGGAAGTGCTATGCGCATTGATGTTAATTATATTGGTCAGCACATTCTGTAGAGAACACAACTAGCAACCACCATGTACGACAGACAACGGAAGGCACCATAGTCAAATAACTGGTGGAATTCCTGTTATACTAGTTTGATACCTAAATCCAAAAGTTCCCTTAAGAATATGAAACAACAATTTCCCATGGCTTGTGTAAACATGCTCAATACAAAGCAATCATAACACTTTGCTCAAGTTCAGCATCATAACTTAGCAACACTCTCATTCATTACCATCTCATCAATTTTCAACGAAAACAAACTACAGCATTATACTTAGAACCGAATCTAGTTGCCGAGCAAATGCAGCTCGGTACACTGCCGATCCTCGCAACCATAAACCCCCATCACAGACCACGGAGGATACCAATCCCCACCCCCGCCAGGAAATCCTGACCAGACCAGCCCCAAGGGGCGAGTCAACCCCGAGCAACTGAGAGCCTGAAACGACGCATCGGCAGATTTCTTCACGGACCTCGTGGCGGGCTGCGACGAGGGCGCGTCGTCGCCCTGGATGTCGAGGCCGTCGAGGCGGCGGGCGACGGTGGTCTCGCTGGCCGGCGTGGACGCGGAGGCCGAGGCGGCGGGCGTGGCGCCGCCGCCGCCGCCCTGCATGCCCGGCGCGGCGCGGCCGGTGGGGGAGCCCTCGCTCCCCCCGCCGCCGCCGCTGGTGGAGGCCGAATGCGCCGCGCCGGAGACCATCGCGGCGGCGAGATTGGAGGGGAGGAGGCGGGAGGAGAAACCCTAGCGAGCGGAGGTGGGGATGGATGGATGGAGGGAGCGGAGATGGGCAGGAAGGAACCGACGGGGGAAGCGAAGCGCGGAGAAACGGGCACGAGAAAATTTTTCTTTTTCTCGTGTAAATTTCGTCTTTTTTTCTTCTCTTTTATTTAGGCTAACTTTTGGGTCATTGAGATTAGTTGAGCAAATGGTGTAAACTGTACAATTATAACAAATTGGAATATATACAAATACGTTGAGTCGAATGAGAACATAACTAGAATATCTGATAAAGATAAAGACTGAGCCGGCACGGCAAATCCTTCAGATTAACGAAGTTACCATAGGCGAGTCGAATTAGAACATAATTAGGATATCTGATAAAGATAAAGACTGAGCCAGCACGGCAAATCCTTGAGATTGAGCCGGCACGGCAAATCCTTCAGATTAACGAAGTTACCATAGGCGAGTCGAATTAGAACATAATTAGGATATCTGATAAAGATAAAGACTGAGCCAGCACGGCAAATCCTTGAGATTGACGAAGTCACCACAGGCGCCTCGCTGTCGATGGGTACGTCGCCTACCACTGAAAGCACAACGCCGTTAAATCCTGGAAAATTCGCTCCCATGGGGAGTCGAACCCAGGATCTCAAGTGCTACCGAGGCTCTTATAACCACTAGGCTACAGACCCTTTCGCTGAAACTTATTTTTTAAATCGAACATTTTCGATACATCGATAATTTTGGCATGGTGTTTTCCTATTCCACGGCAGTACAAAATGGCGTAAAAGAAAAACCATGTGTGTTGTTATACCTCAACAACCGACATAGACATCAGTATCTGAACACGCAAGAAAATCATATCAGACAATGATGACACTGAGGCATGGCATTTGTTAATGAGATTCAGCCAACACCTACATCCCCGAAGCAATAATTGAGAGTGTTCCTCCCCGATCTAGCTCGTCCACCCACCACTCGTATCCCCACCTATGTTGCTGCAGCTATACGGTTATAACATGTATTCCTCTCTATTTAAGAGAGATACTGAAACATAGTCTAACCCTAATTCTACCTTATATCTATTACAACTTCAAGTCCTGATTTATTTAACAACTTTGCAAATATACCCGACACAGTCTAAAACAAACTTCATATCAATGAATATGCCATTTCAACTTAAATTTATTCACATGCGAACCTCCATGTACTCAGACTTGACTTGCTTCCTTTTTCTGCTCTCACGAGCCACTTGACAAGCCTATCACTCATTGCCGTCAAGAAATTCCATTTTCTCTACAACTTTTTCCTCATAACTCCACCTACAATAGTACTTTCACCATCTTTTCCATCATAGCAGTCATCTTGTCAAGCAAAATTAAATTCCTTTGTAGCAACTTGGTGGCAACATACCTGTTAAATCGTGAGTTGGCGGGATGATATGATATTTCCAAAATCTATAAGTCGTTATAACGCAGATATATGAAATTCTGTCATTAAAGATGAGGAACAGTGAGTACTATTATGGTAACATCTTCGAGTGATTCAATGCGAATATATGAAAATCTATATCACAATGGATTTCTCATACTATCATTTGCTCTGTCTAAGTATATGAAAGCGTGAATGTTAAGTTCAGTTAGCTTTGATACCATTTGTTATAAAAACCGACATGATATAGATCTCAATGCATGACCAAATGCGAAGAACACGATACATATGATCCAAATTGATGACGAGCACCGATATATGATATTTGTTAACGAGAATCGGATATAATTACATATATCTTGTGATACTAATTAATTTTGAGCTTTCTTCTCCGATTCTATATATATAATTACATTGCACATATACAGTACCACAACTTTTGACACAGGCCCAAACAAACTTATGCATGCCTCGCACAGCCCAATACCACCCTAAGCAATTTCTAAAACAAAATTTCGGCCCAACCTCCTGTACGGAGCTCATAGCTAGGGGTGAAAACAGTACGGAAATGGACGGAAACTATCTTTATCGTTTTCGTTTTTATATTTTTTTCGAATCGAAATCAGAATCGGAAACTCCGGATACGAAAACGGAATCGAATATTATCAAAACCGAAAACGGAGCGAAAACGAACTGAAGCGCGAATACGGTAACGAAAATTTATCGGAATAAAAAACATCTCAAACTGATAAATCCAATTAAATAAATTATCTATGTTTAAAAGAATAATATTGTTGATAAATCCCAATACAGGACAAGAAAATATTCTTATGTAATTTTAGATTTGTATAACAAATATATTTTTTTAAAAGATAACAGCCAAACACCATGTTATTCACTATTTAGTGCTTAAAAAAAGAATCCAAGGTATTTCAGTCATAAAATTTCTGGTAATTCCGAGAAAATTTTCGGAAATTCCGAGAAAATTTCAAGAAAGTTTCCGACCGATTCCGAGTTCCGACGGAAACTGCCCTTATTATTTCCGATTCCGTTTCTGAAAAAATATTTCCGAATTCGTTTCCGTTTCTGAAAATTTCCGAAAAAATTTCGACCGACAGATTTCGTTTTCGAAAATAGGTCCGGAATCCGGAAAGTTTTCGTACCGTTTTCACCCCTACTCGTAGCTGCTGCGTGACACACGGGCGCGTTTCCAGCTGAAATCGGCGACCGCAAAGGAAAGAACTTGCCTACGTAGCAACGCGTGTGTATTCTTTGGGTATATGCTTGGCTGGTCATTCATGCAGGGAAAGAGATCCGGCTACTTAACTGTGCAGAGGTAATTGTGGGATTAGATCGAGTTTGATTACAAATTTTTACTTTACTTTGATGAGCTCACAGCTATAGTATAAAATCACGTGTGTACACGCCCGTCAATGTCAAAGAAATTCAAGCGGCCGAGCCCACGCTGGATATCATCGGAAGCAATGGCGCCTGCGACTGTGATCCTCGAGATGGAAGTGCACTGTAATGGCTGCGCGAGGAAGATCGAGAAGACGATCAAGAAAATTTCCGGTGCGTATATACCAATCGATCTCCTGCTTGCGCGCGCTTGTGGCTTCCGTGATTAAGATCGATATGATAATAATTTTTTTAGATAATAATTAAAGAGTCATATGATGATTATGCATATTAGGGGTGGCGCTGGCGACGGCGAGCCTCGGGTCGCCGGGGACGGTGGTGGTGCACGGCACCGCCGACGCGGCGGCGATCCAGGCGCGGCTCAAGGCCAAGATTAAGAGGGACGTCGCCATCGTCAGCATCACCGCCGGCGCCGTCGAGCCGCCGCCGGCGGCTCCACCTCAACAAGCCCCGCCGGCGGCTGCTCCGCCTCAGCAGGCGGCGCCGCCGGCTGCTCCGCCGCATCAGTACGGCGGCGACTACCGGCAGCACGGCAGCGGGAACGACAGCTTTCGGTACCCGCCGTCCTACTTCAGCGATGAGAACCCCAGCGGCTGCTCCATCCAGTGACGACGACGACGACGTATATTCGTCGACGCACCATGCAATAACCTGGCGAGCTGAGGCGACCACCGGGCACCGGCGAGCTATTATACGGGCGACCACCGCCACCGCCGCCCGGTCGACTGCACTAGCTAGCTAGCTACTTTTATGCTAGTTTACCCAAAAATTGATCAAATAACGAAGCTGCTGCTCCCCATGCATAGAGTTAATTTTAGTTATTAGGACAGTCCCAACCTATAGTATCCATAAACAATGTTTATGGTGCCATATCAATAAAACATCACAATAAAAACTACACTCTACAATCCATAGTTTCTTAAAGTGGATCATTAATAAATATACCATCTCTCTTCTCTACCAATCATATTTATTCTTCATCTATTATAAAGACACTATTATCTCCCAATGCAAAACTTGATAGTGTCTAGTGCATAGGTTCTTGTATTGAAGACCTAGTTTCTTCCTCTATTCACTCTCTCTCTTAATTAATATAGTGTCACATAAGCTAAAAGTCCTATATGGCAATGTAGTTAATGTCACAGACACCATCCTAGGTGGAGGGTTGGGACTACCCTTACCTTCTCCGTCTACTTTTAATAGTCATATTTCATCTTGGCACACAAACCAAAATGATAAGTAATTCTACTTATCATCCATTTAAACATGCTACTAGTCATTCCTCGTAAATAAGCGATTCATTAATTTTTACATTTCTCGATGCCCATGTAGCTAATCTTGTGAGAAAGAATGGAGAGTCATGTATTAAATCCAATAAAGTCATTAATAGGATAGGTTGCAGAATTGAAGTATGCCTATCAAAAATAAATTTTCAGATTTGGAAATATGCCTATCAAAAGTAGATGGAGGGAGCATTACATCATAAATTTCAAAAAAAAATTAGTAAAAGAAAATTAGGAAAAAAAATCTAATACTCTCATTCATGTGCATAGACTTTATACCGTAAACTTTGCACACATAAACTTTGTGTATAGAAATATTTTATATATAAAATATTTGAATCCGGATTTGAATTTGAATCAGGTATATAAACTTTTGACTTATAAATATTCGCTCTATAAACTTTAGGTGGATAAACTTTAGATGTGTAAATTTTAGGTGTATAAACTTACTAAAAGAGGAAAATATAAAATAGTTGAATTTGAATTTGAATTTGAATTTGAATCTGAATCGGGTATATAAGTATCCAATGCCAGCTCTATTTTCTAATAAATGATGCCCGTTAACTTTTACGTAGTATATATTTAATCGTACGGTCCAGAAATCGATAGATTTGTAAGCAGAAATGGTGACAGATTTATAGCAAACGGAATTGCTAGAAACGACAGTTTTCTCCAAAGAAACTGTCGAATTTTCAGCCCTTCTCCAAAGAAACTGTAGAATTTTCCTTACAGCGAAACTGACTCATTGTACGGCAAGAACAGGACTGCGATCAACATGCGGCCCATCATGTTTGGGCCGGACCGGAGTGCACATAGAGCGCGCTAGGCCTCAATTGGGCCTCTCAATTCAAATCTCTAGCGCAGGGCAGGTCAGGCTGCTCGCAGGCCGAAAAAGCTAATGGGCGACTAGTCGCGCGCGTCCTTCCCGGCGCGACTGGACACATGTCCCGTGCGGAGGGGGCGGCGGACGGCGCCCACGTTTTTTCGTTCTCTTTCTGTTTTGTTTTTTTTTTCTGTTCGGTTTCTTTTCTTTTTGTTCGGTTGTCTTTCTGTTTGGTTTTTTTCCTTTTTTTTTGTTTCTGTTTTTTTTGTTCTTTTAAAGATATACGTATGCAAAGTTTATATTCGTATGTATACTAAGTTTTGTATTTTCTTTTTTATTCATGTTTTTTCTCTTGGTTTTTAATATGTACATATACAAAGTTTGTATAAACGTATACAAACTTTGTATACGCGTATGCAAAGTTTGTATACGTGTATACAAACTTTGCATACGTGTATACAAAGTTTATATATGTGTACGTACGGGATGCAAGGTTTGTATACGTGTATACAAAGTTTGTATTTGTACCTACATATAAAAACCTTAAAAAAATACATGTATATAAATTTTGTAAATGTGTATATAAAATTGGTATACATAGGTATAAAAACCTAAAAAAAATACACATATACAAACTTTATATGTGTGTATATAAAATTTGTATACATGTATAAAAAATTGGTATACGTACGTATAAAAACCTAAAAATACACATATACAAAATTTATATTTTGTACATATATAAAGTTTGCATACATAAGTATTAAAAACAGAAAAAGATATGGAAAGAAAAAACAGGAAAAAAAACAAAACGGAAGGTACGGAAGAAAAACAGAAAAAACCAAAAAAAAAAAGAGAAACCAAAAAAAACAAAAAAGAAACGGAAAACGCGGGCGCTCAAGAGAAACCCAAAAAAAAGGGGAAAACACGGGCGCTCCAAGCGACGCACTATCCCGCCGCACTAGTAGTAGAGAGAAGAGACTAGGAGCGCGACTGATCGCCCATTAGGGCTCCCCCCTCGCAGGCCACGTCTCGCCTTCTCTAGTCTCTAGTCGTCGACGTGCGGTTCAACCGTTCAAAAAAAAACAAACAAACGTCGGTGCAAGAGAAAACTTGATTCAAATTCTAGCTTCCCTCGAAAAAGAAAGAAACTTCTATGTAGTATGGATGCAAAATTTTGGTAATAAACAAAACAGGGAAGGGAAGAAAAACATATATACGGTAGGTTATTTTGCATTTGGTAATTAAGGAACAAAATGAGAAAAGAAAGTGAAACCTAAAGATATGGTATGCATGGGCGTCCGAGGTGCGCCGCAACTGCCTTCGCTAGCCAGCCACCGCCCGCGGGAGCTCCCCTGTCGCTGGATTTGGCGGAGGGGAGCCCACCGCTGTCTACAAGTGCTCATCGCCACCGCCGGCCGCGGAGCCTGCCACCTCCCCTCCCGCCGGATTTGGCGGAGGGGAGGTCGCGATCGCTGTCGGGCGTGGGAGCCCGCTGCCACCCACTGCCTCCCCCACTGGCTCCCCTCTCGTGGGATCTGGCAAAGGAGAGCCCGTGGCCACCCACGAAGCTAGGTCAGGAAGCTCGTGATGGACTACATCGGCGTTCACAAGGTGACGCCCGGTGAACATTCCGGCGAAACGGGTGATGGTCGGCGGGAGGTTCGACGTGGAGTGCCTGGCGTTGCTCCTGTAGGTCAGGTTGAAGAAGAAGGTCACCATCATCAGCGTCCCCGGCTGGCCGTTGCCGGTCGGTGATGGCGGTGAGCAGCAGTAGTATAGCCGGCTGCCCGGCGATGACCAAGGAAGGAGAGGTGTGCTTTCATGTGTAGCGTGAAGCACGATATAAGATCTTGACGCACCAATAATGTACTCCTCCATTGTTTTAACTTTTTAAGTCATTTTTCTATAAATTTGATCAAACTTTAAAACATGCTATATTTTTTTACAAATTTGATCAAACTTAAAAATTTAAAAAAATCAAAGTGACTTATAATAAGAAACGGTGTGAGTATAACACCATTGTAACGTTTTTATCAGAAGGATCGATCGACCAAAATATAGTTACATACGCATACAACGAAGGCCCTCTTATAAACCTCCGCAAACTAGCATCACGATTTATGAAAGCACACATGTATAACATATCTCTATGATTATATTTGACCGAGTCAGTATATTTTAAGATTCACAAAGTAATCATATTTATCTATAATATGTTCTTTCAAAATTTAAAAATAGAATACATAGTACATGATGGCTATGCACCAATCCACCAACTCTGGTTCACTTCATACCCTGGAATAAAAACGATCACGAGGGCAAGTGTGGGCCCACCCTGCCAGAGTCCATTCGACTGTTAGTTTCGATTTTTCGACCTCAATTACGGCCCCCGTCACGCGTTCACGCGCCCAACATGAGGGCCGCACCAACCCAAGCCTTAATTTCGGTCAACCGCAACGCAACGCACCCAGCCCATCCAGTCAAACCCGCAGGCCGGGGCCCACTTAGCAGCACGCACCCATCCGGCCCAGCCTACTGCCGAGAATCCACGCGGGCTCGATTTGCTGTTCGTCCGTGCCGGGCCCACCGGACAGCACGTACACGTGGCGATTCCGTGGCTCCCTGGCACACCGCCACGTGGCTTTGGGAGTTGAAAAGTCAAATCTACGGCCGCGACGCGACGGCTCCCGCCCGCCTCTCTCCCCGAATTCCGGGGAGGGGAAAAAAACCGCTTCCACCGGGAAGCAAACGAGCGGACCGACGCGACGCGCGCACAGTTCGTTTCAAAAATTTTGGCCCACCATGCATATGTTGCATCCGTACAATCTCCCATAATTTTTTTTTTCTGAGGGAAACATCTCCCATGTTTGGACTTTGGAGTATTCGACGTTGTTTCCTTGGTCCTAGCACAAGAAACACAGTTTCTTCTCTCCACTATTCTGCACGTGAAAATTAAGAAAAAAAGTAATCATCACTCCAACTCCACTAAGTGCTCCAAAAAAATAAAAACAATTCGCACCGTCCCAAAATAAGTTCATTTATATTTTCTCAAGAAAATAGCAACCTATGAGTATGAATCTAGGCATCCTTCATGATTAGTCTGTGTTCTTCTCCTATCTTTCCCACTCACATACTGTATCTTGCTTTCCGCGTGCACGTTTTACAAACTATTGGAGTATACATTACGTATTTTGCAAAAAAAAAAATTATAGAAAGATTGTTTTAAAAAATATATTAATCTATTTTTAACTTTATTTTAGCTAATACTTAATAAATCATACCCTAACCGCCACTCCGTTTAGCGTGTGGGGAGTGAGGGTCCCGAACTTAGCCTTAGACCTATCCTAGATTTCTACATTCTACTAGGACGGAGATAGTAATTTTTTATGTTTAATATTTTAATCGTTTATCTTATTTGAATCTTTTTAATTACTATTTTATTATTATTAGATGATAAAATATGAATAATACTTTATACATAACTTATTTTTAAATTTTTTAATAATTTTTTTAATAAAACGGACAATCAAACATTAAAACAAACACAAATAAAACTATTTCAGAACGGAGGTGTACTAGCAGTAGAAAAAACAAGGGGCTATAGCTGGAAACACGAACCAGCCAGGAACAACAACGAGAACGAAGGGCACACGCCCCTGGGCCCACCAAGACAGCCTCACCATTCCCAACAAGTCAGCAGCCACCGCTGCAGCGCAGACCGGTCCGGCCGCCTCCCGCCCTTACCGGGTCCCCGACCCGTTAACCCGCAAATAACTCCATTATTATTAACTGCGCACACCAACCCAACCCCAAGTAAAGCCGCACACTCTCATCACTACCCCCTCTCCTCCTATTTAACTCCCCCTACCCCCCACCTCCTCCACCTCCTCTCCTCAAACCTCCGCTCCTCGAACCCCGCGCCCCCACCCACACGCCCCCAGTAACCAACCCTCCACCGCTTTCCTTCCTCGGAGTCCGCGGTGACAGGAGCCCATCACCACCACCACCGTCGCCATGGGTGAGGAGAAGAAGGATAAGGCGAGCGGCAAGGACGCCGGCGAGAAGAAGAAGGACGCCGCCGCCGGCGACAAGGCGGCGGCGCCGGGGCCTATCGTGCTCAAGGTCGAGTTGCATTGCGCCGGCTGCGCCAGCAAGGTCAAGAAGGCCATCAAGCGCGCCCCCGGTACGTGTGCGCGGTTGTTCGCGGCGCGGTCGGTAGGTGTTCGTCCGCTCGTTCTGGGTCGTGATGGGTTGTTGTGGTGGCGTGAGCAGGTGTGGAGACGGTTGTGACGGACACGGCGGGGAACAAGGTGGTGGTCACCGGCGCGGCGGACGCGGCGGAGCTGAAGGAGCGCATCGAGGCGCGGACCAAGAAGGCCGTGCAGATCGTCTCCGCCGGCGCCGGCCCGCCGCCCAAGAAGGACAAGGAGGAGAAGAAGGACAAGGACAAAAAGGGCGGCGGCGACGACAAGAAGGCCGACAAGGAGAAGGGCGGCGGCGGCGGCGATAAGAAGGCGGAGAAGGAGAAGGGCGGTGGCGGCGACAAGCCCAAGGAGGAGAAGAAACCCAAGGAGCCCAAAGAGGTTAGTTATTAGTCGAGTGGAATTAATTCCTCTGCTGATTCCGTTTCCGCCATGGGTGACGCACATGCAAAAACTGTTCTGAAATTCCTCGGCCTTTTGGATTCTTGATTTTCCAATCAGGAGACGGTGACGCTCAAGATCCGCCTCCACTGCGAGGGATGCATCGACCGCATCAAGCGCCGCATCTACAAGATCAAAGGTGGGTGTTCTTTGCGGCGGAATCTGAATTCGTAATCAGGAATCGAGTTTTTTAACTTTTGGCCGAGATTGACGCCTTCTTGCGTTTGACGCGATTGCAGGGGTGAAGGATGTGGCGGTGGACGCCGCCAAGGACCTGGTCAAGGTGACCGGCACCATGGACGCCGCCGCGCTCCCGGGCTACCTCAAGGACAAGCTCAGCCGGCAAGTCGAGGTCGTCGCGCCAGGCAAGAAGGACGGCGCCGGCGGCGGTGACAAGAAGGACGGCGCCGGCGGCGACAAGAAGGACAAAAAGGAGGGCGGCGGTGGCGGCGGCGACAAGAAGGACGCCGGCGGCGAGAAGACGGACAAGGACAAGTCGGCGGCCGCCTCGGCGTCCGTGGCGCCGGTGCCCCTCGCCGACGCGGGCATGTTCCAGATGCCGCCGCAGTACGGCTTCAACCCGTACCACGTCCACCCCGGCGCCGCCTACTACGGCGGCGCCCCGCCACCCAACCCCGCCGCCTTCTACCACCACCCCAACGCCGCCGCCGCCGCGTACCAGCCCTACCCGTACAACGTCCACGCCCCCCAGATGTTCAGCGACGAGAACCCCAACGCCTGCTCCGTCATGTGAGCTCCTCCTCCTCCTCCGCCACCGCCGCCGCCGCTCCACCACCCGCTGTATCAAAACCACGGCATGGTTTTTAGCGGTTCAGTTCGTCGTCGTCGTCGTCGTCATTAGCTAGCTTAGCTTAGCCATCTCCATGCATCAACCCGAGGATTACTAGAGTAATCTAGACTTGTAAATAACAGCAGCAGTTGAGTTGAGGCCGTAATGCAATGCAGTGTGATGAATGATGATGTAATCCATCCATGGACAAGCCAGCCAGCCACCACCATCCTGATGATGAAATTTTTGTTCTAGCTACTAATCATCACCACCATTATTATTATATCGCTAATTATATGATTAATCAGGCTGTTAAAAACCTCGGTGATGCGTAGCTGTCGCCGGTGAGGTCATCGACGACGGCGACAAATTTGACAGGCAGCCAGCCATTCCGTCTTCAGGAGGGTTCGAGACGCTGCTCGCTTTAGCCGCGGCCGTCGTCGTCAAGATTAATCTAGTGCTCCAACAATTAATTATCTTTTTTAATCTCGATGGTTAATTAGTGCGGCTAATGGCGTGCGATGGGGACATTTCGCTTGCTTTCAACTTAGTTATTACGGCGTCGTATTATCGCCGGATTAATTAAATATGGTTGTATATGCGAGGATGGTGTCTTATCTTGTGGTAATGGCCTTATGGGGGGTAATTAAGCATATCATTAAGATCGATTAGTGGGTAATCTGCTTGTCTTCTTCTGGGGCAAGAAACATCTCCCGTGTCAAACACCGCGACGACGATGTGGGAAGTAGTTTACTTGCAACGATCTGGCGTGAGCTAGAAGAGGGGCCACTGGAATATTCTGGCGTTAGTAGGCGAAAATTTTTGTTTATTTTTTGTTTATGGTTGATGTCACATTTTTGTTTATTTTTTATGTGCTGCGATTGCGGCTGCGGGTATATAGAACAATCTTGTTGTGTTCAGAAGCGACTAGAGAGGATGGTTATATTTTTTTAATGGAAAGAAAAAACATACTTTCTGTTCATGTACGTTTGTGGCATGGGCAATGCCGCAATGGCTCATGTGGCTTGATAACCACATTTTTTTCACAAGAAATGAAAATGTGTTATATCTATTTTTCCTTAACATGCGCATCCATTCACCAATCTAAAAAGGCAAAATTTATTACATGACACGTAAAAATTGTGTAATTAGCTGAGAGACACCGCGAAAGCGTGGTAAAAAACTGTGAAATTTGCCTAGAACACCGAACGTATTATTTTATCATTTTCGTGATGAAAGTGGTGAAATTTTTTTCGAAATACCCGGATTGCCCCCCGAATATCGACGGCTTCACAGTTCTCCCCGACGCCGGCAAGATTCCCGGCCGGCGAAGGAACGTCAGCGTCGTCCACGGCGGCGAAGCTGCAGAGGAAGAGAGGTGGCGGGTGGGTGCGCGTGGGGAGGCGGCCGAAGAGCGGCATGGGTGGAGCCGAGCGGAGAATGGTGACCTTGATGTCCCTGCTGCGGAATCCGGCCTCGGCAAAGACGCGGCTGACGATGGGGTCATCAAGGACGGCCATGAGGAAGTTGGAGATGGGGGGCTTGTCGGCCTTGGCTCGTCGATGCACGTGGCCTTCAGGTGCTCTCCCTCCGATCCAACCGCCTCTCTAGCGGGTGCACGCGAGAGGTTAGTCCGATTGGCGCCGCCGCCTGGCCACCACGCGCCGGGGCCTCCCCCGCACTTGGTGCCGCTGCCCGGCCAAACTCCTCCTCCGCTCGGCCGCGTCTCGCCACATTGGCACTGCCGTAAGCCACCCACCATCGATCTGGCCGGATGCCGCGCTTCCATGGTTGTGCCATGCCGTCGACCACCCTGGCTGCTAGTGTCGTCACACCACGTCGTGCCAACCTCGCCCCACCGCGCCTCTGAGGCTGCTGTGCCGTTCCCGGCGAAGTCAACAGAAGGGAAAAGATGAAGAGAATGAAGGAAAGAAAAGGGAAAATTCGGGCATTTAGAAAAATATCTCACCTCTGCAATTGGTGTCCTACAACCAATTATATGTTTTTTTAAGTATCCATCAGCCCTGTCACGTTTACACGGTGTCTCTCAACCAATTACAGTTTTTTAATGTCCTGTGGCAAATTTTGCCATCTAAAAATGCCGAATCATACGAACCCTTTACCGTAGCATTGGAGCTCCATTGGTGTAAGGGCATGAATAAATGCTCCACCATGACTCTGGTCTCGGTCATCCGCGCAGTATGTGAGCAGCCGTAGAGGAGAAAAGGAGAGAGGAGATTGGCTAGCTGTGGCCTTAAGGTGCCTTCGCAGGGGTATGAATGGCTTTGAAGAAGCACATGAGTATAAGGCCCTGTTTAGTTTCCAAAACAAAAATTTTTACGCTGTCGTATTGAATATTTGGACACATGCATAGATTATTAAATGTAGGAAAAATATAATTACACAAATTACGTGTAAATTGCGAGACAAATCTTTAAAGCCTAATTGCGCCATGATTTGACAATGTGGTGCTACAGTGACCATTTGCTAATGACGGATTAATTAGGCTTAATAAATTCATCTCGCAGTTTCCTCGTAGAATATGTAATTTGTTTTGTTATTAGACTACATTTAATACTTAAAATGTGTGTCTGTATATCCATTGTGACAACCAAACCCAAAATTTTTCCCCAACTAAATTAAACAAGGCCTAAGTTATGGAGAGAAAAAAAATGCCCTAAGAGTAAGATAAAGGAAAGTGGACCTTGAGAGATCTCGTCGGGGACGCACTACTAAAAAGCAATCTTTTTCAAATAGGCAAAACCTATTTTTACGTGCGGTTGAGCCGCCCGTCTGCCTGAAAGTGTTGCGAAAATCACTATTTTTTTCATGTGGGTGCTTATGTTGTTCGCATGCAGAAAAATAAAAAACCCAAAATCAAAACCCTAGCCACCGCTAGCCGAAACCCTAACGTCACCAGAGTTTGCCGCTATCGCCATCATCACGCTGGGGGCTGGGGGCCACGAATCCGCCTCTCCTGAGGGTGGTGCCGCCAGATCTACCTCCCGTTGCCACTGTCGCCATGGATGCTCCTAAGGGCCGCGCAGCCGGATTTGCTGCCGGTGCCACTCGCAGTAGTTGGCGCCGTCGCTCCTGAGCGAGCCTGCCGCTCCAACCCGCCACTCGAGAGGGAGAGGTGAGGAAGAGAGAGAGGAGATGAGAAATGAGAGGAGAGAGGACGTAAGAAGAAGATACGAAAGATAAACTGAAATGAAACATAATCTATTATATACTAAAAGTCCATTAAACTTTCTACAAACGCTCTCAAGCTACCACGTGGCTCCCTCAAAACGCTCTTAAGTCGCCACGTGGCACAACAAAAGAGTTGAGAACCCCCTAGGGCCCGCACGTGCAGTGCATGGGTTATTTCCATAACGTGAACTAACGAAGATTACTTCCATATATAATTGTGTATGGGAGGCAAGAAATTCGAAATTAATTTCAAAGCAAAATCTAATCACATATGGCAAGATTAGGCACGTGCGGCGCATGGATTTGTCATGAATAAACGAAGATTAGTTCCATAATTGTGTATACAAGGCAATATTTCAAATCTATCTCAAAGCAAGCTTGCTTAGTTTAGTTTCATGAGGCAAGACTACATATATATACACCGGCTTGCATACATATATGAAACACCTCACCAGCAACACCTTTCAATCCGTCTGCAACACACAATTTTGGTGGCTCCATCCTCCCGTCCTCTGTAAAAAGAGGTCTGCGGCAATTTGGACAAGTCATCCTTGCAATAAGAGGTCTGCGGCACCAGCCCAATAGCTAACGCCCAATCCATTAATTAAGGGAAATACTTTTTCCTTCCATCCCAAAATATAAGAATCTAGTATTAAATATGATGTTTTATAGTACAACGCATCTGGATAGACTCCCTGTCATGATACATTGTAATAGGAAACATCTCATTCAATCTTAGGTTATTATATTTGAGACGGAGGAAGTAGATAGGACATAGTCACTGGAAAGGAATCCTAGATTATTATATTTGAGACGGAGGGAGTAGAAAGGATATAGCCACTGGAAAGGAAGGGAGATAGAGAGAGCAGGGTGGGCAAATCGACCTAGGAGATAACTATTTTTTTTCCTGTACCTATTTTTTTTCAACCATAAATTCATAAATTCTTTCACCGAGGGACCAAGTCATAATGTAAAAAATCATAATAACAACAAAAAAATGATATTTTAAATAAGATACCCGCGCAACTGTGCGGGCTACCTTCCTAGTTGATATAATAATGGAAGGGGCTGAAATAAAAAATAGTTATAGATCCCGTTAAAAGTGACATGTATCTTGAGAAGAGTGGTCTCAAAATGGTTTCATCCTACCTGGTAGCTAAGACCATTGATATGAGTGACCTTCATTGTCTCTCTTGTCACTAACTAATTGTTGCCTCTTATATTATCACTAATTATACTGAGATCATTTGTTTTATCCATAGTAAACCTACATTATTACATTCCTTTGGTATGTACTTCTTGATTCACGTGGAAACCATCTGTTACCCATCATCATTTCTTGAATACTTGATATCTCCTAGGAAAAAAAAGTAATGATTGTTGCTTTCATTCTAGAATATGTTTTAGCCCAAAGTTGGAGTAATCAATAAAGCTAGATATATATAGAACGTTTTACGAAGAATTAAGTTGCCCCTTGCTATGACCCCCTTTTGGGAGTAAAAGGCACACTCAACCTTGAAGTCGTTTGTTTTGAAGGTGGTTTTACAACCAACATGGCGCAGGCTGCATCATTAGCATTTCTTTTCCGCTTCCTCTGTTCTCCTACTCAGGATATGTTCTAATTTTAGATATTGTCCGCTCCGTTCTTTTTGTTCAACTCTAAACTTCAGCTTCCTCTTTTTTATTAGTAATATTTTCAAACTATTAAATGATGCGTACAGATCTCTATATACAAGTTATTTTAAAAAATCAAATAAATCTATTTTTTAAATTTATAATAGTTAATATTAAAAATTAATCATTGTTATAATGAGTTTACTCGTTTCGCCTGCTAGCTGTAAAACCTAACCTATACTATATGCATGATCGAACGCAACATGCTACTTTGCCATTCGTGTGCGTCCAGTACAAGAGCACCACTGTGATGACTAGGTGTGGCGGCATCGTGTGCATCGCCTATCAACTCTCAAGACTCCAGCATTTTGTCAACCACTATCACGTTTCGAATATGACGGAACATGGGTTCTTAACAAATACTCCCTCCGTCCCATTTTAAGTTTAGTTTCGAGTTTTCATTTCTAACGTTTGACCATCCATCTTATTTTAATTTTTTTTATGATTAGTATTTTTATTGTTATTATATGATAAAATATAAATAGTATTTTATGCGTGACTTATTTTTTAAATTTTTTCATAAAATTTTCAAATAAGACATACGGATAAATGTTGAACACGGAATTTACTATTACACTTAAAATAGAACAGAGGAAGTACGATGGAACATGCAACCTTTTTACCATTAACTACATACCGTAGATATACATACCGTAGATAGGGAACTCCTCATTGATAATATTGTTATAAGGGAATGCTAAAGACCAAGATCCTGTTTCAGGACATCGAAATGAAATGCTCAGCCATCTACCCCTGCTCCGCACCTATCGTCAATAGCGTCGTCTCATGTTACTTTGTCCTCTTCCTCCACGCCCTCATGCTCCTCCTTTTCCGCCTCTCGCATATTGTTTTTTCTCGTGCTACTCCTCTCACCTGGGGTAGGGGAGGATATGTGAAGCGCCCCAACTATTATGTCGAGGAAGGAAGTGTCTATTGCCGTCGAAATTAGGACTTCATGGTTCGCACGATGAAAAATGTGGATGGTTGAACAAATATCAGCGCTCTCCCATTGCTCATCGGCGGTGGATTTGAAATCCCGAGATCACCAGCCACTGGATATAGTGCCACCCCAACTCTTTGTCATCGTCTCTAGGTGGGAGAACCAACATCAATAACCATCTCTATCACTTTTTCTCTTCCTTCGTAGCTCAGATATAATACTCGATAGGTACTGGCTGATACCAACGGGTATCAGACGATACTGTGGGGTAACAAATTTGATATTATTAAGGTATCGAAGTTTGATGCCTACTTAATATAGTGATTCCTCCACGCCCTCATGCTCCTCCTCTTCCGCCTCTCGTATGTTGTTTTTTCTCGTGCTACTCCTCCTCTCACCTAGGGCAGGGGTGTGAAGTGCCCCAACTATTGTGTCGAGGAAGGAAGTGTCTATTGCCGTCGAAATCGGGACTTCATGGTTCGCACGATGAGAAATGTGGATGGTTGAACAAATATCAGCGCTCTCCCCGTTGCTCATCCGCGGTGGATTTGAAATCCCGAGATCACCAGCCACTGGATTTAGTGCCACTCCAACTCTTTGTCGTCGTCTCTAGGTGGGAGAACCAACATCAATAACCATCTCTATCCCTTCTTCTCTTCCTTCGTAGCTCAGATATGATACTCGATAGGTATTGGCTGATACCAATGGGTATCAGACGATACTGTAGGTAATAAATTTGATATCATTAAGGTATCGAAGTTTAATACCTGCTTAATATAGTGATAATCAAAATTTAAATGTTGAGTCTAAAATAAAGTGGACCGAATTTTTTTTTATAAAAGATATATATATGAGGGCTATATAGGTTTGTGAAGAAATACATAGACCTTGACATCACGTTTGGACAGGATCTCGATAGGGTTTAAAGGAGTTAACGGTTATGAACTAGAAATTATCATGCTAATCGGAAAAGGACTAGTTCAGATTATATAACATCGAGATAGCCACGTACAATTTATGGGGAATTTGCTTAGTTTTGTTTTATGTTGTTGAAGTAAAATTGAACTTTGTTTCCATGCACAAAAGGTCAAGAACCCACGCGTGCATCATCTAAACTTTTTTCCAAAAGCAAATCGTATTCAGATGATATAAACTCTCCTGTGTTTGACCACATCTGCTAGACTGCTACTAATAATCTGTACCATCCATGTCGCTTGGACCTATAGCATTATAATCGCCATTATTGGCGCAATCAACGTCACGGAGGCGTACACGTTACACTCAACGAGCCTCGCGCCGCCGGCGCGCCGTAGCATCCAAACCAAGGTTTTTGCCTAAAGCAGGATTTGACAATTCGGTTAAAAAAAATCTAAAATTCAAATCTAAAACTATAGTACCAAATTTATTTGAATTTGCTAAAAAGAATCAAATTCAGTAAAACTGTTCAAATCGAAATTGGTCCGAGAATTTCATATCAAATTTCCATATCTACGGAATTTCAGTAGGGATACAAATGGGGCTAACAAAGTGGGATTCTTTTTCCTGTTTATCATTTTTCTAATTCATTTTTTTCTAAAATTTATACCACCATGTGAAAAATATACTACCGGGTTTTTATGTGACAGTGGTATTGTTCACTTGCATCCCAAAATTTCACTATTTCAGTCATGCGCATTTCTTCTTTCTTCTGGATTTGGATTTGTAATACTGTTCCCTGAACCCGCTTTGACCGGCCGTACGGACGAGTCGTACCGGGTGTGGCCAGCCTGATCTATTTGATTTGATTAATCAATGTCACCAACCGGTTGGAACTATACTAATTAAAACCGTGGGGAGTTTAGCATCAGCTAAAGACAATTAATTAATTTTAGCCGTACGTTGCATGCTTCGATCCTGGGACTCGAGTCGATCGCGTAAACAGTGATCAACTGATCACAAAACAGCCGCTGTCTCCTCCGTCTCGTCGTCACCTAGTGGCGCCGGGTGCGAGGGTGCAAGTCCGTCGAATCGACCAGCTGTCCTGGATGAGAAATTGAGAAGAGAGAGTGAGTGAGATGGACGCGAAGTACGTGTTTAATTTGTTGCTCCAATTTTTCTATCAGAATTCAGATGCGTGTTAGGTCATCGGGGCTTGTCAAGTAGTACTTGCTCGAATTTGATTAGTTTCATTTGTTTTCTACGGGGGAATGATGGCTAGCTAGTAGCTCCTTCTATGTGTGTCGGCAGCGAGCTCGGCATACGTATTGCTTAGCTGGGCGATATATCGCCACGGTTCGAAGGAAGGCCCAAGGAGAGCGCGTGCATTTTGATGAGTTCAGAAAGTTCAGATATTTCTTTTCTGTTTTAGAAAGGCTACTCTTAAGAGCATCTACAACCAAAACCACACATAGAGTGCGGCACTCTCAGACACTCATATCCTAATGAAAAATGCCCTTAGATGGGTACTTCAAAATCTGAGGCAACCGGATGAATGTACTCTAGCCCACAACGAGGTTCCCCAACCCATATAGCCACAGGTATTATTCTCTCCCTACCCCTAGCCTATTCTCTCTCTTGTTTATAACGCAACCCACCCAACAACCGGACCGACCACTTCTCCCCATCCTCTTCTCTTTTTCTAGCGAGATGCGTCCACCTCCTCTGCCCGCCCATCGCCGGCGCGAGTCTCCGCCCCTCCTCCCGTTGTTTTCTCTCCCCCCGCCCGTCGCCATCCACCACGCCAGTAGCCGGCCCTGTCCCGCTGCCGCTGCCAATATCCCTGCATGTGGCACCGCGCCGAGATGGTCCACCTTAGCGCCGTCCCAGCTCCCAGCACCGCCTCCACCGCCGGCGACGACGCACATGAGGCGCAGTGGAGCAGCCGACGATGCATGAGGCGCGGTGGCTAGATCTGGTCGCTGGCTGGTGGCCGACGGTTGCCGCGGCATGACCGAATCCGTCGTCGCCGCCGCTCGCCTCTCTCCTCACCACGCCGCCCGGTAAGGGGCAAGAAGGGAAAAATATGAAGGGAGGAGGTGGGGGAAGACGGGGACCACGAGCCTCTCCTCAGGAAAAGGGAGTGGAGGCGCTCGTTCCCCTCGTGGGGGTCACGTCTTCCTCCAGGGATACGGCTGGCGGACGAACGACGAACGGCTAAAACAGGGTATGCTCTGAGGGTACCCATTGCTCATGCTCTAAGGAGATTTCAATCACCTTTCTCCCTGACCATTAAATCCAATGGCCTGGGAGTCAGCTTTAAGTTCCAGCCAAAGCAAGAACATATTCAATCTTGAATTTCTCCTGATTTGTCAAGATTTGGCCGTGACTTATCAAGATTTGTCAACATAACCGATTCGTCACACGGGCCATGGCTATCACAGTCCAGACAAGAGGAACTGGTCTGGGTAAAACCAGTTCATCTGATGGCTAAACAATGAACCTGCCTACTTCTCTTATCCACCATCATCGTCGCCAACCTCCCGTCGTCGACTTTCACAGATTAACATTATGACCATGAACCGTCACTATCCAATTTTATCATCTATAGCTAGCTTCTTCGTTTGGTCCAAATATCTTTGTCAGCTCACACACATGAAACGCTGGAGTTTCTTCCCTTTTGTCCAACTATATACTATGGAGAACCACGACTCACTGCAAAACCCCAAAAAGAAAGATAAAAAAACAAAAGAAAGAAAGAACGGCAACAAGACGTACACTGTTTGGATTTGTCTACGAATTCAAATTTAGATTACGAATCAGGATCTTCCCTCTAAACAAGTACTCCGTATATTTTGGAATCTTGCCTTTGTGCGGGAAAATATACGGTGAAAGTGGAAAACTAAAAGCTACCGTTGAATGTTTGATTTGTCCACGTCACTGTGAGTAAAAATATACTTGTACGTTTATTCATGAGTACAATTTTATTGTGATGTGAACAAATATCAGACTTCTATTTTTTATCTAACATGATAGTTTCCAGATTTCTGCTACATACGTGGTTTGCACTATATATTTTTCATATTTAATTTGTGCCGGAGCTTCAATTCTCCCACTCGCCCAATTCAATTCAATTCGATGCCAATGACCAATTTAAGCAGCAGACCGGGGCGTGCACTCAGTCTGTCTCAGATTCCCCAACGTTTTACTAATTTTTACGCTGGCCGCTAACTGTTTGGCAGTGAGATTCGCGAAGAGATTGATCATGCACCGTGCGCCATAAACAAATATGAGTGGAACACAGGGTGGAGCGGGTGGTACACACACATACATACACAACGACAAGCAGAAGCAATCGCACACAAGTTCCAACCGTGAACCACCAACCATATACCCAATACATGCGCCTACCGAATATGTGCATGCGTGACCGTGCCGGCCGGCCGGCCACCCGTACGTTCGTGCTCGCAACACGTACGTACGCGCGCCATGGCAACGACGAGACCGACGACGATCTCCGTTTTCCTTTAACAGACAACAATAAGTTAAGATAGGTACAGCTTCAATCAAAACCAGCCGTCCCCTATTACAAGTTCTACAGTAGTGTCCGGATTACCAACGCAGTGCGAGGAGCTATAACAAAATAAAAATAAAGAGTGGTGTCATTTAAATGTGTTTATTCTGCTTTGGACCGAATTTATGCTGAAAAGTGTTTGAGATTGAATTGAAGGGGTACACATATGGTGAGAATAAACTAATTATAGCTAACAATATTTTTAAATTAGGTTCCTCGAAACACCCCACCAAAAAAAAAACTATGTAGCTCCGCCCCTCCTTGCGATTAAGAGATGTTTTGTTTTGATATGTTACAAAGAAATTGTCGAATACTGCGCACAGGGAATCATAGGCTCGTAGCGCACGCGAATTGTCGGAGGAAGTCGTGTGCGCGGCCTACGTGCAACCCATCTTATTACCTTATCATCCCTTATTCCTCTCTCTCTCTACCTTATCTCCTTGTTTTCTCTTCATCTCCACCGTGCGAGCGAGCGATCAACGATGGCGATGGCCCCATCCTCCCTACGGCGAACTGCCCCAATGGAGAAGGCGACGGCGACAATGGCCCTCTGGCGAGCCCCCTCATCCTCCACCACCACCCCTTCCATGTTAGTTCTTTCTCCACACCCCCACCCCACCTTATCGTTGTTCGGCCTCGCCAGTATAGGAAGGCATCAATGTGCTAGCTAGGCCCCACCCGGCTAGCCTTCTCAACTCCCCCAACTTTGCCCCCGCCATCAACACTGGCCCACCGTCCACTGCTAACCACACGGCTCCAGCGCCGTCGCCGCCGCCTCGTCTCGCCTGCCCTTGTTCGTCACTCACCGTCGGTTCTCCGCCTCCTAGACCATCCCTTTAAACCCTGATCCCCACTTCCTACTCCCCTCCCCTCATCGCCGAAAATCTAACCCTAACTGTAACCCCCTATCCCGACCTTGTCGTGACGTGGTTGGAAAACGCGCGCAACTATCCCCCTCGCGCGCGTGCACGAATTAGGATTCGTGAATGCACACTGCGTGTAAATATATAGGATATGTTTTGTACTATGTTTTAAAAAAAAATGGTTTGGCTAGAATTACCAATAGCCGTTAGTCTTACTTAAGCATTACTTCCTCCGTTTCACAATGTAAAACTTTTTAGCATTGGCTATATTCATAAAGATGCTAGTGAAGCTAGGCATACATATGTGTCTAGATTCATTAGCATCTACTTCCTCCGTTTCACAATGTTAGTCATTCTAGCATTTCCCACATTTATATTGATGTTAATGAATCTAAATAGTTATATATGTCTAGATTCATTAACAACAATATGAATGTGGGAAATGCTAGAATAACTTACATTGTGAAACGGAGGGAGTATATGAATATGAGTAATGATAAAAAGTCTTACAATATGAAACGGAGGGAGTATAATACAAGATTTTAAATGCCCTTCCGACTGGTTACCGCCAACCGGTCCATGTTCCAGAGTCGAGACTGTTTACCGGGTTATCGGGTTTCGGGTGCTCTTATTTGGAGCTTGGAACCACAATTCCACAAAGCAGAGTATCTCTAGCTAACTTCTACACATTTTTTTTTACTATGCATGTATGACTGTCAACGTAGACCATGTTAGTATTGAACTACAACTGCCAGCTTACACCCTTTTTTTAACAACGCAGATCGAGTTTCAAGTAGTATGAGAGATTTGAAACCGCGAGCTTAGCTTGGATGTATACATGGATCGAAACTCCCGCCAAAAGGGGTAGAAAGACACGAGCCCTTTACGCAAAGACTCATCTCTGTTCGCGCTCATCTGCCAAAATCCTCCTTCCCTTTAACACCCTTTTCCCCTTTCCTTTCTCATCAGCGAAAGCCTCTCATCATGAAAGAAAGCATGGAGATCCCTACCCTTTACCTACACTGACCAGGGAATCTACCAAAAGGACAGGAGGGAAGCAGACAACACAAGTTCCATCCATCCATCCATCCATCTCTAGCTCATGTGCAGTAGTAGTAGATGATGCAAACATTTGCAAATGTGTAATCCATGGAAGTGAAGTGGCAGCGAGCGACCTTTTCTCACATGCCTCTGCTCCTCCCCCTCTTTAGTTCATGCCACTTCGAGGAAACCTCCATCCACTCGACGGCGGCGAACTGGGACAAAGCATGCAGGTGATCAGATCAGCCTCTCCTTTCCAATTCCCTCTTGTGTGTGTGTTTTTCTTTCTTCTGTGTATGCCACTGTGTGTTGTTTGCTGCATCCAGTAGTAGCTGATGTGGAGGACGAAATGCCAGGCTGCCATTGCAAGTATTTTGTTTCTCTGAATGTCTGAAGTTTTCAGAGCCATTCCCTTTTCCGGCTTTCCCCGGTTCCGGTGCAGGGTGTGTGTGGCTGGGTCCGTGCGTCGTTGGGTTGAGGGAGGCTAGCTAGAGCTATAGCCTATAGCCATAGACGTGCTGAAAAGAAGAGCCGAGGAATGATGGCAGCTATAGCTGCTAGTGCAAGGTTCGCATGATGACCGCATCACCTGCATTGCTCTTTTTTCAGGTATACACATACCTAGTACGTGCATCTACGTACGATCGATGATTAATTGGACAGCGTAAATAGTGTATTAGTGTATTCTAGTGGCAAATACTCCCTGGGTTTTATATTATAATACATTTTGATTTTCTTCAAGTTAAATGTCTTTGAGTTTAACTAAATATATTAACTAATTAAAGAAATACAGAAAGGAGCATTACCGTTCGCTCTCACGGCCTAGAAATTCTCATATTAATTGGAGAAAAAAAACCAGAGTCCATATATAAATACAATTTAAAAATAGTTGAAATTTAAAATTAAGAAAAAGAAATATTGGAAAAGGAGACTAGAGCCCTTTCAGGTATACAATTTAGAGCTAACTGAAATTCGGAATTGAAAACATAAGAAGATTAAAAAGTAGAGGTTAGATTCCATAGAAAAAATAAAATTTAGAAATAACAAAAAATAAAAAATAAAAAATAAGGAATATGACAAGAAGATTATAGAGTCCATATAGGAATACAATCTAGAAATAATGAAAATTCGGAATTAAAAAATAAAGAATATTAAAAGATAAGTTTAGAATCTATATAGAAATATAATTAGAAATAACAAGAATTCAGAATTAAAAAAAGAAATATTAAAAAAAGAGTTTAGAGTCCATAGAGAAATTTAGAACTAATTAAAAGTTGGAATTGAAATATAATAAAATTAAAATTAAAGTTTAGAGTCCTTATAAAAATACAACTTAGAAATAACTAAATTTCGAAATTAATAAATAATTAATATTGGAATAAGAGTCTAGAGTCCATATAAAATACAATTTATAAATAATTAAAATTCAGAATTAAAAAAATAAGAAATATGAAAAGAAGAGTCAATAGTCCATATAGAAATACAATTTAGAAATAACTAAAATTCGGAATTAAAAATAGGGAACGGTAGAAAAGGAGTCTAGAGTCTATGTAAGAATATAATTCAGAAATAACTAAAATTCAGGATTTATAAATGAAAAAATTGAAATAAGAGTTTAGAGTCCATATACAACTTAGATTTTTTTAAAAAAAATATTGGAAGAGGAGACTAGATTTCCTATAGGGATACAATTAAAATTAGAAATTAAAAAATAATTAATAAATATCATGTATATAAAATAAAATATGAATATTACACATTGGTTAGTTCGGGTAAGTTAGTGCAGAATTTAAATTTATAGTGTTATTTTAATATATTTATAATAATAAAATATGAAAACATATAAGCTATTATGTGAGAAAAATATAACGATGCTACTAATTTATAGAAAAATATATCAAAATTTCAACAATAAACAAATATAGTATCAAAATATATTTAATGTTATGTTTACTGAAGTTAATTTTGTGCTATAAGATTTGCAATATCTTTTAGATTTATAGAAGTTTAACTTTAAGAAAAAATCAAAATATTTTATAACATGAAATACAGAGAATAGCTAGATGACTGATCTTAACAAGGTAACGAGCGATTTGTAATCATGGCTAGCTAACTGGTAATAATATAAATAGTGGGGGCTTTGGCCTTTGGAGTAGTCTAGTTTATTCTGCTGCTACAAAGGAGTATCAGGACAAGCCATGCATTTTCAAAGTAATTAAGTACTCTTCCTCTATTTACTTTATATTTTATCTTGACACATAGAATAAGGATAGTTAATTCTACTTATCATCTATTTAACAGATGCTACTAGTCATATTCCTCATAAACAAGCGATTTATTAATATTTATATTTCTCTATCCATACAGTCAATTTTGTGTGGAAGAATGGATAGATATGCATTAAATCTGATAAAGTTATTGCGATGATAAGTTGTTTGATTGAAATATGTTTATCAAAAATAAAATTTTTAGATTTAAAAATGTCTATCGAAAGTAGATGGAGGACACAGAGGAAGTACTACGTAGACTCGATGGACGATCGACCACGCAGGGAAAGATTCTGGAGAATTTTTCGGTTTCGAGGAAAAAGACGATGCGTTGTGTCAACTTTGAAGGTTTCCCACATTAGGGTGTCACCGTGTGCATGCCTAGCTAGTGAAGCCTTTTTCGACTTTCCTCCTGGAAATGATGATATAATTAACCCAGTTTCCTCGATCGATCTGCATGCATCTGCCCCCAAATTATATATCGTCTGTATGTTTGTTGAGTGAGCTATAGTGGAGCGAGTAGCAAGGGATCACCAAAATATCAATGGAGTTGTTACGGGAGTTCAAAAATACGAAACAATATCGTCACACAACATAGTACCTACTCCAACTGAGTAGGCAACACACTACGTATACATATCTCACTGTCACACTAATTATTAATAGCCCGAAAATAAACATGTGATTAATTTTCCTTTCGAGTGTTGCCGAATATAATCATGAACGGATCAAAGCAAACCTGTCAAAAAGCATATATATAATGCGTTGGAAAATAAACTGGGGTTAGGGCTTTTTCACCACCTTGGTCGTTGGGGCTTTTTCACCAACTTTAGCTATGGATATCACTGTCCAAGAAAAGAAAGAGAGAGCTTTCTTTCTCTTGATCTATTCAAGTCTCGTACGTACTACGTACGTGTACTGTTGTATAGGCATACGTCTAAAATTAACGAGTCGAAAAGAAAGAAAAGCGACTAAACGAACACATATATCACGTACGGTACGTACGTGTACGTATAGCTCGCTACAGGTTCCTAGCTAGCTATAGCTGCTTAGCTTTAATTGATCACTATCATTACCAGACTTTCTTTCTTTGCGTACCAACAGTTAACACTACCGTATACCCCGTCCTGTCCCAACAAGTCCACAAATCGAACGCTAACCCCTCAATCCAACGAAAACCGATCTAGTACATAACGTTGACACATATAATATAAATTTAGATAAAGATATATCTAGATTCATAATATATTAATATTTAGTACTAGATTGAGTTTTCATGTGTTGGAGAAAACAAGTGCCGTGTTACATACACATCACTAGTGGAAATTGATTTGGTCAGGTACGGTACAACTGAACTTACACCTGCTGTCTGGTTCTTCTTTTCGTATCCTCTCCCCCACATCGCACATTTCACTGGCTGTGCCGGACACCGTCAGGCACTCGTCGTATCCGAGATGTGGACGAAACGCCACGGAACAAACGCAATTTCTCCCGGGAAAACGGCCCAACTGCATGCCGCATGCGCGCATGCCCAAGAGCAATAGCAAGCGAAAATTAAAAGGCACGATGCAGGGTAAAAATGGTACTTCCTCCTCCGTTTCACAATGTAAGTCATTCTACCATTTTTCACATTTATATCTATCTAGATTCATTAACATTAATATGAATGTGGAAAATGCTAGGATAACTTACATTGTGAAACGGAGGGAATACGAAATTCCTGATCTTACCGATTTCGAATTTCATAGGACTATTGTAAAACTATTTTTTCTTTTACTATTTTCGTTTCTAGACATACGTAATTAATATAGCTTTTCAAATTTCAATCAGTATTGTATTATGGGAAATGCTAAATGACGATATCTTGTTCCGACAGGATGAGGTATCAGGCGATACCTCTTAAGTCCCATTCCATACGAATAAGGTATCAGCTGATACCTACCAGGTATTAGGCGATACCTCTAAGATATCATCCTGTACGAGCAGGATACCGTCATGTAGTATTTTTCTTGTATTAAAGCCGCCACTAAATATGAAAAAAAATTCTAATAGTATTGAAACCGTTTTGAATAAAAAAATAAAAACAGTAAGGAAAAAGTATGAATTACCCCCCGAACTAAGACGACAGTATGAATTACCCCCCTGAACTACAAAACCAGACATTTTAAACCCTGAACTATCTATACCGGACAAATAACCCCCCTCGATCCAATCCAAAGCGGTATTGTCCTACGTGGCGTACGCGTGGCAATCCAGTCAGCATTTTTTATAATAAAAAAATGGTTGGGCCCACCTGTCATACTCTCCTACCTCTCTTTCCTCTTCTCTCAATCTCTCTCTCTCTTTTCCTCTTCCTCTCAATCTCTCTCCGTCTCTGTCTCAGATGTCGCCGGGGCGAGTTGGTGGCCGGCGATGGGCGCAGCGGGGGCACGGTGGGCGTGGTGGAGCGGCGGCTGGCGATGGGCGTGGCGGGGGCACGGCAGGTGGCGGGCGTGGTGGAGCGGCGGCCGACGATGGGTGTGGTGGGCGGCGGGCATGGCGGGGGCGCGGTGGGCGTGGTGGAGCGGTGGCTAGCGATGGGCGTGACGGGGGTGCAGAGGGCGGCGGGCGTGGCGGGGGCGCGGTGGGTGTGGTGGAGCGGCGGCTAGCGATGGGAGTGGCGGGGCGCGGCGGGCGTGGTGGAGCAGCGGCCGGCGGCCGGAGGGCCACTGCGGGCAGCGGGCGTGGCGGATCTCCCGGCCACCGACGCCTCTTCTCACGCCGCCCACCACCGACGCCTCCTCTCTCGCTGCCCTCCACGATCTCACCGCCACCGACGCCTCCTCTCCCGCCCGCCCCCCACTGGATCTTCTCGTTACCAGCCACGCAGGTGCGCTGCGCCCTCCTCCGGTTCCTTCTCCGCCGCCGGCCTCCCTTGCTGGAGCTGTCACCGCCTGCCGCTGGCGCCATCCTCCGCATCCCCAGGTTGAAGACGACGATGACGAGCTCGGGTGCGGTGGTGGCGATGGCGGCGACCGCCGGAGGCTTGGAGTGGAAGGGCAGCGACGACCTCCGCCTCCACCATTGCCACTTCGCCGCCCTCCGCCGCGACAGGCAGAGTCAGGGACGACGCGCGGGGGGGGGGGGGGGGGGGGGGGGGTGGCAGCGGGGTGGTACGGCAGCTGGGGGGCACGGGCGTCGCCCCCTCTTCGCCGCTGCCCACTCCGCCCGCCATCATCCGAGCTCCTCCCGCCATCCTGAGCTCCGCTGCCCCCTTTGTTGCCCCAAGCTCTGCCGACCTCGAGGTGAGGCCGTGAGGGAGGGAGAAGAGAGAGGATTTTGGAGAGAGATAGATAGGTGAGGGGTAAAAGAGAGGGTGAGAGACTGACATGTGGGGCCGCTAATTTAAAAAGAAAATAATTGCTGACTGGGCTGCCACGTATACCAAAACCGCTTGCAAACCTGCTCGGGGAGGTTTTTCATCCGGTATCGATAGTTGAGGGTGAAAAATGACTGGTTTCCAGGTTTAGGGGGGTAATTCGTACTCACCTAATACTTCAAGGGGAGATAATTCGTACTTTTTTCAAACAGTAATATCATTTCTGACCATTTTCATGCATAGCACGAGAGGACTTTTATTGTACAATATACTGCAAGTATATACTTGTAGTATAAATGATCTAACAGTGTAGATTCATCTGATATTCCATCAGATTAGTTTTGCGCGGTATAAATTGAAAAGGGTATATTTGTCTTTCCATCTTTTTGCGTGAGGGTATTTTTGTATTATCACATTTCCAGAACCCGTTCGAGAGAGACGGTGGCTCAAATGAAATCCGTTCCCTTTCCTCGTCCCACCACCACCAGCCACCGCACCGCGCCGCCGGCTCGCCGCCGACATCCACCGCGAGCAAGCGCTACCCCGCCCTGCGCCGAACGAACGGACGATAAATTCCAGCGCATGCAGGGGCGGAGCTAGAGTCATCAGGGGGATTCCCAGGAACCCGGTGAAAAAAATTTGTAACTAAAACTTACCTATTTTCATCATGTGTGCACCTCCTCAATATAAATTTAGGCACTCGTATCAACTTAAACTCAATATAAAGTAGAGTAAATTAAATAAGTGGCAGCCCCTCCATTTCGTTCTAGCTCCGCCCCTAAGCGCATGTACTACTCGTCTATCCATCCATGATAGATGCATGCCAGAGTCTTAGTCTCTTGCCCTTGTCGTCGTCGATTGGTCGGCATGTACGCTAGCTACATACTCGATCGATCTGTCAAAAAAAAAGCGGTAGCATGAACGGACGATGAGATACATAACAATTACTTCCGATGGAAATAAATCTCAGCTTTAAATGATTAAACAACATTTTCCAGATTTTTAACAAATATCAAACCTACCCTTTTATATACTGAACAGTAGAATGGACCGTAAAAGTTATCCAACACGATGTCAAACCGGACCCATGACTGCATCAACTCGATCGTCTTTGAGTGATTGATGTGGGGAGGTTCAGCTAGCGCTTTTGGCTAACGGGAGTGAGTGACTAGTGAGTGTGAATGGATCAATAAGCGTTTGATGGGAGTATCGGTTTTCTTCTCGCGAGGAAAGCGACCCCCGGCATGGCTGGGCCGGTCGTTTCTGCGTTAATTTTTGGCCTGAACCAGATCGACCTGATAGACGATGGTGAGCGAGGGGACAGTGGGACACTGATAGTGTGTGATGTTGAGCTATTTAACCCTGAATTCTCCTCTATCAGTCGTCCATCGAACAAATCCAAACTCCCTGATCGAGTATTTTTCTTCGAGCGCAAGTGTGACCATTAAATTCGTTTGGACTTATTAATTGCTGGTTCCGTTTGCTTCTTGCCAAAGCAATATCCTGCCTCTCTTGTTTTATCGAGAAAAACAGACGGCCGGAAGGGTCTGAAACGTAACACCATTGATATATTTTTTTCTGGAGTAAATTCAATTTTCATGTTCTAATTTTTCTCTTTCTAATAACGGTGGATGGATGTTACGTTGCACAAGCTCTAGCATCGTCCGAACTCAATCCAATATTTTGTACCTTTTCCTCCCAAGAATCGTGGCCAGATAGAAAACGGGATAGTGTACTGCGTTTTCCGGTCCATCACGATCTGTCTCCTGCAGCATAGCTTGACTAGTTCGGATCCATCCAAGGAGTATAGAGTAGTAGGAGTAGTCAGCAACGAAAGAGATGTGTATGGTTGGATGGAGCAAATATGAATCGACATGGAAACACTCCTCGTGTTCGAGGGCGCTCTTGCCGATCGATTTCTCCATCTTTGACTAGTTAGGTGATTGAATTCATCTTTAAAATAAGTGTTACGTGATTAAAATGAACCGAAACCTCGCGTGCAACGCCATGCATGGAACGCACGTGTTCACAGAAAATGGCTCCATCCGAGCGCCAAGACAACCAAGAACTCAAGAATTCCAATCCCGGCCGACGCCAATAGATAGACTTCCTTTGGTCCTCCGTCTTCCTATTCGCCGGTTTAACTTTTTGTGCGAATTAATTTCCTCGAAAAGAAAATTGGTTGTGTGAAAAATGACCACTGATTCTAGGTTCTAGCTACGAGACGGAGAGGCGTTTGGACGTCTTTGAAATTTTTGTTCCTTTTTCGACGGAGGATGTTGAATTTCTTTCTGAAAAAAAAAACTTTTCTCCGGTGTGGTAGGTGACTGGTGATTTTAGTGCTACACCTTTTCTTTTTGCGTTTCTTTTTTGGTTGCGCGCACAGGAGGGAGCAGCGGAAGCTCCAGGAATGGAATCCGAGGGGACCTGCGGCGGCACACGTCCGTTTCCGCGGATTTTGACAGCTCTCCGATCCGAGGCGCTCGAGTCCACGAGGCGTACGTCCGGGCGCGCGCCCGCTAGCCCGCCCGCCCGCCTGGACGGCTGCTTCTTCTCACATCTCGCTTTCTCCGTGGCTGTCACCGCCCGCCGCCGCCGGCTGCTGCTGCCGCGAACCGTCGTGTGATCGACCGATCGATCGGTGGGCTGGACGATTGCGGTGATGCGGACGTGACGACGAGGCGGGCGCTCGATCGATCTCCCGCTCGCGCACGCAACGCACGGCGTGCGGCCAGAGCGTATCGTTGCCGTGGATGACGCGGGAACCACCGGTGGAACACCGGCGCGCGCGCGTGCGTGCATGCATGGGCGGCACGTGGAGTGGCGCGGCTGCGGGCCGCGGCGGTGTGCTGCGCTGTGGGGTGGAACTAGAAAACTCGTGTTGGAGACTTGGAGTGAGACTTCGGGTGTCTATGCATGGCTTGTGGACTGCGTGCCATCGGCTTCGGGCTTCAAAGATCTCTGGGCTTGCTCTTGCTGAACGAGGCCACCGCACACAACCCCGAGGGAAAAGTACACCGAAGGTCCCTCAACTTGTCATCGAGTTACAAAATCGTCCCACAACCGCAAAACCAGATACCGGAGGTCTCTCAACTAACAAAACCGTTCGCTTAAGGTCCTCTGGTGGTTTTGACCCCGGTTTTATCTGACGTGACGGGTGAGTCAGCGTGGCCCCACCCGTCAGCATTGCCACATTAGCCTTCTCTCTCTTTTCCTCTCTTCTCTCCCATCCCATCTCTCTCTCTCCATTGTCTGCGACTGCGAGCGGCGGGGGAGGGGCGGCGCGCAGCCGGCGGACGAGCAGCGCGCGGGCGACGGGAGAGGAGGAGGGCGTCGGCGACAGGCGGCCGGCGGCCGGCGACGCGGCAGCGGGGAAGGGGTGGCGCGCGGGCGGCCTGGGGAGGCGCGGCGCGCCGATGGCTGGGGGCGGAGCGGCGATGTGGCGGCGAGGGAAGGGGCGGCGCGCGGCCGACGGACGAGCAGCGCGCGGGCGGCGGGAGAGGAGGAGGGCGGCGCCTCGACGGCGGCCGCCAGCAGCGGCGGCGGCGATGGGGAAGCACGGCGGCCGCCCGCGGAGAGGAGGTCCATGCGGAGGAGGAACACGAGGTGCTCCCGCTGAAACCGAAGGTGGCGCCGGCTGCACGGGGGGCATGAGCCTAGAGGGGAGAGCGTCGAGCTGGCACATCACCTTCTCGATGTCGAGGACGAGGCGCTCGGCGAGAGTGCGGCTGAACTCCTCCCGGTCGCCGCGCCGCCCCTCCCCCGCCGGCCGCGCGCCGCCCCTTTCCCCGTCGCCGCGTCGCCGCTCCGCCCTTGGCCGCCCGCGTGCCGCGCCTCCCCCAGCCACCCGTGCACCGCCCCTCCCCCGTCGCCCTTTCTCCCGCCGCCGCGTCACCGCTCCGCCCCCGGCCGCCCGCGCGCTGCCCCTTCCCCCGCAGCCGCGTCGCCGCTCCGCCCCCGGCCGCCCGCGCGCCGCGTCTCTCCCGACCGCCCGCGCGCCGCCCCTTCCCCCGCCGCCGCGTCGCCGGTCCGCCCTTGGCCGCACGCGTGCCGCGCCTCCCCCAGCCACCCGCGCACCGCCCCTCCCCGCCGCCTGCGCGCCGCCCCTTCCCCCGCCGTCGCGTCGCCGCTCCGCCCTCGGCCGCCCGCGCGCCGCCCCTTCCTCCACCGCCGCGTCACCTGTCGCCGCGTCGCCAGTCGCCGACGCCCTCCTCCTCTCCCGCCTCACAGACTCGCTGTCGGAGAGAACGGAGGGAGAGAGATGAGGATGAGAAAGAACAGAAGAAGAGAGGAAAAGAGAGAGAAGAATGATGTGGCAATGCTGACAGGTGGGGCCCACGCTGACTCACCCGCCACGTCAGACAAAACTGGGGTTAAAACCACCAGAGGATCTCAAGCGAACGGTTTTGTTAGTTGAGGGACCTCCGGTATCTGGTTTTGCGGTTGGGGGACGATTTTGTAACTCGATGACAAGTTGAGGGACCTTCGGTGTACTTTTCCCCAACCCCGAAGTGTATGCAAATGATCTCTGGGCTTAAATGTGGGTGATGGGTCAAAATTACTACCTCCGTCTCAAAATAAGTGCAGCCGTGGATATTCGTGTCCAACGTTTGACCGTCCATCTTATTTAAATAATAATAATATTTTTTTTAAAAAAATAGTCACCCATAAAATACTATTCATACTTTATCATATAATAACAATAAAAATAGTAATTATAAAAAAATTTAAATAAGACGAACGTTCGAACGTTAGAAATTAACAGTGCAAAACTATATTTATTTTAGGACGGAGATAGTAGATAACTCCGGAGTCTTGTCCAACGGAGGGTGCTGAGTTTCTTTCTGAGAAAAAAAAAACACCTTTCCTCTTGTGGTTCTCCCTCCGTCCCATAAAAAAAGCAACCTATCACTGAATATGATACATCCTAGTTCTACAAATCAAGATATACATCTGTTCAGATTTTTTTACTAGAATATTTACATCCAGTCCTACAAATTCTTTTTTTGGATGGATGGAGTAGGTAATAGGTGATTTTAGTACCACGCCTTTATCTTTTGCGCGCACAGGAGGGCGCGGCGTAGTAGTAATACTCCCTCCATTCTAAAATATAAGAAACAATCATTCTTTACCAAAAAAAACTAAGGAACAATTATTATCATAATTTTGTTTGAATCAATCCCAATTAATACAATACAACGTACCCAATAGAATTAAAGATCTTGTGAGCGTAGAATTTAAAAATAATAATTTAGAAGACATGATGTGCTAATTAATTGTCATACTTTTAAAAAGTAGTTGTCACTACTAGAAAAACGATTTTTTACCAACGTTGGTCTTTTTATTTTTCCATACGGAAAAAAAACCCCTCTTATAACAAGGGGTGGAGGCACGAGCGTACGGTCATCACTTATCCACCGTCCATGCAATCCAACGGCTCACGTGCCACGCACACTTAACTGCTGTTGAAATCAGTTCCTGACAACCCATGGCATCCCAACAAGAGGCAAGTACTCCAGACTCCAGAGTCAGTTCGGTAGACGCGTAGTGCCGCCACCACTGTCGCCAACTCGCCATCGCTGCCGCCGCCGCCGCCGTCCTGGGCATCATATTGAAGCTTTGCCATTCCATCTTCTTGCTGCCTGGAATTTGGATTTTGGAACATGATTACAATGAGCAGTGCAGAGCAAAGCATGCATTCGATTCAACCATTATTCAGTAAGTAAAGCATACATTGCATAAGGCATTCATAAGTTTTAAACAACACCACTCATTACTAAGTACAATGGTGAGCAAGCCACATCGTAAATCAAAAGAGATAGTGAATAGAGTATACGATATTGAAAAGAACAAAAGCAACCCCTAGAAACTATAATCTCCATAGCTACAATATGTCTTCATTACCATACCATCAACAGTTGAACAAAGAAATAACTTAGCAAATTTGGTATTTTGACCCCAAAAGTTGAAGAACAACAACAACTAGTTGGGCCTAGACGACGGTTGGTGACGACGCGTGCGTGCCGGCAGACGGCATCGGCGGCGGCAACAGCGGTGACAAGGAGGCGTCAATGCGTCATCGATTGACTCATGACTCATGAGTGCTTCTTGGTGGGCTGCCATGGACTGGTTATTTTCAACAGCAGTCAAATGGGTATGACACGTGAGTCGTTGGATTACATGGACGGTGGATAAGTGTGTGGCCGTGCCTTTACCGGATGAAGTTAGACGATCCAAATCCAGCTCTGCGGCACTCGCACGTCCGTTTCCACGGATTTTGACAGCTCCGAGGCGCCTCTCCCGGCAGTGGCGGATACAGTATTAAAATAAAGATGAGGCGAAGATGCTCGTCTCAATATAAACAGCTAAACATAAAAAATACCATATTTATATTGTAATCATGTAAACATATAGTATAATCAATAAATTAAGGCAAATAAAAAAAATGATATTAAAATAAAGTAATAATTTTTGCGCCATACATAATTCATCATACATACTAGTAAACATATCAATTTGCAAATATGAGTCAATTCATAAAGCATGGTTGATAGATATCTTTTAAAAAATAAATATATGAGAAGATATCGTATACCCAGAATAAAATGATTATTATTTTGCTTAGAAGGGAGAGAGAGAAAAATATTAGGCACCTAACTATAGTAGGGGACGGGGGTGAGCAGTGTCGAGGAATTGACTCTGGAAAGCATCACATACGCAGGATTAAAATTGGACACTTGGACTGTTTATTTATGGGCCAATTGTGAATTGGATGTGGTGGTAGGCGGCCCAAGAAGGATATGGAGGATTGGGGCGGCGTGGGTTGTAGCTGGGCCGGCCGCCCAACCCCGCCTAATGGGTGGTACCACCCCTGCCTAGACCTGTACAAGTTGATAGATGGATATAGCAGTCTAAAATATATCCAGCCTTTGGGCAGCTAATGCAGCTAAAATATATGCTTCTTGCTTCTCTGCTAGACTTACTATAGAACAAGAAGGCAACTGCATCAGTATTGATAGATGCTCCCCTTGTAGAGAAGCTAGCAACTCAGTTAAAATTCAGAGTCTGCTTCACCTAGGCAATGTAAAACAATAAAGGCCTTCACTTAGACAATACTATGGGCCCATGGGCAATCAGTTCTTCAATATAGATTCATGTCAACCCAACTTCCAAAAAGAGTTACTGCTTTGTCTTTGCATCGGTTAACCTTTTCATTTGTGATAATTTTTGGATCTTACAGAATGTGTTTTGCTTCCTATATGTTCAGTCCATGATCAATGATAATTTTTGCAACTGACAGCATTAAGACTTGCTATGCTTTCAATTGTCCCTGCTCAACATGTTTAGCTTTAAAACAATGTAGCTCCGGAATGATTATTCGCTACTGAACACAACCTACAGCAAGGTTGTTAAGGAAAGAACAGTCATCTCTACTCTGTCAAATAATCAAGACTTCTATTTATTTTATTTTTATTCTCACATTGTCATTGAAATGATATTGTTTTCAATTTACATATATGCACATGATTCGTCACTTCCATGCCCCTAGGTCAACATCTGTCACCACCGTTGCCAGTCCAGGTGCCCCAATGAGGCCGGTGCCCTCGAATGACACCATAGCAGGTGATAGAGTCGGCCAAGATAACTCCTCTGTCAATTAACGAGTAAGTATAATACTTCATCCATTTTCTTAAACATGTTCTCTATTTGTAACTAGCACTCATGGAAAGGCTGCTCAAGCGCAAGAAAATGCAACCCGTGACAAGGATACTGATGCTTTCACAGTCGCACAAACCTATCCAAGAACCAAGATAGGTATTTCCAAAAATTCTGGATATATATACTCTATTAGGCATCATGTTTGTTTATAACATCTTGATTGGTGTAGTAGGTGCTCGATGGAATCCCCCAGTGAGCAAATTTGTTTGTTCTGTACCAGAGTGCTATCAGTGTAATTAAAATATGGATTTCTATATATGCATTGCTCTTTGGATTTACTCGGGATGGCAGCACCTTAGCCACAAGGTTTGGAGGAGGACAGCAAGCAGATGCACCAAAGGGGGCTCAAATCTGAGGAATGATGTGGCAAAAATGAGCTTGCTGGACAAGAATCCTGGTAGGACATGACATGAGTTCATAAAGCTAATATGCCTTCTCACCTATACAAAATTTCAAGAAACTCCCAACCTGTTATTCATCCGGTCCTTAACCTGGACTGGGAATTATTATTCACAGTGCTTTTCATGTTTTAAGATCATGGTTGAGAAAAGTTGCCTATGGTCATATATCTTATATTAAAATTTCAAGTCTCTGGTAATTTATTTGAGGGTTCATAAAAGCCAAGCTGATTAGTTTCTTTAAAGGGAATGTTTGGTAAGAACTTTCTGATTTTATTTGCTGAGTTACATAAAACTGATGAAGAGATACTGATCGAGTTTGACAAGGTGCAAACCACAATTATTTGCTTGTTTCGTAAATCATAAGTACACATATTTGCAACATTCTCAAGAACTGGAGTGTGCATCAGGATTTGCTATCGGCAACAAATAAGATACTTTTACAGGACACTGATTTTGACAAGGTGAAAGCCCATAATAATCAAATCTGATTTTCTTTTTCTTGTGTTGTTTATGAAATAAATCCTACATAACCCGGTATGATCAAATGGTTAAAAAAATAATCTTTGTATGTTCTATTTATTAGTACTAGAGATTTATGTTGCCATGAGAGATAAATTCCGGTTGTTACAGTAATGAGGTGCTTTATACATTCCTGTTGTTACAATAATAAGGTGCTTTTAGCTCACAGATCTAGCTAGGGGTCTCACATGTTCAGAATAGTCATGGAGATATTAATTTGCTGGTTGCAGATTGCTAAGGCGAGGGCATTGTTATATAATATAGCTTTTTTTTAAGAAGAGAAAGTTATTTTGTAACTATCATTCAATGGAGAATGGAAATAAACTGAATTTGATATGTTTCTATTTGCAATAATATATGTTATGAAAACGTGCCTTGCACGTACATGTTCACTAGTATATATATGTGGCACACCTTGCTGCGGTCTAGTTTTGTCCTCACGGCTCAAGACAGTGCCATCACTATTAATACCATCACAATGGTCCCGGCTAGATTCCGGAAAGACATCTCCTCCGGCGTGCCCAGCGGTGAGCAGCTGCGGACATGGAGATTCGGGTTGCCGTCGGCCCAGACGTCAACGTCGGCGCGGAACTCCAGTGTGCCCTCCAGCGCGTTGTCGGCCACATCGAGGAGGCGGAGCGACGGCAGCCACGTGATGGACACTGGAATCTCGCCGGTTAGGTTGTTGGCTACGAGCCAAGTCAGGGAACCGAAGGCTGGATCGATGAAGCCGCTGAGGCCGAGACGGGACAAGTCGAGCCTCGTGATCTTGCCGCCGCCACCGCCGTCGCAGTAGACGCCGATCCAGCCGTCGTAGGGGTCGTTGCCCCTCCAGCTCGCGGCGAGGACCTCGGGGAAGCCGAATGCCGCCGCGATGGTGATGAGGTTGTCGACGCGGGGATCGCACGAGCCATGGTCGGGTCGGCAAAAATTGTTGTTGAACGCGGCGATGGCCATGTCGGTGTTCACGTTGCTCGCGAACACCGGGAGTGATCCTTGGAGGAAATTGTCGGTCAGCGACACCGACGAGAGCAGATTGAGACGGACCAGAGACGGTGGCACGACCCCGGTCAGGAGGTTGTGTGCCGCCGTGAACACCACCAGCCCGTCCAGGGCCGTGAAGTCGGGCAACGGCCCGGAGAAGCTGTTGCCGTCGATGAGGAGCGTCATGATGGTCGGGAGGTTGGCGATGAAGCCGATCGGTCCGGAGAGGCGATTGTTGCTGAGGTCCAGCGTGATGAGCCACCTGGAGGCGAAACTCGCCGGCACCATACCAGACAGCTGGTTGTTGGACAGGAGCACCGAGGTGAGGTCAGGATAAGCGCTGCCGTCGCCCAGCAGATGCGTCGGCGCGCCGGTGAGCCTGGCGTTGCTGGCGGAGAACCACCTGAGACTGGAGAGGCGGCGGAGATCGCGCGGTAGCTCCCACTCCTTGAGCCTCGTGTTGTTGTTCAACGAGAAGACCAGCAGTGGCGGACGCAGGATTAAAAACAAGATGGGGCAAAAATATTTGCTTCATAAGGAGAATTAAACGAAACAAATACCATATTTATATTGTAATCGCATAAAATATAATTAAGATCAATATATACCTTCAAGTTCTGGTTGTTCTTATGTATCTTCAATCACAGTCTCAGCAGGCTATGGAATGTATAGGAGCATCATCTATGTGGATACTTAGACTTGGATGAGGGAAGCATGTGCTAGAACTTCTTTTTGTCAAAAAGCTGCCCAAATCTACAAAATCAAAATTCAAAGGAAAATAAACAATCAATCACTTGTTGCTTCTTATTGATTCATTTGCTATTGTCTATCAAATTGAAAAATCCACAACAAGTGCATGTTATACCTTGATTTCTAAACCTCTTGTCGATGGGTACTTCTATCACCAGGCATGGCATTCAGACTCAATGGACTTCCTCGCCCGCAGCCAACAACCGCGATGTTTGTAGGCTCCATCGTTGAATGTGAACAGGAACCACGCCCATGACCATGTCCTTGTTGAGTTGTTGTCCCTGTCCATCTATGTCCATAGTGGTGTTGATGGAGCAATGGAGCCTGGAGACCTGGAGACCTGGAGAGAGCTCACGGCTGCAAATTGGAACGCCGAACGCTTGTTGCTGCTGCAGTGTTGCCTGCTGCCGTGCGCGTGCTCTGCTGTGACTTGCGGACTGCTGCTTGCTGGCCAGGAGCGGCGGGGAGCCGGGTCCTTGATCACGCGGTAGCTCCCACTCCTTGAGCCTCGTGTTGTTGTTCAACGAGAAGACCACTAGACCAGTAAAGAGCGAAGGCCCCGGAAGAAGTCGGGTGGCACCTCGGTGAATCTGTTGTCGTCCAAAAGCAGCTGTAGAAGAAACGGGAGCACCACCGAAGGAAGCCGGCCGGTCAGCATGTTGCGGCGGAGGTTCAACAGCCGGAGCGCACCGAGGAGGCTGAGCTCGCTCGGCAGCGTGCCATTCAGGCTGTTGTGACCTTAGGTCACGAACAAGATCGAGGAAAGGCCGGAAAGAAGTGTTTTCCCGTCTATCCTTAGTAATGAGCTTAAACAGCAAACACAACTTTTGAGGATTACTTTTGTATTAAAAAATGTCTTGTCTTGCTATAGGAATTTGACCGGCTTTTATAGCCTACAATTTTACATGTGATATTACATTTCTGCCCTCATGGGATTTAGTGAACTTCCTATAATGCCTTTGCCATGTCAGCAACCCTAAGGGCATTATGGTACATTCTCAGGGTCATTATAGTCTTTTGGCTCCAGCTGGCAAGAGTGGTTGAGAAGTGGCCCCCACAGAATCTTCTATTCGACTCATTCTTAGCTCGAAATACGTTTTCCCTTCGAGTTCTCTAGCCGAATGTCTTCTATGCTTAGGGGCTCACACGTTCTTGACCAACTTCCCAGTCGACAAGGTTCACCTGCCATGTATTTAGAATTCATCTCCAAACAAGATAGGTTACATGCAAATAGTGAGAAACAAACTCAGGTATGTCCTCCCACTCGAGAGTGTTTTCCTGCTCGAGAGTGTTTTCCCGCTCGAGAGTATTTTCCCGCTCGAAAGTGTTTTCCCCTCGAGAGTATTTTCCTCCTCGAGAGCATTTTCCCGCTCGAGAGTGTTTTCCCGCTCGAGAGCATTTTCTCGCTCGAGAGTGTTTTCCCACTCGAGAGTATTTTCCCACTCGAGAGTGTTTTCCACTCGGGAGCATTCTCCCACTCAGGGTATTTTCCACTCGAGGGTGTTTTCCCGCTCGAGAGTATTTTCCCCCTCAAGAGTGTTTTCCACTGGGGAGTGTTTTCCTACTCGGGAGTGTTTTCCACTCGAGTGTATTCCCGCTCGGGAGTGTTTTCCCACTCGAGCATGTTTTCCTGTTTTATACTTAGAAACTTTCCAGGAATCATCGCTTCGGTGTTTTGACCAGATAGGGGGAAGGGCATTGGCCCCCTGCTACAACAAGCCCCTCACGGGTAAGGGCGATATGTGTTTTTCGGCCGAAACCGTGTTTGATATACGACAGGGAGAAAACCGCCGTCCTCCTATTTGGTCGAAAACACGCTTGGTCAAATGATATTTGAAAGGGTTTGTTTATTATTTTAATTTATATGTTTTCCGTACATTTTCTTACCTTTCGAAGGAGTGACGAGGTCAAGAGCATTTTACTTCGTCGCAAGATTTTATCTTATTTCAACTCAAATGAGAGCGAATAGCGTTCGAGCAATCATTTGGTTGGTTTGCGAGCTAAGGTAAAAGAGTTCGAAAACCGCAGTCCTCCTTACCTTTCAAAGGAGTGACGAGGTCAAAAATATTTTATCTCGCCGCGAGATTTCCTCTTATTTCGACTCGGACGAGAGCGAATAGCGTTCGAGCCATCATTAGGTTGGTTTGCGAGCTAAGGTAAAAGAGTTCGAAAACCGTCGTCCTTCTTACCTTTCGAAGGAGTGACGAGGTCAAAAACATCTTACCTCGTCGTGAGATTTTACCTTATTTCGACTCGGACGAGAGCGAATAGTGTTAGAGCGATCATTAGGTTGGTTTGCGAGCTAAGGTAAAAGAGTTCGAAAACCGCCGTCCTCCTTACCTTTCGAAGGAGTGACGAGGTCAAAAGCATTTTACCTTGTCGCTAGAAGTAGGGCGTGCGGAGTTTTTTCCTCGACTTTGTTAGTCGAATGTTTTTGACTCCGGGCGTGCGCAGTGTTTTCCTTGACTTCGTTAGTCGAATGTTTTTAACTCCGAGCGTGCGGAGTTTGTTTTTTCTCGACTTTGGTAGTCGAGTGTTTTTAACTCCGAGCATGCGGAGTTTTTTTTTCTCTCGACTTTTTATTGTTATTATTGTTACTTATTTTTTGTTAATCGAGTTGGATTTTCACTCCGAAGCGTGCGGAGTGTTTTCTCGACTTTGGTAGTCGAGTTGGATTTTCACTCCGAAGCATGCGGAGCGTTTTGAGTGTTTTCTCGACTTTGGTAGTCGAGTTGGATTTTTACTCCAAAGCGTGCGGAGTGTTTCCTCGACTTTGGTAGTCGAGTTGGATTTTCACTCCGAAGCGTGTGGAGTGTTTCCTCGACTTTGATAGTCGAGTTGTATTTTCACTCCGAAGCATGCGGAGCGTTTTGAGCATTTTCTCGACTTTGGTAGTCGAGTTGGATTTTCACTCCGAAGCGTGCGGAGTGTTTTCTTGACTTTGGTAGTCGAGTTGGATTTTTACTCCGAAGTGTGCGGAGTGTTTTCTCGACTTTGTTAATCGAGTTGGATTTGTAAGCACACAGAGTAGTTTTTTATACAGGTTCGGGCCTCCATTATGGATAAAAACCCTACATCCTGTTTATATACAAACTTTAGGAAATAGTATCTTACAATCGGGGAAGTATACTATAAACTCGAACTCTTTTTTGTTAGGCGTAGAGCTTCTTCAAATAAATTGTATTTCTTTTATGCTTTAGCTCTTCCCTGTCAAGATATGCCAACTTGAATACATTTGTCTCCGTCTTTTTTCTTCACTATGAATGGTCCCTTCCCATTTCGATTCAAGTTTCCCAACAGCTACTTCATTAAGGACTTTTCTTAATATCAAATCACCTTCTTCTATTTTCCTCGTTTTCACCTTTTTGATATAGTAGTTTTTGGTTCTGTCTGTGTACGTTGCCATTTTTTCCAATGGCTCAACTCTTATCTCGTCTAGTATTTCCAAAGTGATTTCCCTTCCTACTTTATCTTTTGTTCAAATACCACTCGAGGTGAATTTCCCCCACTTCACTTAGCGTCATTGCCTCATCTCTATAGACTAGCCTAAAAGGGGTCATTCCAGTTGATCGAACTATTGTGGTTCTTAGGGCCCAAAGCACCGATAGCAGGTCTTCCGACCATTTTCCCTTAGCTAATCCTTCCAACCTTTTCTTTATGGCTTTCATGATTTTACCATTTGCTCTTTCCACCGCTTTGTACTTTTTTTTGACATCAATTGTATTCTCCTAGCTTCTTCTTTTTCAGGGAGTTGTGCGCTAACAACGTATTTGAGGATCGGTTCTCTCCAATCATCCTTGTTTTCTATGCACATCACCCCTTTCCTCTCATAACTTGGTTGAGTGATCACATCAAAGAATGAATTTTCCAATGGTTGGCCTGCAACAACTGCTTTTGCTAACTCATCAGCTTCTCCATTTTCCTTTCTTGTTATTACTTTTACTGTTATCCCAAGAAAGTGCTTTTCTTTCAATCTTGCTTCTTCCATGTACTTGGCCATTGTTTCTTCTTTTGCCTCAAAAGGTTTTGGAAAAATGACTGGCCACCAACTTTGAGTCAGTTTTGATTATTAGACGTCGAGCCCCCAGTGCTCTTGCCTTTCTCATAGCTAACAAAACTCCTTCATATTCTATTGTGTTGCTTGTAGATGGAAAAGTTAATTGAACTGAATACTTCAATGTTTGCTTCATTGGTGTTTTTACCACTGCTGCGGCTCCTGCACCCATAACATTGCATGCTCCATCAAGAATTACTATCCATGGTGTTTCATTTTCCTCTTTTTATTCTCCACTTCACTAGGAGTCCATTTTGTGGGCTTGCCAATGTTGGCATGTCTTGTAAGTATTTCTTCAAATCATCGAAAGTTTCTTGACATTCAACTGTCCACTGAAGTTGTTTGCCCCTCTCAGAGTTTTGAAAAAGGGGAAACCCTTTTCTGCTGATTTGGAGAGGAATCTGCTCAAAGATACCATTTGACCCGTCAATCTTTGCATTTCCCTTATATTCTTGGGTGGCTCCATTTGGTGAATTGTTGTGATCTTGTCCAGATTTGGCTCTATTCCTCCTTTGGACACCAAAAATCCAAGTAACTTTCCCACTCTAACACCCAAGATTTCTTCCTCAATATGCTTTTCCAGGGTCATGTTCATCCAACTGTACTTTCCTCGTTTTCCCTTCGGGGACTGATTTTTGCATCTTTGTGTATTCTCCATGTTTCTGATCAACTACATGTACTCCTTTCACATTTGGTGTTCCCTGAAATTCGAACTTTCTTGCTGCCAGTTGGCCACTCCGAACTGTTATTACTCCTCTTGGTCCTGTAAGTTTCATACATATGTGATTGTGATGTTTTATTTTCCATCTCCAATGAAGTTCACCTGTTTTTTCTCCTCTGTTTGTAGTCTTGTTTGAACTTTTTCATGGCTTGGCGGTATTTTCCATGTTTTGTTCTTCCCCTTGGGAAACTTGCTTGTTCTTTGACTGCTTTTTACCCAACAAAGCGACTTCTTCTGCTTGCACCCTCAGCTCATCTTCTTCTCCTCTTGCAAAGCTTTCCATTCTTTTAAACAAGTCTTTTGTTGTTTTTGGCCTACTTCTTGCAAGATCAAAACGGAGAGGTTCGGGTAGTAAAGCCCTTTTTGCTCCTGCTATGAGCATTTCATCATCTACTTGTTTGATCTAGCATTTGACTCTTGAGAACTTCACAATGAAACTCCTCAAAGTTTCCCCCGGCATCTGCTTCATGGCATACAAGTCATCTGCCTCTTTTGGTTCTTCGTATGCTGTTGGCTAGGGTTTTGCCTCGCTTGAGTGTGTGGTGCTTGTATATGTGGAAAATTGGCTTGATATGTTTGGATTTGAGGTACTTGGATTTGTGGAATTTGTACTTGTCATATGTGGGTTTGAGTGTTTGTTGGGGGATTTAGGCATGAGCTAGTTGATTTTGAGAGTTTTGCATTTGAGGGAGCTGAACTTGAGGAAGATGGGTTTGAGCGAAAAATTGAATTTGAGTGGGAAGTTGATTTTGAGCGAAAAGTTGGTTTTGAGTGGAAAGTTGGTTTTGAGCGAAAAGCAAAGTTTGAGTGGAAAGTTGGTTTCGAGTGGAAAGTTGGTTTTGAGTGGAAAATTGGATTTGTGTTTCATCATCCACTTGTCTGATTTGACATATAACTCTAGAAAACTTGACAATGAAACTTCTCAAAGTCTCGCCTGGAAGTTGCTTCATGGCGTACAAATCATCTGCTTCCTTTGGCTTTTCATAAGCTCCGATGAATCCTACTCAAAGTGTTCAAAGTGTCCCTCATATGCTCTCCCACGAGTAGATTGTCATAGGGGGAATTGTAGTATACCACGACAATGCCACTCCTTCCAACATGGTCGGAAGTATTTTAGCTTTTGTTGTATCATCTCCCCCTGCTGCTTCAACTGTTGTTTCATACACCCTCAAATGTTTCATTGAGGTTTGTATCTCCTTTGTATTTTGTGACGTTTGATAACTTGAAATTTACTAGTCAAGGTGCCATTTGCATGTTCTGACTTAAAAAGGATTCTTAGTGTCTATTCCTCTGGTTGGTTGAAAGTAAGGTTGTGTGGATTAGAATTGGAAGGATTCTTAGTGTCTATTCCTCTGGTTTGGTATTCGACCTGTGTATTGTATGTGATTGGCCATTTGTGGGATGTATCCTTGTTCAAGTATTATTTCCGGTTGTTGTACATGGAAAGGGGAAAAACCTTGGGAATGTTGGTTATGATTTTGAATTGCTTCAGTATTTGGCGCTTGCATATGTACAAAGTTGGGTTGGGATGTTTGAACTTGAGGTATCTGAATTTGGGGAATTTGCATTTGTGGTATGTCATTTTTGTGGAAGTTGTGTTTGTGGGATATCACTTTGTGGTATTTGTATTTGCGGGATGTGAGATTGATTGTTCTGTACATGAGGTTGGGGATTTGGGTTTGGTTGGAAAGGATTTGATGATTTTGGTTCGGAGGGATACGGATTTGATGGAACTGTGTTTGAGGATATTGTATTTGGGTGGGAATTTGGGTTTGAACGGAAATATGTGTTTGAATAGGAATGTGCGTTTGAATGTGAAGTTGGTTTTGAAGAGAAAATTGTGTTTGAATAGGAATTTGGTTTTGAACGGGAGTTTGGGTTTGAGCTGAAAATTAGGCCTGAACTGTATTTTGGTTTTGACTAGGAGTTGGAATTTGAGTTGGATTTTGAGTAAGAATGGGAATTTGGCTTTGAGGTGGATTTTGGATTTGACAGGAAACTTGACGTTTAGGTGGATTTTGAGCATGGATAGCTTTGGCACTTTCTCCTCCTATGTTTTCCTTCTGGGCATTTTCCTTTGCCTAATCTGATTGATTTTCACTAGCCCCTGGTGTTACATCTTGATCGCTTGATCCTCCTGCTCCTACTGCCTGGTTGTGTAGGGCTTGCAACCTTTGCAACTCTCTTTGTAACTCCTCATATTGCCCTTTATTCACCATGACAGCCCCTTGTGCTTGGACCAACTCGGCAAGTTCTACTTCACTGAGGGCACCACTGTTGTGACCTTAGGTCACGAACAACATCAGGGATAGGCCAAAAAGAAGTGGTTTCCCGCCTATCCTTAGAAATGAGCTCAAACAACAAATACAACTTTTGAGGATTACTTTTGTATTAAAAAATATCGTCTTGCTATAGGGATTTGACCGGCTTTTATAGCCTACGATCTTACATGTGATATTACATTTCTGCCCTCATGGGCTTTAGTGAACTTCCTATAATGCCCTTGCCATGTCAGCAACCCTAAGGGCATTATGGTACATTCTCAGGGTCATTATAGTCTTTTGGTTCCAGCTGGCAAGAGTGGTTGAGAAGTGGCCCCCACAGAATCTAAAATTCGACTCATTCTTAGCTCGAAATACGTTTTCCCTTCGAGTTCTCTAGCCGAAAGTCTTCTATGCTTAGGGGCTCACACGTTCTTCACCAGCTTCCCAGTCGCCAAGGTTCACATGCCATGTATTTAGAATTCATCTCCAAACAAGATAGGTTACATGCAAATGGTGAGAAACAAACTCAGGTATGTCCTCCTACTCGAGAGTATTTTCTCGCTCGAGAGCATTTTCCCGCTCGAGGGTGTTTTCCTACTTGAGAGTGTTTTCCACTCGGGAGCATTTTCCCACTCGAGAGCATTCTCCCGCTCGAGGGTATTTTCCTGCTCGAAGATGTTTTCCCGCTCGAAAGTATTTTCCCCCTCGAGAGTGTTTTCCACTAGGGAGTGTTTTCCCACTCGGGAGTGTTTTCCACTCGAGTGTTTTCCCGCTCGGGAGTGTTTTCCTGCTCGAGAGTGTTTTCCTATTTTATACTTAGAAACTTTCCAGGAATCGTCGCTTTGGTGTTTTGACCGGATAGGGGGAAGGGCGTTGGCCCCCTGCTACAACATAGGCTGACGCCCACCGTGGAGATGGAGATGGTCCTCCCGACGTCGTTGCAGCCAACGCCGAGCCACCGGTCGCCGCACGTGTCGGAGCTGGCGAGCCAGTTGAGCGCGTTGTTCTCGCTCGTGCCCATCACCTTCGCGACAAGGTGCATGTTCGCGACGTCGCCGGCATGCGTCACAACACTATCGATGACGGTGGTGGTGGTGGAGAGGAAGAGAAGGCCAAAGATGAATGGAAGAAAAGCGAGCTTGTCCATGGCTGCCTCCCCTGCATCTGCTCCGGTGAGGTTCTTCTTGCAAGTTCCTCCTACCTATGGTGTGTTTGGGTGTTGGAAATTGACGTGACCATACTGGCAATTTCCTCATATGCCTCATAAATTAAGTGCTTCTTTAATCCTTTTTCGGACAAACACGTAGGCCTGGTTTAGTTCCCAACTTTTTCTTCAAACTTCCAATTTTAGCGTGAACTAAACACACCCGTACTTCCAATTGTTTCTCAGCTTTAGAAATCGAATTGACTAACAATGCGATTGTTGCGTAGTTATCGTTTGGGACGTCAAACAAACAGGAGATGGCATGACATAACCTAGGTCAAAGATCTAGCTAATTAACAGTTTCAAGGGCTAGACAGGCCATATATATGAAAAAATAAATTGTGAATTACATGTTGCAATGGGATACGACCATGTCAACAGAAAAAATGTTGGATATATGTAACAGAAATGGCAGGAATCTCAACCGTCATGCACTGTTTTTCTTTTCTCAGAATAATAAGGTGCACAAATATGCACAATGAGTAACCCTAACCAATACTTGTGTATCACATCGAATGATCACAGAAATGTCGACAGGACAGAGGAATAACACGTTAACTATGAGGATAGGGAGGGTGACCCGGTGAGAGCGAAATGTGAAGAACAGGAACATCTCTTTTTTCCCCCTCTCTTGCACTTGTACTGTTGTACAGTCTTTTTTTTTTCATTCCTTTTTTCCCTCTCTTGCACTTGTACCGTTGTACACTTTAAGTATGAGGACACAGGAATGCATTTCCTATTGATACTTTCCAGACCAGCTTTTAAAATGCAAGATATATACACTTGATCGGCGGCCATATATATAATGTGTATAACAAGCTAGGTGAAAATATACATGGTATCTCATTTGATGAAAATCTGTTAGCACAGTATTTTTATTAGATGGAAGCATGCCACACTATTTCCTAAATGAAAATCAATAGGAAACTTCCTGATGCATATGTATAGAAGTGAACCACATAAAGAAGGCCATTGTTTCTGTCTTTCCTTGCTCACACCAGCTCCTGATGCATAAGTATAGAAATGAAACAAATAAAGATGGCATCTTCATGATGCTTGATCTGTGCACACACCAGCTCCTCTCCACTATAAAATGCTGAGCCATTTCATTTGCAGAGGGAGGAGCAGAGGGCCTGCATGTTCATGCTGCTGCCGCCAGGTACGGATGGCCAAATGGGTCACCCAGCACGGCCCGGCCCGAGCATGGACTAGGCACAACCCGAGAGCAGTCAAGCCAGCACTCCATGTTGTGCCGTGCCCACCCAATAGCATGCACGTACCGCCCAGGCACGGCCCACTAGCACTTGGGTCATGTCGGGCTGGCCTAAAGGCACAATCAGCCCATTAAGCCCAGGCCAGCCCAGGCACGGCTTAGATGTGAAGTCTTGTTCAACTCAGTTTTGCACAACCAAGTTGAAAATGCAAACTTAATTTTCATAAGTTCACAAGTTCACAAGGTCACAAGTTCAAAAGTTAAACAAATACAAACAAAACTAAAACTAAAACTAAGCGTGCGGCCCTCCCCTCCCTCTCCCTCCCCTACCTTCCCTCCTCTTCCAGATCCGGCGGAAGCTGCTGGTCGACGGTATAGATGGCCATATGGTCCGAGGCCCACGGCCTGGCCCGAAGCACGCCATTTTGGCCCGACCCAAGCACGGCACGGCCCAACTGGGGTCGTGCCCATGCCGGCTCGGCCCGACAGCCGGGCCATGCCTGGGCTGCACCCTCAGCACGGTAGGTCGGCCCGGCACGGCCCGATCAAATAAAAAAATATAGGGATGCAAAATAGACTTAAATAACTGTATAAGGCAAGGCCCAAAGAGAAGAGGAATACAAAATAGACTTATTTTCCAGCCATTTGAACACAGCTCATAGAGTTGAGGGAAAAATAGATTTTTCTGTGGAGAAGCACGATGGGCTATCGTGCCTTCGGACCGGCCCAGCACGGCCCAAGTATTATTGGGTCGTGTATGCCGCCCGTGGGCTGGAACGGCCCAGCCCGACGTGTCGGTCGAGCCATGCCGGCCCAACTAGTCTCGGCCCAGCCACGGCCGAGCTTGGACCGTGCCGTGCCAGATGGCCCAGTTGGCCATCTATAGTCGGCGGCGGGGTAGAGGTGGGTGGTTTTCTTTCGAGAAAGCTAATGGGTGAACGATCGCTGATCGATCGCGCACGTGATCGGCAAAAGATTCTATTTTGGGCCTACGGTTCTTTCTATTTCAGGCCAAGTCCATCTTCTTTCTCTTTTTGAGAAGGCCAAATTCAAAGGAAGAGGAGAATCCATGCATATGGGCCTCACGGGCCACATATATACTTTCTGTTGTTTTTGAAATTATATTTAAACTTTATTTTCGAATTTAGACGTACAGAGTTTATATATACAAAGTTTACATGTACAAAGTTTATATATACGAAATTATATGCATATGGTATCTATGTATAATGTTTTTATATTCAAATTTTCTAGGCTAAAAAATGGATGGACTTAAATTCAAACAAGCCTGTAAATGTGCTGAATGGTGAGAGAGATAGCCACAAACGTGACCTGCAACTTTTGGAAGGCAAAATTCACGCATTAAATCCACACGTAAACCTATCACGCGATTGATCGCCCCTGGCAATCAGTTCCCTCTCCCACTCAGTTTTCTTTTTTAGCACCGCTTTACTTTCCTATTTTAGTAAGTTTATACATCTAAAATTTATACACATAAACTTTATATATCTAAAGTTTATACACCTAAACTTTGTACTACTAGAGTTTATACACCTAAAGTTTATACTATGAAAGTTTATATACCCGATTTAAATTTGAATTCAAATTTAAACATATTTTATATAAAATATTTCTATACACATAGTTCATATATACAAAGTTAGCCGTGTATATTTTTTTTACACATATAGTCTATGTACATGAATAGTTTTTAGTGCAATATATTTTTTATTCTCTTTCTTGTTTTCGAACTTATTTTTCAAATTGATTTTAAAATTAGCCGGGCCCTGGTCCGAGCAGAGAGAAATAATAGGTCTTGGGTCTCGATCGATCAATGCCTCGCGTACTAGACCGCCCCTCCTAATCGCGCGTCTCTCATGCGTCGCATATTAAACGCACCCGGAGAAGGAAGGAGAGAGGAGCCGTATAGGAGGGATGGGGTCGATCGCCTGGAGCGATCAATCGCCCATTAGCTTTACCCGTTTTCTTTGCCTCGCTAGCAGGTCGCAACTGCTTGGCTTTGGGTAACGGTTGCTCGGGGACACGCAGTAGCAGTCGCGCATACGCAAAGTCAAGGCAAAAATACAAGATACAATCATTATGACATTTTTGTTTGAATCTCACCTCTAACTAATAATACAATACATTATACTCAATAGAATTAAAGATCTCGTGACTATAAAATTTAAAAATAATAATTTAAAAAAGATGATGTCCTAATTAATTACATGCGCGTCTTATATTATAAAATAATAAAAAGTAGTTGTGCTTTGTATTTCTAGAATGGATGGAGTAGTATAGAATGGAATCCGAGGGCCCTGTGGCCTGCGGCACTCGCGTGTCCGTTTCCACGGATTTTGACAGCGCAGAACGGAGAATCCGCACTGCACCGTGCAACGAGCGAGATGGGCGCGCGCCCCGCTTTCTTCGCGGCTGTCCGCAGTGACCGCCGCCGCGGCCGGTCTGCTGCTGCCGCGAACGATCGTGTGATCGGTGGACGATTGCGGGTGATGCGAAAGTGACGACGAACGGGCAGGGGAAGAGACCGGAGATCGATCGTTCGCTCGCTCTCCCACCCGCGTACGCAACGCTCTGCCTGTGCTGCGTGCCGCCAGAGCGGATCGTTGCCGTGGATGACTGGATGGTGATGGTGGTGGCCGGCTAGGTTCGTGCATGGGCTGCACGTATAGTGTTGGGGAATAAGTTTATCTTAGGTCCCTTAATTTTACACCGAATTCGATTTTCGTCCATGAACCAAAACCAGATACAGCCGAACCCTTAACTGTCAAAACCGATGCAAACGAGGTCCCTCGGCGGTTTTGGCTGACGTGACGCTTACATGGCTGGTTTGATTAGGTCTCCGTCCTACGTGACATTAATGTGGTGCTTACGAGGCAATTATATCTCGGAAAAATAATAAAACCATGGGCCCACATGTTAGCTACACACAAAAAATAATTTAAAATGGTGGGACCCACGTGGGCCCAAATGTCAAATAAATATGGTGGGGCCCACATGTCATTCCCTCTCTCCTATCGGATCTCCCTCCTTTCTAATTGTGCCGCGGGCTGCCTCATAGCCGTCGCCGCCACCGTTGTTGTCGTTGTCCCAGTCCCCGCCGCCTCCGACGACGGCGGCAGCCAAAGCATGCCGGCAGAGCGGCGGGACGGAACGGAGAGGCGGGCAGAGTGGCGGCAGCGAAGTTGGCCAGAGGAGGAGGAGGCAGAGGAGGTGCCACCGCCGAGTTCCACCGCCTAGACGGAAAGGACACTGATGGCGGAGGCGTTGAAGAGGAGCACAAGCGCGGGCTCCGCACCGGGAGCCGGAGCCCGCCGTCCCTTCTCCGTGCCTCGTGTCACCGCCACCTGCCTCTCCTCGACGCTCGCCCCCCCCAGCCTATCCACCTCGCATAGTCGGTCGGGATCTGCATCCCTGATCCCATCTTCCTCGTGGGCCCCTCCGCCGTCCATCGCCGCCACGCTTGAGAAGGAGATGGAGTTCGACGGCGGCGGTGGCAGTATTGAGGGCGAGGAATTGGCCCGCGTAGGATCCTACGGCAGTGCCGACCACCACGTCGTCGGTCTCCTCCAAGAAAACACCCGTGCCCGCCGCCGTGCCTACCGCCACCGCACCCGCTGCCATGCCAACCACCCTCGCCACCCCGGCCCCCGCCGCGGTGCCCACCACGGCCCCCGCCGCGGTGCCCACCACCCTAGCTCCGACCACCGCGCCTCCCACCAAGTCCACCAAGGTGTCATGGTTATGGATACCACATACCTAATAGTAGTTGATTAAGCACGGTGGGGACCACTATATACCAAGTTTTATATGGAATCATACCTCGTATATAGAAGGAGTTCCAAATAAGAAAGGACAATAAGAGTTCTATATGGAAACGACAAGGACTACTCGGATTGTATCCATATTGGTCTCTCTAGTTTTACTTGGACAAGGGGACATATATGAGTATAAATATAAGACCCCTAGGAGGAGAGGGGGACAATCAAGATAGACCAACAAGACATACAAATCGACACACAAGCCAAGATAGGCTGCCAGACATCGACATCAAATTAGCCTAGACAGACCTAATCTAGTGCCTACAAAAGCTGACAAGAGGAATCTAGCACCATCTCTGATCTCAACGAGTTCATACTCGAGGAGGAAGACTACCCTGTCGTCGACTACGTGTTGGTGATCCATGTTGCCAAGTTGATGACAGCTAGATGGGTTATCCCAAATATTGTACTTGTGTGATCTAGATAAATATAGAGCAACACTAGCTTCGGCCAACAGGAGTAGTGCTATTACCTATCAGATAAGGGGCCTGAACCTGTATAAAACCCTTGTCTCCATCTCTTTTATCTCAATCTCGCATATACCCTGGTACCGACGATTCCCATACTATGCAAATACCGTAGTTGAGATCTCAAACGTCGACACAAGGCACCCGTCCCCGCGCCCAAGGCCAAGGCCACCCTGTCGTCGGCCTCCTCTCCCCCGGTCGGGGCTCCCATCGCCAGTGTCGTTATCCGCCGTCTTGGGGATCCCCACAGCGGCGCACGCCGAATTGCCACCGTTGGAGCTAGGACAACCCGCCTCGCTCGCCTGCTCCGCCGCCCACCCACCCGTCCGCTCCCCGGGAAGAAGAGAGAGAGAGGGGAGAGGGAAGAAGGGAGGAGTGAGGATGAGAAAGAAGAGAGAAGGGAGGAGTGAGGCTGACATGTGGAACCCACGTGGGCCCCACCATTTTTAATTTTTTTTTTTGTGTAACTGACATGTGAACCCGTGGTTTTTATTATTTTTTAGGATAGAGTTGTCACATAAGTGCCACGTCAATGTCACGTGGGATAAAGACCTAGTCAAACCAGCCACGTAGGTACCACTTCTGCCAAAACCGCCTTCTAAACCGTAAGAGACCTCGTTTGCACCGATTTTGATTGTTCAGGGGCCGGTTGTACCTCGTTTTGGACTAGAGGTATATATAGTAGTAATTCGCATATTTAACGCCACCTAGATCGCACGCTTGACGCATGCAAGGCAAAACCCAGCAATATATATAAAACGGACGGCAAACAAATCGATCGATCGTGTCTGTGTGCGTCGTAGTCGTACGAGACACAAGTAAAGCATGTCAATGCCGGTGCTCGCCCTGCTCACCCTTCTCGTCGCCGGCGTCGCGGCGGCGGCCACGCATCCCGGTGATGCCGTCGCCATGCGATCCCTCGCCAACACGACCGGCGCCGCCAGGACGCTCCAGTGGGGGGCTAGCTCGCCGGACCCGTGCGGCGGCACCTGGGTCGGCGTGACCTGCAACGGCGAGCGTCGCGTCACCGCCATCAACGCCAGCCGCGGCGGCCTCACCGGCCACCTCGTCAGCGCCGACCTCAGCATGCTCATGGGCTAAGCAAGGATTTGAGATTAGAGGATGTGGAGTGAAGATAAACCATGAGACCGAATAACTAATATTGATAACAGAGGAGGTTAAATAGTCACCGTCAATAATAAGCAATGCGTAAACTAGTCCTTTAAAAAAATTTGAATTTTAGCTCTTTAATAATATCATTGGAAGTTTGAAACTAGTCTTTATTGCTAAATTCTTTTAATGTAAACTATTAAATAATCTCACAAATAAGTATCATCTATTTTACTTTGAAAAAGATGAGAAATCGCAACTAATTTTGTAGATCATATTTATTGCTAATATTTTTAGACTTGCTAACTAACTAAACTGATAATACTTTTAAGCTACACAAAATAAACTAGATAAATACTTATCTTAGCTAACTTAACATAGATTAAAAGCATGGGGGTGTAGTGGTGGTAGTGTTTTGATAGGGGGGTGTTGGCACCCTTTGGCACCCCCTACCTGCGCCACTGAGCATGCTCACGTCCCTCTCCGAGCTCGACCTCAGCTTCAACGCCCTCCGCGATGACCTCCCCGTGCTGCCGCGGCTGCTCGGCGGCCTCCACGTCCTCGACCTCCGCTCCAACTCCTTCGCCATCACCAACGGCTTCTTCGCCGCCTTCCCGGCGCTCGAGACCTTCAACCTCGACGGCAACGAGATGTCGACCTTGAAGCCGTGGATCCCGTACGACGTGACGTCGTGCCCCGGCCTGCGGAGCTTCTCCGCCGCGAACGTCCACTTCGCCGGCGGCTTCCCCAACTACTTCGGCAACGCCACGCTGTTCCCGGAGCTGGAGAGCCTCTCGCTGGCGAGGAACCTGCTGTGGGGAGAGACCACGCCGGAGTTCGGGAAGAGCAGCAAGATCAGGTTCCTCGACGTCAGCCAGCAGGGACACGACGAAGATGCCAGGCCCGACGACGTCATGCAGGGGGGCCTGAGCTTCGTCTCCGGCATGGCGAACCTCGTGGAGGCACACCTCGAGGGCAACGTGTTCAAGGGGCCGCTGCCGGACGCCACCAGTCTCGCCAACCTCCGCGTCTTCGACGCCAGCGACAATGACTTGTGTGGTGTTGCCAAGTTCCCTGCCGGTGTTACCGTCAACGTTGCTGGAAACCCTGGAGTTGGCACGCCATGCCCTAGTTGATTTCGGCCTTTCTCTCGCAAGATGATCCCTGCAATTTTTCGCTATTTTAATTCCATGATCTATGTATCTAGGGTTAATTAGAGGGTAATTAGATACATGCTAATATAAATTTGATGGTTTTGTATTTGTATCGGTGCCATTACATTTTTTTGCATATAGTTTGAAAACTACCACTAGTCTACATATTTTAGATGTATTGGACATAAATGTCCCCGTCTTCCTCCTCCATTTCTCGTACCAGCCGACATAGCTGAGCGTGACGAGCACCTTCCACCACCACCGCCTCTACCTTCTCCGCATCGGCCCACTGCAGCGTCTGCAGCACCCCACGCCCGCGCGCCGCCGCCGCCGCCTACCTCGAATCGCCGCTACCTGTCCATCGGCACCAACCACGCTAGGATCCGCCCTGCCGCCGACCTCCACCCCTCCGCGAGCCCTGCATCCAGCTCCAGCACCGCCGCCTCGCCGCCGCTTCTCTCCCTCCACCATCCCTGTAGCTTCGCCTGCATGGCCGCCAGCAGCTTCGATGACAACATAGCGTACAGCGCGCGCCTCTTTGTGGCGCCACCCCTTGGCTTCCGTCTCCAACAGTTGCCGCTCCGCGGCGATGATCACGTTTGCGTACTGCAGGTCCAGCACCGCGCTGTCCACCATGCCCGGCGGCATCTCGTGGAGCTTCCTCCAGTGCCATGGTTGCTGCTAATGCGAGCGTATGATTGAGCATGAGTTGCTGCTCATCTCGATGCGCAGCGGCACGTCTCGACGTTGGATGGACCCTGACAACACGAGAGTAAGAGAGAGCAGCCCCCGATGGCGCGCCTTGGCATCGCCGACGAGAGCAGCCCCCGATGCTGGTGAGCGGGACACCAAACTCCACCAGCAGGGACAGCTCCTACTCGTCGAGAGTGAGAGTGAGAGTGAGAGAAAGAGAGAGAGCGCTCCTGCTTCTACTGCTCTACCAAGGGAACCGAGAGTGAGAGGTTGAAGATGAGGACATTTCTGTCACATCTATTATCTATCTATTATATACTAAAAATCCATTAAACTTCCTACAAACACTCTCAAGCTACCTCGTGGCTCCCTCAAAACGCTCTTAAATCGCCACGTGGCACAACAAAAGAGTTGAGAACCCCTAGGGCCCGCACGTGCAGTGTATGGGTTATTTCCATAACGTGAACTAACGAAGATTACTTCCATATATAATTGTTTATGGGAGGCAAGAGATTCGAAATTAATGTCAAAGCAAAATCTAATCACATATGGCAAGATTAGGCACGTGCAGCGCATGGATTTGTAATGAATAAATGAAGATTAGTTCCATAATTGTGTACACAAGACAATATTTCAAATCTATCTCAAAGCAAGCTTGCTTAGTTTCATGAGGCAAGACTACATATATATACACCGGCTTGCATATATATATATATGAAACACCTCACCAGCAACACCTTTTAATCTGTCTGCAACACACAATTTTGGTGGCTCTATCCTCCCGTCCTCTGCAATAAGAGGTCTGCGGTAATTTGGATGAGTCATCCTTGCAATAAGAGGTCTGTGCCACCAGCCCAATAGCTGACGCCCAATCTATTAATTAAGGGAAATACTTTCTCCTTCCATCCCAAAATATAAGAATCTAGTATTGAATATGATGTTTTATAGTACAACGCATCTGGATAGACTCCCTGTCATGATTCATTGTAATAGGAAACATCTCATTCAATCGTAGGTTATTATATTTGAGACGGGGGAAGTAGATAGGACATAGCCACTGGAAAGGAATCCTAGGTTATTATATTTGAGACGGAGGGAGTAGAAAGGATATAGCCACTGGAAAGGAAGGGAGATAGAGAGAGCAGGGTGGGCAGGTCGACCTAGGAGATAACTATTTTTTCCTGTACCTATTTTTTTCAACCACAAATTCATAAATTTTTTCACCGAGAGACCAAGTCATAATGTAAAAAATCATAATAACAACAAAAAAAATGATATTTTAAATAAGATACCTGCGCAACTGCACGGCCTACCTTCCTAGTTTATGTAAAATGTGTATGTTAATGGCACAATTACAATTTCAGAGAAACATCAATGGCATAATTCTAAACGCATAAATAGTAGTGATAATTTTCAAAACTGAAAACTTTTTAATGGTGTGTATCCAATTAACCCATGTATCTATCTATATATCAATCTATTATATTATTAAAATAATTTTAAAAGAAGACACCATAGTTTCGTTCTGAATATTTAGAAATTCTCAAATTAATCGAAGAAAAAAATCTACACCGTTAGATTGTAATAGATCTAAACATAACGATTGAGATTTAATCGAAGTATGTGTAAAAGGTTGACTCGTACACGTGAAAGAGAGTGGATAATAGATCGAAGTATGTGTATGTTTTTTGAATCGGAAACGTGAAAAAGAAGTTACTCCAGAAAAAAAAAAAAGACAAACAACTTATATAATTTGAAACGGAGGGAGTACAGTTTAGGCTGCTCTGCGGGCCTAAATTATTGGCTCATATTTGCGTAGTGTGGGCTAACCTCCTTGGGCAAGCCAGCCCATCTTTAACAATGTAGAAGCCCATCGTCACACGGATACAGTGTTTTTTTTTTTTTGGAAAATACAGTATGCGAATACGCCTACAAGTACAAAAGTAGACGACTAGACCTCTCTTGCCATTGCCAGCCTTACACGTGACCCTGCGCATGCTGCTACGTGTCCCCGGGCAGCCCTCGCCCAGAAGCAGTCGCAACCTGCGAGCGGAAACCCACCTCCACCCCGTCGCCGGCCTGCCGCCGCCGCCGCTTGCCCTCCTCCGCCTTACTCGGCCTCCGGCGCCTCCTGACCCCCGGGCCATGGGTTGCTCTTCGTCTCTGCCAGGTCGTCGCTCCTCCCCCCACCAACGGATGAAAAGAGTTTTTCTTTTTCTTTTTTGTTTTCATCTTCTTGTTTTGCTTGCCTACTTGGACCTTGGATCTTTCCTTTTGCTTCCGGCGATGCTGCTGCTTGTGGGTACTGCTGTCAGCTCTGAAAGCTCTGAAGAGGCAGTAGGATTGACTATTAGGATTAGTGGATGGAGAAGTTGGGTCAATGCTGGTTTGGTTTTGGGTGTAAAATCTTGACCATGGCATTGTCCAGCGGTAAAATTTCCTGATTGATGGTGTTTTGATCCTTATTCAGTACATGTGGTCCTGGGTTTCCTTTCTTGATTTGTGATTTTGTTCCGTAGCACCAGAGGGGCTGTGAATTTGTGATCATGGAGGTTGGTGGAGCTTGTGATGGGGAAAGTTTGGTTTTTTAGGTTGGTCACCTACTCGGCTTGCATGCAATTTTTCACGGTAACATTGTAGGGAGGTTCTCGCGTGCTAGATGTAAATCTTCTGCAAAGGTGCAGGAAATTAGAATGCAAGGGATATGGACAGAATGGTTTTCATTGGGCTGTATTTATTTGTTAAGTACTATTAATGTGGAACTTGGTTTCATCCATCAAAATCGGTGTGTTGTTTCTTGCTTTTTTGACAGACCACACTCCACTTACTGCTTTTGAGTAAACTAAGGAAGAAAAAACATCTTGATTCCATGAAGCGGAACTTTCTTTGTTGAAAACTGTCCAAAAGAGATCCTAACTTCTGATGTGCTGGCAAAAATGCATTTACTGATTAACACAGCTACAAGTAGGATATGTAGTTTAACTAAATATAGGATATAACAGTATTATGGGGAAGAAGAATAGTGTGAACAAGGATGCTTTGCTATATTTCTTTCACATGTCAGCCACATGTAAGATGTAACATAATTCTAGTAAGCTTAAATGTTATGGAAGTTTCTAAAGCCTTAAAAACATGTAACCCCTATTTTCATCGTGTGGCTCTGCTAAATCAAACCTGATATGGACATGCTAAATTACTATTCCTTGTTGGAGTGTAGTGTTGTAATATTTCACATTAATTCTTCCAGCTTTCCACTTTTCCAGCTTATTTTACTCTGTTCAGTTACTCTATGTTCCTTCAGAACTCAAATCAGTTTGGCACTTTCTGGGGAGCAAACACATTTATGTATCACATATTGATGCATCCATTGTTTTTTTTTTTACAGCTAATAATGCTGGAGGGGTAGGCACTATCAGCAACGAGAATTCTGGTACTGATCCGAAGAACTTGCGAGTGAAGGTTTGGACTTGGCTCACTAATGTCTTTTTAATTATTTTAATATTTCTCATCTCCATTGTTGACATTAAGTTGAATTGGAATGAAAAAGGTTCATGCCCTTCGTTTTTATTTTACCCTATTCTGTAGTTGGTATTGCTTGGAGATTCAGGTGTTGGGAAAAGCTGCATTGTTCTTCGCTTTGTCCGTGGTCAGTTTGACCCCACTTCAAAGGTGAAACAGACACTTGATTCTTTTTTACAGGTTTCCTGTACAGAGGAAACACCATTTGATTCTCCCTATAATATGCTTATTCTATTCTATTTGTTTTATTAAATGAATTTAGGTGACTGTTGGTGCATCATTTTTGTCACAAACATTGGCGTTGGAGGATTCCACAACAGTGAAGTTTGAAATATGGGATACTGCTGGTCAGGAGAGGTGCATAAATATTAGAAGCTTTGATTAACTATTTTCCCAAGTGCATCCTTGCATTTATCTGTACTATGGAATTTCTGTACCATCTTTTGCTTCACATACATCTTCTGCACCCTTGATTTACATTGTTTGCAAGCATATGTGTTGCTATTCGTTACCAAAGAAGTCACGAGAACTGTTCAATTTTCAGGTATGCTGCATTGGCACCTCTGTACTACAGAGGAGCTGGTGCCGCAATTGTTGTGTATGACATAACAAGTCCAGAATCATTTAACAAAGCACAATACTGGGTGAAGGTATAACATTTTTTTCCTATCTGCTCTGTTGTACTTATTGATTGTGTCTACGTGATCTGTTGTATGTGCATGAACGAACAAGTTGAATGAATTTGCTCAAAGCTTTTGTAATCTACATTTATATAATTTGTGGTTCGATTTGTATTGCTGCTTCTAACTCTGTATTTTACCATGGGAAAATTGAGAGTATTTTGGAACACTCTATTAGATTTTAATCCCGGTATAATTGGAGAATTCATTTTACTGCCCATTATTATATTTGTGTGTCCTTCTATAACCCTTCTCTCTAGGGTTGTGTTTAGTATGTGTGCACTTTGTAAACAAATAGATGTATGTTGACCATGGTCTACATTTGACTTCAATAAATCATGTAAGTTCTGCAAGCAGCATCATGGCAAATGCAAAGGCAGCTTTTATTATTCAGTGAAGAAGTTTGTTTATGACTTCAATAAACAAACTGTTGCTACTTTAGTCATGCATTCTAGAGCATTTTTTATAGATAATGGATATCAATCCAACCTCTACATCCCTCATACTACATAGCCAAAGAGCTTTTATCTTTTTAGATAATGGAAATGGTTTACATTCCCATTCGACAGCTTTTATTATTCAGTATCAACTGTGGGTTTTTTTCCTATGAACAAAAGTCTATGATGATTTCCACCCTTTTTTTGTATGTGGAAAATGCAACTTCTTCACAATTTGCCTTTTACATTTTCAGGAACTTCAGAAACACGGTAGTCCAGATATGATCATGGCTTTGGTTGGAAATAAGGCTGATCTACATGACAATCGTAGTGTATCCTCTCAGGTGTGTATATATATATTTCTCAAAGAATATGTTGCACTTTTAATGGAGATATTAGATGCCGAAGCCATTATAAAGAGATTTTTAACTGTATCCTTTGGTTCTTATCTCTGAAGGATGCACAAGAGTATGCAGAGAGGAACACTATGTTTTTCATCGAGACATCAGCGAAAACGGCTGATAACATAAACCAACTATTCGAGGTATGCATCAGGAGTATCTCAGAGTCAATTGGCTTGAACAGAAACTGGAGCATATGATAGTAGAAGCCATGATTAACTTTTCTTGCGTTCAATTCTTGTGTTGTTCTCTAAGATAAATTTAGGAATCATCTTAACAGATTGTATTGTCATGGCAGGAAATTGCGAAGAGATTGCCCAGGCCAACACCATCCTGAATTCCTGATTGGTAACTGGCCCAGGAAACAGGCTGGCAACTGTGTATTGTACAACGGCAGTAAAAGCTCTGTATGCACATTGTTTGGAAATGCAACAACTGTCATGTAAAGCTTGTCAAGTGAGCGGAGTTTTTTGCTCAACACAGGCTGATAGCCTATACACATGGCCACATGGTCATTAGCAGTTGCATTATGCCGTGGGAATTTAACCGTTTCCTGTAAAAGTCTTGTGAAATTCCTGCGTTCAAAACAGAGCCTTTATTTCCAGTGCTGTGGTTCTTTTTAGGGCCTGTTTAGATCCATTTGCTGCTACAAATGGCACATGGCAAAAGTTTTGGTGGCAAAAGTTTTGGTATTGCAAAAGTACTAGTTGGTGTTTAGATGTATCCTAAACTTTTGCCATTCTAACATTAAAGTGAGAGAGAGAAAGAGAGAGGGAGTGGTCCTAAAGCATTTTTTTGGCACAATTTGCTACTATGGACTAGTAAATGCCAAATTGCTAAGTTTTGCTACTAGTGTTTAGATCGCTTCAAAATAGTAAAATTTTTGCTATTTTGGAGGATCTAAGCAGCGCCTTACATCTGAAAAAATTCTGAAACCTACGGTGTGTTTAACAGTGAGGAGGATGCTCAATTAGCAACTGATCATGGCCTTTCCATCTTATCAATGCACTTATTACCTGATTGAAGCTAAGGCGCTTGTAGCATCATTTCCTGATTCAGCCTTGACTTGACTCAGCCTGGACTATACACAGGTTCCCGAATTCCAACGCTGCCCATGTGCAATTAAACTCCATTCTGCAGAACGAATCGTATGGACTAGGACATCTGAAGGCCAGCCTAATAATCAAACCGGGAATTTTCGCTTGTCCTTCCTGGCTTTGGATTTTTCTCTCTGCCAATTAGTGGTGACTCAGTTGACCTGCTGCGTAGCTCCGGCAGTATTAGAGCAGGTACAATGGCTATAAGCCAACTATAAATATATTTTAAAGAAATAAAAAAAGAGAGAGAAGAACAGCAGGCTATAAATCTATAGCCAGCTGCAGCACGGACTCTAAGACGTAATATGTATGACAGGTGGGACCAGATATTAATAGTATAGCAAGTAACTATTGTATGAATTGGCTATTACATCGGCTATAGATGATTTGGAGCTAGTAGTGGGCTATACTATTGAACTTGCTCCTATTCTAGAAGCAAAGATTTGAGAGTTCAGACATGTAACATGTTTTGTTAAAATAAATAGTAAATAAATAAATAAAAGAGGTGGGTTAGACGTCACACACACATCTACATTTGACTTGCTATTGAAAAATGAGAAGAGAAACAGAGAAAATGTTTCTCTTTTATGTGATGATAAGATAGAGAAACAAAGAAAATGTCTCTTTGTATGTGATGATAAGATAGGAAGACATCAAGAGATGGCCAGGTGTTAGATCTTAGATGCATTTCTACCTAAAAGATCAAGAAATGGCCGAAGTGTTAGAATATTGCTTGCTTAACCAAACACCTATTAGAATATTGCTTGCTTAACCAAACACCTAAATAATCAGAAACAAGCTGACAATCCCCTCTACCTACCTAGTAGAATTCAGCTTTCCTCTGCATTTTCTGCAGGTTTGCCACTGATGATTGATGATCCATCCATGCATCTCAAGCCTCACTACATCGTCTCCTTCCTTGTGCTGTTGCTACTCTTCCACGCGGCAGCGGCGGCGGCGGCGGCCGGTGGTGATGGCGATCAGTTCAGGTACGACGGCTTCGCCGGCGCGGCGCTCGACCTCGACGGCATGGCCGTGGTAGAGCCGGACGGCAAGCTCATGCTGACCAACGTTACGTCCCAGATGAAGGGCCACGCGTTCCACCCGGCGCCGCTCCGATTCCACCACCCGCCGGCGGCGAACGGCACCGCCGCTGCGGCGAGGTCGTTCTCGACCGCCTTCGTGTTCGCCATCGCCGCCGACTACGTCACGGTGAGCGGCAACGGGCTCGCCTTCTTCGTCGCGCCGAGCAAGAACATGTCCACGGCGTCGCCGAGCCAGTTCTTGGGCCTCTTTAACAGCGAGAACAACGGCAACGCCAGCAACCGCGTCTTCGCCGTCGAGCTCGACACCATCCTCAACCCGGAGTTCCGGGACATCAACAGCAACCACGTCGGCGTCGACGTGAACGGCCTGGTGTCCGTCGCCGCCGAGCCCGCCGGCTACTACGACGACGCCACCGGCGGCGCGTTCAAGAACCTGACGCTCTTCAGCGGCGCCGCCATGCAGGTCTGGGTGGACTACGACGGCCGCGCCGCGGTGGTGAACGTGACGCTGGCGCCCGTCGAGGTGGCCAAGCCGAGGAGGCCCCTCATCTCCGTCGCCGTAGACCTCTCGCCGGTGGTGAACGGCACGGCGTACGTCGGGCTCTCGTCGTCGACGGGGCCGTTCCACACGCGCCATTACGTGCTCGGCTGGAGCTTCGCCATGGACGGGCCCGCGCCGCCGCTCGACTACGCGAAGCTCCCCAAGATGCCGGTCGTGAGCACCAAGCGGCGGTCCAAGGCGCTCGACGTCGTCGTGCCGGTGGCCGCGCCGCTCCTCGCGCTCGCCGTGGTCGCCGGCGCCTCCTTCCTCGTGTGGCGGCGGCTCCGGTACGCCGAGCTCCGGGAGGACTGGGAGGTGGAGTTCGGCCCGCACCGATTCGCGTACAAGGACCTGTTCGTCGCCACCGCCGGCTTCGACGGCAAGCGGCTGCTCGGCGTCGGCGGGTTCGGCCGCGTGTACAGGGGCGTGCTCCCGGCGTCGGGGACGGAGGTCGCCGTGAAGATCGTGTCGCACGACGCGAAGCAAGGGATGAGGCAGTTCGTCGCCGAGGTCGTCAGCATCGGCCGCCTCCGCCACCGCAACGTCGTGCCGCTGCTCGGCTACTGCCGCCGGCGAGGCGAGCTCCTGCTGGTGTACGACTACATGCCCAACGGCAGCCTGGACCGGTGGCTGCACGACCACGGCGCGCCGCCGCTCGGCTGGGCGCAGCGGCTGCACGCCATCCGCGGCGTCGCCGCCGGCTTGCTCTACCTCCACGAGGACTGGGAGCAGGTGGTCGTCCACCGCGACGTCAAGGCGAGCAACGTGCTCCTCGACGGCGAGATGAACGCGCGGCTCGGCGACTTCGGGCTGGCGAGGCTGTACGACCGCGGCGCCGACCCGCAGACGACGCGGGTGGTGGGCACAATGGGCTACCTCGCCCCGGAGCTCGCGCACACGCGGCGGGTCACGCCGGCGACCGACGTGTTCGCGTTCGGGTCGTTCGTCCTGGAGGTGGCGTGCGGGCGGCGGCCGATCGAGCACGGCGGCGCCGTGACCGCCGCCGCAGACGAGGACGGCCAGCTCGTGCTGGCCGACTGGGTGCTCGACCGGTGGCACAAGGGCGACATCGCCGCCGCGGCGGACGCGCGGCTGTGCGGCGACTACGACGCCAAGGAGGCGGTGCTGGTGCTCAAGCTGGGACTCCTCTGCTCCCACCCGGTGGCCGCGGCGAGGCCGACGATGCGGCAGGTGGTGCACTTCCTCGACGGCGACGCGCCGCTGCCGGAGCCGGAGCCCACGTACCGGAGCTTCACCACGCTGGCCATGATGCAGAACGCCGACGGCTTCGACTCCTGCGCCGTGTCGTACCCGTCGACGGCGACGAGCATCGACGGCGCGTCCTCCGTCCTCTCCGGCGGACGGTGATCGATCGAACACCAATACTAACTGACCCTCTTTAGAAACAGTCAAGTTACACACATTTTGGAACTTAGAAATTTCATCATTTGTAAACTTTCGAAACATGTACATTCAAAAACATTCTGACCAGTATGTTTCTGACGCAAATTTGTCTCTAAAAATCACATGAGGTTGTGTACAATTTTGCACGATTTTGTTTGAAAATCCGTGTATCGAGCGATCACTTGGAATTTTTCTCTAAAATCACATGAGACTGTGAACAACCTGGTATAATTTTGTTCGGAAGTCCTCATAACAAGCCATCACTTACAAAATTTCTCGGATACAACATGAGATTGTGAACAATTCCGCGTTTTTTTTTGGTTCGAAATTCCTTTGCTAAACTAGCAAATGTGGATTTTAGATCCAGTGCTACACATAGCAAGTGAAGTAAATGCACTCTCACATCTCATACTCAGTGGCATGGGTAGTCTCTGGACCTCAGTAATGGTTGCGGAGAACTGTTTAATTGTTAAGGCATTTGGGTCAACAATGCTGGTCATGGTCCAATCAATCCACCACTCCATTATTTTGCGTAGTTTTTTACCCTGTCCCAACATTGCAATGCTGCCAATGCGATTTGCAGCTATCCCATGTCCTATTGTTGTATGTTTTGCTCTAAAAAGGAGGCAAAAAATACAGTGATTTCTTCCGTTCTTGTTCACGGTCAACTCATCGTGGCCCACAATCGCGCTGTTTTTATTGACCATTTTTTGTGGGTTTTAGCGAGTAGAACATCACATCAATCGTCTTAGATTAGTGGCCAGTCCGTTCAGATTTGAGAATAAAAAAACGTCACATCATTTAATCGTCTTAGATTAGTGGCCAGCCAGCCCGTCCGGATTTCGAATTTAAAATTTAACGAAATTTGGTGGAGACAGAGCTGGTGAAATACTGCAAACTTTTCCAGCTGCAAACCGGACGCGTCTCTGGGTGACACAAATCACAGCAGGTCGCGGTCATGGCGGCCTCTCCTTTTCTTCCCCCTTTTCTTGTACTCGCAACCTCTCTCGCGTTGCGTGTTGGTTGATGTCTTGATGACTCCGCGGCGGGACAAATGGCGAGGGGAAAGTGAGCGTGCGTTCTTCGCCATGGTTTCTTTGCCGTGTCTGGTGGTGCTGCTTCTTGCCGCGGCCGTCGAGGCCGCCGGCGGCGGCGGCGGCGGTGGTGGAGTGGAGTTCGTGTATGATGGGTTCGGTGGCGCGGCGCTGGCGCTCGACGGCATGGCCACCGTGACGCCGGGCGGGCTGCTGCTGCTCACCAACGACACGGACATGAACAAGGGGCACGCGTTCCACCCGGAGCCGGTGAGGTTCGGCGGCGGCGGGGGCGGCGGGGTGGCGTCGTTCTCGACCACCTTCGTGTTCGCCATCGTGTCGGAGTTCTTGGACCTGAGCACGAGCGGGTTCGCGTTCCTGGTGGCGCCGAGCAGGGACCTGACGGCGGCGATGCCGCAGCAGTATCTCGGGATGTTCAACGCCAGCGGCAACGGCGACGCCCGGAACCGGATCTTCGCCGTGGAGTTCGACACGGTGCGCAACCCGGAGTTCGCGGACATCAACAACAACCACGTCGGCGTCGACGTCAACAGCCTCAACTCCTCGGCGGCCGCCACGGCGGGCTACTACGACGACGCCACGGCGGCGTTCCAGAACCTGAGCCTGATAAGCCGGCAGCCGATGCAGGTGTGGGTGGACTACGACGCCGCCGCGGCCGAGGTCACCGTGGCCATGGCCCCGGCGCGGCGGCCGCGGCCCAAGAAGCCGCTCCTCTCCACGGCCGTCAACCTCTCCACCGTCGTCGCCGACGCGGCGTACGTCGGCTTCTCGTCGGCGTCCAGCATCGTGCTGTGCAAGCATTACGTCCTCAGCTGGAGCTTCCGCCTCGGGGGCGGCGGCGCCGCCCCGGCGCTCGACTACGCCAAGCTGCCCAAGCTACCCCGTATTGGGCCCAAGCCTCGGTCCAAGGCGCTCACCGTCGCGCTGCCCATAGTCACCACGGCGATCGTGCTCACCGCCGTCGCCGTCGGCTTCCTCCTCCTTCGCCGGCGGCTCAGGTACGCCGAGCTGCGCGAAGATTGGGAGGTTGAATTCGGGCCGCATCGGTTCTCATTCAAGGATCTTTACGACGCCACCGGCGGGTTCAAGGACAAGCGGCTGCTTGGCGCCGGAGGATTCGGGAGAGTGTACAAGGGCGTGCTCCCTCGGTCCCGGACCGAGGTCGCCGTGAAGAGGGTGTCACATGAGTCGAGACAAGGGATGAGGGAGTTCATCGCAGAGGTTGTTAGCATCGGCCGCATTCGACATCGCAACATCGTGCAATTGCTCGGGTATTGCCGGCGCAAAGGGGAGCTCTTGCTGGTCTACGATTACATGCCAAATGGTAGTCTTGACAAGTACCTGCACGGGTGCGACGAGAAGCCGATCCTCGATTGGGCTCAAAGGATTTACATCATCAAAGGTGTCACGTCTGGCCTATTGTATATGCACGAGGATTGGTAGCAAGTCGTCATTCATAGGGATATCAAAGCGAGCAATGTGCTTCTTGATAGCGAGATGAATGGACGACTAGGTGACTTTGGACTTGCAAGGTTGTATGACCATGGAGTTGACCCGCAGACCACGCATGTGGTTGGCACCATGGGATACCTGGCGCCGGAGATGGTTCGCTCCGGCAAGGCGACCACTCGTTCCGACGTGTTCGCCTTCGGTGCGTTTCTCCTTGAGGTCACCTGCGGCAGGAGGCCGATAGAGGAGGAGGAGGTCGCCGGCGCCAGCACCGGCACTGACGACGACGACCGCTTCGTGCTCGTGGACTGGGTGCTCGGGCGCTGGCGCGAGGGCGCCATCACCGACGCGGTGGACGCCAAGCTCGGCGGCGAGTACGACGCCGCGGAGGCGGAGCTGGTGCTGCGGCTGGGGCTGACGTGCCTGCACCCGTCGCCGGCGGCGAGGCCGAGCATGCGGCAGGTGATGCAGTACCTCGACGGCAGCGCGCCGCTGCCGGAGCTGCCGCCCACGTACGTGACGTTCAACATGCTCGCCGCCATGGACACGCACCAGAACGTCTTCGGGGCGTGGTCGGTCCGGCGGTCGTCGGCGATGAGCGTCGCCACCGTGTCTGACATTGGACTCTCCGGCGGCAGATGACGTAGGCCAGGTGTTCGACATTAGGACTCCAGTTGATTAGGATCAACTTCACGTTGGTAGCACTAATTGTAGGCTGTGATTTGACCTTTTAGCTTGCAACTAGGAAGTTAGCCCGCGCAGTTGTGCGGGTATCTTATTTAAAATATTATTTTTTTTGTTGTTATTATGATTTTTTACATTATGACTTGGTCTCTCGGTGAAAGAATTTATGAATTTATGGTTGAAAAAAAATAGGTACAGGAAAAAATAGTTATCTCCTAGGTCGACCTGCCCACCCTGCTCTCTCTATCTCCCTTCCTTTCCAGTGGCTATATCCTTTCTACTCCCTCCGTCTCAAATATAATAACCTAGGATTCCTTTCCAGTGCCTATGTCTTATCTACTTCCTCCGTCTCAAATATAATAACCTACGATTGAATGAGATGTTTCCTATTACAATGTATCATGACAGGGAGTCTATCCAGATGCGTTGTACTATAAAACATCATATTCAATACTATATCCAGATGCGTTGTACTATAAAATATCATATTTAATACTAGATTCTTATATTTTAGGATGGAAGGAGAAAGTATTTCCCTTAATTAATGGATTGGGCGTCAGCTATTGGGCTGGTGCCACAGATCTCTTATTGCAAGGATGACTCGTCCAAATTGCCGCAGACCTCTTATTGCAGAGGACGGGAGGATGGAGCCACCAAAATTGTGTGTTGCAGACGGATTGAAAGGTGTTGCTGGTGAGGTGTTTCATATATGTATGCAAGCCGGTGTATATATATATATGTAGTCTTGCCTCATGAAACTAAGCAAGTTTGCTTTGAGATAGATTTGAAATATTGCCTTGTGTACACAATTATGGAACTAATCTTCGTTTATTCATTACAAATCCATGCGCTGTACGTGCCTAATCTTGCCATATGTGATTAGATTTTGCTTTGACATTAATTTCAAATCTCTTATCTCCCATAAACAATTATATATGGAAGTAATTTTTGTTAGTTCACGTTATGGAAAAAACCCATGCACTGCACGTGCGGGCCCTAGGGGGTTCTCAACTCTTTTGTTGTGCCACGTGGCGACTTAAGAGCGTTTTAAGGGAGCCACGAGATAGCTTGAAAGTGTTTGTAGGAAGTTTAATGGACTTTTAGTATATAATAGATTAGCAATTAGCAACAGATGTTATTTGGGGGGAGATGGCGTTTGTTTGTTAGATAGTATGACATTTTGATCTGAACAGTTTCAGGATTCCTTCTGCTTTGATCTGAACAATAATACTAGTACTACATGTTCGACATAGCTGAATGGAGAAAATTACTTGGTCCGAATGGAAAAAAAAAATGTGGACGAGTCTCGAACGGTCGAACTAAAAACAGAGTTTTTGTGCGGTAAAAAGATGTACAGGAAACATTGGATTGATTTTTATTGAGACTCTAGTAGTTTGAGGTCAAAACTAATCCATCCTCTAACATACAGTAGTTATGAGTAGCGCATACGTTTAGACTAGAGAGAACCAATAAAAACACTAAACACTGATAATAACACTCCATACCATGGTCGATAATAGCCCTCCCTATCAGTTATATCCAAAATATGTGTTCCTTTCTCCTCTTTTTCTAACTTCCACACTCTCTCTTTTCTCACAGACATGCTTCCCAATTACTAAACGGTATTTTTTTTCTAAAAAAAAAAGAGGGCAACGCACAAGTATCCATGAACAGCATGGTGACCGAGGAATCACGTATTTTCTGTTTCGCTCACCCACCCAAGAAGACATTAGCATCAACGAATAATTTTCATTAGAAAGTTACTTTAAATAATTATATTAATCTATTTATTTTAGTTTTTAAGCTAATACTTAATTAATTATGTGCTGATCCGCCACTCCATTTTGTGCGTTGGGAGGAAGTAACTATGGTCGAGGTAGCCGTGATCAATGCAGTTGAATTCAGGTGCCGATAAAATGAGTTAGCCCAGCTATTGGGTGTGTAAGGGTATGTTTGGTTTGGGGACGAAGTGGGATGGATTAGATATATCCTAGTTTTGTGAGATGGGATAGTTTCAGTTGTTTGTTTAGTTTATGCTATGGGATGGTTATAGTTTTCTGTTTGGTAGAAGGGATTGAGGTGGGATGGAATGGACGGATTTGTACTGAGTTAGTGCCGTCTGGGGGCGGAGGAGCTCGGCGGCACCCGGATCTGAGAAGAGCGGCGGTCACAGACGAGGCAGAGGTGGCGGCGGTCGTGGAGGCGGCGATGGTCGCGGACGAGGCGGAGGCGGCGGCGGGCGCGGAGGCGGAGGCGACGGAGGGCGCGGAGGCGAGGCGTCTCCTGGATATGAGAGGAGCGGCAACGGTGCTCGTGGATGTGCGGTGGAGCTGAGAAGTGGCGGCGGTGCTGAGAGGAGACGGCGGTGCTTGCGGACATGCGGCGGAGCTAAGAGGAGCGGCGGCGGTGCTCGCAGACGCGCGGCGGAGCTGAGAGGAGGCGGCGGCGCTTGCCAACGCGCGGCGGAGCACGCAGAGGTGGCGGATGGCGCGGTGACGCTGTTCGTCGTCCACCGGTTTTTTGCAAATCGGTTGGTCCCGGATCTGAGAGGGATATTGCTCTCTAGGGACCAACCCATCCTACCCACCTCTAAACCAAACACCCCTAAAGTGGGTCTCGCCCCATCCCATCTCATCCCATCCTTGCAAGCAAACACTACCCAAGAGAATAGATTGATCACAAGGGCGAGTGATGGTGCCATAGACCAAGGGACACGTTGATACGCAGAGAACGGAATGGTGGCTTGTTGAAGAATATGATACCGATGACGATGAGTCGACACTGTTAAGGGCTCCTTTGAATCATAGGAATGAAAAAACGGAGGAATAGGAAAAATAAAGGATTCTGACAGGAATATAAGTGTAAAACAAAGGATTGCAAAACACAGGAATGATTGTTTGATTGCACCACAGGAAAAACACAGAAATCGGATGAGAGAGATAGACTCAAAGGATTTCTTTCCAAGAGGTTGGACCTCATGCTAAGTTTCCTCCAAAACCTATATGCAATAAGCCATTCCATAGGAATTTTGTTGGATTCAGAAAACTTCAATCCTTTGAATTAAAGAGCTATATAGGAAAATTTCCTATAGGATTTCAATCCTATAAAATTCCTTCATAATTCGTTTGATTCAAAGGGGCCCTAAACTATGGATAACAGGAACACATGGTGTGTTTAGTTCCACGCCAAAATTGGAAGTTTGATTGAAATTGAAACGATGTGACGAAAAAGTTGGAAGTTTGTGTGTGTAGAAAAGTTCGATGTAACCTTTTTGGGGTTCAAAGTTTGGAACTAAGGGTGTGTTTAGTTCACGCCAAAATTGAAAGTTTGGTTGAAATTGGAACGATGTGACGGAAAAGTTGGAAGTTAGTGTGTCACCGTGTTTAGTTCCAAAATAATTCTTCAAACTTCCAACTTTTCCATCACATCAAAACTTTCCTACACACACAAACTTCCAATTTTTCCGTCACATCGTTCCAATTTCAACAAAACTTCCAAGGTGTGAACTAAACATAGCCTGTGTAGGAAAGTTTTGATGTGATGGAAAAGTTGGAAGTTTGAAGAAAAGTTTGGATCTAAGACCCTGTTTAAATGGGACTAAAACTTTTTAGTCCCAATCACATCGAATGTCTAGACACTTATTATAAATATTAAACGTAGACTATTAATAAAACCTATTCTATAACTTGGACTAATTCGCGAGACGAATCTATTGATTCTAATTAATCAATGATTAGCCTATGTGATGCTACAGTGAACATGTGCTAATTATGGATTAATTAGGCTTAAAAAATTTGTCACGCGAATTAGCTCTCATTTATATAATTAGTTTTATAAGTAGTCTGTGTTTAATACTCAAATTCATCCGATATGACAGGGACTAAAGAGTCTCTGGATCCAAACACCCCCTAAACTCGGCCACAGCTGAGGCAAAGTTCTCAACCTTACTCATTTACTGCGCGCACGCTTTTCAAACTGCTAAACAGTGCGTGTTTTATAAAAAAAATTTATATTAAAGTTGCTTTAAAAAATCATATTAATCTATTTTTAAAGTTTTTTTAAACTAATAATTAATTAATCACGTATTAATTCATTTCTCCGTTTTCCATGTCAACCAAAGAACACAGCCTGAAGCTTGTCATGGAAGCCATGGAAGCTTGTCATGAAAGCTTGTTCCTTTCCCATATAGCCATTCCCCAACGCCGCGTCCCCTCTTACGACCTCTCCCTCCGTCGGCGCGAGGCGGCAAATCCACCACCGAGATTCACCCCGCTGGAGCTCGCCGTCGTTGCGTCGCGCCGCCACCGCTGCTGACCTGCGAGCTAAAAAACCCGCGGCGGGGCAGGGCAACCAACCATGGACAATGATGGCAGGAGGAGAAAGCGGCGTCGCGATCCTCCTCCGCCGTCCGCCGGTGAGGCCGGGCCATCGCGGACGAGGAAGACGAAGAGGGCAAACGAAGAGGAGAGGTCGTGGACGCCATTGCTCGCGAGCTGATGGCGTACTTGGCGAGCTCCCGCGACGCCGCCGTCTCGTTCGTGCGAAGGGTCACGCCGGCGACCGTCGTTCGCTGCATCGACGGCGAGCATTGGGCCGCTGCCGACTCATCCGAGGTAATTCCAATCAAATCTCGCCAGGTGCATTGCAAATAATCTGCACTAATTCTGACGCTGGTTTCGCTCTGTCGTGGCAGATGTCGGGTTCTTTGCTTAACGACAGGGAGTTGGAAATCTTCCTCAACATTTGCGTCGAGGAGGACGCGGCGAACAACATCCCCGGCAACGCCCCTGACCCCGATGAATGCCGCAACATAGCCCGGAAGATGCGCGAGAAGACTGGAAAAGCTTTCACCCAAGAACAGATTAGGAACGAATGGGATCGCGAGCACAGGAGGTTCACCAACTGGTGCTGGCTGATGGGCATTGACGACAACACGGGCACGAATCAAGCCGTAAGTTTCAGAACTCAGATAGCACTATTTTCTAATGGTCTTCTGTCAGGATATACTAAATTATTAATGTACTCTCTCCGTTCCATAATATATCAATTACTCGGATCGGCAACCTCGGTTCTGGAATGTGGACTTCATTGACCAGCCGTCTCTTAGTCCACACCCAACTTGGAAGTGTTATTGATTCGTTAGTCACCTTCGCCATCCTAATACCCGAGACTGCAGTGTTCTAAGTTGGTTAAAGCCGTCGTCTCCTGGGATGCCCGGCTGGTCGGGCAAGTATTAGTGAAACGGTAACGCGCAATCAATAACTACCCTGCTTAGGTATGAGCTTCCAAGTCCCGAATCCTTTTGTCTCAAGTCTGCCTTGGTAATGTGACCACACATCCTTTGATGATGGAAGTGTTGTTTCCCAACAATCCACCCCGGAATCCTAGTCGGAGTAATGTATCTCTACATACTATCGCGCTAATGTAATCGGGTTCTCAGATCATACTCAATGAGGGGTGGCTAGTATCCCGAAACTTTGAAGAACATGAGTTAAGTAATTCATTCACTTGGTTTCGCCACCAGTCAAAACGCCCTAAAACCCAGTAGGTTTTCTCGATCACCATTCTACGATTTTATTTCCACCTCATAAAAAGTAAATGTTAGTACCCGACTAAAAGGAGGGAATCAAATAAAAGGTAAAGCTCTCGTTTTAAAAAGTAAAGCTATCGATTAAAAGGTAAAGCCATCTATCACTTACTTTCTTAAAGGCATACTAACCGTAAACCCTTGACCGAGTGAAGGCGAGCCCGGTAAAAGCACTAAGTGTATTGGCTAGCTTGTACTTTATTAGATATCAAGTGTTTGATGTACCAATTACTTTATTGTGTCAACTACTAAAACTAGTTTATTGAATGCAAAGGTAACTCCCTCGATAATTGATTAATTATTAAGAAAGAGAATTAGTTAACCTCCCTCCCTCGAACTGAGCTATTTCTTGTGTATTCAATCGTATGCACGAGGACTGTCCTCTCCTCTGCTCTATCTCCCGGACAGGTATGAAAGTCATAATTCTTTGGTGTTTGTAGTCAACGGAATGAGCGGAGGGAGACACATCCTTCCATCCAAAGGTGTGTGTGTCCCGTAGCGAGTGGAATGTACTCCCTCCGTCCCAAAAAAAGATAAACCCTAGGTTTTCGTGTCCGACGTTTGACTGTCCGTCTTATATAAAAAAATTTATAATTAGTATTTTCATTGTTGTTAGATGATAAAACATGATTAATACTTTATGCGTGACTTGTCTTTTTAATTTTTTCGTAATTTTTTTGAATAAGACAGTTTTATATGAAATTTTTTTATAATTAGTATTTTCATTGTTGTTAGATGATAAAACATAATTAATACTTTATACGTGACTTGTTTTTTTAATTTTTTTCATATTTTTTTCAAATAAGACAGACGATCAAACATTGGACATGGAAACCTAGGGTTTGTCTTTTGTTTTGACGGAGGGAGTAGCAATTTAGGACTGAATATGACATTTCATAGTACAATAAATCTGGACATCCAGTCCTAGGTTGATATATTCAGGGTTCACTCTATCGGTTGAAGGTTTTTGATCGGGGGTCACCGAAATCCCGAAATTTCGGAAATTTCGGTCTGAATTTTCCGAAATTTTGAACAAAATTTAGTTGAATTTGAACAAATATTACCCAAATTTATGGAAAAATTCAAAAATTTCAGCCGAATTAATATCGTATCGGAGGGGACCAAAATTTCTGAAATTTCGGAAATTTCGGCCCTGGATATATTATGGGACGAAGGGAGTAGTATATTAGCCATCTGGATCTGTCAATGCTTGGTTATCAGTACTTCATTCTATTTACTATTGCATATGTCCAAGCTTGCTGGGATTGCTTTTCCATTCTTAATCATAGAACAAAGTAGTTGGAAATTTTTTATATATTTTTTTCTTGGGTTGGCATTGCTGCAGTGTGTTCACCCCCTTTTTATGCTTGACTTAATTGGATTCATGCCATTGTAAATTTGTCAATTTAAAAAAATACCATTACTATTTGCGATACCAATTTAACCCTTTATGGTTTGTGCTTGCATGGCATCTTGCCCTCTTTGTTTCAAGGCAATATATCTGTGCACCTGGATTTTATAACTTCTTCAAAGTTGTTTCTTGGATTGCAACTGCAGTTATAACAAGCTGTCAACATGTTAAGGCAATACTTATGTAGTTATGTCTCCCTCAATTTCGGACCATATACTGAATTTCATGTGTCCCTGAACCTTGCAAACAAGATTTTATTCTCCTGTCGTAATAACTCGCAATTCACTTTCGAACTTTGACCATTCATCTTTATTTTTTGAATATTTACATACATTAGATAGAAACGATGCCATGTTATTAAAGTGGGGTATGCCCTAAATATAGGCATACAAATTTTGTTCACTTTGGTCTAATAGTTTAATGGAAATTAATGGTCACAGTTTAAATGAGAAAGTTAAAATAGTCGGTTATTAAGAAACGGAGGGATAACATGCCAAATATTCCCGGCGTATGTTACCTTCAGTTTGACCCACTTTACTTGTTTCATTTGTTGCAGCTGACTGGCAATATTAATATGTTCCTGAATTTAGTATCTGTGCATACATTTGTGAACCTAGTGACATTTCTAATTGCTTCTGGTTTGGGGTTAGGATCATTTTATGTACCAGTTTGTTTACAACATTTTGAGCTTAACGTTAGATTGGTACTGCATACTTCCATCCATTTCATATTATAAGACGTTTTTTACTATCTTTTTGCTAAATCAAACTTCTTTATGTTTGAACAAGTTTATAGAGAAATATAGCAACATCTACCACACCAAATTAGTTTTATTAAATTTAACACTAAATATATTTTGATAGTACGGAGGGAGTAGCATTTATAATGGAAGTAGGCTGTTTGAGCAATACTTCAAGTACAATTGCTATTGTACTATTAATTGTAGTTCCAATTCTGTACAATTGCTATTGTTCAGCTATGTCTTCAGTTCAAAAAAATGTCTGTCGACACATGTTAAACCTTCTTGTCTGTTTTCTTGTACAAAGAAATACAAGCATGTCCTCGAGTTCTTTGAAAACAACCGAGTGCCTGCAGCGAGAAATGTTGGTGGTAACTACGGACATGTAGCCGGAGGGGGTGACGACCCCGATCCCGGCGACGATGCGGTAGACGTCACAGGAGTAGGCGCAGAGGGATGGGCACAGGGAGGAGGAGGAGGAAGTGCTGCGGCCCGGCCGGAGGAACCGGCATGGTCGCCTACACCGAGCAGCAGCCCTTCGTCGTCTGCCTCATCGGATTCATCTGTCGCACCGGATTCATCCAGGAGGAGGCAGAGGGAGGGCGAGAAGATTAAGGAGGCAGAGAGAAGATTGATATACCACCAGTCTGCTCCTCCACAAATAGGTGTTCCACCTCCGCAGGGTGGATTCCCTCCTAGACAGATTGGTGGTGGTTCAGGCCGGCCAGGATTTGGAGCTCATGGAGGTGGTTTAGGCTGGCCAGGATTTGGAGTGCAAACGCCAGTATTTGGAGCACATGGAGGTGGTTCAGGCTGGTTGGGATCTGGAGTGCAAGGAGGTTATTCAAGCTGGTCAGGATCTAGAGTGCAAGGAGGTCATTTAGGCTGGTCAGGATTTGGAGCCCAAGGAGGTGGTTCAAGCTGGCCAGGATTTGGAGTGCAAGGAGGTGGTTTAGGCTGGCCAGGATCTGTAGGACAGAGAGGTCGTTCAGGCTTATCAGGATTTGAAGTGCACAGGCTAGCATTTGGAGCACAGGGAGGTGGTTCAGGCTGGCCAGGATATGGAGTGCAGAGGCCAGGATTTAGAGAGCAGGGAGTTGGTTCAGGCTTGTCAGTATCTGGAGTGCAAGGAGGTGGTTCAGGCTGGCCGGGATCTGGAGTGCAGGGAGGTCCGTCTATGGGTGGTCCAGGCCAGGGTAACCTGGAATGATCTCTTGGAATCCAAGCCCACTTTGTGGACGTCAAATTATCAAACCACTCCTTATATTCTCTAGTCTATCAAGATTGGGTTTCGTCTTTTGTTATTTTGCACGAAACCTGTGAAACAATGTAACGATGAAGTAATAGTACTAGTAAGGAGGCGAACAATGGAACTTGAAAACCCAAAATGTCAAGAGGCGCAGTGCTCCCGTCTCGTCACACTTTGCGTAGCATCGTTCTGTACATGGGAGCTCCACGAGCCAGCACATGGCGCTCCCAGTCCGACACAGCGCTGAACGGGTTGTCCATCTGGTGGTCGCCGCCGCCATCGTCGTCCACCACCAGCTGGCCCCTGCCGTGCGTCATGAACTGCTCTTTCATTCCGAGCAGGACGGACTCCACGTCAGACTGCAGATAAACCTGGAGAGGCAAAAGTTTATTAGAGGACTGGTTGGTTCGTCTTCTTTCCCCTTCCCCTTAGACCAGACACCCACTCCCTCGCTTTGCTTTGTAAATTGCTAATTAAGCAATGGGTGAGACTAGTTGTTTTCTAATTAGACATTAAAACTTCCCCATCTTCTCGAGTGGTATGATGGTATCAGCATTTTCTATTAAATTGGTCCCCTACAAGCTCCGTCGCCACCAGTGCCACACTCACCAAGCAAGGATATGATATATTACAGCTGACCTTAGGTTACATCGAAATTAGTGCCGTGATAACAAAAACACTAGTGCTCATATGCGTAAAGCGCGTATAAGGTCAACCTATACTTTTCTATAACAACTAACAGCTGTGTTGCGGTGTTACTGAAGTCTGACTAGATTTTGTTACCATTTCTGTACTGTTACGCAAGGATATATAACCTCGGTCAACATCTGAAATGGGAAGGTGGGGAGTACACTATACCTTTCCATTGGGCTGAAGAAGATCAGCAATAGCTTCAACAAGCATTCTTCGTACCATTCTCCACCTGTTCTGCTCTCTGTTGAAATCAGGATTTGGGCACTGCAAAGAGGAGAGGATAACAATAAATGTACGCAATACAACAGCACTGCTATATTCTAAGCTTGCATACAACAAATACAACTAAGAGCAGTCCCAAATTAAAACTAGCATAAAGTGCAAATCTTGATACTGTTTTATATAAGATTTTCCAGCAGGTAGCTGTGTAGTTTAAGTGTAAGTAGACGAAGACAAAACTGTATCAGAAATACTAAGAGTTAAGAGTACCTGTATAGTGACAAGAGCCAACTGTCCAGGGTAACTTGAAACAATTGATCGAAATGTGGATGTTGCATTTGTTGAAACAAAATATCTGACAGAAAGAAACACCTGCGTCATTAATGCTAATTGCCAAAATATAGAAGCCAAAAAGTCCAAAACAAATTACAAGAATACCAGATTAATTCATATAGTGGTTAGAAATAAATAAAAAGATTTCTCAAAAGAACCTTATATTTAAGGATTACGAACTGCAAGCAAGAGCATACCCTTGTTATTTAGACAGTATGGTGTTTGAACTTGATAGCATAGCGACATCTGTATAAAGTGTCACTACATGAGATCATCACAAAAAAAATATATCTTAGATTTTATAAACCATCATCTGTAAAGTCAACTCTAGGATCCCTTCGCAAATAGTCAATCTAGTTCCAGAATAGCCACATAGGAGAAGGGGTACTTCCAGTCAAGGTGGGCAGGTGGGCAGAGAGCCAGAGACAAGATAGTTCGTTACTTTGTTTCAGTCGTGTTTTATGAGCACACTAGTTGCTGGAAATGAGAGTCTGGGACCACTCGCGTGAACAAAAAAAACGGGCGAGGAGAGAACAAGCAACATGTCTACACTTCTACCAACTAAAAACAGATCTGTAGTCTGTAGAGATGCTTACAGATTCCTTTTGTCAACTGAAGCAACATCCCGAAGGCACCTTACAACAAGCTACATGAAAAGCAAGTCAAAAGGAGCTTGATCACTTATGTTAATAGAAACTACAGGGCAGTTATTACCTTTTTATTCATCTCAAGCCCAAGAAAATTGGAGCCTTCCCAGTCTCTAGCCATTTGAAAAAGAAATAAACCATTTCCTGCACAAATAGAAAAGAACTCGAAAGGGTGAGAGAATGAGAAATGTGATCCCACAAAATTCAACTAATATTCTCTATAGTAAGACGGATGTTATACATGTATTCATTCACTCTGGCAAAACAGCAAGCCAATCAGGCAATCGCACTAAGGAATGAATTATACTTTGTGCTTACTAGTCACTACAGAAGAGAAATTGAGATTTAAGATCTTCTAAAAATGGGAAACTTGTACTGGAAGAGGAATATTGATATGCGATGTGAAAAGTTTTGAGTATTTCAATGCTATATGAGTTCACAGAAAATGAATGGAACCGTTAACAGACAATGCAGCTTAAAGAGGTTCTGCCGAACCAAAAATCATTACATTGGTGTAAATCAGCTAAAACCTATAATAACTGGAATTAGTACAAAGACACCACAAATAATTAAAAGGGAAGGTTCCTCCCAGTTTGTATTCATTGGATAGCACATACTGATCACTTTATCAGAGATTGAACATTGTAGGAGGGAGACCTACCACTTCCAATATCAACCACTAACGGTTGTGAAGAATCAGAAAAGATAGCATTCCATGGTATCTGATAGGGATAACTCTGAAAAAATATGAGGGTATTTTATTTTAATGACCAGCAATAAGGATCAGTACAACAAATAAGGCACTTTGTAATATTCCACTTCAGAAAACTAATGCAATGTTAGTTGGTAAAAATATGGACCTGCTGGCAGAAATTATTCAGTAGAAGACATGACAATAGGTCCATCACTGTTCAGATTATATGCAAATCATTACCCATTTAGAAGACCATGAACAGTCACTAGAAATCCCTGAGCGGAGTACTCCTGACTAAGTGGATATTTGTCATTCACTACACAAACACACATTGTTAAAGCGTTATTTTACAGGCATTATTAAAAAGAATTTCAATGCTTGATTCCCTGTATTTAGTGTAATTTGTGAGTTCTGAAGCTGCACATTCTAGACTTGAAATATAAATGGTGTGTAAAGTGCTGTAAAAAGGACAATGCCGTAGCATTAGTTCATATAGAGGAGAAAAATGCCATGTTAGATGTTTGAATATGCTTTCATTAACTCAGATATTAACCTGGCAGATTGTTGAAGCTTTTATACATGCCATTTGAAGATATCGTGCTCTCATCACAAGGTCCAAAGTAGGATCACTTGGATATTAGACGTTTAATAGTATAGGAATGCAAATTTGTTCTGGAATGCTGGGAACATTAGGGCCTCGGACTAAATTTTTGTCCACATATGTTTTACGGTAGAATTTGTTGTCATGCATTGCCGAAAGGGAATAAGCATTCTAGACAATGACTTACTTTATCCAATGCTGCAACACCAGGCAATATTTTTCCTTTGAGGAATTCCAAAACAACAGATGCATTTTTAAATGTTGTATATTTTGATGATGATCCTGATATTCCTTTTACTGCCTTGCATGCTGCACTCCCCACTAAAATAACATCGCAGCTATCATGGCTTGCCTTGTCCAGTATCCTGCCCAACTGTGCTGCCCCACCAGAAAACTCTTCTGTTAAATCAAAACATGTCGGCCCAATCCATAGGACCTTCTGAGACATAGAAAACAAATGAATGTGATAAGTTTTCTAGGAATAAAAAAAGATTATCCTGAGAATTAAGATATATAAGATGATAACAACAAAAGAAACCTCAATGACGCATGAACCATGATGTCATAGAAAAGTCAACTTGAGCACTTCACATAAATTATCACTTATCAATTATAATGCTGCTCTCAAGTTGCCTGAAGTGTGTTATTATGTCTAGTACTTCAATGTGTTGACTTCTTTCTCATTTGTAAACTGAGTCTAAGACTGAGAACTTATGGGACGTGTCGATGCCACAAAACAAGGCGTGGTGTGTACACCATGTAGTTTTTGGTATTTCCAAGCTAAAATAATGTAGAATCAACTACAGAAACATGAAAGTTTGTGAGATACTTTAGAGCATAAATTATTTTGATGTATTGTTTCTATGTGTTACACAGAGTAGCACAAATACTTTTTATTGCTCAGTTACACTAACTGAAGGGAAATATTCATCAATACTCTTTTCTTACCTTGTATAATGGCATTAACGAGGAAATTTTCTCCAATGTTGATGGCCCTATATCAGCTGGTGTCCATCCTAAAGAAATTAATCATAGAAGGAAAAACAGGTATCAGAAAGCTTCACTATTATTGTATGATTTATGTAAACAACTAATACTTTGAAATATAAGTTGTTCAAAAGGATGAAAATGATGTATTACAAACAGGATGTTAACACTAATTAAGGAAATTGTTGCAGTGTATGAGTTGTCAAGAAATAGGGCATTCCTATTGAAAACATGTGAACGAAAATCAGAGAAATGGCTAGTATATTCACCAGGCAATAGTTCAGCAGAGTCGAGAATTTCCAACTTTTCATGATTGTTGTTCTTGTTGTTCAAACACCAGGTGTCAGTTGGATAATAAATAGGAATATTCCTGTTATGAGCTGTTTGTATAAGTTGTAGCACTTCCTTAGTTGAATTCTTTTCTACAAAACAAGAGGGCACTGGTATTCCAAAGCCATTCATTATTTGCAATGACAATTTGCCAACAAAGAATAATCCATCACATAGAGAGGCTAACAGATTCAGAGCAGGTGCCTTTCCCAAGAAGTTACTGCCTCCAATCTGCAATAACCAGAACAGTGTCAGAGTTAGATCAATATCGTTGTAGAAGAAATACTACTAAGACTTTAAAAAAAAAAACACTCCCAGTGCAAAGCATGAATCTTGCTTTCATATAGTATACCAAAAGAGGTTCTTTACGGTCCCTGAGGAGGACCATGATACACCACACTTTCTAGTATTAAGTTGTAGTGCATCCTGATACATTCCTCTAACGTACCAAGAGATACTACAAATTGACACTAGATGGTGTGGTACCTCGTGCTTCCCCCTCAACGACTGTAAAAGAAGTCTCTTATAGAAAACATTTTCTAGGATAAAGGTTCTGGCCTTTGCTATTCAGCTGTCATTTGTGAACTGTTATGATCACTAGCCATCAAGCATTTACAAATTCTTGACCAGTCCCCTAAAAAGATGACACTAAAAAAACCACTGAGCATTTATCTGTTATGTATAATGAACATAACAGGACAATCAATTGAACATGCATTATGATATCTCCTAGCATCCCTTTTTTTTCTAATAAAATATCAGAAATAAACAGCTTTCAATAATTAGCATGTCGGCTTTTCTGTAGTACCTATTCTTGCTTTGACCCCTAGTGTACAGAGTACAGACCAGGGTCAGAGTGTAAAGTAATAAGATTATGTTTGTACAGCTTTAAAGAGAAATGCTACTATAATAATCTGCTATCGTGTAAAAAAGCTAAAGCATATACTTACACATAAGGATTGGTTGTCAATTGCGTCTAACTACACAGGCTTACTGTTGTGAAGAATAGAAAAAAGAATACTTGGTTATCATGTATGTACTTAACAAAACACACCGTCAACACAGAAATTAACTTAGCTTTTCAACAAGGAGGAACAGAAGTACAAAGCAGGTTGGAATAACGTATTCTGTAACTCTCTCCCTTAATCAGTTTATTTTACAACAGAAAAGTGGACAGATTGAAAATAAGCATGTCAAACTATAAGAGCTGAATATTGTAAAATAGAAACTAAAAATAAAAAACTTTTAGGGCTAAAACTTGTAGTTAGTTCCTTTACTATGTAGTATGTACTGTAAAGAAAACAAAGACTAATTATTACTATTGCAATGAATGGGCGCCTTGTGGTGTCCGTGATCTTTCTCAATTGCATAAGCTCCTCCTCAAAATGGAAACCAGCAAGGGATGCATGGCAGAAGCGAGTGATGCCAACAGTAGATGCTAGCATCTTATGAGACAGTGAGAAAGAATCATTGACAAAGATTGCAGCACCTGAAGCGAGCTTCTGAGAAAAATCATTGCAGTTCGCATTTTCTCCTTTGAAGTTCAAAAGATTTTCAAACAAAATAATGTCATTCTGCATCCACCCTTCTGGCTTAAATGATGTTAAACCAGGCACACCATTTACTGGGACCACTTTTACTTGAAGAAGCGATGACATATAGTCTGACAATCAACATTTATGACAGATTATTTTAAATAATCGATATGAAAGAAACAAGCTATTCTGATTTGCAATTCTAGCTTAGCTAAAAAAATTGTATATAACACTATTTTTCGATAATGGTATATAACACTATAGTTGATTAAAACAAAAAACATATTACAATGAGTCAGAAGTCATAAAAAATCAAACCAATTTATAATCATTGACATGGAAAATATAACAAGTGAGAAATATAGTGTCCACGGTATGCATCAGAAATATCTACTGCATAGGAATTCAATAGCAATGCTTCTCAGTTTCCCAAGATGAAGATATTTTCAGGTGTATGAATAAAATCTAAAATATTTGCATTGGTTTCAAAAACATGTAATGTGTGTCCTGAAATGATGCATAATTAAATGTCCTGGCATATTAGCATCAAAACTGAAAATATGTTTTTATCCTGGCCTGAAAAAACTTATGTCTGTATCTTTTTTTTGAACGAGTCGGCACTTAGAGTGCGCCAATTTCATTGAATATAGCAGGAGAAAAACTGCACATTGAATATATACAAAAAGAAAAGGAGAGCTATAGTATTATGAGTATCATTTAAAATTAGCATGCGATTCATGAATCAACTAACCAGCAAAAGTTTCAGTTGACTTGAGTACTGGGTAAACAGATTGAAGAACGGGAGTCCAACTGGTGACCAGAAGCACTTTTGCTCCAGCTTTTTGCAAGTATTTGATAGTTGACACAGTCCTTTCCAGCGACAAACTACATGATCCTAGAGGATTACAGATCAGTTCGGAATCAAGTCGCACCTGAACCACCTCTGCATTGAGTTTTTCAATGGGGAAATCCCTAACAGATTGCACGTGCAGATATGATGTTGAATGATCAATACAAGAATATTTGTCCTGAAACAGTGATGGAAAAACAACAAGTTAACAGTCCATGTCAGGAATGAGTTTTCTTTTTCCTTTTCTTTTGAAAATCGAGAAGGGCTGTTTCGAAAGAGATGTGCACCCAAGTCAAGCCTAGCATTTGAACCTGGGTGGGTACTGAGGTTAAACAGCCTCATCACCACCAGGCCATCAGCCTGTTCACAAGAACTGGATTTACATGTTAAGTTGCTAAAATTTATCAAAGGAATCAGGAAACAGCGGAAAAAGGATTTGTTACTTGAGAAGGTAAAAAAAAAGGATGTCAAGCATTTAATCATGTCCAACAGGCTAGAAACAAGTTATCTAACTTCCGTATCAAACTAGGAGGTAGGCAAATGATCATGGCTACAACAACAAAGATGTTGTTGTGCGCAGACCAAAAGAACAATTGTAATAAGGTATTAAGGTGACAAACACTAGTCTAAAGAGAAAAAGTTTTGGCTTTGTATATTTTATTCTTAAAAACAAAAAGGTGAAGAAATTAAGAATACCTCGCTAAATAATGTTAAACACCTGCCTTAAAGATCAAATACTATTGACTTCCATTCTCACCATCTCATTAACATGGAAGCATTTAGTCTCTTAATCTCTTTTGACTTTTGAGTACATCTGACAGTATATTCATTATTACCTCTTGGTACATTTTCAAGTGCCATAAAAGACCTCTTCCATCAAAGGGGTCGGGTTTATCCCATTTTCTAAAAATCAAAGGGGTGCAGTTTTTTTTTCTCCATCAATTATAAACAGTTCACTCATCCTTAGCATTCAGTGTTCCACAAAACAAAGGACATGTAATGCCGCCTCTATAAGCAAAAATTGATTGTCATTGGGGATTACATGCCACATTATGTAGAACCCAGAGAATTCTAGCATACCTCTTCCTCAAGATGAACCACACTAGCAGATTGCGGTGGCTGACAGCACAGTACCATACCATTCAGCCTGGGTAGTCCGCGACTCCCTACCATAAGATGGAACTAAGAGTCAACACAATTGGCATGAAAATCAGAACAGAGTTTAAGTCATGTTACATTGTTACTCCAGCTCACCCCGTAAGTAACAAGGACGTCCTGTAACCACGGATCCACCCGATTGTGGCCATGATTCTCGCCGACGAGACCTCGATGGCCTCAACAACTGGACGCTGCAAGCCTTCTGCATCAAGCCGTCCTTCCTAGCGCCTCGCACGCTGGCACTAGCATCCGAAAACCTAAATCAGCAGAAGAGAAGATAAAAAACCGAGCACAATCAGTCACCAAATTACAGCAGAAAAGTGCGGGCAACCGGGGCCGCCGACGCGGCCATCGTTCCCTTGGGAGATTGGCGAAGCTGCAAGCCCAGCGCTCAATCGGCGCCGCAGCATCGCCGAATGCCCCGAATCCCCTGCCTTCCTTCGCAGCTTCGCTGCCGCCGCGTCGACGCGACTGGTCGGGCCATCAGCGAGCGAGCGAGAGAGAGGAGGAAATGGGACTTACCGCTCTTTCCTGCCGCGGCGCCGCTCCCGTTGGCGCGTGCGCTCCCCGGCGGCCACCCGCTGCCGTCTCTCCCCGTCGAGGAGGAGGAGGACGCCGAGCCGCTCGCTCGCTTCTCGCCGTGGAGGTGGAGGAGTTCGCGAGCGCGAGGCGCGGCGAGGTGGGTCGCCTTGCCTCTGCCTCCGAGCCGTTGGGGAGCGGAAGCCAACGGGGATAAGGCGTCGCGGACTTGGACCGGGCCGAATTACATGCTGGGCTTAGATAGAAGTACAAAAGGAGCCCAAAAATGCTTAAACACCTTTCTAACCAAAAAAAAATTCAAATGTGTTTTTTATTTGAACACACAAACACATCTCTTCAAACAAGTTTGAACGGAAACACAATCCGTTCTCGCAAACATTTGGGTGGTTCTGCCCAGCAAATCCCCAAATTACAGTAGCTTCTACATAGACACATCTGCTGCACGTCACTGGCACAGTGGCTACAATCTAGTACTTGTACGTGTGTGCACGTACGAGAACGATGATACTACTAGTACACACGAGCCCGACACGTTACGAGACGCGTGGCATGGCGGTGTATCGATGACGTGTCACGTGTACATGTGCTTGACCTGCCAGGTCAATGGCGGCCGCCGCCGCCGCAGCGGCGCTTCAGCTCGTCGACGAGCTCGTCGAAGCCGCGGCGCGACGAGCCGCCGGGCGCGACGGCGGCTTGCAGCGTGGCCCGCATCTTGCCCACCTGCTCCCGGAGCGCCTCCCCTTCCTCCCCGCGCATCACCCCCTCGATCCTCGCCCTCACCTCGCCGGCGTCCACGGCGCCGCGGTCGCCGACGGCCACGCCGGCGCGCCACTCCCGCACGACGAGGCGGCGGTTGGTGAACTGGTCGGTGAGCAGCGGGAAGCACAGCATCGGCACCCCGGCCCACGCGCTCTCCAGGATGGAGTTCCAGCCGCAGTGCGTGAGGAAGGCGGCGACGGCGGGGTGGGTGAGCACCTCCACCTGGCAGCACCACGGCACCACCACGCCGCGGCCCGCGGCGGCGGCGGCGAAGCCGTCGGGGAGCGGGTCGGGGTCGTCGGAGCTGACGATGTCCGGCCGCATCACCCACAGGAACCGGGCGCTGCTGGCGAGCACGCCGCGGGCGATCTCGTGGAGCTCGCGGCGCGTGACGTGGGCGTAGCTGCCGAAGGAGACGTAGAGCACGGAGCGCGGCGGCTGCGCGGCGAGCCACCGGGAGCAGTCGGACTCCGCCCACATGGAGGTGGCGACGGCGCTGCGGGCGAAGCCGGCGGGGAGGATGGGGCCGACGGCGTAGAACGGCCGCTCGCCGCGGAGCGCGGCTATGGTGGATGGCTCCAGCTCCTCCACCGTGTTGCACACCACGTAGTCGGCGCCGCGGGCCTCCTCGAACGCCCTGAAGATGATGCGGTGCACCACCGTCGTCGTGTCCGTGTCCTGCAGGTACGACATCAGCTCCCCCGGCTCGATCGCCTCCACTCCCGGCACGTACGTGATCGTGTCCTTCCTCGGCTCTGCATGCACCCACCACCACCCATCCCCCCCCCCCCCCCCCCAACAAATTAAAACAAACTCGTAAAATAAACTTATTTACTTGCTAGGATCATCGTTTCACATTACGAAAAATGCGAAACAGTTGAATTACATGCAGCGACCAATTCACGAGAATGAGAAATGTGATTGAGAAGGTTAAAATGATGAGAATCGTGAAATAGCATGTAGCCTAGTAATTGCAGTTACATGAGTAGCAACTAAGGTCCTGAGTTTAAATTTGGAGGCCATGAGTTTAAATTTGGAGTGAATTTCAGATTGAATTATTTGATAGCCTAAGTTCCTAGAGGCCAGGTAAAAATACCCTTCTAAAAAAAATAATGAGAATCACAACTATTTGGTAGTCAGACTCTGAGAATCAATTTTATTTAAACTTCGGAGAATTAATAATATTGAATTTTTCAACTTCTGATTTATAGTTTAATTTTTAGATTTTAAAATAATGAATTTTGAGAATTTGAATTAAAATATAAACTATTTGAGGAAGCTAGAGATTCTGCACGAAACTGTAACTATGTCGTAAGCTCTTTTAGCAAGACCTAAGATGGCTTGTGTAAGTGTCATGTGCTCGTGTTCGTGTACCGTTGCAACGGAAGTGACCGTGCTCGGTGAGGAGGTTGATGTGGTAGTAGAGGTTGAAGATGAGTGCCGGCTCGGTCCAGAAGGAGACGTAGGGGATTCCGAGCTTCTTGGAGAGCGTCGCCGGCCAGACGAAGAAGGTGTCGGCGACGAGGAACGTCGCCGCCGCGTCGACGACGACGCGGCGGAGCAGCGCCTCGACGTGCGCGCCGAACGCGTGGAGCAGCGACCCCATGAAGTCGTCGTGGTTCAGCGACCGGTCGAACCCCACGGGGAGGCCGTCGCTCACCACCTCGTACCGCACGTCCATGGCGATGGCGGCCACCGTCTCACCGCCGCCGTCCTCCTCCTCCTCGCCGCCGCCCGCTTTCTTCGCGGCGGCGCGCGCCGCGGCGAAGACGTCGTAGCCGGACGGATCGGCGACGCCGAGCGCGCGCGCGGTCTGCTCGTGGACGGACTCCGTGCTGACGAACGTGACGGCGAACCCCCGCGCCGCCAGCCGCAGCGCCAGGTGCACCGCCGGGTTCACGTGGCCCTGCAGCGGGTACGTCACCACCACCGCGTGCGGCTTGCCGCCGCCGGCGGCGGCAGCAACCTCTTCCCCCATTACCGATCGCCAAGCTAGAAGAGCTAGCAGCTAATCAACCAACCAATCCTATGATTCTTTCGTCTGCTCTATCACTGGTTCACTCTGCTACTAAGCTAGTGGAATTTATAGGGAACTATTCGTTCAAAAAGAATTTATACAGAACTATTCTAAACTCTCAAAGACGCATCCCCTATATCATCTAAAAGTTTATGAAAAAATTTTTAAAAAATAAATATGATAGATTAATACGTGATAAATTACTATACAAATATGTTTAGCACAGCTCCAGAGCTGGAGCTCAGCTAAACAGTTTCAGCTCCACCAAAAATTAGAGCGGAGCTGAGTGGATCTCTCTCACAAAATGAACTAGAATTGTGGAGCTGGGTTTAGGCAGCTCTACAACTCTACTCCAGACCCAACTCCTAGAGTTAAATCTAGGAGTTGGAGCTGTATCAAACAGGCCCGTAAGATTAAATTTAACTTCTATAAGTTACAATGGAAAAAACAAATATGCTTGTGAATATATGTTAATTTATTTTTTATTGAAACGTGTAGAAGTTGAATTTTAACTTGTATGTTTGTGAAGGATCTATCACATATTAATCTATCTATTTGTTTTTTAAATTTTTTTCATAACTTATTTGAATGATATGCAAATTACAAGAAGATGTTCCTCGAGAATTTATATGATCCAGCGCGTGACATCTGACATCACTATATGTGGACACACCAACTGATGACCTCGTGATCGTGTCAAAGGCGGCGATTAAGAACCTTAATTTACCGTAATAGGTTTTGTTATATATTTTCGCTTTAGCCGCCGGCCGGCAGCTAATCTGTTTGTTAATTAGGTTGTTCTTGCCATTGACATTGATGGATAGATATTGGATAATCTTGGTGAATATGAGAGAAAGAGAGTTTGGTTTTTCACAGAACTACAAATTAAGTGGTTTTGGCTAGGAGCTTAATTAAGCCCACTATCATGGGAATTTTACCGGATTTTTGCAATGTTCTAATGCATCGAGTAATTAAAAACATCTAAGAAACACATAATAACATACACGTGTGGAGTAGTAAACTATTCTTCTCTTAAAGCAGGTACAATAGCCGGCTATAAGCCAGCTATAAACATATTTTAAAGAGATAAAGAAAAAGAGAGAAGAGCAGCGGCACAGACTTCAAGACGTAACGAGTGTATGACAGATGAGACCGGGTATTAATAGTATAGTAAGTAACTATTGTATGAATTAGCTATTATATTAGCTCTAGACGGTTTAAAGTTAGTACTTGACTATACTATTAAACTTGCTCTTAAGGGCACCTCCGCACCTCCAGCGTTGGTTCGACCAGTGCAATAGACAGAAGTCAATCAAGTCATACAAAATTCGGTTCGATCGCTCCAACGTGAAAATCAATTTATGGGATCCAAGTAAAAAGAATCCGCTAGTCGTGTCCGTCCTAGCTTCATGCATATATGCCAATTATGTACAACAAACCATTTTTTTTACTTCTTTACTCGCCTAAGTTAGATTTCACTTTGAAGTTCTTTTTTTCCCCATCTAAACAATCACGCATCGACTACCGCAAAATGCATCATTTGGTTTCTCCGCTTTAAAATTGGTTTTATCTTCACATTGGAGATGCATGCTCTAAGGTTGTCTTCTTTCCCTTCTTTCTCAACTAGTCTATCTTTTTTCGTGCACACGTTTTTCAAACTACAAAAATTTCTTTAAAAATCATATTAATTCATTTAAAAATAACTAATACTTAATTAATCATACGCTAATGAGTTACTCTATTTTATGTGCGTGTGGGATTAGTTCCTAATGCCACATACCGAATATAGCCTAAGTGAGGGTTTTAATGGTGCAGTCGTGGGGACGGTAGCTAGTCCTGTGTGGACGTGCATCTCTTGTATAAGCGGAAAAATAAAAAGGAACTTCCCATGTTTCACGAGAAGTCTAAAGGATAAACATATACATATATTATAATACATTTGATTTTTTTTTGTTAGTAAAACTTCTTTAGGTTCGACCAATAAAAATATACTATCATTTTCAATATGATACAAATATATTATTAAAATATATTCAATGTTAAATTTAATGAAACTAATTTGGTTTTATAGATGTTGCTAATTAATTTTTTATATAAAGTTGATTAAATCTAAATAATTTCCATTAAAAATATTCCAACGACTTATTATAATATAAAATAGAAGTGTAAGCTACGACTTCTCGTGACAATTCTAAAGACCGGCCTGAGAGGCTAAACACTTCTTCGGTATCTTCTGGAGCAGTCTAGCCCCAGCGGCAGCTACTGCCAACGTTCAGTCACCATTCTTTTTCGTTTCTCCGTTGATTAATCAGCCTCTCGCTCGTCAGGCACTGAAGTCTTTCGGTATGATCGGTTGCTCACATCGCAGTTTCTAATAAGTCATTTTAATTTATTAAAAAATAAAAACTAATTTATATGTAAAAATTTGTGTGTGTGTTTTCTTGACAATTAAAAAGCCAATACTTAAAAGAAACTATGCTAAAATTATTTGAAAATTTAATTTTTAACTTTTACTTTGGCTTATTATAGGGCAATCCATGGAACTCTCTTTAAGCGAGAAGAGGATAGAAGAGTACTATGGGCATGTTTAGATTGAATCCAATTCTTGCCTTATCAATTATTTGGTAGTTTTGAGTAGCACTTGTTAGCTATTTGGATTGAGGCCAAATCTTACCGATTCAATAGGGTTAGAAACAACAAAACCCTACCAAAATATTGGTAGTGCCAAAACTTGTCTAAGATTTAGCATTACCAAAATTTTGATAGGGCTTCAAACCAAAACAACTCTATTATTATTCTTTCTGCGGCTGCTACAGCCTACAGACGTTTGTTTATATTCATGCAGAACGAAAGTCCAATGGAGTGAGGCAACGTGACAATGATTTGAACGACCGGTAGGTCACTTCTTGATGTTATTATGTGCTCGGTAAAATAAAATGATTCTAGTTTGGGCCCTCGGTCCATGTCTGCCACCACATGGAAAATAAAATGATTCGACCGTGACAATGATTCTAGTTTTGTTTTTGCATGTACAGTGAATCATTCCAGCTTTTCTTTTTCCAATGTTATGTTTTGCAAAGTTTCTACGGAGAGTGGTTTTTATGTGGCTTGTGGTTTGGTTCCACCTACTTGTAGTTGTATCCCACTTGTTTGGATACTCTGATATTGGTTCGTACGAGTGAATGCTACCAACAAAAGATAATTTTTTAGCATGAACATTTGCACTGTATTGGTTTTTACCGCTTTGTAGAAATTAAAATTATGTTGTTTTTTATAAAACTCTAATTATATATTATATGCAAGTACTTTATAGGGTAATATTGTATTTAACAACCTAATTAAAATGAGGAGGACTAGGGGACCGAATACTTTAGTGACCCTCTTTCTTTCCTTAGCTATCCGACCGAGCTTCCACGCATGAGTGAAATTTTGTACTCCCTAGCTCCTTGCCTCGCCAGCCACATCAACAGTAGGGAAGGAGGGAGCACATAGAGGAGAGCAGGAGCCAACGGTAGGTGATTCACCGCCTAGGCGACGACGACGTGCATTCCTTCCTCATGTCGTGATACTTGGCATATACATGGTACCTATGGTATCAGCCGAGGATGGCCTGCATACACACAATGCAAATGAGCAACGTGATGAGCCGGCAAGGAGCACGATGCGATAACCTCAAGCCCGCATGAATCACTTTGTGAGCACCCCTCAACAACCTGTGCCTTATCGCCGATGCTCGGCCCAGAACTCATCTCAGCCCCGCATCCTCCCTCTTCTTCCTCCTCAACTACGATAAAATCAACCTTGCCACTATAACCGCATCCCTTCTTGCTGACTTTTCGGACTCCGATGGCCCCATGACCTCATCAACCTCCATACTATCGCCGGTGAGGGGAAGAATATGGGGGATGCTATCAGCATCGAGGATTGATGCGTGCGGAAGAGTCGGAGAAGGGAGGGAGGAGGAGGATGGAGCGGCTAAGAGAGAAAGACATGAAGAAATAGATCTAGGAAAATGGGGAAAAGAGTATATGGAAATATGGTTTCGTTACAAAGGCATCTCTCGTCCTTGGATATGATTACGTGCTATAGTATTTATGAATTAAACATGATAGGCTGGGATGTTTTCACTTCATTATTTATAAAATAACCACATATTATTTGTTTTTCCACCGGTCCCAATCATCTACATGTAATTTTATAACCAGACTCTCGAAAGACAAATAATTACCAGTACCTTATTGCTCGTCGTGTTCCTCCCTTGGCCGCTTCGTTCGCCGCCCCAGCTCACCCTGCAGCCACCATGCCTTGCCGGTGAGCCCATCCCCGACCGGGTGATCACCCCGGTGACCCGTACGTACAATCAAGCTTGTTGATCACGAGTGTGTGTTTTAGTAGGGACTGCAAAATAGCGTTTTACAGTAACCACCCACTGTGTTTACCACTGCTGCGCTTCGTTCTACCACACCACTGACGACGTCGTCTCCTGCGTGGCCGCATCTCTCCGCGACAGATTCCGTTCAGAGATACAGTACAAGGAAGTACACAGAGCTTCTCCATCGCCGCCTCTGCCGAGCTAGCCCTCCATTGGCTCGTTCCGAATTTCTGGTGAAGCGTGCCCCTCGTGGCCGTGTGTCCACGGACGCGAGAGAGCGGCGAGAGCTGGAGCTGTGCACGCACCGATCCTGCGGGGCTGGGCGGGTGGCGAGAGCGATATGGACGATGACTAGCTACAGTGAGTCAGTGATGGCAAATGGCATTGGCTTGGCTTGGCATGGCGTCACATGGGCCTGTCTCCGCCTGATTGGGGTGACGCTCTCGTCAGGCTTTGATTTATCTTCTCTGCTTCGAGACTACACTTCCCGTTCTAGATAGAGCCTCGAAAACCAAGTGACTTTTGTGGTTCTACGCAGTTTCTGTCTAGCTTCTGTCTTTAGGTTGAGTTAAACGTTCGGAACGTTGTATTTTCTGAAAAAAATATTAATCTACTTTTTAAGTTAGGTCTTATCTTTTCGCTTATACTTATACTTATCAAACAAATTTTAAATTTTCAACCTTAAATATAAAGCTGATTTTTGGGTTTTTTTATCGAAGTTTATTTTTCAGCCTTTACTTTTAGATCGCAAAGAACACTATACAAAAGTTTTATTCATAAATTACTTTTCATTTGCAAATATAATATTTGGCTTATTCCACAAATAAGCGAAATAATTAAGCTAATACAAATTAATCATGAGCTAATGAGCTAATACCTTATTTTTTATGCGGAAGGAAAAAGATCCCAACTAATACTAACAAACAAAGCCATAGCCAACTTAATTGGCTCCGTTATTTTCAGTTTATCTATCAAATTGTTGTCACATATTACTTGTTCCATACTTGTAAAATGTGTTATTTAAAAACTTTCTTCAACTGTATACTTGTCCAAGTTACTCCATCCGTTTCAGGTTATAAGACGTTTTGATTTTGGTCAAAGTCAAATTGTTTTAAGTTTGACTGAGATTATAGAAAAATATAATAATATTTATAATACTAAATTAGTTTCATCAAATTAATAATTAAATATATTTTCATAATAAATTTGTCTTGGGTTAAAAATGTTACTATTTTTTTCTACAAACTTAGTCAAACTTAAAATAGTTTGACTTTGACTAAAGTCAAAATGTCTTATAACCTGAGATGGATGGAGTATTTATTAGGCTTACAACATATAATATTTATTTGTTTTATAATTAAGTAGATAACCCGTCAGCTTTCCTTGACTATTCTCAGTTTCAATTTTAACTTCTCAGTTTGTGATGTCTGTTCTAGCTCAAGCTTTCAAGCTTGTCGTCGTCTCGTCGAAGCTCCTTTTTTTCTTTTCTTTCTATTTTTTGGTTTTTTTGTTAGTGTTTCAATTATACTTATTTTAGAACAGACGTAGTATATACTGTGGGGATCATGGTGTGAGAGTAAAACTCCCTAAATATTTAATACCCTTGACTTTTTTGTTTAACCATCATTTTATTAAAAAAACTAAGTAATTATTAATTCTTTTCTTATCATTTGATTTATTATTAAATATACTTTTATGTATATGTATATATATAGTTTTTCAAATTTTTTAAAAAATTTTAAATAAGATGAATGGTCAAACATGTTTAAAAAAATTAAACGGAGTCAAATATGTAGGGAGGGAGGGAGGGAGTAACTTATTTGGTTTTATACCTTTGCAGTTGAAGTGGCCGTTCTTGGTGAGCAGGTCCATGTGGTAGTAGAGGCTGAAGATGATCGCCGGCTCCGTCCAGAACGAGACGTACGGCACGCCGAGCTTCCTGGCGAGCGTCGCCGGCCACACGAAGAAGGTGTCGGCGACGAGGCACGTGGCGGCGGCGGCGTCGCCGTCGCCGACGACGCGGCGCAGCAGCTCGTCGACGTGCGCGGGGAGCACGTGGAGGACGCCCTCCATGTACTGGTCGTGGTTCAGCGACCGGTCGAACCCCAGCGGGAACCCGTCGCTCACCAGCTCGTACCTGATCCCGCCGCTGCCCGCGCCGGCGAAGATGTCGTCGCCGCCATGGCCGCCGCCGCCCGAGGTGATCTGGCGGTGCACGGACTCGGTGTTGACGAAGGTGACGGCGAACCCCCGCGCCGCCAGCCGGAGCGCCAGGTGCACCGCTGGGATCACGTGGCCCTGCAGCGGGTACGGGATCACCACCGCGTGCGGCCGCTTGCCGTCGCCGTTGCCGTTCGCTGACACGGCGTCCGGCGGCTGCTGCCCCATATCGATCTCTCTGCGCTGTGCGCGCTAGCTAGCTAGGGAGAACTCGAGAACACACACGCTGTACGTGCGTGTGTGAGACGGTGCGAGGAGAAGACCGAGAGAGAGAGCTAGTAGCGCGGCGTACGTGGACTGTGGAGGTATGGCTGTGCTTAGATCCAATCCAAACTTTAGTCCTTTTTTATCACATCAACTTGTTATACACATAATTTTTTAGTCATATCATCTCTAATTTCAACCAAAATCTAAACTTTACGCTGAACTAAACACATCCCATAGCTAGGTGGTATGCCGCCGTTTTTATAGCGGTGGGTAGCATTATTGTGGGTGATGTAAGGCTGTTGTGTACTTATGTGGTACCAATCAAAATCATGTGGATTCGTAAGTATACGGACTCCCTCCATTTTTTTATGAATTTCGCATAGGTTTTGGGATATCCGTAAAACATCAGATTTTGTGATTTTTTTTAGAAACCCCATGTTTTAATATAAAATGTTTCATAAAACCCCATGTACAAGTTTTATATGGTTCATTTGGCTAATATATCTATCATTATAATTACAAAAGAAATATATTGGGATTTTTTTAGTATTTATAAATACTAGTTGCTTTTTAACAATAATTGTTTATCGAAATTTGATTATTTATGTGTGTATTAACCGATTATCACGTCGTTATTAGTTTGGATGTGTAATAGTGTGGTGCAAAATTGAGAAAAATGGTAAAGTAGGCAAGAGGGTCGCGTATTTTGAGTCAACTATTGGGAATTTATATGAAAATAGTCATAGATAATAATGAAATCTGGGTTTCTTGTAACATTTTGCCCCAAAACATAGGGTTATTTGAAACAAATAGCAAAACCAATCTAATTATTATTATTATTATTATTATTATTATTATTATTATTATTATTATTATTATTATTATTATTATTATTATTTTTATTTATTTATTTATTTATTTTTGTTGTTTTTCTATCATTACAATGTAAGCGTGTGTGTGTATATGTATATTAAATTTGTTTGGTGCTCCATGGTGCCCGGGCTCCATGATTCAAATTGAGTATATACTCAATTCAAATGAGTATGAAATTTTTCCTATATAGTAAATTTGTTTGGTGCTCCATGGTGCTCGGGCTTCATGATTCAAATTGAGTATATACTCAATTCAAATGAGTATATACTCAATTTTTTAAGCCTAATTAATCTGTCGTCATTAGCAAATGTTTACTGTAGCATCACATTGTCAGAATCATAGCGTAATTAGGCTCGAAAGATTCGTCTCGTAATTTACATGCAAACTGTGCAATTGATTTTTTTCGTCCACATTTAATGTTTCATACATGTGTCCAAACATTTGATGTGATGGAATTTTTGGAAGTTTGAACGGAGGGGTACTAAAGTTTGCTCGAAATCACTTTTTGAAATTTGAATTCGTAAACAACCATATGAATTTTCGGAAGTATGCTTTCATGTCCCAACTAAAGTTTGCTCGAAATCACTTTTTGAAATTTGAATTCCTAAAGAACCATATGAAATTTCGGAAGTATCTTTTCATCTCCCAATAAAAAGTAATTTATATGCCATATATGTGTGTTATTAATTAGTGACTTAAACCAATATAAAAAATAAATTTATGATTAGAAAACATCAAAATCAACTTAAAAATTATGTTTTAAAACTTAAGTTTTTGCACAATGGAGCTTTGGCCAATTAAAAGCAGCTCAGCGAGTTACGGCTTTCTCCAAGCATATAACAAAGGTACTAATCATATTTTACTGAAAAGTTGATGTAGCCTAACTCCAGAAACTCAACATATAAGTATGTCATATCATATCCCACTAGCAAATATTATCTAAAATATTTTAAATCACATACAATTGTGCCACATTATCACCACTGACAATTATTATCTAGAGTAATTTAAATATCATGCAAATATGACATATTATTTACAATTTTGTTGTATTTTATAACTCAATATGCAAGCAATGTCAAATTATTATCTTCACATCATTTAAACATATACTTACCTTTTATGTAATGAATAATATGCATTCATCCACATATCCCGCAACAAAATGTGGTGTATCAACTGGTATATACTATTTCACTGGGTGATAATTCTCTATGATAATGTCACTAACATGGTATGTGATTTTTATCCTCCTATTATCTTAAAAGTCGACGTCTGTAATAATAGTGTCATTATGACATAAAATGTGTTTCATATATCACGATCAGGAGCTAGCCACCGGCCTCAATTATGCCTCAATTATGCAGCTAGCACACTGTTTCTACGGTGCAATATATACTCCTGTAATTGACAAATGGCCAATCGATATACGACAGATTGGTCTGACATATTATGTTGGGTGGTGTGGCCTGGCCATCGTCCATCGATGGATGGCTGACGGTTGGCCATGTACTGAGGCCTCCTTGGCACAACTATATCTTCCAACTCTAACTTATCTAGAGTTAGAACTATGTCAAACGGTATAAATTCTTTATTTTTTTTTCTAGTGGAGCTAGCAGAGCTGCTCCACAAATTTATACTACGGGAGTGGAGCTGGACGTTTGCTGCTCCACAGCTCTACTACATCTCAAAAGACGCACTATCTTTTAAATTTTACATGTAATCACGTAATATGCCATTGAACTACCCCTTCCTATCCCCTCTACTCCCGTTTTCTCTCCTCCTCATCTTCCTCCCCATCCTCCTCCCGACGACGGCGGGCAGCGACGGCGGTGGCGTCAGCAAGCGGCGCGTGGGCGGCGGCGGCGGTGGCTCACAAGCTGACCGGCGGCGGCAACGGCAGGCCAACGCCCTCTAGGTGTTCGACGAAATGGCTACAAGGCACGTGGTGGCGTGGAGCTGGTAAATCTAGCCAAACATTTTCTATACCCACCTCAGCTTCTATAGGAGCTATCTCTCACTGGAGTTGGAGTTTAGAGTTGGGAGTTAGAGTTTGGAGCTCTACCAAACGGGGCCTAATATCTGTCATGGACACCGTGCTACTGATCCAGCCTCTGCAACTGCCCGTGTTGTGCTACAGATGGCTGAGCACCGACACGCGATCGCATCGCATCGCATTGCATAGCCCGTGCCGCGGCTCGGATGGTCAAACAGTGCGGCGCATGAGATATTTAATTTACGGAATTGCTATGTGTCATTCGACGTAAATTTGTGAAAGAAATTTTACAGATTTTAGACCGTTGGAATCGTGGCAAGATTTTTGCATCGGCTTCTTCTCCTCTAACTCCGGCGAGCTCCCCTTCTTCTTCGGCGTCGACGACGACACCCCAACTCCGACAAGGAGCATACATGTTAGGGTAGAAGGGGGTTAGGGGAGAGGGAAGAGGGGGTTTCCCCGGGGTTTACAGGGATAGTCGTGGGTGGCGGTGGGTTGTGAACACGGGCAGGGGCGAGGAAAAACAACGAGACTGATTAGGAGGTAATGACCGGTGGTAGCGGATCCGACGACGAGGAGCCACCAGATAAGGCGGGGTGGGGACACTTGGCGCTACCACCTTCGGGAAGAGAAGGGGGAGAGGGAGGAGGACTCCCGGGGCCCCGGGGGGGGGGGGGGGGGGGAGGGGGGAGGGGTCGCTGGCTACGTTGACCACTTCCGACCAGCCGACGAGACCGGGCGGTGGGGTGGCAGGGTGGCGGTGCGGCGACTACATGCAGGAGGTGGAGGAGGAAAAATATGATCTAGGTATGATGGAGAGATCTCAAAGTGATACGGTGGTCTAGAATCTATAAGATTTGGGAGAGTTTTTCTATCAAAAGACACCTAGATAGTTCCTTTAATTTAATTACTTGTCACTTGACTAACATGTTATAAATATACGAAGATCAACATATCATAAATTATGAGTGATAATTTGACAAATAGTTCAACGGACCATTTCTGCCCAATTTCTTGCTCCTGATGCATTCATTTTGGACTTAGCTCTTTTTAATTTATTTCTTTCTATACCGGGCCAAATCTGACAAGAGGCAGGCCAGTAACTTGGGCCTCGCAGCCCAGGTGTGTGTGTGTGTGTTCTTTTTCAAATTACTTTTTAAATCCATTTTAAATTCAGACGCATGAAGTTTCTATGTTTAAAAACTTTTTTTCACGTATTTTTTTCTAGGCCGAACTATTAGGGTATCACATTCGTTTCAAATTAATATGTATAAATTTTATATGTATAAAGTTTCTATTTACAGAGTTTTATATCCAACAAAGCGTCTATGCATATAGTTTGTATAATTTGTATGCATAACCGTTTTGGTATAAAATCTATGTATAAAGGAAAAAATATTGTTAGCAAGGCGGGTGGCCGGTGACCCATAGAAAAGGGGGAAATATAAATTGGTTTTATTTCTCCATTTGGGCTAATTAACCAGCTCGCCTAAGAAGAAAAAGAAAGACGGAGAGGAGGTGAGTAGTGCAACACTGCAACTTTTGTCGTTTGTCATATAATGACAATTAGACCGATCCTAAATTTGGAGTAGATGGCATACAATGTAAATATAACTTTCCTATGGCATATATGCAAGCTCAAGAACTTTGAGTGACAAATAGATAAATTTCTTGAAAAAGTGGGGGGGGGGGGGGGTTACAAAGAGAATTAATGCTTATGCAATCGATGCAAGTTGTTTAATGATAAAGGTTTGTTTTTTTGAATTAATAAGATTGAGTTCTTTTCAGCAATCGGAACATTAACTTTCTTATTTTTCGTTTGCATGCTTCCCGAATTGTTAAACGGTGTGTTTTGTATAAAAGTTTTATATATAATTTTTTTAAAAAACAAACAAGCTTATTATTAAGTTTGTAATTATTAATACTTAATTAATCATATATTAATGAGCTGAAACGAACGTAGCCGAAGTAAGATTTTACTTCTTCTATCTCATTTTAATCATTACCTAAGATTTTTGAGATATTTCCAAATTGATCATTATCTAAACAATGTATATTCATTAATTTGTGTAGAAGTATAAATGAGATCATATCAGTCCGTTAATGTGCGCAAGAGTAAATACCATCGCTGCATGCCCGCATGCATTCCTAATATTGCACATTGATCAACGAGGTTTAATTTAAAAGGAAGGATTTTTTTTTGTTGGTATTGGCACCATTTGCAAATACGATGATCAAATTGGAATGTGGTGAGTATATATTTGTAAAGGTCTTTTTAGCTATATTGATCGTGTTCTGCACTTTTTTAATGGAAAACATTGATGAGTTATATATACCTATCGTCAGTCAATTAGAAAGAACTATTCCACGTCGAGCTAAGGAAAAAGAGAAGGAAAAACCGAAAAAGAAAGATAACTAATCAACTTTTCTTAATGGGCCAGCCCAAAAGGTGCACACCTCAACTTTTCTTAACTAATCCATGTTTTTGGGGCAAAAGGAACAATGATCCATGTAACAATGACTGTGACGGGAATATACAATGGCAAAGAATTCAAAGTTCGCCCAGACTAAAGTGAAACAAAGAAAAACATAGTTTATGTAGGAAAAGAAAAAAGGGTTGGAGTAGACAAGATCGTAAAACTCTGATCTCCAAATTTTGTTTCTGTGTTTATTACTTTATTAGGCAGATAGTTCCGGCCGCTTGATGATGGCTGCGTTCTAAGGAGCTGATTCAGTTCAGCCTCTCTTATTTTCCTTTAGCACATTCTTTTATTGTTAAATGATATATTTCGTATAAAATTTTTTATATAGTACATGTATTTTAAAAAATAAATAAATCTATTTTTAAAATTTTTAATAATTAATATTCAATTAATGATATGCTTTCTCGTAAATTAGCTAAATCAATCATTAGAGAAGACCGCAAGAACGTAGCCGATCGATGGGTTGACACATGTCCTCGCTTTTATACTAGATCCATCTTAAAAGGAACAGCTAATATTTTTCATGGAATTCTTTCTCCCTTTCCCTGTCGAAATTTCTAGATTCACTTTCTGTGTTTGAGTTTGATGCTGATTTTACTCGATTTTACTTTCGGTGTTTTGAGTTTGGGACTGATTTTTATTCAATTTCGCATCACAATTCACACACCCTTTGCTCTCCTTCGGCCTTCGGGTACAAGTTCGGGACCGGATACCAAACCCCCTCTCGCAGTCCGTCCCCAACCACACCCATCCACCACCGGGGCCCACCCCACCCCACCCCACCCTCACTCCCTCTCGCTTCCATGTGGGCCCCCACTCCGGCCACTCTGACCTCCGGAAGAGCCCGGAACGTTCCATGCCAGGTGGGCCCCACCTCCCCCGTGGCCCCACTACTCAGTGACCCCCACCGCCGTACCCGAACCCGATAGAGAGAGAGAGACAAAAAAAACAAACCAAACCAAACCCCCCGCTGCAAGAAAGAGGCTTATAAAAGAACACTTTAATCCCCCTCCTCTCGCCTCTCTCTCTTCTCCCAAATCTCATCGCCTTCTCCGCCATCGCCGCCGCGCACGCGCTCGAATTAACGCCGCCGCCAACCACCGCCCGCCGCCGGGTGCGCCGCCGCGATGGCGAGCCAGGGGGAGCCCTCGTCGTCCGCCGATCCGTAAGTTCCGCGCCCCGATCTGGCCTGCTAGGGTTTCGTTTCCCCGATCTGGGTATTGGGGATCCTTAGGGTTTGATGGTTTTGGTGGGTGCAGGAAGGGGAAGAAGGACTACTCGACGGCGATCCTGGAGAGGAAGAAGTCGCCGAACCGGCTGGTGGTGGACGAGGCCACCAATGACGACAACTCCGTCGTCGCGCTGCACCCGGACACCATGGAGAGGCTGCAGCTCTTCCGCGGCGACACCGTCCTCCTCAAGGTACGATGCCGCGGGGCCGATCTGTGAGCTGTTTAGCTTTTGGGATTCGGAGATATTTACTTGTTTAGTCGTTGATGGTGATATCATAGATGCTTGGGTTATCGTAGAGCCGATCTGATCTGCTGCCGCTGTCCACGAAATTATAATTAGTTACAGATCTGCTGAGAACAAAATCGTAAATTTGTCAGTATACATGTCTGATGTCTAGGATAACACGAAATTCACTGTTTTGATGGAATTTTGAGTAGAATGATATGGTTTTGTAGGTGTTAGATTGCAGCCTTTGGTTAAAAGTGTTGCATTGCGTCCTTCCTTCAGTTTGAAGGAGTGATCGAAATATTAGTCAGTGATGTACCGCATGTTGTAGTTTGTGTTCTTCATAGTCACCCACCTTTAACTCTGTTGTGCAAGATATCACTCTTTTCTATACCATACATGATGTTTGAACTTGTGTTAAATGTGGTTATTGGTGTGGAAATGATCAAGAATAATATTTGCAGATGTAAACATGCGTATATTAATATTGGTTGAAATTTCATACAAGAGTCTCAATGAGATACATGTAATTCTCTCTAACATGTGCATATGAATGTCATCTTTTTGTAAGGTTGTTTTTTGATGATCAGGCTAATCTCTACATATTAATGGAGTTTGCACCTAAATGTGTGGACTGTTGTTGCTGTTGGCATCTGATTTTTGTTCTAACCTTTCCTATGTTTTGCACTATATAGGGCAAGAAGAGGAAAGATACTATTTGCATTGTCCTTGCGGACGAAACATGTGAGGAGCCCAAGATTAGGATGAACAAGGTTGTCAGGAAGAACCTGAGGGTGCGACTTGGTGATGTTGTTTCTGTCCACCAGTGCCAGGATGTGAAATACGGGAAACGTGTGCACATTCTTCCAATTGATGATACAGTTGAAGGCATTACCGGGAACCTGTTTGATGCCTTCCTGAAGCGTGAGTTCCTAACCCTAGAATCTTTGTTTATCTGCTTTTCTCAGAACATTTTTTCATTATGATGTGAATGTGAAACAGCAGATCATACATAGCATTGTACTAATTCAATCCTCTTCTGAAAATGCGCAGCATACTTCTTAGAAGCATACCGCCCAGTGAGGAAAGGAGATCTCTTCCTTGTCAGGGGTGGAATGAGAAGTGTGGAATTCAAAGTCATAGAGACTGACCCTACTGAGTATTGCATCGTTGCACCAGATACAGAAATATTCTGTGATGGGGAGCCTATTAAGAGGGAAGATGAGGAAAGGCTTGATGAGGTTGGATATGATGATGTTGGTGGAGTTAGAAAGCAGATGGCTCAAATCAGAGAGCTTGTTGAGCTTCCACTGCGTCATCCCCAACTTTTCAAATCCATTGGTGTGAAGCCACCAAAGGGCATATTGCTGTATGGACCACCTGGTTCTGGAAAAACCCTCATTGCTCGTGCTGTTGCAAATGAGACTGGAGCCTTTTTCTTTTTGATTAATGGACCTGAGATTATGTCAAAGCTAGCTGGAGAGAGTGAGAGCAATCTCAGGAAGGCATTTGAAGAAGCAGAGAAGAATGCACCATCTATCATTTTCATTGATGAGATTGATTCCATTGCTCCCAAGAGAGAGAAGACCAATGGAGAAGTGGAACGTCGTATTGTCTCACAGCTGTTGACTCTTATGGATGGACTCAAAGCTCGTTCTCATGTTATTGTTATGGGTGCTACAAACCGTCCCAACAGCATTGATCCTGCTCTTCGGAGGTTTGGAAGGTTTGACCGTGAGATTGACATTGGTGTCCCTGATGAGGTTGGGCGGCTTGAGGTTCTTCGTATTCACACTAAGAACATGAAGCTAGCTGAAGATGTAAGCGTGTTCAATCATGATTCCTTGTTTCTGGTGTTATTTTATTCATAATTTCTCTTTCTCTTGAAGTTCTTGTCACTTACATATCACTTTTCTTAATGAACAGGTTGATTTGGAACTCATTGCGAAGGATACTCATGGATATGTTGGTGCTGATCTTGCTGCCCTTTGCACTGAGGCTGCTCTTCAGTGCATTCGTGAGAAGATGGATATCATAGATCTTGAGGACGAGACAATAGATGCTGAGATATTGAACTCGATGGCTGTCACAAATGACCATTTCAAGACCGCGCTTGGTACAAGCAACCCATCTGCTCTTCGTGAAACTGTGAGTTTCTTCAGGAGTACTGTTATACTTATTTGCTTGCATATTTGGCTTCTTTCTGTTTAGAGGTACTAAAGTTTCTTTGTCTTCAGGTTGTTGAAGTTCCTAATGTCTCATGGGAGGACATTGGTGGGCTGGAGAATGTCAAGAGGGAGCTGCAGGAGGTAAACATGCTTGTTTATTTTATATATGCTATATATATATGCTGCTTCTGGCTTGCGCTATACAGCCTATTTATGTACTTGAATTCCTGCAGACTGTCCAATATCCAGTGGAGCACCCAGAGAAGTTCGAGAAGTTTGGAATGTCTCCATCCAAAGGAGTTCTGTTCTATGGCCCTCCTGGCTGTGGTAAGACCTTGTTGGCCAAGGCAATTGCCAATGAGTGCCAGGCAAACTTCATCAGTGTGAAGGGCCCAGAGTTGCTCACCATGTGGTTTGGAGAGAGTGAAGCTAATGTTCGTGAGATATTTGACAAGGCCCGCCAGTCTGCACCATGTGTGCTCTTCTTTGACGAGCTTGACTCAATTGCTACTCAGGTCTACTTGCCTTCCCCTCATCCACTCCTGTTTATTTTTACCATATATTCCATTACTTGAAGATTTCCTTGCCCTGTTGCAGAGAGGAAGCAGTGTGGGTGATGCTGGAGGTGCAGCTGATAGGGTGCTGAATCAGCTGTTGACAGAGATGGATGGCATGAATGCCAAGAAGACTGTTTTCATTATTGGGGCTACAAACAGGCCTGACATTATAGATCCGGCCTTGCTTAGGCCAGGGCGTCTCGATCAGCTGATCTACATTCCACTGCCTGATGAGCAATCTAGGCTCCAAATTTTCAAAGCTTGCCTCAGGAAGTCCCCTGTGGCGAAGGATGTGGACTTGAACGCTCTTGCCAAGTACACCCAAGGCTTCAGTGGTGCAGATATTACAGAAATCTGTCAGCGTGCATGCAAATATGCGATAAGAGAGAACATCGAGAAGGTATTTTCATCTAACCTTAAATAGCACAATTTTTATTTCATGTGCAGCTCATCCGTATTACAACAAACTAGATGTAAGGACGTTTCTGGCTTTCAGTATTACACGAGGCTATGTTATGTTCTATGTTCATGACTACTTTTGTTTAAGATCTGCCACTCCTAGAATTGCAGTTGTCTATATGAGATTATGCCCATGTTCCCTTTGTATTATATATATGTACTTATATATAGTTGGGCCTGATTTGTTACAATTTTATCTGTGTAAGCACTCTTATTCAGAATGCACTGATATGGTAGAAATCTTTTATGCAGTTAATAATTCTTTTCTTATCGTGTTTGTTTCAGGACATTGAGAGGGAGAGGCGGAGTAAGGAGAACCCTGAAGCGATGGAGGAAGACGAAGTCGACGACATTGCTGAGATCAAGGCAGCCCACTTCGAGGAGTCGATGAAGTACGCTCGCCGCAGTGTCAGCGATGCGGACATCCGCAAGTACCAGGCGTTTGCCCAGACGTTGCAGCAGTCTCGCGGGTTTGGCAGCGAGTTCCGTTTCGAGCGGACAGAAGCTGGTGCTGGAGCTGCGGCTGATCCTTTTGCGTCTGCTGCCGCCGTCGCTGATGATGACGATTTATATAGTTAGGTTGTCTGTTGTGTCCTTCGTTAGCTCGCCCTCCGAGTTTGTGTTCAATATTGGTTCCATCTGCCATGCCTTTGTGTTGAAACTAATCGTACTTGAAACACGGCAAAGCCCTCTGGTTATATTTATTTTCAGTGCAATAGGGTGCTGCTTGGCTGAGGACGATGCCCTCGGCCTAAGCCGTTGCCCTCCTGTGGCTGGCTACTGGACGATGACAATTTCTGAATTTCCCAACAATATACAGCTATTCTTTAATACTTCTCAACTATGCTGCAGTTTGTTTTGGCGAGAGCAAGATTGCTCTTCAAAATTTACCAGTTGGGCACAAAATCAAATTACGGCAGCGCGTTTATTTCAGTTCTTATATATGATATTAAGATCAAAATAAGGAAGACCGATTGTAGCTATTTTTTTAAAAATTTTTTACTTTTGGCCAACCTTAGGATCAAGCCTATATTTTCGCTTAATTACCAATCACTTTGAACTGGGGTTTACAAGTTAGCTCAAGTGTAGATAGATTATTATAATACAACCTATAATATAATAAATAGGATTACATTACCACATATGAAATTCAAAGATAAATAGATTTCATCACTATGAACATTCAAATATCAAATTTCACCACTTGGAAAAAATATATTTCAAGGCATAAATGCAAAGAATTGTGAAATTTTGGTTAACTAGTAATATACACATGCTAGCGTTACGGCAATATTTCATAAGTGATAGACAGCAAAATAGATTCTTATGAATCAAACAGCTTCATGGTGTAATGAAAATAATGCTGACTTTAAGATAAAAGTGGCCCAAAGTGAGTTGTATTCTCAAACGTTAATTTACCAGGTTCATCCAACATGTCTATAGTGCCCCACGGCAAATTTTTGAAAAGAAAAAACAAACATGGAAAAATTTGGAAAAAAGCGAAAACAAATAACAAACAGGGGAGAAATTTTGTTCGTCGACCACGAACAAATAGGAGAGGAAAATGTTCGTCGACCTAACACAAACAAATATGAGAATTTATTATTTTGAATCCAAAATAGGAGAAAAAATTGTTTGTTTTGAATCCAAAACGTCAAACTAACACAAACAAATAGGAATCTAGGACCTTATCAGTTGCCAATTAAAAAATAATTCATACATAAAACTTTTACATGTATGTTTATATATATATGTTCTTAGCAACTATTAAAAAAAACTACATTGAAATGCATCAAAAATCAACTTTAAAAATAAAATTTAAAATTTAAACTTTGGTAGCGGTTTATAAGCTAATAGGTCCAAAATAGGCCCTTATTCTTTTGAGTCCGAGATCGTTAGGCCCTGTGTAGTTCCAGGCTAAAAAGTTTTAGCGTGTCACATCGGATATACGGATATACATTTGAAGTATTAAACGTAGACTAATAATAAAACATATTACATATTCTGCCTATAAACTATGAGATAAATTTATTAAGCTAATTAATCTATCATTAGCAAAATATTTACTGTAGTATCACATTGTTAAATCATGGAGCAATTAGACTTAAAAGATTCGTCTCGCAATTTACACGCAATTTATATAATTAGTTTTTTTTGTCTATATTTAATACTCAATGCATATGCCCAAACATTCAAGGTGATATGGTGAAAAGTTAGTAAACATGCCTTTAATTTGGTGGGGAAAAAAATGAAAATAGTTTTTTACTGCCTTCGGCTTTAAACAAACTACTGTAGTCTTCCCAGCTTCCAGTGATCTTTGAATGCACAGCGAGCAAATCCCGCTCGCCGGATGCCGCCGCCGCCTCACTCTCCTCTCCTCCCGCCGCACCTCCTCCGCCATCTCGACGGCCACGCGCTCTCCACCCCCCTCCTCGACCCGCTCATCCGCGCGGCCTCCGCCTCCGCCTCCGCGCCGCACCACGCCTTCTCCCTCTTCCTCCTCCTGCTCCGCTCCGCGCTCCGGCCTTCCCACCTCACCTTCCCCTTCCTCGCCCGCGCCGCCGCGCGCCTCGCCTCCCCGCGCCTCGCGCGCGCGGTCCACGCGCAGCCGCTCCGCAGGGGGCTCCTCCCCCACGACCTCCACGTCTCCAACTCCCTCGTCCACATGTACGCAGCCTGCGCGCTCCCGGCCCTCGCCCGCCGCCTGTTCGACGAAATCCCCCGCCCGAACCACGTCTCCTGGAACGCCCTCCTCGACGGCTACGCCAAGTGCCGCGACCTCCCCGCCGCGCGCCGGGTGTTCGCGCGGATGCCCCAGCGGGACGTGGTGTCGTGGAGCGCCATGATCGACGGGTGCGTCAAGTGCGGGGAGCACCGGGAGGCTCTTGCGGTGTTCGAGATGATGGAGGCCATTGCGGCACGCCATGATGGGGTCAGGGCGAACGATGTCACCATGGTCAGCGTGCTGGGGGCTTGCGCGCACCTGGGGGACCTTGTGCGGGGGAGGAAGATGCATCGGTACCTGGAGGAGCATGGGTTCCCGCTGAACATCCGGCTTGCGACCTCCCTTGTTGACATGTACGCGAAATGTGGGGCAATCGTTGAGGCGCTTGAGGTTTTCCAGGCTGTGCCGGTGGAGAATACTGATGTTCTGATATGGAACGCCGTGATTGGCGGGCTGGCGGTGCATGGGATGAGCAGGGAGTCACTACAGATGTTCCAGAAGATGGAGCATGCTGGGGTTGTGCCGGATGAGATCACATACCTTTGTCTGTTAAGCGCTTGTGTGCATGGTGGTTTGGTGGACGAGGCTTGGAGCTTCTTTCGCTCGCTTGAAGCTCAAGGGCTGAGACCACATGTCGAGCACTATGCTTGCCTGGTAGATGTTCTTGGTCGAGCAGGCCGCTTAGAGGAAGCATATGGTGTTGTTAAGAGTATGCCAATGAAGCCGAGTGTTTCTGTGCTTGGTGCTCTCTTGAATGCCTGTCATCTCCATGGATGGGTGGAGCTGGGGGAGGCAGTCGGCAGGCAGCTTGTCCATTTGCAGCCAGACCATGATGGCCGGTACATTGGTCTGTCGAATATCTACGCTGTTGCTAGGCGGTGGCAAGAGGCAAAAAAAGCGAGAAAGGTGATGGAGGAGAGAGGCGTGAAAAAGGTTCCTGGATTTAGTGAGATTGATGTTGGCAGAGGGCTCTGCAGATTCGTTGCCCAAGATAAGACTCACCCGGGCTCAGCAGAGATTTATGCCTTGCTGAAACTTATTGCAATGGATATGAAAATGAAGGATGATGTCACTGTTCCAGATTATACCTGTATGTACTGCTAATAAGATGGTTGCACCTGTAGATTTCTCTCTACAAAAATTCAGAGATGCAATTTGAATAGTGCAAGAGTATTTGTAGCTCTCAGTTCTGGCTGCATACACTGAATTTATGTTGTTTTGAGGAAGTTAACTGCCAGGTATTGCCTAGTCATGAGCAAATATAGAAAGGCAGATAATTTGGTATTGAAAATAAATGCATGTTCAATATGTTTGCTGATGAAAAGAAGGGATATAGAACTAGAAGTATGGGGGTGTGAATTGTGAAAAATACTACTCTGCTATGTTTCCGAGCTGCCTTTTATTATCATCTAATCAAGGCATTCAGACAACATAAACAATCACAATAACTGCATGTCTGTTGCTGTTACAACATGTAGAAGTATAAAGCATCTGGATCAGCTTTCTTCTAGAACATTTTAACTTATGGCTTCAACTTCAACTTATATAGACTATTTGATCGTCAGACAGGACAAATGGATATTTCAAGTATGTGGAGTTGCGGACTATTAGCAGAAGATGGGCCTAAACTATAAGAACCAACTTCTACTTATATGGACTATTTGATCGTCAGACAGGACAAATGGATATTTCAAGTATGTGGAGTTGTGGACTATTAGCAGAAGATGGGCCTAAACTATAAGAACCATACCAGAGATCTGATATGTCACTCATACAATACAAATATAGTTGGATCCTGGATCCTCTGATTGTTTGCACGATGCTAAGGTGAAACTGCACTCTAATTACTCCTGTTTCCATTGTGCAACTTAATTTTTCCAATGCTGATAAAATTGAGTTTTCTTTAGTACTTAACATTAGGGGCAATTGCATTCTTACCATGTTTGTTAGAATTGTGATTTGCGTCATCCTAATAAAGTAACTTCCAGAGAATGTCAAGTGATATTTGACTAAAAAAACAATGTCTGCTTATAGAAAATGGTACGCAGAGCAATTAGGAAACATGGCCAGTGTATCCTTTACACTCTCTTTCTCTTTCTTTTATTTTAGATAGATCTTTCCTCTTATTATCAAACTAACATATTCAAAGATATAATCCATTTGCAAATTCTGCTCCTCCATTGTTTTACTATGAAAGGAAAAAAAAACTTTGCATGACCGCATGTATATAAAATCAATAAAATCTCAAGAGATGTACCAAATGGTAAACCTAGTGAAGTGGAACTAATGAGCTTCAGCCATTGCCTGAAAATTCTTATTTGCTGTATAAATACAGCTCAGAGTCATTCAGCAAAACAAAGTTAAACTGTACAGTGATATTTCTACTCCAAAAAGGACTACTTGAGCTTTGATTTTTCTAGCTCTGGTAAAAAACATGGAGCCTCCAACCGTATAGAGAAGATCACCTGTGTGTGATCCACAACGTTCAGACCTACCCATTATTTAGTAAATCCTTGCTGTTTTCTCTACTAGCTAAGAAAGTTAGAGCCATGCAGGAATATCTTTATTCCATGTCATTGTGTTCTGACAAGTTTGGGTCTCCATCTCTGCCATGTAAACCATCTCTGATCCCCTCCAGCTTTAATATCAGCGAATCTTCTCTTCAGGTCAAGCCCTTTTCGTTTCTTCTCATCACGCGTCAGCTCTCTTGACTTGCTGATCAGGGGATGCTCCGGCGTTCCGAGGTCAGTGCTATCAACGATCTTCTGCACCATCTCCAGCACCTCGCTCATCTTTGGCCGGTGCCTGGCGTGGCGCACGAGGCACTTGTTTGCCACCGAGGCGAGCTTGGCCGCCGACTTCAAGCTGTAACTCCCTTCAAGCCTTGGATCCATTATGATTTCAAGCTTCTTTGAGTCAGTGGAGTAGGGCTTCACCCACTCTATGAGGTTCTGTTCGCCTCTCGGCCTGTTCCTGTCCAGAGGTCGCCGACCGGTAAGGAGCTCGTAGAGCACCACGCCGTAGCTCCATATGTCGTTCTTGCTGCTGAGGCGCCCTGTGTGGATGTACTCTGGAGCTGCATACCCAATAGTCCCCACCACCTGTTAAAAGAGGATTTCCAGAAGAGACATTAGCAAACCTACCTAGCTGTTCAAACTATGAAGACATCACTAGTGGATTGCAGAATGTTAGAAAAACGTGTGATCATCACTGATCAAATGTTGGAATTGGAGAACAGCCAGAAAGCTACTAAGCTGATGTTAACCAATCAGCAAAAAAAAGGCACCTGCCTTTTCTGACTGGTCCTTGTGCGCTAGCACACAGACTAACCGAAAGTGCCTATCCATGTCCTGTGTTGGGTTGGTTTTTCCCTATCACTGTGTTGTGTCAATTTGTTGTTTTTGCGGGCCACTAACTGGTTGATCAGATCAGGATGACAAAATGGTTCTATGTTGGAACAGTAACAGCCATTGTGTTTGCTGCTTGTCTTCAGGAAAGGAACTACACCCAAGGTGTTCTACCACGGATTGTCTACCGAGCAACATCGAATGTTTAACCTCTGAAATCAGTCATATCATTCAAAATGCCTACATTTTGCAGTTGAGAACAGGTGCCCTAAGGAACTCTAAATGCTGGGCAAAAAATGATAGGTTGTCTTGTCACGTACCGCAGTGGAGACATGGCTGCCATCCTGAGATACCAGTCTAGCCAATCCGAAGTCTGACAGCTTCGCGTTCCAGTTCTCGTCGATCAGAATGTTGGAAGGCTTCAGATCACGAAATATTATCTGGAAGATCATCGCATCGCATCAATGCAGGTGATGTCAGGCCAGCCAATAATTAATCAAACAAGTGAGGCAGAGCAATCAGGGCAATTTCTGAATTTCTGATACTGGACCTTGATTTCAGATTCTTCATGGAGATACTTCAAGCCGCGCGCGGTGTCGAGCGCCACCCTGAGCCGCATCGCCCACGACGCCGGCCTCGGCGACCTCGACGACAGGTGATCCGCCAGGCTCCCGTTGGGCATGAACTCGTAGACGAGCAGCAGCTGCATCCCCCTCTCGTCGTCCTCGGCGCAGTAGCCGATGAGCTTCACCAGGTTCGGATGATCCACCACCCCAAGAACGTTCACCTCCGTCACCCACTCTTTATGCCCCTGCGTTCACCATCACCAAATTCAACATCATCATCATCAAATTCTAGCCTTACTTGCTCATGTTCAGAATCGTCAACCCAACTAGCTCTGATAACATGTCGAGAATTGTTGATTACCTGCAGGCCTTTGCGGCCGAGCTGCTTGATGGCGACTTCGACACTCCGGCGAGGCTCGAGGACGCTGCGGATGGTGCCGCGGTAGACGCAGCCGAAGCCGCCCTCGCCGAGCACCAGCGAGCGGCTGAACCCGCGGGTGGCGCTCTTGAGCTCCTGGAAGGTGAAGATGCGGAGGTTGTTGCTCGCGCGCTGCGGCAGCGACAGCTGCCGGTACCGGCCGAACGACTCGGCGCTGATCTCCGACGACACGTTCAGGGAGCACTCCGACCCCGACCGCCGCGCGTCGCGGTCCGTCGACGTGCTGCTGTTCGACCGCGCCGACAGCGAGCGCGTCGTCGCCGCCGCCACCGCGGACGACCGGCCACGCCGCTCCTCCCTCTCCCAGCCGGCGAACCCGAAGCACTGCATCGCCTTCGACATGGTCCCCGGAGAAGACGACGACGCCTCTCCTGCTCTGCACCGACGTCGCGGGCACCGGAAGAAAGGTCAGTGACTCAGTTCATGCGCAACATTAATCATTAACGACAGCTGAAATGGGAAAAGAAATAGTTCTAATCAAGCCGGAAAGGAAAAGAAACTAAAAGCTTTTTTTAGTTTAGTTTGCCACTGATCAACTTTATGCTTTCCAAAGAAACAAAAGATTTCTCCTTTCAATCTTAATAACATTTGGTCGGCCATCCTTTCGACCGACCCGGCAAAAAAAGAAGAAATGAAGAAAAAGAAACAAAAGATATCATCACATCTCATTTTAAATGGAAAAGGGCAAATAAATTTCGGGCTGGCAGAGAAAAGGATCGATCACCAATCACACAAGGAGCAAATCTCAAGCAAGAGGAAAGAAGAAAACAATTGATCAGCCATGACAGAAGAACTCCACACCATCGTCGTCAATGGCCGTCGTAACCCACCTCCAGCAAACGAATCACATCCCACCCAAGAAACCAACCAATCAACTGACCAACCAAAAACTTCATCCCTCTCTTTGCTCACCTGTGTGGCATGTGCTACGAGCTCAGCCGCCTCCGCATGGAGAAGACGACGACCTTGGATCTCGCCTCACCGGGAAGACGAGTAAGGAGAGAAAGAGAGAGGAAGAAGATGATGCACTTTGTGTGCGGCTAACGGGTCAACAATGGAGGAGGGAGGGATTTGGGTTGGGTTAACCGGGTACTGTCCAGATCGTCTGGTTGTCTCTTTCCGTTTGGTTGGTCTCTTTGGTTGCTTTGGGGCGAGAGAAATGTGAGGGGATTCGGACAGCGAGAGGGATTAAATGTCGGGAAAACGAGGTGTAGCGACGAAGCAGAGGCCAAGGAGTTGAACAAGATGTACTAAGAAGAAGAGAAGAACTTTCATCTCTAAGAGGCCCAAGCTAATGGAAATGGATGCAGCTGCAGCGGTGGTGGTTTTCATTAGGACCAGCCACTGAGATGGACTACTAATGGATGGATGAGTTTTTTCTTTTGCTGTTGGCTGTGGCAAGTGACAACTCCTCGGGCACGTAAAACGAGCTAATCCATTAACACAGAACTAATTAAATGTTAATTATTGCATATTTGAAAAATATGTTTATTTGATTCTTTTAAAGAAACTTCTATATAAAAATGTTTTTTTTAAAAATACCGTTTAACAATTTGTAAAACGTACTAACAGAAGAGTAAATTGTCACTCCCAAACAACCCAAACTAAGGTGTTAGAAAGCCTCTGCTTTTCTGCGGTACCAGCCGAGAGGATAAATTTGATACTGATACTTTTTTCATTACCAATTTGCTTCGAAGCCTATCTCTGCCTCTCTGGGCTGGGAGGTATATCACGTTTTTTTAAAACATTAGTACTACATCAGATGGCATAGAATTTCTTTTGCAGTACTTTTTGAGGGGTACCTGTCTCAGTGGAAGTAATAAAAGACATGTCCTGTTGCTTCAAAATTTCTTGGCTCAACATATAGCACGTGGTCAGTAGTTGTGAAGTCATGGGTGGAATATTAACATCACCGTACCTGATCAGATATGCTAACCATACATAGATTTGTGAGATAGTAACATGCACTGTTGTTTTAGTTGTGATGGTTAACGACATGACCTCGCAGTTGTCTGCGTTAGTCATTTAATTTTTTTTATATCCACTAGTTTTTGTTACTAGTTATTGTTTGTATAGAAACAAAACATAAACCATATTTTTGGAGAATTTTCATCCAGCTGCTGCAAATTGCACAGAATAAACAATGCTCTCAGTAATGCGAGAGCCAAGAGCTGCTTAGCTTTATTTTGGCCACCTAATCGTAAAGCGCAAAGCTTTGTGATTTAGAGCTAAACTATCTTTGGCTCTCAATTAACAATGATGGTTTGTCCTTAGATACGCACAAATAGAGAAAGAATAATACGCGTGCTGTGCTGTTCCCTAAATCTTTTTCATAAATTATAAAGCACGACGTGAGACACCATGCATGTGAACAATGAACCTAGCCACTTGTCCATTGATGAAACTTGCAGGCATCAACTTTCTCATCCAATGAACACTTGCCAAGGAGGTCCTCTTTTTGTTGAGTGGGTGACAGATCTAAGAAAGATAATATTCTTACAAGGCTAGGAGAGCTACCACACCAACTATAATTAATTAGGTTCAGCAGCAATCAGTGGAGACTACCAATTTTTTTTTTTAATTACTGGTAAGAGACTGTTCCATTCAGATTCAGTCAAATTCTCTGTTAGTAAAGTACCTTAGTAATTACGTCCAGTGATTTCAGGTAACTTACCTAGTTGATGCATGACTGAATGGATTGGATCCCAGATTGACAGTACTCGCCACAGGAGAAAAACTTGAGCTATGATCTGACTTGGTTATCGCAAGTTGCGGCAGGTAACAACAACGATTATGACCGCTAATAATCAACCAGCAAAGTCAAAACTGCTATATGTTCCATCTTTTCACCTTTGCTTTCAATGACTTTCCCCTCGTGTTTTTGTGTTCATCTCTGCTGACATTTTCTCTTTGACACTGGAAATTTTTGGCATTCCTGCAACTCACCTTTGATGTCGAAATGTATGCTATTGAGGAAAACATACTGTTTAACCCTGTTCTTGGTTGATCATACTATTCTCTGAACAGATCACCTTGAAGAGTTGAAATTCTGCATAATTTATAAACATGTATCCACTTCACCATTGTTTCCTAACCAGTTAACATAACAAATCAGCTGAGCCATGATAATATTTGATACGCAATCCATTGTAGATAGCGGCAATTTTACGGGAATATAATTGCAATTAGCTAAGCAAAGAATTAGCACTCAATAGATCATGACACTAATGAATAATCGAGTCATTTAAAACGGTAGTGGTCAAAGCGATCTGCCCATGTCGCTTGTTTTGGCGTATCTGAAATATTTATTTATACTAGCTAGTAAGAATACCAGTACAATACTGCACTGTCAGCTGCCCTACTATTCCATTGGCAACACATGCCATTTAAATTTTGTTTAAAGATTGGTAGGAGAACTATCAAATTCATTGCATTAAAATTTATTCAAAGAACACATGCTAAAGTAGTTGGTGAGATCAATTTGTGAGCCTTAGCAACAACTACTCCGTTAGATTTAGACGGACATGAGCTGTCGAGGAATCTTTCAGCCTAAGCCGCTGAGGCTGCTTCTACTTCTGCTTCCTTGGTCAACTTTGTATCCGGCCAGGGATCTGGATTAGTATCAGAACTTGGATAATTTGTGGCTTTGTTTAATTAATTTGATCACTAATTTGATTGATCTTGTCAGCAAATTAAGGTACCATAATGGTCCTGGACGCTGCATGCCTTTGGCGCCCCTTCAAGGGACAGGACATTGTATATGATGAACTCCCCTGCAAGTCTGCAACCCTGCAACCCTGCTTGGTTTTGTTAGTAATATATTTGTGGTTTAAACTTACAAGGACCCAAAACAAGTTTTTTTTTTTTAAAAAAATGTGCTAGTATTAAACTTTTGAAGTATCCCAACTGGACAAATGTGTCAACAAATGGAAATCAGTGGTCGATCTAGAAAATCGATTTGTTGGTGTCATAATATGTCTATCGGTGTCATACTTCGATTATAGTGTTATAATATATGGATAAGCAATTTAATCATATGTTTTGCTGAAAGTTGTTGGTGTCGCCTGACACTGATGCTGATACTGTAGATCCGCCCCTGATGGAAATATACAATAAGTGGATACTATTTATTTATTCCATTCATTGACAAGATGAAATTGGTCATGTACATTTGCTTCCGAAAACCGAGTTTCTATTTTTTAATAAATACGATAAGGACCTTATAATATAGAAAACACCACTAAATTCTAAGAGGTTTTTGTTTTGACAAAAGGCACTAGGGATCTGTAATATAGGTTTTATCTGTAATAAAAGTTGCATCTGTAATACATAAAACTTCATAAGTGCTTATAGTTTAGGAGGGAGAGAATACTATCTTTAATAAAAGCTTTATTTTTCGAGCCACTTTAATATTTAAAAAATGACAAATGTTTCAAACCGTATCGAATGCATATGTATCACAAATTCACAAAAACTGTGGAATATCAGCTAAGATTGCCACGGGCCTCATGAATTCATCGGCCCATGGGCCTAAGAAACCAAAATTTGCTCCTTATCAGTAGGCCTCTTCCTGCAATCCTGCCCGTTAGGCCAAATCTATTGCTTTCTTCTCTCCTTTTTTTTTCCCTGCGAACGATACTACTACTGTTACTTTATTTTTCCTGTTAGTTATATCAAGCTCACGAACAGTATATTTTGAACAAACAAACAAACACCTTTTTTTTTTAACGAACCGCTCACGAACGATATGATAATCAACGTACGTCTGCTTAGCCGCCTTGTTCTTCTTGTTAGTTGATGCTTATTATTTGAAGTCTTTTCTTAAAAAAAAACTTGATATGCTGCTTGTTACTACCTCCGTTCCTTTAAAAAACATAGTTTTAACTAATAGAAAAGATTAAGTAAGAGGTTTAAAGATTACTATAGCTTTCATTAATATGAAGAGAAATAAAGAGGGGATAAAACAAAAGGAAAGAACGAGTACTACTGATTTGATGGTTGAAAATAAAGAAAAAACATAAAGAAGTATTAAAAAGATATAGCAAACCCTACTTTAAAAATAAACTCTCTTTTAGGAACGGGTGGAGTAGTTGGTGCTTCATGTTTGACGATTTTTAATTTTCGAAGAAAATGTTTGACTGATCGAGCTAATTAATCCTGAGCTAAACGGAAAAAAACCAACGATTAACTACGCGAGTATGACATAAATCCCGTGGGCCAGCTGCTCAGATAACGACTTAAAAATAAGTTTAACAGAAAACTATAAACCAACTATATGATTATAATTATGTAGAAGAGAGAAAAAAAATATAAAGAGCTAGCACACATACTCCAAAATAAATTTATTGATTATACAAGTATAAGAAAAAGAATTAAATATAACATTATAGCTATTCTATATTTCTATTATACATATTGCTTCTAACTTTATTTTTAAATTACCTTATAGCTAGTTTTTAGTTCTGCTCTAATCACATCATCCTGCTGACAATTCCTCACAGAATTTAAGCACTTTTAGTCCTTCACTTCATCTTTAAAAAAAAAAAAAGCAAAGCAAAGAAAATGTCCACGAGCGCGTTGCCTTACCTTGCCTAGCTCGCGCGACATTCTGACCGTGTCTCGTCCGACGACTGCACAAAGCCATGGTCGTTCACGTAAGCTACTACTACAACCTAAGCTAAGCTCGCCTTGGCCTCGACGGGGTCAGTGATCAGTGCGTGTCACCTACCACATGGCGGCGAGCCAACTCCTCGACGCCGCCGTCGCCGCGGCGGTGTTCTTGGCCGCGCTGCTCGTCCCGTCGGCGCGATGCCAGCAGCAGCAGGTGGCCATCCCGCCGTCCGCGTCCACCACGCCGCCGGTGCGGCTCCCGCCGCTGCAGCTCCCGCCGTCGGCGCCGCCGCCGCTGGTGGGCGTCCCGCCGGGGGTTCTTATGGCCAGGATCGACGCCGTCCGCGACGAGCTCGCCGCCGAGGTGCAGGACAAGTACGGCTTCTGCATGGCCAACGTGTAAGTATACTCCCCGGCCGATCGGCCGACGACGTCCCCTCTCCTCGCGCCGCCGCCGCCGCCGCCGTGTTTTGCATTTGATGCAGGTGATCATGATGAGAGGTGGTGATCAATTCTTCGATTCGATCGCAGGCAGGAGGATTTCACCCAGGCGTTCAGCTTCTCCAACGCCAGCTTCGTCTCCGACTGCATGGAGGAGACGCAAGGTAATCTCCTTCGATTACTTGGTTGACTTTATCTTAATTAGCAAGATTATTTATGGTATTTTGACGATCCTTCTATCTGCTCGTGTGTGATCAATTAGAGATTAATTAATTAGTTCTTGCTAGTTCAAATGGATTTGGTTATTATTGACAAGAAAACCAGCAGCCTGTGTGATTAGTTGGCTTTGTTTTGTCTCGGTCAAGTTACGCGTGCAATTGTTTAGAGGAATTTGGTTGCGTGTTTTTTTGTTTGGGATTAACACTGAAATGGTTTGTACTTGCATTCAGTTAACTGAATTTTAGATAGGAATTTGGATTCGATTTCTTAAGGAGAATATAGTTTTGTATTTAGAGACACAGTGAGGCAGATTCTTTCTTGTGCAAACCAAAATCCTCCCGCTCCAAATTCGCAGCAGCGTTTCTGCCTCGCTGAGTCCGGGAGCACGAGCGACCGCGCGCCGTTGGATCCAAAATGAACGGCACAGATCAACCCGCCGCCGTAGGGACAGCATTTCAACGCCGAGCGCCGAAATGCCACGGCGACTACGGCGCGGCGGCGGCGGCGGTGCCGGTGCGGCGGCCTCCAGCTCGTCGCCGCCGGCGACCCGTCTTCGTGACGGGGAGCGTCGCGGTGGCTCCTCCCCCGCCGTGGTAAACTCGAGCCCAACCATCGATCCCCTCTCTTCTTCTTTTCTCCTTGAATCCCCAATGCGAGTGGGACGGGGAGTAGTAGTAGCAGGGATGAGGAATGCGTGGGGGGAAGAGTTCATTGGGTGAATGATTTAGATTTTAGGGTTCGTGCCTTTTGTGGCCGTGAGATGGTGGGAGGGGATTAGGGGGGATGAAAAATGTAACTGCTTTTAATTTCTGTTTATGTTGCCAAATCTCTTTGCATTTCTCAGATTTATGCCAATATTTTGATTCAGCCAATGGGTTACTGAAATTGGTTAACTGAGTGATGACATAGGGATTTAAGGAATTCATAAAACGCTGGTATGAACTTTCATCGGATGCTGTTGATACATGAAAATGGGTTAGGATAGCAGGGGGAAATCGCAATTTCTAATCATAATGAGATGAACTGTTCCATTGAAAAAGGAAGAATTTAGGAGTTTGAATTCAGTTCTGGCTTATATTGTACTGCCTCTTTTATCAGATGCTGCAATATTTTGGATGTAGTGTTAGGGTGCTGGTAAATTCTAAAAACTCTAAAACCAAATGTGTTGTGACTTATGACCTCTCCTAAAAAAATGTTGTGCATGCAGGGCAAATGACTAGAATGCTGTGCGAGAAAGCGGAAATAGAAATATATGTGAAAAGCTTGGGTAAAAAGCCCAGCACAAGGGTTAGTATGAACTGTGACCAAAAGTCATGGGCACCAGGGTGCCAGCCTGGCTGGGCTTGCGCAAGACAGGATTCTAGTTCATCGGGACGAGAGGTCCCATCCAGGGCGGTGAACTGCAGGCCATGCTGTCCAGGTTTCTTCTGCCCTCGTGGCCTGACCTGCATGATACGTAAGTTCTTTCTTTGCGACAAACACTCGCAGCGTTAAATCAGTTTTACATGACTGGATGTTATTGTACTCTGGAAGGTCCTGTGAATTCAATCATTGTTAAAAAATTGCCAAGACTTTGAAATGCTGAATGTGCAAAACTGTGCAAACAGTCTTTGAAATTCTTTTGATGCACCCGGTTAAAATTGATTGTTGTCTATTAGGATAACTTTATGGAGAATATACATCTTATTTTCAACAAAGTTTATATCATATATAGTAAATCACTATTGTTTCTTTTGTTTGTTGTTCATAATTTCTTATTATCTTCTCAAATTCAATCTGTTCTTTTTTTGTCACAGCTTGTCCTTTGGGCGCTTATTGTCCTCTAGCGACATTGAATGACACTACTGGCCTTTGTGATCCGTAAGGGGAATTTTCGTTTGGCAATACTACATAACAACATCAGCATTTAAATGTTTTTCATAAGAATTTCATAGCATATTACTGTTTTGTTGTGTTTGAAAAAATGCCAGGTACTCTTACCAAATAACTCCAGGATCAAACACTGCATGCGGCACTGCAGATTCTTGGGCAGATGTGATTACAACTGACGATGTCTTCTGCCCTCCAGGGCATCACTGTCCAACAACAACCCAAAAATTTAACTGTACTGAGGGGTGGGTGCTGTCTCTACCCTTTCTCCCCTCTATGAAATATCTGTGATATATTGAAACATTTTGTTTGTTGCTAATGGTTATTTGTAACTTGTTTTTTTGCAGGTACTATTGTCGTAAAGGCTCCACAGAGGAACATAGTATGTATATCCTGTTTTCCTTATTATATTAATTGGGAATCATGATTTAGAGATGCTACTTACCTATCACTTCAAAGTTATATTACTATCTGTAAACCTCAAACCAAAGTTAACACTTTAACATTACTTCTGGAGTTGAACAATCTCTTGAAATCCTAATAACTGGTTTGCAGTTGCTCTAAGTACAAAACCACACCAATTTCACTGTCTAACACAGATTTGTTTAATTAAAATTAGATAGTTTAGTGAGCTATATTATTTCAAAGTTTTCTTTAAGGAATGCTGTTGCAATACTTTCTGATAAAACATACAAATTTAACTTGCTATCCTTTCCTTTTGGAATATATAGTTAGAAGCTCAATAATGTCATATGTATTTGCAGAGTGTATTTGGAAAAACACATGTAAGGAAAATTCAACAAAAGAAGCGACGGCTTTATTTGGTGGTATATTAATTGTATGTACCACCTTTTACCATTTTTCTCTCTTCTCTTTTTTTCTATCTTTGGGTGCTAGTTTCATGTGGGACCTGGAACTTGGTTGGTGCATGCACTACATCCAAAGGATATGCCTCTCATTTTCCAAATCTGAACTTAAACATTTTGTGTGGATGTATATAAAGTCCTAAAATAATTGTGTATTGCTGGGAAATATTTTCTCCGCAACAGTTTCTTGGATATGTCACTTACTCAAATTCTTTTTATTCATACCGTTGTTCTCTGGTTTTGGGTTTGTAATCAGTGCCTCGCATGTTTCGAACAGAAGTCCTATCTCCTTTCATGTAGATATGACCCGTTACTTCTGTCTCAGTATAATGCTTGCAAATAATATAAGTTGCAGGCTTCTGCAATACATGCATTTATTTAAGTATCCCTGTTTCTTTCACATGTCTGTGTTCATCAAATGTCACCTAAAAGAAGAGAGATACAGATGTTCATGAATACTTTCTACCTTTTTGTAGAGTATTTTTATGAATGCTCACTATTTTCTCCACTATTTAATGATATTTTGTGGTAAAATTTCTCCGTTTTTAATCTTCCTCTTGCAGGTTATCTTGAGCGTTGTTTTACTACTGGTGTACAACTGCTCTGATCAATTCATCAAAATTCGAGCTAAAATATTGTCCAAATCTCGTAGAAAGGCTGCAACGATTGCACAAGAATCAGCAACAGCACGTGGAAGATGGAAATTAGCAAAAGAACTTGTACTAAGTCATGAGTTAGAAATGTCTGAGTCCGATCAATTAGCTGCATCATCTAATGAGGCACGGCATGCTACTGAAGGTAATGGTAAGAGATCCAAAAATCGCAAAAAGCTAGCACATGCACGCACTGAAAGGTTCAGGCGTGCCTATAGTCAAATTGGTAGGGAAAGAGTTCTGCAGCCAGACAATGATAAAATAACACTATCTGGAGTAGTGGCTCTAGCTGCTGAAAACAGATCGAGAAGGCCAATGTTTGAAGTGGTTTTCAAAGGGCTAACACTGTCCATTGGAAAAAAGAAACTTCTGCAGTGTGTTACTGGAAAACTTTCACCAGGTAGGGTAACAGCCATCATGGGTCCTTCTGGAGCAGGAAAGACTACTTTTCTCAATGCTGTGTTAGGTAAAACAACTGGATATAAGAAGGACGGGTTAGTTCTTATAAATGGAAAATCTGGATCAATGCAGTCATATAAGAAGATCATTGGTTTTGTGCCACAAGATGACATTGTCCATGGGAACTTGACGGTTGAGGAAAACTTGTGGTTTAGTGCGTGCTGCAGGTATTAAATACAGGCATATGGTGCATAGCTTGGTTACTTTCATTATTGATTATTTTTCCTTCCGTTAAATATGCTCATATCAAAACTTATGACATAGCACTGCAAGACTATCAATGACTAATGTAATTTGACTATTAAATATGATATGTCATCTACAGTTTGAAATTCAGTTTTGCCAACTCCCATCCCTGGTAGATAATTTAGCCATAGCTCTTAGATAAAATATATTAATAAAACAGTAATAGCATATACTCTTTAGTTTATTATTAATAAAACAGTAATACCATCAAATTTATTTTATCAATTATTTTCATGATATGTACTCTGCATTGTCATAAATTAAATAGTTATCTTATACACTCTTTTTTCTGGAGTAGGTCAAGCAAAGGCATGTCAAAATCTGATAAGATTATAGTTCTTGAACGGGTTATCGGGTCATTAGGGCTTCAAGAAATCAGAAATTCCCTTGTTGGAACAGTGGAGAAGCGGGGTATTTCCGGAGGACAAAGGAAGCGTGTAAATGTTGGAATTGAAATGGTTATGGAACCTTCTCTTCTTATTTTAGATGAGCCAACTACAGGCTTGGACAGTGCTTCCTCTCAGCTACTTTTAAGAGCTCTTCGTCATGAAGCACTCCAAGGCGTAAATGTTTGTGCAGTGATTCATCAACCAAGGTTTCCTACTTTCCTTACATACATTAAATCATTATTTGTCTCCTTTCAGAAGAATCAGTACTCAATTCTTACCTAAATAATATTCAAATGAGAATATGGATAATGACTGTGCTCAGATACAGAAGCAACGTATTCTTACAGCATTATGTATTAACATCATTAATTAGTTCACCCGATATGCTGCCTCCAATACCCGAAGTCACTTAGGTGTCACGAACCTTATGAAAAGAAATCAGATTCAGATAATTCTAACCTTTATGTATGACAGTCAGACAAAATAAAAGTGGTCAGCGTATCATTTGCCTCTATGAACTAAAATTACTTGTTTTTAAAATTATTGTTTACTTTATTCAACTGCAAACTTGGATCTGACATTTATTAATTGTTGTTACACAGCTATACTTTGTTCAACATGTTTGATGACTTTGTTCTTTTGGCAAGAGGTGGTCTTATTGCTTACCTTGGTCCTATAAGTGAAGTTGAAACATACTTCTCAAGCCTGGGGATTAAGGTTCCTGAGCGTGAGAATCCTCCAGACTACTATATTGACATCTTAGAGGGAATAACAAAAACTAAAATGAGGGGACATGCTGCTCCTAAACACTTGCCACTTCTTTGGATGCTACGTAATGGATATGAAGTTCCAGAATATATGCAGAAAGATCTTGAGGATATCGATAATGTTCATGAGTTATATACTGTTGGATCCATGTCTAGGGAACAATCTTTTGGTGATCAGTCAGAGAATGCAGATTCAGTGCACCAAAATGTCAGGGAACCATACAGTTTTCTTGATAGGAAAACACCTGGTGTACTTGCACAATACAAATATTATTTGGGGAGGTAAATTAGTTTCTTTATTTTCTCTTATTTTCTTGGGTGAATCAGTCTGTAACTCTACAGTCAAAATGATATTTTCAGGGTAACTAAGCAACGCCTACGTGAAGCTACACTACAAGCTGTTGATTACTTAATATTGTGTATCGCCGGCATATGCATCGGAACAATTGCTAAAGTTAAAGATGATACATTCGGTGTAGCTTCATATGGATATACCATAATTGCAGTCTGTAAGTCAGTTTCTTAGTTGTTTTTAGGAACTTCTTAATTTTCCATAAAGTAATGCATCTTGGTAGATAGCATAATATATCATTATCACATAATTTGTAGTTAGGCCATAAAATCACTGCTAGTGGGTGACCGCACAAATACCACTTGCCACATTTTAGAACATTTATCCTTTACAACATCATAGTGTTACATTTTTAACTGCATCGAATTTTCAAGTAGCTATATACACATTTCAGCCTCGAACATATACCTGGATAACATAAAATGTGCGCTATTAGAAAAATAGGGGGAAATAGAATCCCATCTTAACCTTCCCTGTTGTCACAGAAAGATATACCAGAAATTTAGCAGTTCCAGTTATGCAACCTAATGATTATACAACAGCAGCATTCTGTTTCATTGTCAAATAAACTACAGTTCCACACAGGTCACTTATATCACTTCTTAATGCAATGATACACAATGTTCCCTAAAAAAAGACACAGCAACATTTTAGCTAACTTTACTGTATTTTGTACAGCGCTGTTATGCCAGCTTGCAGCACTGCGGTCATTTTCACCCGAAAGATTGCAATATTGGAGGGAAAGAGAATCTGGCATGAGCACTCTAGCTTATTTTCTTGCAAGAGATACAATTGATCATTTCAACACCTTGGTGAAGCCCGTTGCCTTCCTCTCGACATTTTATTTCTTCAACAACCCACGTTCTGAATTTAAAGACAACTATTTGGTGTTTTTGGCACTGGTTTATTGTGTAACTGGCATAGGTTATACTTTTGCTATTTGGTTTGAGCTCGGATTAGCTCAATTGGTAAGTGTAATAACTAAAAAAATCTTCATCATGACATTGGCAGTGTCATTTGGCTAAATGAACTTTTCTCTTGCAGTGTTCTGCGTTAATACCTGTGGTATTGGTTTTGGTAGGCACTCAACCAAACATTCCAAACTTTATAAAGGGATTCTGCTATCCCAAATGGGCACTAGAGGCTCTCATTATTGCAGGAGCAAAAAAGTTAGCATTTCTCTCTCTAATCAGCATTAGATGGATTTTTTTAAAAAAGTCTGTATGTGCCACAAGCTATATGAACTTTTGTGTAACACATTCTTCACCTTTCAGATATTCCGGCGTGTGGCTGATTACTCGATGTGGAGCATTGCTAAAAGGTGGTTATGATATCAACAATTTTGTTCTTTGCATCGTCATTGTCATGCTCATGGGGGTACTCTTCCGGTTCATCGCTCTGCTTAGCCTGTTGAAGCTAAAATAGATGTAAGTATGTAGATTACTGAATTCTGGCCATTTCCTCAATTTTTTTTTACATTTTACTCACGGGGCTAAATAATCTTAACATGTGATTCGTGAATGTCTGATCATCTTTTATGGACTGGACAGCAGGGCAGGTAAAAACAAGGGTTGTGTTTTGTTGTCTTGAATACAGAAGAGTGAAGAATAGAGGAAGGCTCTGGAATTTGTACATAAGATTACTGCAATGATAGCATTTTGTACAGATTTTTACAAATTTGCACCATCAATTTTTCTTATAATTGGAACATTAGTCCATATTTTTTTGTATATACTATATAGTGCACAAATAAGACTGTTATACATGTAAATTTGTCATTCACTATTCAGTGATAAATAAATTTCGGCTCATCTGCTTCCCCTCAAGAACGTACAGCGTGTTAAACCTGAGGCTTTGTTTGGCTAATGGGTTAATAATTTTTCACCCACCAAAAGGCATCTTTAAATCCTAACCATTCATTCCTTCTCTTTCATTTAATCATAACCCTTCATTTATTTCCCAATCCCAATCCCACCTCTCATTTCCCATTATTTAAACATAGCCTGATTTCCTCTCTACCCATGTAGACATTTCCACGTCCTATCTGTTCCGAATTTTTAAATGTACCGCGTGTTTTGAAGTTTACAAAAGATCAGACATCACGATAGAATCCAATTTTTTATAAAGCTAATATCCACTAAATACCTAAAACTCAATATGCAAACATAATATTTATTAGCACTCCTAAAACTTACATACAAGCATGCCATATCAACTTATTAAACACACAAAAATTCAACATACACAAAAACTCAACATGCAAGCATATAATAATTATATGTATAATTTATTTCATTCTAAAACTAAATATACACACGATAAATCATCATTCTCAAGACATTTTCGTAATATTTCAATCCAAATCATTTCATCATTTCTCCAATATCTAACATATATCCTGCATCAAGGCACGGGGCATCATTAGTTATTTCAGATTGGGAATAAGTTCACCGGAGGTCCCTCAACTTAACAGCGAGATTTTTTGAGGTCCCTTAACCACAAAACCAGAAATATATACCCCTAAATATTCTTACCATAAAATCGTTGTCTAGAATATTTGGACAAACAAAGAACCTTCGACCCAAAGTCGTAGGCTTTATGGAACGAAGAACCTGACAACGATCACCGCATCTGCATCTTGGACGGGCTTCCCATGGAGGGAGTGCCGTAGTTAGCACCCGCCAGTTGCACTGTTGTTCATGACGTTGTCGTTCGTAAGCCGCTTTTCTCTGCAAGTATTGCTCAGTACTTTCAGATGTGAAATACCAGCGTCCTTCTTGTAAACAAGTGGTTAGGTCAAGAACGGGATTTTCTGTATCGACCCACTCGATGTTTCCGCAAGCCGTAGCGTGAGTCTAACGAATAGAGTAGTATGATGAAGAATAAAACAATTACCCATATAAAATGAATAAGCATATGTAGATAATAAAATACCTCACAGTCATAGTTAGGGCACCTAAAAAAGCGCCTTCCTCGAATGCCAGGATTCATCGAAGCCATTAATTGGCATCGGTCACAGCAAAGGCAGAGAGGCCGCTGGCACCAAAGTGGTAGTAGGTATGCACAAGGATCGCTACGCCAGTTCGAATCCTCAACGCCCCGGTATCTAGCCATTGCCGAAAGCTAGTGGGATTTGTAATGAAACCGGTGAGGAAGAGAATATTGAATGTGACTGAGTTATGAAAGATTGTGAGGCATCACTTGTTATGGCAACTTATATAGGCACCAAAATCTTAGTGATAACCTTGACATGTCTACATCGCGGGCCATGGTGGGTCAGCCTGATTGGCGCCAAAAGTAAGATTGGATGTATGCGGGCCATGGTGGGTCAGCCATTTCACAGTCGTATCGCACGCGAATAAAAGAGGCTGCATCGGTGCGGTAGAAAGTACTCGTGCATGCGCCGAAAGGTATCGTGCTTTCGTAAAAAGTAACAGCGAAGTTTAGGGATGCGAAACCCGAATAGCAACAACGTATTCATTATACAAGCATACATTACTAGCATGTAAAGTAAATAAACAAAGAGAAGGCCGCTCTACTGGCCTTGCCCTGCGCCGCGCTTGGTCCTCCGAGCCTGTGCTCGCATGTGGTTCTGGGAGTACGTGAAGCGATCCGGTGGCACAGCACAGGTAGCATGACTGTCTGGCGGTGGAGTAGAGGGCGACTGGTCCTACGTCTGCACCAGCAGTGCGCCTCTCAGCTATGAGGGGCCGATGACGTCCTCTGTCGAGTGCTGGAAATCGAAGTCGCTGATGTCGAAGTGCAAGGCGGAAGCCCACCTGTACTCCGACGATGTCTCAGCATGGTCCAGTGGTGGACCTTGACTCGACGTGCCGGTTGCCTGTGACGAAGTCCCGGCATCATGCCAGAACTGGGGAGAGTATCATTAATCATGGATGGAGAGAGCCCCGGACACACGGCACTCCGCGGTCTTCGGAAGCATCACCTAAATTAGATGAAACCCTGGGAAATGGAATCATCTTGCCTGCTGTACAAGTCACTAATCAAAATCCCTGTCCATATGGTTGACAAAATAATTGCATTATTGCGAAATTTACTCTCTTATAATTGAAACTGAAATAGTAGGACTAGTTCATAGTCATACTTCTATTGATAGTCAGGTGCGGAATTTTTTTTTGAAAATAATATTATTTTAATGGAAAATCGCAAAAATATAGGTCAGTTAGACGAAATCGCAAGTTTAGCGCCCTGTCGAACTGGGGTAGTTCGAAAGGGTACCTGTCGAACTGCCCCAGTTCGACAAGTGATAAAACAATTAAATAAAGAAAAAACACTGTAGCAGCACTGTAGCGTCGCTACCTATCGATCTCCCCCTGTTCGATACGTCCATGCCACGCGCCCTATCGAACGGGGGGCAGTTCGTATGTCCCTGTCGGTCACTGTAGCAAGTATTTTTTTTATTTTTTTCCTTGGACAACTAACCTGTCGAATTGGACAGGGCGCTAACCTTGTGATTTCGTCTAATCGATCTATATTTTTGCGATTTTTCATTAAAATAATATTATTTCCAAAAAAAATTCGTCAGGTGTGCACTCTTCGTATATTAATCTGGTATTTGCACAAAATTAACACGTGCAATTGCAAGCAGAGATTGTTCTAATTTCTAAACAAACTGGCAATGGATTGCAAAAAAGGACGTTGGACGAGCATATGCATAGATGCATACTCCTCAGGCATAAAACTATCAATCTGTCACCGAAGTAACACGAGATCAAATTAAGAACCTTGAAGCATAATCCTCAGGCGTCAACAATCAGTCCCGCCACCGCCTACAAAGGCGCGAACGCCGCCTTGGAGATGACATGCGTCTTCTTGCCGAGCCCGAACCCGATGATGTGGTTGATGTACACGTCGCCGTCCTTCACCGTCGCCGACGAGCCGATCCGGTGAGCCGGGCCGACGTACCGGCCGGTGACGGCGGCGGTCTCCCAGTCATCGTCGCTCTCGACCAGCCGGTTCACCAGGCCGGCGGCGACCAGCCTCGCCGGAGACAGCAGCGCCAGCCCGTCGCCGGCCTTCAGCGAGCCCTTCACCTCGACGACGTGCACGCTCCCCGTCTTCGGGTCGACCTTGAAGAGGTCGCCGCCGGAGGTGTGGATGACGAGGAGGTAGCCGCTGGGGTGGTAGACGATGCCGTTGAGGCCGACGAAGTTGTTGATCCACCCCGGCCTCTGGAAGAAGGTGGCGTTCTTGAAGACGGACAGTGGCTCGCCGTCCGGGCTCACCTTCCAGATCTTGTTGCCCTTGGCGTCCGTCACGTACGCGTTCCCCTCATCGTCGACGGCCACGTCGTCGGCGAGCGTTGAATCACATACAAAATTAGACAACAATCAATTCATATTCTCCAACGGCAAGAACCCCCTGAATTTCTTGAATTTCAAATTTTATTTACTACAAACTAGGAAAATATAATAATCGTTGTAATTTTCTCAGAAGAGAGTAAATAAACAATAGATTGGTGGCTCTCTCTCGAGTGAACAATGCTCGAAATGGACACCTAGAAGCTACACACCCATGGCGGCCATAGATGGCGCGGACACGCGGACGCACCTGGCCGGTCGAGGCGGATGAGGAAGAGGCGGCGCTAGGAGCCGAGTGTAAGAAGTATAGATATGTCCGTTAGAGATAAGAGTGAAAAATTTGATGATTGCCTGGTTTGCCTTAGAAGGGTAGAACTTGCAGTGGAGACGGTGGGCATTGTCCCGTGGAAATTTGATGATTTGCCGCTTTTTAGCGGCTGTGTACGGTAACATGTAAGTCAGCATGCCGAATTATCATATCTTATTTCTAAAGAGTGAAAGATCATCATCAAGATAACTTATCATGGAATCGCGCCTCTATTCTCGTGGTAAGAGGAGAAGAAATTCGCTACCAAGCCTCCTCTCCCAGCAAGTACCCATCACTTATCACTCACTCGTTGTTTCATGTACATACTTCAGTCCTTAAGCACATGGCGTCCTCGTGGTCGTAAAGGTGAGCCGCAGGACCACAAAATGGATGCATCAGGCATGAGGTCAATCGGCAAGATTAACTTCGATGGCGACGGACAGAGAAAAAATTCCGGTGTTCCTTGCAACATGAGCGCCACATTGGTCAAGTGATTAGGGATGGCATGTCTTGACAGCAAAATGGAGTAGATGCCCAGACCGGCCTGTGTCATGAGATCGATGAGGAGCAAAGGAGGCTTCGGACATCCTAGAGATCAAGGGGAAGAGGCAGCCAACGCGCGTGCAGTTGGTGTTAGGCCAGGAAAAAAAGCCACTTCTGGATTACTACTTGAGTGTGAACTCGCAGCTTCTCCTCACTGGTTTCTAGTTGATTTTAGTATGCGAACACGAGAGGACGGGGAGCCCGGAAGTGTTCAGTTCTGTCAGTAAAACTTTCGCTAGATGTAAACTGGAGTAGCGAAAGAGGGAAGTTGGTGTTTGGTGACGAAGGGAAGGAAAATAAGCTTCTGACTTTAGTGGATCTAAATGGCAAATCTAGATTGGGTTTTAGGCCTGAAAATGTGCTGCTGCTCTTTATCATATCTCTCTTGTCCCAGAGAACCCAAACAGAAGTGCAACCAACCACCATGGGTGTGTTTAGTTCACATCAAAATTGAAAGTTTGGTTGAAATTGGAATGATGTGACAGAAAAATTGGAAGTTTGTGTGTGTAAAAAAAAATTTGGTGTGATGGAAAAGTTGGAAGTTTGAAGAAAAACTTTGGAACTAAACACGGCCCATATATTCTTCGTACTACTGCGAAGCTCCATTCATGGACGTTCCCTACAAATTAAATGCACACGCGCAAACCATGCAGCCACAGCGAATCTGTCCCCATGTCATACTGTACCTTCTCGTGGAACACTTTTCGGCGCCGTCAAACACCGAGGCGCCACCGATTAGTTAAAAAAAATATTGACACGATCACACGACGAGTCCACGGAGGAGGTAAAGGTAAATATCGTGTGGCCAGGAGGAGGCCATCGATCACGCACCTGGTCCGTCGAGGCGGGTGAGGAAGAGGCGGCGCCACGAGGCGAGCTCATACGCAGCCACGGCGGAGTACCTGAACCGCGGCATCCGGTCGGCGTAGACGATAAGCAGCCGCCCCCTCGGCGCGTCGACGGTGAGACCCAGCGCGACCCTCCCGGCGGCGTCGGGATCCGCTAGGACCACGCGCTCCTCCTCCTTCTCCTTCCCTTTCGTTTCGGCACGGAGCTCGGACACGCCGGCGCCGAAGAAGTTGGACACGAGCATGCGCCGCCCGTTGGCGTCCCACTTGGCGCACTCGTGGAGCCACCCGTCGCCCACGTAGGAGACCCCGCCGGTGGTGCCCTCCAGGATGGTGACCGCCGTGGCGGCCGCCAGCGCCACGAGGGCGAGCGCCGTCCCCACGCACCCCCGCTTCCTCCCGCCACCGGCGCCGGCCGCCCTCGCCTCGGTGGCTCCCCCGGCACCGCCGCCGCAGCAGTCACCGCACATGGTGTAGGCAGCGATCGGTGAGATTTGGGTAGCCACTGCAGTAGCGGCGACGAAGGGGGGGAGGATTTGGGCCAATCGGGGTGATCCGATTCGGTCAATTGTAGGGTGAGCAGGGTTTGGGTCTCCCTAGTGCTATTAAAAACATATAGTACTGATTTATTAAAATGGTGTGTTTTAGTGAGGTTATTGGTGGCAGTTTGGCGACCGACGTGGGCCGCGGGGGAGCGGAATCTTTCAGTTTGTCCCCATCCATTCATCCAAATCCATCCATCCAACTCCAACGCTGGTTGATCTGTGTGAGTTTTACCGAAAATGCTTGTCGTCAGACGTCCAAGGAAGGAGAAAAAATCGGACACCTCAACCCAACAGAGTAGTAGTAGAAGCGCAGGTGCATGACAAGTGCATGCAGCCAATGAAGCGTGCATGCAAGTCACATGGATTCAAAATTTAAATGATCTTTTCTCTTAAACTATTTATCAGAATTATGAACTAATTATACCATTGGATTTGTTATAATTAACTCTTTATAACAATATCTTACATGACAATATTCCGATGATTTTTATCACATAATGTTATTCCGATGTTTCAATAAGTATTTACTCATCTTTCACTAATTCAGATGTAATGTTGCATGTGGTCTTTTTATATGCTTCAGTAAATATATTTTGTGTTTCAAAAAATACAACTTGACGCTTCAAGAGTGATATAAAGTTTTAACAATATAAAGTATTTGCAAATATGTTGCATCATATATATTTTTATGTTTCCCTAGATAGGACATAATGTTTCATATAATGGTGGTTATTGTTGCAGCCAATAATTTTTATATAGTTATTGTTGCACGTGATCTATTTATATGTTTCAGCAAATAAATTTTTTATGTTTCAAAAATTACAGGTTAATGTTTCAAGAATGATATAAAATTTAACAAATCAATATTTGCAAATATGTTGCATCATATTTTTTTATGTTTCAGTAGTTAGGACCTAATGTTTTATGTGACGGTGGTTATTGCTGCATTTAGTAATTTTTATAAGTTACATCTCTCTGAAACATTTTTTAAAGTGAGTTGAGTTATCCGTACAAAGTGATAAAACAATTTTATGGTGCAACAAAAGGTTGATTTTTCTAAAACACATATAAAATGATGCATGGCATTATTTCGATGTTTCAATAAATATTTTTCTGACGTTTCACTAGTTTATTTGTGAATGATGCACACGGTATTATTTGATGTTTCAGTAAGTATTTTCTAATATTTCACTAATTCATTTATAAATGTTGCACGTGTTGCTTGGGATGTTGTAGTGAATATTTTCTAATGTTTCAACAATTATAACTCGCTGTTTCACGTATAATATATAAATGTTTCAATTAGTAATATAATCATATTTATAAATTTTATTAGAAATATAGCCAAGTGAGATATTATTGTAAAGATTTAATTGTAACGAACACAATGGTGAAATTGGATGGTAGATTGGATAAGTAATTTAGAAGGGAAAATAGTTTAAAGGTTTATTGGTATGGAAGATGAAGAGAGAGACTACATGTATGCATGCACGAGAGTAGGGTATAGGCTTGCAGCATAGCAGCTTAACTACGATGTTTTTTTTTTCATGCAGTTAAATATGTGGGTGAACAACGTCCGAGTTCGATCTTTTGCTAAATATCGGACGTCCGATGTGTAGCAACCTCCGAGTTTTACGGGGTAAGTTTGGGTGCCGACGGGGTAGGAATGCGCTGTGCGCTGCGACCGCGAGTGGCGGCAATTCGGCCAGTGTATGGAGTCGACGACTTTTGGCAAGGCTGGCGAGCGGCTGGCTTTGGAGGAAAGCACCGGAAATCAGAGCATTCGGTGCGACTTTTTGCCTCGTCTTTTGCTTTCGGGGGGTCACGGCTCATGGCCCTAGGTGACCGGTGTACCGAAAAGTTGAATGGTTTTGTGGTGTAACCCTCTTAAGCACGAGAAATCAGGTAGGACTCTGTAGAGAGGACTCAACGAGAGTGCTTCTGCATCAGATCGCTTAAAGTGTGCTTAGCTTATATTCTTTGATGGGATCAGGTGTGTTTAACTAATGCTTAATACGAGCCTACGAGGAGAGAAATTTTTTCATTTTTAATTTTTTTAAAATATTTATAGAAATAATCTATCGGTGAAAAGATTTACAAAAATAGACCCTGCCGCCCTCCACTAGGGCGGCAAGCTGACGTGGCAGACGGCGGCGCGACGGCGCCGTGTGCGCATTTTGCGCTTAGGTCCTTGCCGCCGTGTGCCCCACCGATCAGTTAAAATCCTCACTAGCCCATTCGGCTGGATTAATATCGGTGTCCTTATCATCTGACGAATCATCTTCCTCTACATGCTCGTTGTTAGAATCCGATCTCTCTCCATTTCATCCACAATGGCACCGACAATCTCCCCCTGGTCAGCCACTCCACCGGGTTGAATACCCACTGGTGCTACTACGCCACCTTCCTCTAGTGCGTTGACCTCTTCTACGGAAGTCTCATTCACTTCAGCACTTGGCGCCTCGCCATCATCCATGTTCATCTGTACACTTGGATCCTGCGGGTGAACATATGGAACCATAGCTAGAGGCTACCCGTGTTGTAATGCATTCTCTACATACCATCTCCACATTCAAGAGTTTTGAACTGGCATTAGTTCCCAATAAAAACCCTCAGTTGCCCGACTTACTACAATATAGATTGTTATGTCACTTGTCTGTGGATCAACTCCCAAGTCCCTCATCAACCACCTTTTATACTCAGCCGGTCTATCAATTTCCCTTGGTGTTACAATAAATTCTGATAGATTTACCCCAGTCGGCCCGTAACAGATGTTTACTGGGCCATGGTATACTTGAAATATATATTCGTTGGACATATTTGTCAACGAAATAACTAGATCATTCTTTCATGTAATAAACGCCTACAACGTAATATCTTATTATGTATGCTAATGTAATGGTACTCAACAACATTTAAAACTATAAAGACTACAGATCTACTTAGTTACCTACATCTAATATCTTGTTATGTATGCTAATGTAATGGTACTCAACAATATTTAAAACTACAAAGTCTATAGATCTATGTAGTTACCTATATATAAAATACACAGTTCTACAGCAGTACAACTAAAACCCTAAATAATATAATACATTTATTCAAGGAAAGTTTTTTAAAAAATACACACTAGTTAACTAAATAGTCAATCTATGAATTTTACCTGAAATCGGAGTCTCAAACCGGCAGGGCTTCGCCTTTTCTCTTCTCCTTCCCCTCTCTTTTTTTTTCCTCAGAGTAGAGGCGAGGAGAAATGAGGAGGGAGTGCAGGGCCGCCTGCAAAATGGCAGACTCGGGCTGGCTTTTTTTGCATGCAGGCCTCTTACCGCCCTGGCAGTGGGCGGCAAAGGTGTGTTAGGTGTAAAAAAGTAATCGGCCGTCACCGGCCGTCCCTCCTCCATCTGACCCGCCCTCCACCAGGGCGGCAGGGTCTATTTTTGAAAATTTTTCCGACGATTTATTTCTGTAAATATTTTTTTCAAAAAATTTAAATGAAAAAAAATCTCACGCGTCTCTCCCAAAACTCCCCCAAAAACCCCTCGCCGCCGGCGCGATGAGACCCGCAGCCACCGCCACCGCCGCGCTCCGACTCCGAGCCGCCTTCCTCTCCCCTCCTCCTCCTCCCGCCGCCTCCGCCGCCGCAGCTTCGAGGCTCCTCCCTCGCCGGCCCACCGCCTCCATCCTCCTCCTCCCCCTGCGCCGCCTCTGCTCCGTCTCTCCCCACGCGGTAGGCGCCGCCGGCACCGGAAGCAGCTCGCAGCCGTCGCCGGCGATGGACGCGCAGTTCGAGTCCTTCCGCGCGCAGCTCGACGAGTCCTCCACGCTCCGCGACCGCATCCGCGCCGTCGTCTCCGAGGTCGAGTCCGCCTCCCGCGTCGCCTCCGCCGCGCTCCTCCTCGTCCACCAGCCCGTCCCCCTCGCAGGTTGTTTCCACCTCCTCTCCACATTTCCCCCACCTCCTACTAGATTAGGGTTTCGTCGCTCCCTCGCGCTTAGCCTCGTTGCTGATTCCGCAAGTGGTTTCCTACTCTCGTGTGTGCAGATGTGCTCGGGAAGGCGAAGGCGCAGGTGGAGGTGATCAAGGGGCTCTACTCGCGGCTCGCCGAGATCCTCAAGGAGTGCCCAGGCCAGTACTACAGGTGACGGATCGCTTCCGGCTCCTCCTCCTTTCGCAGGATGATGCTGGGGGATAGGGTTTTTGTAGGAATTGCTCAATGTGCTTGTGGGGATTTGCATTTGCTGCCTAGGTACCACGGCGATTGGAGGAGCGAGACGCAGGCGGTGGTGTCGATGCTCGCCTTCATGCACTGGCTTGAGACCGGCGGCCTCCTCATGCACGCCGAGGCCCAGGAGAAGCTAGGATGTATGCCAGGACCTTGTGATGGTGGCGTGATGCACATTGATTGTGTTTGTGTGTGATGAAGCTGAAAGGTGTTTTTCTGTCTCTTTGCAGTGAGCTCCGGGGAGTTTGGCCTGGATGTTGAAGATTACCTTACTGGTTAGTTTTCCTTTATGCTATCTGCTATTACTAGATGTTATTCATGGGATCTACTGGTCAATGTTGTTAAAATGTTTTTATCACGGGCTATACAACGTTGGTTAGTGGGGAAAAATAGGCCTGGACTATACAGGGGAAATAGAAATGGTGGCTAATCCCTTCTTTCGAATTGGAACTAAGTGGTGATCTTTATGCAGATAACATCATTTAGCATCATAGCCTGTTATCAGCATTGAAATTTATGTGTTGACAAAATGCTAAAAATATCAGAACCCACTTTTGTAAGAAAAAAAAACGATTTTCGTCTATATCTGTAACACTTGCGTTTGTTGAAACATGTTGTGTTCAAATTACACTGCCTGCTCACATGAAGACTTCTTTGCTTTGCAGGATTGTGCTTCATGTCCAACGATTTCGTAAGTTCATCATCACTATGCAATTTTTTGCCTACTTCCATACATTATTCATGTGATTTTATCTTGCAGTAACAGGCTACCTTTCCATTAGCCATGTGTCTGAAAAGAATAATAAGTATGACTTGTCTGAAGTCCCAAAGGACTGGTGTTATAAATATTAATTCATTGTTTCATATCCGACGTGTCCTTAGAGAATACTGTATTTGACTTTGCCGAGAGCCCGAGATTGTCTGAGAACTAGAATGTAATATATATAAAGAACAATCAATTGATATGTACAACTTTGGATAACTTGAGTGCCTATTACCATATTGTGCTATTCCTTTCATCCTCTGGTTGTTGTATAGCATAAAGTACATTTTAAGCTGGTCGTTGGGTCTTGGCACATTTTTGGTAGATAGGCCTCTGTTACCCTTTTTTATGTAGACAATCATCGGTTCTCGAACCATGCATTAACCATTAGGTAGTCACTACAGTTATACTACCTCATATATGAGGTGTTTTTTCATGTTTAGAAATAATTGCATGCTACCCTTTCTGTCTCAGTATGTGTGCTTAACCTGCAACCTAGAAAGTAATAGATATTTATCTTGACTTCATGTGAAAGTTGAAAATGTAGCATATAATAGTACTGGTGCAGTCGTGTTAGTTCAGATTGATGAAAAATTGGTAACTGGGGAATTAGGACTAGCTGTCATGTGATCTGGTGTAAACTGTATTCTGGCTCAAGGATGATTAAAATTTACGTATCAATATCTTTTAGAATTTTCTGGTTGGCTGCTAGCTGATTATGTTTGATTATTGAAAATAAATATTGATGTGAGAGTTCTTGACACTTCAGTTCACAATCACAAGTTCCAATGTTCCACCTTAGTATGTACAGTAATAGAGCACATTATGGTTGCAACTTTGTTGGTGCAAATGGATATTGGTCATGAATTTCTATTACATTCATGCAGACTTAAGTTTTTGTGAGACATGAGGATTCCAGCAAGTTAAATACAATAAAGTATGTAGAATATATTCCCCAAAATAAGGAAACAGCAATGAAAATCCATAATTTGTCAATCTGATTTGTATTTTTGATTGAAATGCTTCCTAGGTTTGTTGGTTTCGTTCTGTTAAATCCTTATATTCTATCCTAGCATCATATGCTACATTCTCATTTCCAATTTCTGTCATGTATTTCATGCTTTAATTGTACTTTGCGCTTGTGAAAATCCTTATATTCTATCCTAGCATCCTATGTATTCTTCTTTCCAATTTCTGTCATGTATTTGTGCTTTAGTTGTATTCTCCACTGCTTTAATTGTACTTTGCGCTTGTGAAAATCCTTATATTCTATCCTAGCATCCTATGTATTCTTCTTTCCAATTTCTGTCATGTATTTGTGCTTTAGTTGTATTCTCCACCGATTTTCCTTGTTTAATCTGTTAAATGCTACTAGTTGATAGAGGGGAACAAATGACTGGAATAAATATCTCATTTTCCTTTTGAGATGATAAGCACCTTTTTTCATGCGAGACAGAAAAACAGGCTATAACACTATGTAAGTACAACACTAAATATTTAAACGTGATGAATGTTGTGGTTATATGAACATTCATTTTATGTGCCTACAAACTATAAAATCCTACCTGAATTAATAAAAATACACATGTAGACTTGTACTAACATTTAAAGTTGGTCAGTTGACCCAGACCGTTGTACTGTATGTGTACTTGTGCGTGACCATGGGCGTGGCATGCATATCTGTGAACTTCACACGATGATGTCTTTTTTTTTCTAACTGAATGTTTTATTATTCTGTGTATGGTTATTACATTTTGATTGATGTAATACATAACTGTAATGCTATTTTGTGCAGCCGAGATATGTAGTGAATCGTGTCACTGCTGGAGACTATGACTGTCCAAGAAAGGTGTTGTCATTTCTGACAGACCTTCATGCTTCCTTTAGGATGCTGAACCTGCGCAATGACTTTCTGCGTAAGAAGTTTGATGGTGAGTTTCTTGCAATATCTGTAATAGGATAACTGTCAAGTAGTAATTTTTGGGAATCACATGATAAATTGCCTCACTCTTGGTATTTACTCAGGAGCGTTCCTTTTATCACGATACTCGTTAAGTTGTGACATGTTTTTTCTTTCTCATTTTCCGTACTTTGTTTTGCAGGGATGAAGTATGATTTGAGGAGGGTAGAGGAGGTGTATTATGATGTGAAGATTCGAGGACTTGTACCAGGGGAGTCCAAACAAGAGGCAGCTTAGCAAGACTGTCGTTCCTCACCGAGTGGTTTGGATCCGTCATGCGTTTAGCAAGATCCGTCACTTGTTCTCTTGTCTCCTGTCTAAACTGTGCTAGTTCCTGTTGGAGTCATTTGGATTCCTCTAATATCGACTGGGCTGGCCTATGCTGCCAAATTTACCCGAACCCTTCTAAAGTAGGCATGTGGCAAAAATATTCAGATCTGTTCTAATGAAAATGATCGATCTGGACTAAGGATTAGTTTGCTATCATGGCGAGCGACTCGTATCGAGCCACCAATCTAGTGAAACGGTGGAAACTTTATTGAATCACATATCAAGGCTTAAATAGAATATTCAGGAGCACCACAAGTAGACCCAAGCTGAACCTGTGATGTAGGAGTAACAACCAATCACTCTAATTCATGCGCCAGCTTAATTATGAGTAAAATAGGTTAATAATAGTCGCTCCCTCCAGCAAGTTTAATAATATATCCAACTACTAGCTTTAAACTTTAAACTTTGAAACATCATCTACAGTCAATATAAAATAGTCTACTACATTATTAATATTCAATTTATTTATTTTTATTGGAGCCCATGTTATAGTCACTCCCTCTAGTTAGAGCAAGGTTAATAATAGAGCCCGACTGCTGGCTAGAATGGATTGCCACATCCTTTAATCATCAGCTACCTGCAACAACATACAACAGCAGCGAATACGTCTTCATCTTTTAATCAAGCTAATCTCTACTCCCAAGAAACCGGCCATTACTTTACATCTCTATTTATTTTTCCATTGGTTGTTGTGAGGGCAGGTGGGCCCATGGCAGGCAAAAGTGCCTAGGCTCACGTGTAGAGCTGGCGACATAATAGTCGCTCGCTTCTCTCTTTGCAAGCTTTCTTTCTCTGCCACATGTATTAAAATCCTATGTAAGCATGCTATATGCTCACTCTTCACTACTACAAGAATCTATTTAATCTGTGATTAAAATTTGATGAAATTTTCGTGATGTTTTTAGAGATCGTCACGGATATACAACTATGGATACAAGGCCCATAATACCATAACAGTTTATCGATTTCGTCATGAACCGGTCCAAAACCTATAACGTTATAGCAATTTCGTCGCGATTTAAATACTTCAAAATCATATAAGAGATATGCAAATTTTATGAACAATTTACTATCACTTTATCGGATGAAGAAATGACCAAAATAAAAGTTATAGATATTGATGAGTTATACAACTTTGATGTTGACGACCTTTTCAGCTGAAATCATTTATTATTTGAAAATATTGTTTGAATTTGTCATAATTTGATATTCAAATTCAAATTATTGAAATAGTCATATACCAAAATGAAAAAAATAAAACTTGTAGATATTGATGATTTATACAACTTTGTTGTTGATGACTTTTTCAGTTGAAACCATTTAGTATCTGAAAATGTTGTTTGAAGTTGTCATAATTTGAAATTCAAATTCAAATTATTGAAACAGAGTCATATAGCAAAATGACCAAAACAAAAGTTATATACATTGATGGTTTATATAACTTTGTTGTTGATGACTTTTTCTGTTGAAATCATTTAATATTTGAAAAAGTTGTTTGAAGTTGTCATAATTTAAAATTCAAATTCAAATTATTGAAACAAAGTCATATAGCAAAATGACCAAAACAAAAGTTGTAGATATTGATGAGTTACACAATTTTGTTGTTGATGACTTTTTCAGTTGAAATCATTTAGTATTTAAAAATATTATTTGAAATTGTCATAATTTGAAATTCAAATTCAGATTATTGAAACAGTCATATAGAAAAATGACCAAAACAAAAGTTGTAGATATTGATGATTTATACAATTTTGTTATTCATGACCTTTTCAGTTGAAATCGTTTAGTATTTTAAAATATTGTTTGAACTTATTATAATTTGAAATTCAAATTTTATATAGGACAATTAAACTCAGATGGAGAAAAAACCAAAATAAGATAGGTATATCTCAATAAGTTATACAACTTTGTTTTTGACAACTTTTCTATATAAGTTCATTTAGTATGATAATAATTGATTCGAAGGTTTAATATTTTGAAATTAATTGAAAGGAGGGACGCAAAATGGACTTCTCGGCGAGGGATGAGCAAAAGGGCTGGCGCGTAACAGGCCTTTTGCTCCTCCCTCACCGAGAAGTCCATTTTACCTCCCTCCTTTCAATCAATTTGAAAATATTAAACCTTCGAATCGAATTTTATCATACTAAATGTACTTATGTGAAAAAGTTATCAAAACAAAGTTGTATAACTTATTGAGATCCACCAATCTTATTTTGCTTATTTCTCCATCTGAGTTTGATTGTCCTATATAAAATTTGAATTTCAAATTATAAAAACTTCAAATAACATTTTTAAATATTAATAGATTTCAACTGAAAAAGTCATCAACAGCAAAGTTGTATAACTCACCACTATCTACAACTTTTGTTTTGGTCATTTTGCTATATGACTTTATTTCAATAATTTTGAATATGACTTGATAAGTTATAGAAAAATGATCAAAACAAAAGTTGTAGATCTTGATAAGTTATACAACTTTGTTGTTGACAACTTTCCCATTTGAAGTCATTTAGTACCCAAAAAATTATTTGAATTGCTTATATTTTAAATTTCAAATTTTACGTGGTTCAATCAAACTCGGATGGAGAAATGACCAAAAGCAAATTGGTAGATCTCAATGAGTTCTAAAACTTTGTTTTTGATAACTTTTTCATATGAGTTTATTTAATATCATAAATTTTGATTCAAAATTTATTTAGTGGTTTTTCCCTCCTCATCATTTCAAAATTTTTCAATCTTCTCCTCTTCTCTCTCCCACCACAGATATATTCCCCTATTCAACTCTATCTCTCTCTCCCTCTCTCTCTCGCCATGCAAGCGGCGCGGCCGACGAAGAGGGGCTGGGAGCGGGCGCCGCCGCCGCCACGGCCTCTGGGAGCGGGAGTGAGCGCCGGGACGACCTCGCCACCGCCTTCGCAGCTGCGGGCGTCCACGCCTCCTCTCTTGTCGCCGCGGGCGACCACGCCGACGTCGACGGCGACGCTGACGGCGGGAGCGGTGGTGGCTGGCTCGGGAGAGGCCGGGACACGCGGATCCGGCCGTGAGCGGGCGCCGCCGCCGCCATGGCCTCCGGGAGCGGGAGCGGGGGCCAGGACAACCTCGCCGCCGCCTTCGCAGCCGTGGGCGTCCATGCCTCCTCCCTCGCCGCTGCGGGCGTCCACGCCTCCTCCCTCGTCGCCACGGGCAACCACGCCAACGCCGACGCCGACGCTGACGACGGGAGCGGCGGCGGCTGGCTCGGGAGTGGCCGGGGCTTGTAGATCCGGCTGGGGCGGGCGATGGCGACGGCGAGAGCGGCGCCGGCTGGCTCGGGAGAGGTCGGGACTCGCGGATCCGGCCGGGAGCGGGCGCCGCCGCCGCCATGGCCTCCGGGAGCTGGAGCGGGCGCCAGGACAACCTCGCTGCCGCGGACGACGCCGCGGGCGTCCTCGTCCCCGCCTTCGCAGCCGTGGGTGTCCAAGCCTCCTTCCTCGCCGCCGCGGGCGTCCATGCCTCCTCCCTATTCGCCGCGGGCGACCACGCCGACGTCGACGGTGGGAGCGGCGGCGGCTGGCTCGGGAGAGGCCGGGACTTCACGAATCTGGCCGGGGCAGGCGACGGCGACGGCGGGAACGGCAGCGACTGCTCGGGAGCGGCTAAGCGGTGGCGGCGGCGGATCTGGCGTCGGGGGCGAGCTGGCGACGACGGGGCGACGGTAGCGCGGGCCTCGACGGCGGATCTGGCGTCGAGCACCGCAACAGCGTGGATGTGGCGCGTCCGGCTGCCGGCCGCGGTGGCGCGGAACCGGCGCGGGAGGCGGCCGGCGGCCGGCTAGGGTTTCGGCTTTTTTTAGTTTTTTATTTTTTTATTGAATTTTATGGGCACTAATATGTAAGGGGCCTGTTTGGTGGGCTTTGATATGATGGTTGGTTGATAAAATGGGCCTGGTCTGAAATGAGCCTAGTTCTAAAATGAGTCTATTTTAATATGGGCCAGTTCTTAAAAAATAATGGGCCGTCATTAAATAACTAATGGACCAATAAAAAAATTAATGGGCCACTATTTTAAATTAATGGGCCGTCAAAAAAAATTGGCTGTTAAAAAAATAATGGGCCGTATAAAAAAGTTTGCTGACGTCATTAGTGCCACGTCATCACACACGTGTCAACGACCACGTCACCTGCCATGTTGGCCGCCACGTGGTAGCCATCTGTGACGTTAAATTTCGTCACAAAGGTTGGGCCTGAGCTGGACTACGCGAGCCCAAAAGCGTTTCATGACGGTTAAGAAACGTCATAGATTGTGCTGATCCATGACGATTTTAGGGAAAACGTCGGCAGATTTATTCTGTGACGCTCAATAGATGACGATAGGTAAAATCGTCACAGACAAATTCCTATGACGAATTTTCAGTAATCCATGACGAATTTTTTTCGTCTAGATTAAGTAGATTCTTGTAGTGATTTTACGTGCTCTTATAGCAAGTTAATTAATATAGCCAAAGCTTCAAAATTTGAAACATCATATACAGTCAATATAATAGTCCACTACATTATTAATATTCAATCTACTCATCTCTCATATTTTATTGGAGCATATCCTACAGCTAGCTATTAATAACCTATTATACAAGTAGCAGATGATCAAATCGGTAAGCTTAATTAGCTACTCCCTCCGGTTCACATTTCGGACAATGATTACGTGTCCAAAACATATCTTTAACTATATTTTTTATATATAATATATAATAAATAGATAAATATTTGTTTTTATTATAGTTCCTTTTAAGACTAATTTATATATTTTTGTTTTAGTGCCTTCAGACTAAGTATTTCAAAGCTATTTATAGTTAACGTTTTAAAAGTTTGATCTTCAAAATATCAAGAATTGTGAAACTAGTGAAGTATAGCTTTCAAGTAGCAAGTCGTCGCCAGTGGTGAGAATCTTTAGCTATAACTGTAGCTTAGCTATGGATTTGCCAAAGCAGCACTATTCGTTCGACGCACAGACCATTCACTTGTGTAGTGCATGCATATTTTTTTTAAAAATAATACGATTTTAATAGAAAATTGTAAAAATATAGGTTGGTTAGGCGAAATCGTAAGTTTAGCACCCTGTCGAACATCGAGGGTAGTTGGTAAAAAAAAGTACACGAACAGTGCCGCTACAGTGATCAGCAGGGGCATATCGAACTGCAAATGTTCAATATGTTAGGGTTTAGGGTTCACAGTGCCGCTACAGTGATTATTCTCTTTTTTTAAATTTTTGTTATCACATATCGAACTGCCGTAACCTGTCGAACTGCGGTTGTTCGATAGGTACCCTAAACTTGTGATTTCGTCTAACTGGCTTGTATTTTTACGATTTCCCGTTAAAATCGTATTATTTCTAAAAGAAAATTCGATAACACATTGCGGTGGTCAATGCATGTAGAGACTCTAGCAATCTGGCAAACTGATATGTGATCAAACGACTATGCTGGACCGATGATCAACCACGACTGACCTGGTTGCAGGGGTGGTAATGGGTCAAGGCCATGGGCTTTTTCAAAACCCATCTCAACCCTTAAATATTTTTAGCGCCAAAACTATTCAATTTTAGCACAACCCTTTATAGGTCTGGCCCTCACAATTTGTAGGTTAAAATGTTAGGCTAATTACCACGCCTGCCTGGTTGTTGCTTCCATTAATTATCAGCAGAGAGAAAAACAAAACCTACGACTCGTTGCCAAGATTCAAGTCAATAACATAAAGTGAATGGTTGACATTTGTTGCTATGAAGTTATTTAGCCCTTGTTTTGTTCCAAACTTTTTCTTCAAACTTCTAACTTTTCTATCACATAAAAACTTTTCTACACACACAAACTTTCAACTTTTCCGTCACATCGTTCCAATTTTAACCAAACTTTCAATTTTGGCGTGAACTAAACACACCCTTAACACAGCGGTGTTCCTACGTGCAAATACCTGGTGACATGAACAAACCGGACATAGCGCATCTATTTTTAACTATTTTATATCGTATTAATCATTATATTAGTATAAGAAAACAGACTATAAGTATATCGAGCACTTGATTATTTTTTTCTAGAATCACCACTGAATTATCCATACAAGCAGTAGGGGTTGCTCTTTTCACTCATGTGTCAACTCACGTATGGTTCAAGATCCAGTTTTGATTTTATCATAGAATAAGTTCATAAGTTTTACTAATTTATGATATCATATTGAACATTAGTTTTGTAGTAGAATAACTTACTACTTTAAGTTTGTGATATAGAATACGGAGTAGTACTTTGAAGACAATTCTGCAAACGCCCTATCTCCTTTTTAAGTAATTATTGATCATCAAAATCTTAAAGTTTGACTAAATCTTATTTTACGGATCGAGTCCTATTGCTTAGAGTGTGTTGAGTCACATCATGAGTTCATGACCACAAGAGTTATCCACCATCCAAAATCATGACATTTATTTCTCCGGTCGGTTGATCACAAAATCCGTCAGGAAAAAATGGATTTGGGGTAACACATGATAATGATGTTGTCACTGGTGGAGAAACCGTTTGTAGTCCCGGTTCGTAACCCCCTGTAGTCCCGGTTGTCCAACCGGGACTACGAATCCGGGACTAAAGATCGCTATCTTTAGTCCCGGATGAAATAACCGGGACTAAAGATCGATCTTTAGTCCCGGTTGATAATTTTGTCCTAGCTAGCTACGACTTCAACGTAGTAGTCGTTATCTCCGAAGCTAAGGACTCATGAATTGTATTTCCGTCGTAGTAGAATTCACCCTCGGGATCAAGAACTTGTTCGTTGATGAATCCTATGAGTTGTTCTTGGACCGCCGCGATGAATTCCTTGTGTATGAGGTTATCCCTCATGTGAATAACCTATATATGAATGTATGAAATTAATTAGTAATGAACAAATCGATACGTACGCAATGAAAGTTGGAATTTATTTATACGTACATCGAGCTCTCTTGTGGTGTATATTTGGGTTGTAAGGCAGTGGCAATACTCGCATATGTAGTAGCCGCACAAGTTAGTACCCTTGTCTTGCTTTGCACACTACATATATATACATGACAAACGGCGAGAGATTTATTTAATGTACACTTATATTTGAATTAGAGATTCAATATAAATATAGAGCATGTACTCGCAGGAAATTTGAACCTCCGCCTAAGTTTTCTTTCCAATTGCCGCAGACCAAATGACAGAACCGATACCAAGCCCTACATGGAGTTTAAAGCTATGATTCGTGGTAGCAATTAATAGCCAAATTCGTAATAACATTGGAACTTATGACATTACCTGTCTATCAGTTCAAAAACCTGGTCAAAAGTAGACTCATCTTTATTCATTGAGTTATAGACATTGACGGTACATGTCTCCATGTCAAAGAGTAAAAGGACCTAGTGGAATCTGCAATATGTGTGAGGTGATATATGAAAAACTGTAGATCTATATATGTACGGGAACGAACTTTGTTCGGAAGACAGTAAAAACTAACGTTGTGTTGTACGGCAATAGTATGAACGTCTTATGACGCTGCTCCTTCAGGAGATTGACGAGATTGTCCTCTGTGGCTTGCGGATAGTCGGTGACCATTTTGACGTTTACTTTCCGAGGGTCGATGAATCCAGTATCGAAAACCCCCCGCCGTCGGGCCCTTTGAATCTCCATTCTACAACGATATAAAGGAATTGTTATATATACGGTGTACATATATATACAAGGAGCTAATTAAAGGAATGTAAGAAATATAACTCAACGATACGTACAAAATCCATGCGCTAAGAATAGATACGTCGAGGGCGTCCAGTTGGTATAGGTCGTAGATATCCTTGAAATTGATGCAGAGAACATCTTCCCCTTGTAAGAAGTCAGAGCTCTTGATCCTCGCTCCGATAATCTCCCTGCTGCTTGCGCTCATCTCCATGTACCGTTGATGGAATTTGTACATCTGTGTCGGTAAGGACTGCAGTTGCTCAGGCTTGACAAGCGGTTTACCGAGTTCGTACTTGTGTCTCACTTCCGCCTTTGGGATTGGTGCGCCTTTAAGCAACTGATCCATAGTTAGCCCGGTGTCAGAAATGAATTCTTTTATTCCAATTTGTTGCCCTGTCACCAACGGCTCGACCTCCTGGTTTGGTTGCTCTCCAAGCTGAGGGACTTGTTTGTACTTTCCATAATATGCTTTCTTAAGTGTTCGCTCATAGTCCGTTAGCTTGATGGCCTCCTTGGCTGCTGCCGACATACTCCTGAAGAACTTCTTGGCACTCGGGTCTATAGGAATCTTCTTTTCTGGACTCCGAGGCTTCAATTGCCTCTTCACTTCTGCTGCCACGTAAGCGTCAAGCTCCTGTTGCGTGCAATCGTACGGTGGCTCCTTGTTCTCGGCGGCGTCAACTTTCACCTTCTTCGTTGCCCTTGTGCGGGCAGGCGGTGGTGCTTGGTGAGTTCTTGACTTGGAAGGTGCTGGAGGACACGGCGCAGGAGCCTGAGGAGGAGTCGGTGGATGAGCCTGAGAAGGAGTCTGTGCAGGATCCTAAGGAGGAGTCGGTGTAGGAGCCTAAGGAGGAGTCTGTGCAGGAGACTGATGAGGAGGAGACGGTGCAGAAGCCTGAGGAGGAGACGGTGGAGGAGCCGGAGTGGATGGTGCATGAGACGCTGCTTGTCACCCAGGGAGGATGATGTAGCACTTGCGCCATAGTATAATGGCGTGGCTCGTGTCGCGTAGATGCGTCTCACCGTCTCCTCCAGGGTAGTCCAACTCGAGGTCCTCGTACGCGGCTTCCACCAGCTCAACTTCGACCCTCGAGTATCCTGCTGGAATCGGCCTGCAGTGGTAAGTCCCTGAAGGGTCCATTGGGATGGTCATTCCCGACGCAACCTTCACGTGATGAGAGGTTATCTATTAGTAATCAACATAAGCAGAAACTTGCGGAATGTACAAGTCCAAAAAACATAGAACTACCTTGATTGATAAGTTCTTGAAGGGAATATGCAGCTCACATGGTGTCCGCTGCGTGATCTCCTCAACGGGGCAGGTGGTTTCGTCCTGGGTTTGCATGGCATCCATGCTCTGTGATCCTACCTGCCCCGTTGAGGCGCAGCTGCTACGATTGCCTGAGGGGCTGACCATTGCAGGAGGAATGTACGGCTGGGGATCCTGGCATCGATGTGCGACCATGCGTTCATCCACCTTCCGTGCCACCTCGTCTTGCATGCTGAGCTCGTAGCTCGATACTCTGTATTCAAGATCTGCAATCTTCGCCTCGGTATCTCTCTTGCTCCTCATCCGACTCCTGTACGTGTGGATGTCCTCCTTGAATCCAATCTTCCAAGGAACAACGCCTTTCCCACGTGTTCTTCCTGGATGCTCGGGAGTCTGCAGGGCGAGCGACAGCTCGTCCTTCTCTCCGTCGGGTCGAAACATGCCCTGCGTAGAGGTTTCCACTGCGTCCGTTAGTCGACTGGCAGCCTCGCGCATCTGATCGCTGAACACCAGGGAGCCATCAACTGGGTTAAGCGTTCCACCGTGAGCATAGTACCAGAACTTCGATCGATCCGGCCATTTAGCGGTGGCCGGTTCGATATCCCTCTCAATCAAGCCTGCCTCCATCTCCTCCCACTTCGGCATTGCGAAGCTATAGCCGCCTGACCCCAAGTGATGATGGTACTTCTTCTTGGCGGCATTTTCTTTGTTTTTGATCATCATCGCTTGCCCTTGTTGCCCTATCTTGTAAGCAACGAACTCGTCCCAATGATCCCTTAGCTTTGGGAATACGTCGAAGTTCGGTGTCAGCCCCTTCAGGATGTATTTCTTGTACAGATCTGCCTTGAAGCTCTGGAACTGTTCTGCCATTTTCTTCAGAGTCCACTGTTTCACTATGTTCTCCGTACCCGCGGGTAGCGTGAACGTCTCGAGCATTGTGGTCCACAGCATCTCTTTCTCTGATTCCGGGACAAAGCTGTCGTTATCCCCGCGTGCCCTTGTTCTGCGCCAGTACACCGTGCTGACAGGCACGTTGTCCCTCACAACCCAACCGCTGTGGCGTACAAAATTCTTGGCTGCTTCTGCCGGGGCACTAGGTCGGCCGTCTTCGTCCACCTCAGTTATGATGTGCCGACCCTCTATCTTCTTCGCGGCACCTCGTTGTCCGCGTGCCCTCTTCTGTCCAGCGGAGGGATGACTTCCACTAGCCTCCTCCTCGTTCCTCTCCGCATCCCTCTCCACGTTCCCCTCCTCATTCAAGTACTGGTTTGGATCCTCGTTCCCCTCTTCTTCGTTCCAGTACTGGCTGCTTCCCTCTGCGATTATATCGTACAGTATCTGTTCCTTATCGCGATCAGCCATCTGTGCATATAAAAAATATTTGTTAGGTCTATAGGTCATATTTGCTTTAACAATTTTATATGCTAACAATCATATATGCTAAGTCTAAGTGTCGTATATTAGAACCCTAGATAATCATTAAAAATGTAGTAATCTTGTATTAAAACTCTAACAATCATATATGCTAAGTCTAATTACAAATCTAATAATCTTACATTAAAACTCAAATAATCTTATATTAAAACTCTAACAGTCATATATTCTAAGCCTAAGTGTCGTATATTAGAACCCTAGATAATCATATATGCTAAGTCTAATTACAAATCAAATAATCTTATATTAAAGCTCTTATAATCTTGTATTAAAACTCTAATAATCTTGTATTAAAACTCTAATAGTCAACTATGATAAGTCTAAGTGTTCTATATTAGGACCCTAGATAATCATATATGCTAAGTCTAAGTGTCGTACATTACAACCCTAGATAATCATATATACTAAGTCTAAATGTCGTATATTAAATCTAATAGTGTCTTAATTGCATTAAAAATCTAACAATCATATATTTACATCACTTGCCTGCGCGAATTCCTTCGAGAGCTAGCTACCACTCCGGCTTGAGGGACGACGACGACAACGTCTTTTCTGCAACATACAAAAAAATGTATTAGGCTAAACGCAAAGTAACATATATTGTATTTCACATTCGCGTTGTCGTTAAGTTCACGTATCATTCACGATCATTCACGTTCGCGTTCTCGTTTCGTTCACCTACGTTCGTTCATTCACTTACGTTCACGTTAACGTACGTTAAGTTCATGTTCGCGTTCTCGTTAAGTTCATGTTTCGTTCACGTTAACGTACGTTAAGTTCACGTATCGTTCACGTACGTTCGTTCATTAACGTTCATGTTGTCATTAAGTTCTCGCCTAAGTCACGATTCGTTCGTTCAGGATCGATCGTTCGTTCACGTGGCAGCAACGGAGCGACGGTGTGGCGGCAGCGGAGCGGCGGCGTGGCGGCACGGCTGCGGCTTGGCGCGGCGGCGGCGTTGCGCGGCGGCGGCGTGGCGCGCGGCGCGGCGGCGGCGTGGCGGCACGGCGGTGGCGTGCCGCGGCGGCGTCGTGGCGTCGCGGCGTCGTGCCGCCGCGGCGGCGTGGCGCGGCCCGGCGTCGTGGCGCGGCGGGCGTGACGCGGTCCGGAGGCATTGCGGCGGCATCGTCCGGCACGGCCGGCGCGACGTCGTCGGCGGTGGCGGCCGCATCGAGGTTGGAGTCGTGTTCGGCCACGTCGACGTCGGCGGCGGTTTGGGGAGAGAGAGAGAGAGATCGAGGTTGTCGAGAGAGAGAGGGAGGCGGCGGCGGCTCTCACCCTAGAGATGCGGCGGCGGAGGAGGCGGCGACGACGACGCCCGCGAGACGACGGCGAGATACGGCGGCGGTGGTGGCGGCGGCGGCGCGGGGATGCCCTAGGCAGTGGCGGCGAAGGAGAAGCCGATCGGGGAAAAAACTTCTAAGTGTTGGTGGAGAAGATGAGGGCGCGCATCGGGAATATATATACCCCTAGATCTTTAGTCCCGGTTCATAAGAATAACCGGGACTAAAGATATCTTTACTCCCGGTTGTTGAGAACAACCGGGACTAAAGATTCGTTCTCAACAACCGGGAGTAAAGATATCTTTAGTCCCGGTTGTTCTTACGAACCGGGACTAAAGATTTTTTCCCACTATTTCCAAATTCTTTTTAAACCCGGTAGGGTTAAGAACCAGGACTACTAATAAACGCATTAAATATTGATTTTGGAGTAAATTAATGACAATTACTTCGAAAAATTATTGTTGTCTGTAGTAAATTAAGTGGATAAAACGTAATAAGCAAATATATAATTTAAAATTAATAAAAATTCTAATAATCATATATAATTAGCATATGAGTGATATTAAATTGTTAAAAACTATAATTAACATATGTACATAACACATGCATGATTTAAAATTAATAAAAATTCTAATAATCATATATAATTAGCATATGCATGATATTAAATTGTTAAAAACTCTAATTAACATATGTAAATGCCACATGCAGGATTTAAAACTTTTAAAAATTCTAATTATCGCATATAACTAGCATATGCATGATTTAAAATTGTTAAAAACTCTAATTAACATATGTAAATGCCACGTGCATGATTTAAAACTTTTAAAAATTCTAATTATCGCATATAACTAGCATATGCATGATTTAAAATTGTTAAAAATTCTAATAATCGTACGTAATTAATATATGCCATACAACAATTGATTTATATGGATAATCAATACATCCAAAATAGTTTACATCGTGTACACAATAATTACGGCAATACATCGGCGGTGACGGTTGACCGCACGTACTTTCTCCTCACTATTGTTCCCTCCTTGTGATCGCTACGTGAGTAAGGAGTGTCTTCATTTGATAGGAGGATGCTAGGGTCAATCGTCATCGTGAAAGGGGGTTGCCCATCCAACAGATCGTAATCCTCGTCAGTCTTGTCCTCAACTCCGACGATTTTTCTTTTGCCTGGGAGAACCACGTGACGCTTCGGCTCGTCAGGCCCTCTGCCCTTCTTTCCTTTGCTAAACATGTCCTTCACGTAAAAGACTTGCGTTACATCATTGGCAAGGACAAAAGGTTTGTCCGAGTATCCAACCTTGCTAAGGTCAACCGTTGTCATCCCACTGTCATCAATCGTTACGCCTCCACCAGTCAACCTAACCCATTGGCACCGGAACAGAGGGACCTTGAGAGAACCATAGTCAAGTTCCCATATGTCCTAGATGGCACCGTAATACGTGCCAGTTGTTCCATCGTGTCCCATGGCATCGATACGAACAGCGCTGTTTTGGTTCGTACTCTTCATGTCTTGGGCTCTCGTGTAGAATGTGTACCCATTGATTTCATATCCCTGGAATGTCGCGATCGAGCCAGATGGTCCCCTTGCCAGGAAGGCCAGTTGTTGGTTAATCGTCTCGTTACCCATGAGATGTTGTCGCAGCCACGCGGAGAAAGTATCAATGTGATGCCGTGTAATCCATGCATCGGACTTACCGATGTTTCTGGCACGAACTAGAGCCAAGTGCTCCTCGATGTAAGAAGCCATCAATGAAGATTGTTGCAGAATCGTGAAATGGGCTTTACGAAATAAATTGTTGTCTATCGTCATTATTGCTTTCCTTCCGAGAATCCCCTTTCCTCGTAGTCTCCCTTCATGGCGTGATTCAGGTACCCTGATTGGGCGAAGGTCTTCAATAAATTCAACGCAAAATTCAATGACCTCCTCTGTTCCATACCCCTTGGCGATGCTTGCCTCTGGACGAGTACGGTTACGAACATACTTCTTCAGAACGCCCATATACCTCTCGAAAGGAAACATGTTGTGTAGGTACACAGGGCTGAGAATACCGATCTCTTTGACAAGGTGACAAAGCAGATGCGTCATTATATTGAAAAATGAAGGTGGAAATATCAACTCAAAGCTGACAAGACATTGCACCACATCATTCTGAAGGGCTTCTAATCTATCCGGATCGATGACCTTCTGCGAAATTGCGTTCATGAAAGCACATAGCTTTGTTATTGTTGCCCGGACATTGTCTGGGAGGATACCCCTTATTACAACTGGTAGCAGCTGTGTCATCAACACGTGACAGTCATGAGACTTTAGGTTTGTGAACTTCTTCTCCTTCGTGCTTATTCTTCGCTTTATATTTGTGGAGTATCCTAACGGTACCTTGATGCTCTCCAAGCATTCAAACATACTGTCCTTCTCTGCCTTGCTAAGAGTGTAGCTGGCTGGACTCAAGTAATGACTTCCTTTCTCCTTTGGTTCCGGGTGAATGTCGCCGCGTTGTTCCATATGCTTCAGATCGTTACGTGCTTCCAGTGTATCTTTCGACTTTCCATATACACCTAGGAAGCCAAGAAGGTTTACGCAAAGGTTCTTAGTGAGGTGCATCACGTCGATTGCGTGGCGGACGTCTAAGAATTCCCAATAGGGTAACTCACAAAATATGGAGTTTTTTTCCACATCGCCGCGTGACCATCTTCGCTTTCTATGGGCTGGCTGCCAGGCCCCTCTCCAAACACTAGTTTAAGATCTTTCACCATAGCAAACACTATTTTACCACTGCGATGTTTTGGCTTCGTACGGTGGTCCGCCGTATGTTCAAAGTGCTTGCCTTTCTTCCGTATTGGGTGGTTTGCTGCAAGGAATCGACGATGACCCATGTACACAACCTTCCGACAGTGCTTAAGATACGTACTTTCTGTTTCATCCATACAGTGTGTGCAAGCCTTGTACCCCTTATTGGACTACCCGGATAGGTTGCTAAGTGCAGGCCAATCGTTGATGGTTACGAACAGCAGCGCTCGTAGGTTAAACTCCTCCTGTTTGTCCTCGTCCCACACAGGGACACCTTCCTTCTTTCACAACAGTTTAAGATCTTCGACCAATGGTCTTAGGTACACGTCGATGTCGTTACCAGGTTGCTTGGGGCCTTGAATAATAATCGGCATCATTATGTACTTCCTCTTCATGCATAGCCAAGGGGGGAGGTTGTAGATACACATCGTAACGGGCCAAGTGCTATGGCCGCTTCTCATCTCTCCAAAAGGATTCATGCCATCCGTACTTAAACCAAACCGTATGTTTCGTGCGTCCTTTCCAAAGTCTTTAAATTTTCTGTCGATGTTTCGCCACTGCAAACCATCGGCGGGGTGTCTCAGCATCCCGTCCTGTTGACGTTCTTCAGCGTGCCAACGCATTATTCTAGCATCCCCCTTGTTCCTGAACAAACGCCTTAGCCGTGGTATTATAGGGAAATACCACATCACCTTAGCAGGAATTCTCTTCTTCGTTAGCTGCCCGTCAACCTCACCTGGATCATCTCATCTAATTTTGTATCGTAGTGCTTTACAAACAGGGCATGCTTCTAGGCTCTCGTACTCCTCACCGCGATATAGGATATAATCATTTGGACATGCGTGAATCTTCTGAACTTCCAGTCCTAGAGGGCAGACTATCTTCTTAGCCTCGTATGTTGTCTCGGGCAATTTGTTTCCCTCTGGAAGAATGTTTTTAACGAGTTTCAATAAATCGCCAAATGCCTTGTCACTAACACCATTTTTTGCCTTCCATTGCAAGAACTCCAAAGTGGTATCCAACTTTTTGTGCCCCTGCTCGCAACCTGGGTACAACGACGTTCTGTGGTCCTCTAACATCCGCTCCAATTTATGGGACCCCTTTTCACTTTCACAGTCATCCTTTGCGTCCTGCAACATCTGACCAAGATCATCCGCGGCGTCGTTATCGCCAGCATCCCTGTCCACCTCGCCCGTTTGATTTCCTTCAAATCTAGCGTACTGAGCCCAGTCGGGAATGTTCTCGTCCTCTGCTTCACCTTCTTCCATTTCAACCCCTTGCTCACCGTGGGATGTCCAACAATTATAGCTTGGCATGAACCCCGACTCAAACAAGTGGAAATGAATAGTCCTGGATGCAGAATATTCCTTCTGGTTCTGACACTTATTACATGGACAACAAATAAAACCGTTACGCTTGTTAGCTTCGGCCACTCTCAAAAAATAATGCATGCCCTCGATAAACTCTTTGGACCGCCGGTCAGCGTACATCCATTGCCGATCCATCTACATGAAATGAAAAAAAATCGTACATAAATAAATTTTCGTACAATAATGACAGTCAAACAGTAATGATAAAATAATTAAAAACTCTTTCGACAAGCAATTCTTATTAACAATTTTTGAAGTTCTAAACTAGTATTAATGTTGTACTTCTCTTAATTTTCAATTTAGTTTGTTTTCTATTTTTTAAGATTAATGTTCATCATATTTTAAACTATGAGAATAAAATTTCTATATATTCTTCTTCCCCACACAAATTTCCTCTCTCATCAACTTACAACAAAGTTTTGGAGAAAAAAAAGTGTGAAACATAGCTCCAAAAGTAATATAACAGCAAAAAAAAAAACCTTGGATGATGAAGTTGCTAACCTTTTAGACACTTCCGATTTGTATATAATCACTAAAAGAATTTCACAAGAAATTTTGGCATGGCCTCCCCTCTTTCTTTGAGAAATTTTGAAGCTTGCTCTCAGGCTGGAGGAGGAAGAAGGCATATATAAAGAGGGGGATCTTTAGTGTTACCAACCGGGGCTAAAGATCGCCGTGATCTTTAGCCCCGGTTGGTAACACCAACCGGGACTAAAGTTAGGATCTTTAGTCCCGGTTGGTACAGATCCCGGGGGCCCTGACAACGTCTGACATCTCTACAACCGGGACTAAAGATGGTTATGACCACTGTAGCCACCAACCGGGACTAAAGATCCCGGTTTTAAATGGATCCGGGACTATTGTGGATTTCGGCCGACCGACCAAAGATGGTTTCTCCACCAGTGTGGTGATTTGTTGGCCGTATCGATCGGAAGGTTGCTTTTTCCTCCAACTAAGTTCAAAAGGGAGAACGTTTTCGGGTTAAAAACAAATAAGAAGAAGAAGAAGAAGAAGGGTGCAGGGGTGGGGTTGGGGGTTGGGGTTGCATGCTTTACAAAAGGAGCACCGATGTGATTGAGATATATTCCAAATAGGTGATTTGGTTATCTTATATGTACTTATGTACTTGATCGAACATGCATGTAGAGCAATAGTTATTAGAGAATTTATTCTACGCCACTGAGTTTACTTTAATTCTGCTATCAACTTTTTCTCTTTATTGATATGATACTGAATTTGTTAAATTCTTTTACAATGTACTATTAGGATAGATACTTTTCAAGAAAACTACCTAAAATACCCTTTGAGTCATACAAGGACAAACAATTGATTGACCCACTTTCAGAAAAAAAATATATAAGTTTTTGTGTACATAGACTTCTTACAAATATAGAAGTTTGTGTGTATTTTAATATTTTCTTTCATGTTTTTTTCCAAAACTATTTTATGTAGCATATAAAAGAAGAATCACATACGCTGCATAAAAAAATTGTATAGCATGTGAATAATGATTTACATAAAAACATTTACACAAGAGTATTCTATTTTCATATAATTAAAACATATATACATTATGGTTAAGGAAACAATTTCCTTTCGGTCATAAATTTTGAATTTTTAGTTACTTAGTTTCTCTTGTTAAGCATCTAATTGGCTGGAAATCTATAAATTTTCATGCATTGGAATTATTATACTCCTACTACAGAGTACATCATCAAGGATACTCAGTGCCGTCTAGCAAAAAAACTGGTATACTGATAGGGGATTACACACCCCCTGAGAGCGTACGAGAGTAAATATCTGGCACTAATATAAGATCACCATCACCAGTTATTTAAATGAACTGATACTAATGTATTCAGTGTCGGTTTTTTAATAATAATCATCACCGATATAAGACCAATGTCGGGTGTTTAGGTAAATCGGTAAGCTCATCCATCAAGAAAGCCGATCCGATAGGGAAAAAACAACTAAGGGGTGTTTAGATACATGTAGTAAAGTTTTGGCGTGTCACATCAGATATATGGATACACATTTGAAATATTAAACGTAGACTAATAATAAAATAAATTACAGATTCTGCATGTAAACTGCGAGACAAATTTATTAAGCCTAATTAATCTATCATTAGTAAATGTTTACTGCAGCACCACATTGTCAAACCATGGAGCAATCAGGCTTGAAAGATTCGTCTCGCAATTTGCATACAATCTGTGTAATTAGTTATTTTTTCTATATTATTTAATACTCTATACATGCGTCCAAACATTTGATGTGACATTATAAAAGTTTTACCCAGAGATCTAAACAGGCCGATCTCCTTCTCCCCCTCCCTCTCTCTCTCGCTCTCCATCTCTTCTGTCCCTCCCTCTTGCTCTCCATCTCTTCGTGACAACCGCACCGCTGCTACAAGCAGAGATGGATAGCTCCTCCAATCTCCTCCCATCTCTAAACCACCAGCGGCATCCTCTTCGGCTCTTCCCCCTGTTAGTTTCTACTAGGATTTTTGCGCTGCAGTCGTCTTTGCCCCATTTCCTCCACTCTCCCTAGTCTCTGCTAGGATTTTGTTTCTTCTCTTATTATACCACATCATCTCAATTATTTCTAGCCTTTAAATGATAGATCTATAATTCAAATTATCTCTTCTTTCTTCTCTTATAAAACAATGCGATCTCAATTATTTTAAGCTTAAAATTATATCGATTTGTTTTAGTTTTAACAATCATATTGCATCTTAATTATTTGTACATATTATGCAACTTAATTTCCCTCAGCAACACGGTGGGGGTATTCATCTAGCAACTCCCTCCAGGCCGATAATATTAGTCGTTTTGAATAATAGTAAAGTCAAACTTTAAAATCTTTGACTATAAATAATTTCTAAAATATTTATCTTAAAAATATGGAAACCATATCTGTAGATTAGTTTTAAAAAATACATCAACAAAATCATATATTTGTTGATATTTCTATATATATTATAATAGAAAATAGTTGTCAAAGTTACTTTTTTAGACCATGCTCTTGTTCAAAATGACGAGTATTATCAATCTGGAGGGAGTGGTTGTTACTTAAAAGTTACTCCCTCCATCTATTTTTGATAGTCATATTTCTAAATCTGAAAAAATTATTTTTGATAGGAATATATTTCAATCCAACAACCTATCATCTTAATTACTTTCTCGGATTTAATACGTGACTCTCCATTGTTCCACACAAGATTGGCTATATGGGCATCGAGAAATGTAAATATTAATAAATCGCTTGTTAACGAGAAATAACTAGTAGCATGTTTAAATAGATGATAAGTAGAATTACTTATTCTTGGTCTGTGTGCCAAGATGAAATATGACTATCGGAGGGAGTATAACTCTTGACTTTTTTTTTAAAGTGCATGCATCCTCTTTATACGGAGAATTCAAGGGGGCTAACTGAAATAATGCTTGTCAGAGAAACCTCTTTATTGTTTCTTTTTCTCTGTATACTTACGGAGTGAAATTGTGAGTATTTGAGTTAGGGATGAAACTTCCTGGAAGTTGCTTCACAGAGCGCTTTCTAGATGTCATGAGAGAGACAGAGATACTAAATTGAGCCAAAGAGGTATAGCAAAATTGTAGCCATGGTGGTGTCATATACTTGATCCAGGCCGGGTCAGTATGCTATCACATATATAGGTATAGCAAGACAAGTCAAGCTACTTGCTGTCCCTTAGCAAGAAAACCCACCAAACAACACCTCATCACGCACTCATTAAGTTACCACATATGTAGGTCAAGTCCAAGTCAAAGTCATTTACCTAGGCAAAAACAGCCCAAACAACATCAACAACAACACATCTGATAATGCACGCACATACATGGGCTAATGACTAGCTAGTTTGCTGCGCAGTACCATGCAATTTCTGGTTGCATTATGCAGCCTAGCACGGCTAGCATGCAGCTCTTCCCGTATGACAAAGTAATAAAATCCATCGGACGATATATACTATGACTCAGGCGTTCGATTTAATTATTTTTTAAAATATAGGGTGTTATTTTACTCTTTTAGACAATTCCAAATACAATTGTTTCATCACTTAGTTCAATATTTTGTTCATTTGATATTAAAAAAGTGCAACTACATTTAATGTATATTAATTGCATGTCTGCAACACGGATACCCACAAAACAGAACATTATTCCCAACTACTAAAACATCGAAAGAATTCATAAAAAATAGAACTTGAAATTTGAAACAAAGTCAAATTTCATTGGACAACATTTGTTTCTCACATGTCGAAAATCAAATTTCAATGGTTAAAATATATATTTTTAGAATATAATCATGTAAGTTGTCGTAAAGATATAATTTTAACCGAATACAATGATGTGTGTTTGATCATAATTAAAGTAATTTTAAAAGAATCATTTAAATCTTAATACTTTAATAGTGATGCATGTACATGAGAGTATATAAGGCCTTTCACAGTGCGTAGACGTGGAGTGTTACTTTGTTGCGCTAGCTAGGAGATTCCCCTCCACCTCGGCTTTGGTCGCGCCACCATATGGCCGTTCGTCTTTGTTGAGGAACGAAGAATCTCGTCAGAAAATGTCAGACAGAAGGGTGAAGAACTCGAACGAGCTGCATTGTGGGAGAGATGCGCGTCCCCGTGCAGTCCCCTAGCACTGCCTACCTGTACGATTTTGGCGGTGGCACGGTAGGAGGAAGCAGAGGTGGCCGCCGGAGTAGGGAGAAAACGACGACCGGAGTAAGGGAAAGACGACGACTATGAGGGATATATCAGGGGCTCCTCCACCGCCATTGGGCAGATTCGTTGGTGAATGTGGAGGAGAGAAACGACGCCGGTAGCCTGCGACGGGACTAACGACCCTAGCGCCCTGATTTGGTCAACGTCGAAGCTCCACAACAGTCGTCGAGGGGGATGGGGCCGCTCCGAGCTTGACAGCAGGCGGCAGCTGCAGCCCTGCTCAGCGCCGCCGCCAACTAGATCTGTGCCACCAAGCTCCATCTTCGGCCGTGCCACCCCGCGTCTCTGTGCTGATGGTGGCACACGAGCTCGTCGCTGTGGGAGGTGCAACCTTGATTTGCCACGGGGAGGGATGAGCGGGTGGTGGAAGGGCTCGCTCCGCTGCCCCTGAGCTCGGTCCGTGCCGACCGGGCTCGATCCGGCCGCCGACCACAATCCCGTCGAGCTCGTTCCGTCTAGTCTAGGTGAGGAGGAGATGAGGAGTGGGGCACCGGCGAAGATGGAGGAGGTAGAGGCGTTGCCGACACTTCCGACTAGAGAAACTGGGAGAGGGAGTGATGGCCGACGGGGAGAGGTTGGGGGAATGGAGAGTGATGGTTGTTTTATATTCTCTTTGTGATTATTTTGCGGTTGCTAGGGTCCCCTTTATAAAATTCTCGATTTATCATATTTGGGAGGACTGGAATATAAAACATAAGGGCTGAAATAGAAAATTTCGTGTCTAAGGATTCTGCACTGTTGGGATGAGTTTCTTTGAGTAGTTCTATCCAATGTGGAAGCAACCTTTTCATAGGGCCATTCAGTTTGAGTAGCTTGCATGGCTAAGGCCTTATTTAGTTTGGGAAAATTTTTGGGTTTGGTTGTCGTATTGGATATACGAAAATGTGAAGTATTAAACGCAGTCTAATAACAAAACAAATTATAGATTCCGCCTAAAAACTGCGAAACGAATTCATTAAGCCTAATTAATCCGACATTAACAAAAGTTTACTGTAGCACCACATTGTCAAATCATGGCGCAATTATGCTTAAAAGATTCGTCTCGCAATTTACACGCAAACTGTATAATTGGTTTTTTGTTTTATCCATATTTAATACTTCATACATGTGTCCAAACATTTGATGTGATGGGTGAAAAGTTTTTGTTTTGGGAACTAAACAAGGCCTAATGACCCAAGAGGAGAGATGATGCGTGAGGCGAAGAGAAAGCAGTCTGACATGTGTGGAGAGGCAGGAGTAATAGGGTATGTTTGGAGATAAGAGCAAGTGCTATGGTAGATGTAACTACCGTTCAATTTTATCCATATCATTTACTCATAAACTAAGAGGCAACCTATACAATATGTCATATATAGTACACAAATACTAATATCTCTAATACCTAATACTCTCACACAGTGGTGGAGCCAGAAATTTTCTAAAGCTAGGGCTCGAGTAGAGCTCAACTAATAGGATATTTGCTCTCTCAAAAAAATACATAGTGATTTAAAAGGATCTAGGCATGTTTATAGAGGCAAGCCTAGTTCTCAAGCCCAAGCTGCCCTAGGCTTGCCTCCACCCCTGCTCTCACACCGTTCTTAAAGTTTATGTAGGGGTTGTCTCTTGATTTAGAGGTGACTCTCATCATCTCTCTCCTTCACTTCATCACTCGATCTAACATGGCACTTTTATTGGCAGCATATAGAGCATCACTACTTGCCCTATGGGAGAGAAGCAGAGCAGGTACCCGATCTTTGGGCATAGATAAAAATTATATACTCCCTCAGTTCTAAATAAATCTTACATTAAACTAGATAAAATTATATTGGTACTATCATAATTATTTTTTTCTAAAGGAAAAAGTTTGGAGGTAATTTCGTACTTTTTCTTTTTCTAAAACAAACATTAAAATTTGATACGATGAACATACTAGTATAAATGTATTAGTATAATTAAAGGTAAAAAGGAAAATACTTTTAAAAATGCATTAGTTGAGAAGCGAGAAGCGAGAAGGATAAGTTTTTAACAAAACTTTTGAATACAAATTGAAACGGATGGAATATATATGATTTTGACAAACCCGGCCGCTATATATATAGCAGCTGGCGTTTGATGTCTAATTAACTACTAATCCTCATGGAAGCGCCGGTACCTGAATCTATGGTTGTAAATATATTCATGTGTGCCTATACGAAGTAGTAGATGCATTATTTGGAAAAATTAATATTTTTAATCTTTTAATAAATTAAATTAGTAATACTAGACATATTATACGTACCACACCTAGAGTGTGGTACAACTAAAACGTAGCTCCAAAATAATAAAATTTCCACTGCGAAAGTATTTGAGGTTGATATCTCTATTGTGTCTACTAGTAAAATTTTTACTATTATGTATTTGAGGATAATATAACTTGCAGCAAAAATATTACTATGTGAGTAGCATGTTTTAATTATTGTCCAAGATGTATTTTAGCGCATCCGTTACTGTATGTTATGCATGTGTGATACTATTAGTTTCATATTTAAAATAATTATTACATAATAATATTAATTATTGATAGGACATTATAAAAACTAAAAAAGGTGTGCTAAAAATTTGTCGAAGGATCTCTCCATCTAATTCAGTTTTTTTTGGCTGTTGGATCGCACTTGAGTCTAAGGCTGAGTTTAGAATAAAGGTGAGGATTGAGTTATTTTTGGTACGGAAAACGAGGCAAGACGAGACGAGTCATTAGCACACTATTGATGAACTATTATAAACTTAAAAAATAGATTTATTTAATTTTTAAAAGAATTTTTAAGTAAGATGGAGTAGCCCACCCAACTGCTCTTTAAAACTCAGCCTCTAAGCCATTAAAAAATAGATTTAAGATTCCAAAATCATGAGAAACTGAATAGACACTGGTCAAAGTAATTATGAGAAGCTAAATTGACGCTCTCTTATAAAAAAATTAATTAATGGTCAAAATATAACGTTGGAAACCACATCAAACATACTTTGTAGTTTGAACCAGGTGATAAATTCTGCTGGAATATCACGTCAAAAGTCTATCCGGCTCGCGCCAGAGCCGTGGCGAGCTCACTCCGCTCTCACCCCCGCGGCGAAGCAACCTCCGGCGGCCGGCCTCTCTCCGCTCGTCCTCGTCGATCCGCCCGCAGCAGCCAATCGCTCTCTCGCGCACTGCGACTCAGAGTGAGGAATATTGAAGGGGACCAATCAATCAATCGGGGTGACTTGTTTTTTTCTTTTTTTTCTTCTTTTTTTTTTGTTTCTGTCTATGGTTGCCTTTGCTTTGGCTTGCGGTTTCCACCTGTGGAAACCTAGCTATACAAAGATTCGGTTGTTCTTGTGCTTTGTTGTTGATGGATGGATGTCGCCGTTGTTATCCATCCGGGTTTGTGTAATGATTTTGTTCTTTTTTTTTCTTTTTCCTTTTTTCTGCATTTGCAGGGAACCAGGGACCGGCCGGAGCTAGCTCTTCACACCGCGGCGGCGGCGGCGGCGTTCTTGCCGGCGGCTATGGAGGAGCAGCCGGCTTCTGGGTGGAGGTGGGGTGTGGTGGGAGAGCCGGAATGGACGGCGGACGGCGGCGGCAGCAGCAGCAGCCAGGCAAGAGGCCATCGCTCTCTCCTTTGATGATTTTTTTTTTGTCTGCATTTTTACTGCAGTAGTAGAACATGGAGATGGAGGTTCCCTGAGACTTCAGCGAGATGCACTTTCGGACTGAAATTTGTGGCAAGCGCAGAACAAAAATTTAAGCTTACCAACAGAAAAGCAAATGATAGTCGTATAATTAAACATGTTTAAGATTTAACGAAAAAAATCAACGCAAATGCCAAACACATGAGTAAAAATCTACTGGTAATACATCGAAGGCTGCCTATCGGGCTATTTACATGCTGCCGGCCGGGTGCCTGATTCTGCTTACAAAGGTTGAACTGGGACAGTGGCGGAGGTAGAAAGATTTTTGAGCCCGGAAAAAATTTAATATAACAAGTATTTACTACATAAATTTCATATCAATTCATTTAACAACATAAAAATTTAATTGAGTTTTCGCCGGTGGCCGGTGATGGCTCCGCCCCTGAACTGGGTGGCTACGAAGTTTCCTAATAAGTGTGTTTCCTGATATTGTATTTGAAACAAGTTTTTGCTAATGGAAAAAAGGCAGGGTGTTGATTGTAGGTGTTGTTCTTATTTTGCCCCTAGCGATTTAAATTAGCGTTATCCGACCATATTTCTCCTTACTACCTTATATCAGTGGCTTATTAGGTTGCTGGGCTGTTCATAGGGCCATGATCTCCCCTAGTCGCACAAATCACATCATAATGTGTCAGCTTGAAAATTGAACAAGTAATAGATTGTACTAGTGATACATGAACTTGTGAGAGATAGATGTAAACTTATGCAATCATGCAATATGTTTGTTCTGCTACATGAACTTGTATATTATTGTGCGGAGTACCACGGCTAAATTGACACATGTTACTTAGTATTGATCATCTCATAATTTGTTAGGACGTCATGTATACATGTGTGGTAAGTATTTTAATTCAAACATCATGTTCGTGCTTTCTTAATGCTACGATTTTTATTGGAATACTTTATGCCATCTAAGATATGCAAAATACTATTTTCATAGGTAGTTTTTAAAGCACAGTTTGTCTGGGATCAACCAATTTTGTTTTTCTTTATTGCATCTATTGTGGACTATACTATTTTGATGCTTCCATTTGATTATGTGCTCTCGAACAAATAAATACGCAATTTTATATTAATATTTTGTTTTCTTTATTGTAGATGGATGATATGTTATATCTAGCCTGCGAAGGCGAAATTCAACAATTATTACAAGGGCCAAGAGATGAAAGAGATATCTGCAAATGTTTGGCAGGTACAAAATTTAGTAAGTGTTGTCTGTTTTCAATCTTTACATGACAATCAGCCATGCTCATGAAACTCTTCTGGTAGGTGAATCTTATTTGCTTACTACAAAGGAGACCGTGACAATCCAAACACCTCCAAATCCCATACTAAATCTTCTAGGTATGAATAATTAGTGAGGTATTTGCTAATACAAATTAGTATATTTATTCACTAACTTATCTAGACATACTTATGCTTCAGATTTCATACCTAAGTATGGTAGTAGATGTGGCCGGCGATGTGGCCGCAAGAGAAAACCATTTTCGTTGGTAAGTAAGAAATTTCATTCCTATATTCTTTTAGTTACAAACTACCTAAATAGATTAAACTAATTATAATATTGTCAATGTTTCATATGTAGTAATCCTAATTTTTTTCTATTTTAGATAGGTACATGTCGATATTACACCCTCAACTATCGTCTTTGTGTAAATATATATACATGAACTATGAAAATGAATATTCTACACCCCTCAACCATCAAGACTAGCTAAAATACCTCCATAAGTGTAATACAACTCAGTTTTAATAAGGGTTTTCATGATATTCTTAATCCAAATATACATATTCTTTTACATACATTTATCTACCTTTTACATCAGCTACTAACTAAGTGTTGTACAAGTTTTAAAAATGTACTGTTTGAATTTTTTATATCATTATAGCCAGGTTATATTACACGTGGATCAAGGGGGGGGGGGGGGCTTTATTCAGTTTTGATACAGTTAGGGGTTAGGAGCCAAGGGCTATTTCTTTACAAACCCAATAGTTGAGAGCAGTAATATGAACTTATCTCTTTTAGATATAATTATTTAGTTCACAACGAGCTCTATTTGCATAGTCTTATATTTTCCATTATGCTCTCTTTCAGTTTAGATTTAGATTTTCAATCCGTTAGTATATATATTAATGGAGATTCTCATAACAATTTTTGTTATCAGGAACCACTTCGGCTTGAAACCACTTCAATTAGAAGACATACTAGTGGTAGAAGACATCATCTTAGAAAAAACAATGAACATTGGACACTCAAAGAAATAAATGAATTAGTAAAAGGTGTTTCTAAGCATGGGGTTGGATCATGGACTAAGTTGAAGAGAGACTTCTTCTCAACGTCTATTCGAACTGTTGTTCAACTGAAGGTATAATGCCTTGCTTATTTGTGATATATTCCACCAAAAATACATGCATTGTTACTTGTTAGATGGTATTGCAAGACATTAGTCTCATGAAGTTCCGTTATCTAGGATAAATGGAGAAATTTGTTGAAAGCTTGTGGAATCAAGTTCACCTCCAAAAGAAAGGTAGCTGTGCATGCACTACATTTGTAGAACCTATTCTTCAGGACTACATACTTCATTCTCACACATTTCTTTAACTTGTACCAGGTAAAAGTACAAAAAACAATGATGCTGTCCCTTGATATGGAATTGGTTGAACAGATCAAACATTTGGCAAGTAAAACATCCTTACCCAAGACGAAAGAACTACTAATGAACTTACCAATGCAGGAGGGGCATACATAGAGTGTGATGAGTTGTAGAATCTAGTAGTTGACCATCACGAGGGCAGCATATAGTTCCTCTCCTCCCCCTTTACCCTTTGTTTTTTGGTCATTTTGGCTATCAGTTTCCTCTCTCCATCTTTGTAATTTTGTAATGATAGTCAAATTATTGGGCTCAAACAACATTAATTATCTTCATGTGTTCTCTTGGCTCCTAGCTAAACCATGGCAGTCCTGCTGGAGTCATTGGTTCTCTAATATTGACAGTACGTTGACTAGCTGGCCGCAGTATTTTTTGTAATTAAGGTGCTGCAAAATTTATCCAAACGTAACCATTCCCTTTCAGAAGTAGGCATATGGCAATGGCAAATATATGTTCAGATCTATTCTTAATGAAAGTGATTGATCTTGAATTATATCCAACCATAAGCTTAATTAAGGGCATTATCTCACAAGCATGCATGCATGCATATATATAGTCCAGATATGCGTAGGGAGGACCTTCTCTCTCTCAACTTTGAGAAGTATTAGTTTCCTAAAATGGAAACAAAAAGAAGCTGGAAACAAGTTTAGTCCGATTAGTTCGAGATTTGGAAAACTTAAAATTTTAAGTCTGCTTTTTTTTGCGATTAAAAAGGTAAACCAGTTGCGTAAAAAATAAACCACACCACACGTCTAAAACAGAAGAGTAAGCAACAAAAGGAAAGCACAACATCGCAACTACTCTCTACTCCATCCATGCCTTTGGGTTGGAGCAGGGACGGATTTAGCGTACAAGCAATGGGGGGCACAGGACCCCACTCAAAAGTTAGACTCCTTAAGTATATCCCTAATAAAAAATCATGGGCCCCCAGTCCAATTGGAAAGAAGGACCCCACTCCCCCTAAGTGTCACGCACGTGTGTCGTCGAACATCCGTTCCCCTTCTTCTCGCCCCATCCTTTCACCTTCTCGATCGCCCATCATCGTCAGCGGCGCACTCCGCCCCGTAAAGCAGTCATGGCAGGTCAGGCACTGCTCTCTCCCTCCCTCATTATGCATACTATGCAGTCATCTTTCTCTCCTCCCTCTTGTGCAGTAAATAGTGGATGAATCCTATAACTCCCTCCTATATGCTTTATCTAATCAGCCTTATCTTGATCTAGTAGGGGATAAAATGAACAATTTTTTATTAGAAATCCAGCTGCTATGAATACCATTGGAGAGAGTTCTAGTGCAAATGCATCTAGACCAATATTGGGAGAAAATTCTGCGGTGCCTCAACCAATTGATCTGGACAATCTTCCTCGTGATCCAGGTTAAAGGAAGAGAGTAGTGGATTATCATCCCAATCAACATGAAGACATAAGGAGAAAGTATTTAGTATGAGGACCATATCAATGGTACTTTCAGTATCCTTGTGGATTGATTGAGAATAAGAAGAGGTGGTTCAATCTATAAGGTTTGATAAGTATGCTAATTAACTAGAGTATAGTGAAAAGGATGACAAAGCCTACTGTTTATGTTGCTATTTGTTTAGCGACAGCATAAAAGATAATCATCATGAGCATTTCCTATTGCCACTGCAACTGTGGAGAAGTGTTTCTCGGCTAGAAAGATTGTGAAGAATGCTCTACGCAACAAGATGGGAGACAAGTATCTAAGCCATAGCCTCATTTGCTTTGTAGAAAATGATATGTTGGACACAATTACTAATGATGTGATCATTGATCGTTTCCATAAGATGATGTATTGCTGTGAAAAGGATGTTATGTATGTTTTAAACTTTATTTCCTATCAATATGACTTGTGTTAAGTTATGTCGTCTTTACAGGCAATAGTATTATTTGGAAGGTATATCTATATTTACTATTTAAGATAATGTGATATCTCAAAGTTCTTATAAGCTGCAATGATGTAAGTTTCGTCGCTTTCAAACCTGTTGTATGAGTTTAGATGCATGCCCCCGGTCGTTTTTTATCCTGCGTCGCCCCTGGGTTGGAGAGGAAGAGGGTGAGAAAGAGATGGATCCATTTTCCCTCAAACACACCCGCCAATGTGGTCATCTTGTGAAAGTCATAAGCACCACTACAAAGAGGACGATTGTCTGGAGAAATATTAAAAGGAAATGGACCTTCAAACGACGCCTCCAGGAAGATCACAACGAAGACGCCGCTGCCGTCTATCCCAAGTAAACGGGTTATGGTTTTCACCTGAAGGATCCACCAGCGAAGGAAGAAAGCCACGATAGCGTCCCCAAGGAGGTTACGGCGCCCAAAAGCATTGCTATTGTGGTACCCTTTGGGCTAGGCTTTTGCCGAAAACTTCCTGCCCTTGCAATGTCATTGCTTCCTCGTCATTGCCTTCAGCCTCCATCGTCCGAACCACCTTCAGTATGCAGTAACCATAATAGAGCCACAACAAATTCGGCCATCGGGGAGGAGAACCAGTCCTCCATATGTTGCCAAGTTCCAATGAAATGTGGCACGACGCCATCTCCCCACATGCAGCATAAGCAATGAGCATGTGAGCCTCGCCGTTATCTAGCACCACTACCCTCCATCATCCCGCCGTCGCGGTCATCTTAAAAGAGAGACGCCGCATCCAACCTTGGGGAATCAGATCCAGCAATCCACTCCTCGCCTTTGCGCCCCCGCTCCGTCGATGCCCACAACTCCACTATGTGTAGGCCCGCCGTCGGGGAAGATGGCCACTAGTAGAGCGACCAGCCAATGCGCCCATGACTGTTGCCGTCGACCACCTTGCAGTTGGCCGCCGCCATCTGCCGTGCCACCAGCCAAGCCGTAGCTTACCTCATCGGCGTTGTTGTTGTCCATGCCGACCACTTGCTGCCATTAGCCACATGGGAGACCCTTGCCATTACCTATGTCGGCTTCCTGATGCCGTCGCCTCCGCCAACCCCACACCTCGTCGGTTTCCAGGTAGTATTGTTGCCGCTTGACCCCAACCAGATCCATCGTGCGTGGGGGCACCAGATTTGCTCGTGGTGGCACCGGATCTGACCACGGCGGTGTCGGATCTTGCCCTAGGTTTCGCCGCAACGAGCTCACTAGGGGAAAGTTGGGAGGGGGAGCAGCCACCTTGCGACCACGGCCCACGGCCTTCTGCCTCACCACCTCCGTGTATGCACCCCACGCCGCCATGGTAGCCTCCTCTGCTTCGCCTTGACGCGTGCTGTCGCGCTACATCGTATCGCCACAGCGCGTCGTATGTGCTATCACTACTGCACTATGTGTCGAAATTTTTAATTACACATCTGGCAAAGTTCTTATGTATTGTCAAACTCGAACAATCTGGAAAATCTTTTACTAATAGAGCGTCCTAGTATGACGTAGGGGTAAAACTTTTACTCACCATGTATTTATATACTAGGTATATCTGCAGGTAAAATACTTATTCAGCGTGCGTGACATGTTATACCAACCAAGTGTGTTCTCTCCCCAATTTCTTCTAATGATCCAACTTTCTAAGACTATCCTAAAACATGTTCTAGCTAGTTATGTCATACACTGCACTTATTAGCAATAAAGATGGACGAACGTACGATGAAATAGACATGGACTCGCGAATCACGCGACAACAGACGACTTGAGCCGGCTAGGTGGGGGCTTCACAGTAGGCTCAGATGGGGCGATTTCCCCTCGCTCGCGGTCATGGAGGGGAGCGATACTGACTTCGTGCAGGAACAAGACCAACACGAATACGTGATGATGAAAATAAAATGCAATCAGATGATGGACGCCAGACGGAGTGGGACGACGGACATAAACAGTTCGGGGGTATTTTGATTCAGGGGTGTAAAGTTTTGGCGTGTCACATCGGGTATATTATATAGGGTTGTTGCGTGAAATGTTCGGACACTAATAAAAAAATAATTACAGAATCCATCAGTAAAATACGAGACGAATTTATTAAGCCTAATTAATCCGTCATTAGCAAATATTTACTGTAGTACCACATTATCAAATCATAAAGCAATTAGGCTCAAAAGATTCGTCTCGTAAATTAGTCGCAATATGTGTAATTAGTTATTTTTTAGCATATATTTAATAATTCATGTAGGTGTTCAAACGTTCGATGTGATATGGTGTAAAATTTTAGGGTGGGATCTAAACACCCCCTTCGTATTTTTTATAAGTAGTAGAGATGAAAATGATTGATGTTGACTATATGATTTAATGACCATTATGCGGGACTTATATCCCACCATAAGCTTAATTAATGTCATTATCTCACAAGCAAGCATGCATATATAGTCACTCGTTACTGCAACGTAAATGTAAATATATACTTGAAAACTGTCTAAAGAGAATGAATATACTTCATTTGGTTATAAATAGTTTATGTTTATGGCAGCATTAAATTTAACCTTTAAAACTTTGATCATTAATTAATAATCTCTCAAATGCTTAGTATTATAAAACACGTACGATCATTGACTAGGATAAGAGTTGATTCTAGGCTTGACTCGTGATCTAAACACTCAAATCAATTCCTACCAAACCAAGGCTACAATAATTTCTTCTCATACAGGCGAGGAATTTTTGGGAAGCTGATATCCAGAAGGTTACCCAAACGGCTAGTATTTCGCTTTAAGTAGTTCTGCACAGAGGCTGTTAGGGTGCAGCAGGTGCCAAGCTTGCTTAGCAAGCATTGCTCTTTTTTTATCCATTTATACTTATGTACATCCAATTGTAAGTATTTCAAAGGGTGTGTTTAGTTCATGCTAAAATTGGAAGTTTGGTTGAAATTGGAACGATGTGATGGAAAAGTTTGAAGTTTATGTGTGTAGGAAAGTTTTGATGTGATGGAAAAGTTGGAAGTTTGAAAAAAAAACTTTGGATCTAAACACGGTGAAAGTAAAGATTAGCAATGGCATGAAATGTCTTGGAAGTTGCTTACGGTGCTCCAAATGCTCTATGTTAGCTAGTACTAGTATTTATATAATAATGCAATAAGTGCCACCAAAAATAAAGAGTGTGGTATATCACATCAAAGTTAATAAGTGGTGAAGAGAATTGAGTAAATAAAAAAAATATTACAATAGTTGAGACTTGAGAGAAGATTCCAACATGGTATATGATGATGTACAATATTTATTTTTATGTGATATACCACACTTTATCTCACAATAATTTTGATTTGACGCGTTACTTTTTTTTTATACTATCTTCTCTTATTAACTTGTGACAACGCATTATGTCATATCAAACTTAATAAGAGAACATAGAGAGAAAAATATAAGAAAGGAAGTGATGTGTCACATCATAATTAATACTAATTGATACCCTACTTTTGTTGTGGGATATGTGGATGAATGTATGTTATATGTTGTAAAATGGTAGAGATATATGTTTAAATAATGTGAAAATGATGTGAAGATAATGATTTGATATTGCTTTCATAGAGTTATAAAAATATAATAAAATTGTAAATAATAAGTCATATTTGTATTATATTTAAAATACTCTAGATAATTGCTAGTGGGTGATGATGTGGCCGGCACACTTGCATATTGAGCTTTAGTAGTTAGTGTGCATCAATTTTATAATAAGATAAAATGAGATACTATGCCCTCTATCTTAAAATATACTCCCTCCGTCTCAGAATATAAGAAGTTTTAGAGTTGAACACAATTATTAAGAAAATAGGTAGAAGTGAGTGGTGTAGAGTTGTGATTGGATGATTAGTGGAGGTAGGTGGAAAAAATGAATGGTGGAGGGTTATGATTGGTTGGAAAGAGAATATTGGTGGAGAAGTTGTTATATTTTATGATAAATCCTGAGGACTAAAAGTTATTATATTCTGGGATGGAGGGGTAGATTTTTCTTAGCTCTTTTAGTAGAGAAAAATGTTAAAAATATCTATAATTTTTTATAGAGGGAGTAGTACACCACTCTTTCAAAAGAGCATTTTAAAGGAGCATGTAATCTCTTGTGTTTGTATTTTATATGGGGGGAGTATTTATCAAATTGTTTGTATGGAGGGAGTACTTATCAAATTGTGTCATTTATTCCTACGATAAAGAAAGAAAATTACCTCGTTTTACGTATGTATGTTTTCAAAACTGTTAAACGTGTGATTTTCTTAAGTTTTCTATAAGAACATTGCTTTAAAATATTATATTAATTTATTTTTTTAAAATTTAAAAATAATTAACACTTAATTAATCATACACTAATAACTCATATATATTCTAAATCTTATACTACTTTCCTTTCTCTCAAGGGGAATTTTACAGTTATCGAGAAAGTACCTTGAAATACTTAAATTTTATATTAAAATTTTCGGTATCTTGAGATACTTAGTATCTAGATGTACTAAATTTTACACTACAAAAAAATAATACATATAGGAGGATGGTAAAATTATCCTTCTCTTAAACATATCCTCGGGAGAGAAGTTCTAGCGTCTCGTAAACCCGGCAGGGGATGTTTAATACTCAGCTATCACACATGAAACATAGAGCTAGCTAGCTAGGCACAAGCTGGTCAAGCCACAGAAGATCATGTCTGAGAGCTTCCTGAGAACTTCTGCCCCCGTTCCAGTCAATTTCCTGCCGATGGCATATACTTTTGCATCATGCAGCCAGCCCAGCTGGGCTTTCCCAAAATGGCCAAATTAAAGCAAGAAATCAATGAAAGATTGGAAAAACTTTGGCAGATCGATGGAGATTGGAAAAAACTTGGCAGCTACAAAAACCGCCGGACAGAGGCCTATGACGTCTCCAATGGACAGGTACAAAGCTTTGGGGTGGACGGTGGACGACCCCGATGACTTTCAACAAATTAAACGTATGACTAAACTTATATTACAGGTATATATAACCGATATTTTTATGGTACGACATTGGTACGTGTATCAATTTACTATGTTCTGGTACTAAAGATCCGTCAATGCGTACGTTCGAGTCTCCAAACAGTTTATTTGATTTCTAACGAATGTACACTGCCATAGAAAATCTTATCCTGCCCACACATCATTCTCGGCTTGATGTGAACCGATGACGTACAGTATCACTGTCGGTTTATTTTGATTTAATTCCTGATCTAAACCTAGTATCAGTGCCAGTTGAAGCCACGAAACCGAGATCGCTAATCAGCGTTTAGTCGCGCGCCCCCTCCCCCGTGTGACTGGACACGTGTCGTGCGGGAGAAGGGCGGAGGACGGCGCGTGGAGATTTTTTTCCTGGCGGACGGTTTCTTTTTTCTTTTTTCTGTTGTTTTCTTTCTTTTTTTTTTGGCTTTTTCTTTTTTTTCTTTTCATAACTTTTTCAGTTATTTTCATTTTTATACATACATATACAAACTTTGTATACGCCTATACAAAGTTTGTATATGGGTATATACTTTGTATACGCGTATACAAAGTTTATATATGTGTATTTTTTTATTTTTATACATACACGTATATACAAACCCAAAACGTTTGTATACGTGTATATATATATATGTGTGTGTATTTTTTGATTTTTATACATACACATATATAAAAAAACAAAAATACACGTATACAAAGTTTGTATACGCGTATATAAATCTTGCGCGTATACAAACTTTATATACATCATATATAAATTTTGTATACGTGTATATATACATATAAAAACAATTATAGTAGTACTAGTATTATTAGTAGTAGTAATAATGTACTAATAGTAGTAGTATTAGTAGTAGTAGTATTAGTATTGTAGCTGTACTAGTTGTACTAATGGACAAGGCAGGCAAGACTGACCGCGCGGGTGCAGGCCCGCGCGGCTGGTCGCCGATCAGCCACACCCGCTACGAAACGGAGTAGTTTGTCGCGAATCCTAATGAGCGATCGCTCGCGTGAGGGAGTGGAGAGCGATCGGTCCTCATCACGGGGTGGTGAGCCTCTCTCCCCACGTTGCTTTCTTTTTTTTTCACCGTATTACTTTTATGTTTTAGTAAGTTTATACATTTTAAGTTTACTCATCTAAAGTTTATACATTATAGAGATTATACATCTAAAGTTTGTATTGTTAAAGTTTATACACATAAAGTTTATACGGTGAAAGTTTATATATCCGATTTAAATTTGAATTCAAATTTAAATATCTTAAGTTTACTCATCTAAAGTTTATACTTCTAAAGTTTGTATTGTTAAAGTTTATACACATAAAGTTTATACGGTGAAAGTTTATATACCTGATTTAAATTTGAATTCAAATTTAAATATATTTTGTATAAAATATTTATATATATATAGTCTATATGTACAAATTTAGCAATGTATATGTTTATATATATAAAGTCCATGTACATGAATAGATTTTAGTGTAATATACTTTTTTATTCTCTTTCTTTTTTTCACACTTTTTTCAAATTGATTTTAAATTTATGAAGAACCCACATCGTATGTAGACAGCCACGAGCGAGGTTGAGAAAAGAAAAAACGTGTAGTACTCCTTGATCTGATCGCGTGACGTGACCCCTAGCGACTAATCGCGTATTAGACAGACCCCTAGTTTGTGGTTCTTAATTAAATCAAGGCGTCTCGTACCACCACCACCGTAGCATCGTCAAATGAGGAGGCCATTGGATCTGACTAAGTCAGCCTCGAATACGTCATGTTCGCATTATTTCCTTTTCCATGTAATGGATATTGTCCCAACTTTGGTAAACTTGCAAATAGCTTCGAAGAAGGGTGCACAAAAATTTCTTTCAAACCAATCATTTGATTCATGTTATCATGTTTTATATCCACAAGACCACATATATGAATGCGATGCATTGTGTATATAAGACATATCAAAGCATAGAAAAGATCTTGTATGGTTAAACATTGACTATCAACTTGAAAAATTTCAGCATAGTGATGATCATGCAAATCTATCAAATCAGCACAAATATTTTGTGTATGGTCAATCCCATTTGAACCATGAGTTTTATCACAATTACTCACCACTTTATTTGGCAAACTAAGATTTGATTTATTTTCAATACCTTTTAGATTTTCTGATGGTGAAAGAATTATGTAGTGTATCTCTGCAATCTTACCATTTTCCATGTCATGATTCATGTTTTGGATAGCACACACTTTGGTTTGAATGGATACCTTCTCACCTCTCTCAACAAGTATGGTACCATCATGAGCAGCAGTCTCTTCCATGTTCTCATTGGAAACCTGTACATTTGGAAAGACAACACTAGAAGTAGAAATGAGGGTGTTAGTTTCAAAAGTAACTTCACATGACCTGCATTCTAACTCTTCATTTTTCTGTGGAGTATCTCTTACACTCGCATTGTTGATACTCTCAACCTCACTTTTGGTTTCACTCTCTCTCAGTTTGGCAATGTGGTTCTCCATATCACATAGGTTTTGATGCACAATCACTTCAACATCTTGTGAAGCAACATATGCATACGTATCGTTGTCCATGGACATCACTTTTTCTTCCTCGTCGAATATTGGGGGCCGGTCATAATCCACCACATCTTTTCTTTCATGAACCTGCAGTACAGAAGGAACAAGACTAGAAGAAGGTATTAACATGCTAGTAGTAAATAATTCCTCACATGATTCATCTTCTTTTTCGCTCAATTTGTGTATCTCTCTCGCACATAATATTGTGGCTCTCTTCCTTGCATATGGTGGAATCTCTCATCTTGTTATTTTGAACTCTCGCACTCAATTTTGGTTGGTGGCACTCTTTCTCACATGAGTTTTGATGTCCATAGGACCTTCCTTATGTCTCTTTCTGATTTTTTCTTTTGCAGACACACAATAATCTTCATCATCAATGAGCACACGAGGGCGAAAACAATGCCCACGAGCACCTCCCCCATGCTGTCCACTATGGTGAAAAAAAACACCACGAGAGTTAGTCGGGTTGTGTTGTTGTGGGGCTCGACCGCCCATTGTAGGAAGATGTTTATCGAACATCCTCTCCATGCTTTGCAGTAGGTAGTTTCAAACTGATGTAACTCAGCTCGTGATAGCGGTGGTTCTTTTTCTCCATGTCGACCACCAGGAACATTCGAATTAGATCCTACCATGTTACAAAAGTGCCATGAAAAGTAGAACAGGTAAAAATTTCTGGAATCTCACAATCACACCTCTTAGTTACCAATGTTCTTGCTTGTTCTTAAGGTCAGTGAGTGTGCTAGTGTAGCAGTTCCACGGATGTGATTGAGAGGTCGGAAGGATTACGAGTCGAACATCCCGGTTTTCAGATTTTGGTGGAGCTATAGGTGGCTAAACAAGGGAGGCTACGGTACTGAAAACCAAGTAGTTTGATGTGCTCAAAAGATATGAAGTTGCTGCTATTTAGGTCATCAAAAATATGAATATGTAGAACTAAAAGAAATTCAGCAAGCAAACCACATCACAACCCCTTTCAACTTCTTCTCTCTTTTTTTCTGAATCTTTCTTTTCGTCTTTCTTCTCTTTTTTTTGAATTTTTTTCCTGATTTTTTAAATACTAACAGGTGTGCGGACAACAAATGATAAACAACACAATACATGTAAAAATGGTGACTAGCAACTTGATGAACACAAAAACACAAGATAGCAGTACCGTCAAAAGACTATAGGATTTTTTGTGGCTTTTCAGTGGACTTTAGGTGATGATCAGAATAGTAAAAAATGATAGATGAACTAAAGGTAAATATGTGGATGATGGCGAGACCTACCGTGACAATGAAAGCTCTTATACCATATGATGCAAACACACTTGCGAAAGGTGGCCCGATCTTCACGACAGTAGATTGAAAACCAAGTATAACTTGCTGTAGAAAACAGAAGGTAACTAGCTTTATACCTGCCAAGGTTGGATGCGACCAAGCGATGGGGAGAGAGATACCGAAACTGTGAGGACTTCGACTCGATCTCTAAACGACCGCAGAACCACAATCCGGGACTAATCCACACAATACGGTGCAGCCGAACTAGAAGCCATAGAGCATGAACTAGAGGACCTCAGAGAGATATTCCTCACAAGTCCAAGGAGAACTCGCAAGAACAAAGGGGTGTAAGACACTCAAGCAGCTCGGCTGCAAAAACCATTTAGGTTATCAAATCATCAAAAGTTGTTTTCTAGAAGCACATAGGGGATATTTATACTAGGAACAACCCTCCTAGATAGGTATGAAAAGTCTTGGAAGTTTGAAAGACATAGGCTAGCCAAAGGTCTCAACAAGTGAATTCCTGAGAAGACTCGCGCATCTGTTTGGCTTCTGAGCAGCCTTTACTAAAGATGTCATTACTCCTTATTGGAAATTCCAAGTGACTTGGGGTCAGTTGCGTTGGAAAGATAACTTAATAACCTTTCACACCATGTTAATAATGCACTACGAAATATTGTAGATTGATACCGTTTTGCATGGAAAGTTGAATGTCTTGGCAGACTGTTTGCCTTTGGAGCAGTGTCCACTAATCTGGCCATAACTCTTTAGTGGGAAATCCAATGGACGAGCGGTTTGTTGGGTGTGAAACTAGACTCAATAAGCTTTCCAAAAAGTGCTCATTCACCTTCATAGCTTTTGAGAATCGAAAGTTATGACGATTTATTGAACTGGTCCGTTTTGAAACTGAACTGGTCCCTTTTTGCTGGTCTGTTTTTCACTGTAGCGATTTGATCTTCATGGTCCATTTCAGCTTCCTCTTGTTGCATATTCCTAAGCACAACCAAAGTAGAACATTTAGGTAGTATAACATTCTCATCTATAGATGTATCAAATGTAGCAAGGAGTGAGTTCACGTGCTGTTGTAGTTTCTTCACACGACTTCGCGTAATCGGTCCTTCCATTACTTGGTCACGTGTAGCAGTAGTTGAACCTGGTATAGTCATGATTGGGATGTCCTCATGATCCTCCCCCTCTTGAAAAGGAGTCGTCCTTGACTCTAACTCTTCTAATCCAAAGAATTGTGCTAGACCATCAACTTGCAGCGTTGTCATAATATCACGATCTTCTTCTTCCATAATAGCAAGGTGTTTGAATTTTAAATGGATGCTTAGAACTAATGGTGAATGTTGATTGCCTTGGCACGGTCTCATCAGCCGTCTTAGGGGACTAGGCTAGTGGTGCGACCGCTTAAGACCCAAGCCAGTATGGGCCCATCACCACCAACCCAGCCAGCAAGATATCGTTGCCCATCCTCACGTGTGACTCTCACGCGACCACATCTTATTTTATCGTGGCTAGGATTAGAGTGAGGTGTTGTAGTCTTCTTATCTTCTCATTTGCATATATTTAGTCTGAAAATTAGGTTAGGATTTTGTTTTGTTCTCGTTGATTAATTTACATTGTAATTTTAGGTGTTTATAATGTTTATTTGCATCATTTTCGATGATATTTATGATTTATATAATTGCATATTACAAGTAAAAGTATATTTAGTCTTTAGGACCTATATTACGAAGTTCGCCCCAAACCCTCTAAATATAGAGCCGACGCTGAAGAGGTTGAGCTTAAACATGGGTCGGCGCAAGAGGATACCATGCTCAACGGCAGGTCATGTCTTCCAATGTGTCATTGTTAGGCCGTTCACAGTGCGGGGACGTGGCGCGTTCCTTCGCTGCGCCACGTCGGAAAAACGCCCGCGTGCGGTGCTCGGCGCGTCCTACCAGAGCGACTCGTCCCCACGCAGGGAAGTGCAAAACCTCATCTCGGTGAGTCCATGCGCGGCGCCGAAACCGCATCGCGCCTACGCTGTGGGCACCGTTGCTTCGCCGCCCCGTGCCCTCGCGTCGAATCCGCCTAGAGAAAACTCCAAATCGCCCTCCACTTCCTCCGTAGCCACCCCAGCAGCATCCCCTCCCCTCCCCTCCCCTCTGCTAGAGCTTTTCCCCTCCTCCTCCGCCGCCGCACGAGACTCGACACGAGATAGGAGGCGTGGCGAGGCGAGGCGTGCGTGAGGTGCAGGTGGAGGTAGAGAAGCCGTTCGCTACCATCACCCCCACCACCGGCCACCCGTCGGCGTTGCGCCATCCGGTCCCGCCATCCCCGCCACTCTCGAGCCCGCCATTGTCAAGTCCATGCAGGGCCAGGCTCCTCCCGCATCAACCACCACATCCGCCGCCACCACCAAGTCCACGGGGTGGATGGGAGAGCCGAGCGGATCGGATGAGCGGCGGCCAGAGCGGAGTGTCGCAGCTGACAGGGAGGACGAGCGGCCGAAGAGGAGCGCCACGGCAGACGGGGAGAAGGAGTGGTGGGTGCGGTGGAGTGGGAGGAGGCGAAGGGGCGATGGAATAGAGGGTGAGACAAAGCGATGGAAGGATAGGTGAGGAATTTTTTTTCCTTCCACTCTCCTATGCCCTATTTGCTTGGGTCACCCGCGTCGTGGGTTTTGTATCCTTCAACAGGACCTCCATCCAATTAGGCCACATAAAATAGGTTACTTGCACTATGAGAATGTGTGTCTTTGGTTCAATTTTTCACGCTAGGACCCCTGTACCGGAGCATGCACTGTGAGTGCTCTTATATTACAGGTGATGATGTGGCACAGTGACGTGGCTTCTTGTTCCTCCCCAGGAAAGAATAATCTGTATGAGATGTGGGGTCGGTTTACGGATCGAAAACAACTGTAACTTTATAATAATCGAATGATGCTATTGTAGCAATTTGAAATTTTTCCTAATGTTACAATAAAATTGATAGTTTGGTCAACAAGATTATAGTTATTTAAATTTTACTCTATGTTTAAACAAACGACAGTTTGCGTTCGATAGTTGCAGTTAGAGTTTAGTTTTCCCGACACGTAAAAGGAGACGAATCATTAATACATAATTAATTGAGTGCATTAATTATTATATACTTAAAAATGGCAAAACGCAATTTGTCGATTTCAATCTAAGGTGCACCTTGCCTTTTTCAGGTAGCTTTGTTACGCCTATTCAGCTAGGTGGGGCATTGGTCATAGCCGAAGTCGAAGGGCAAAAATAAGGTAATGAGATGATGGTGCCATCAAGAAGTTTTCGACGAACGTAGTAGCGGCCAAAAATGAAACTCTTGCATGAAAGACCGGACGCAAGATGGACCCTTTCGACGTTGCACAAAAGCCATTACTTTACGTTCAGCTAGCACTAAAAAGGCTACTCCTAATAGAAGTGGTAGAATTAAACAAAGTATTTCCGCTGGAACAGCTATGTACGTTTTCGATTTTCTATTCACTCATGATCGGGCCTGACCTGGTCGACCCGAGGGCGCTAAGCTGAAGGAAAAGGCTGAATGCCATAGGAAGTTCTCGATGAATAATTCACTTACTTCGTTACTGCTGATTCGACAGTGGTGGATCATAGCTCAAAGAACCTATTCCAGTGAACTTGACTACCATTGGAAATGTCGGTGCGTGGAGAAAAAGGGCTACTTAGGAAGCAAGGTAACTCTATCACCTTCCGTCCGTCTTTTCTTGAACATTTGACTTCGCGAATCCTAGCTTTTATAAGGGAAAACCAACATCACGTAAGATAAGGCCTATCCTTCCCGAAAGCGTCGGCTAGTTCTATTCTATTCTAACTTGACTGACTTCCTCTAAAATTAATTTTTAAAAGAACTAATGTGATAAAATTCTTTTAAAAAAAATTACCATTTAGCGATTTAGGAAACGTGTTAACGGAAAAGCAAAAGGTTGTACTCCTAATTTGAAGGGAGAATAAGAGAATAATAAACGATGAAGGCTGTGTGTGTTTAGTTACCTTTAAACTTTCAATTTTTTTTATCACATTAAATGCTTGGACACATACATGGAGTATTAAATATGAACGAAAAAAAACAATTGCACAGTTTGCATGTAAATTGCGAGACGAATCTTTTGAGCCGGGGTTGTTTGGTTGGTATACCCACGTTGACAAAGCTTGACATACTTCATTTAGATAACATGCTTAACATGTGGCCAACAAAATTGAAGCCACACTTCAGCCATAGGAAAGTAAGCTTGCCACACTTTTATGTGCCAATGACATGTGGGACCCATATCATAGTAAATGAATCTTGCCATAAGTGTGGCACGAACTAAACAGATACCTAACTTAGTCAAACTTGGCTAACTTGAGTTGTGGCATGGTGAGGCAAACTGTGGTAGTGAACCAAACAACCCGCCATGATTTAACAATGTGGTGCTGCAGTAAATATTTGCTAATGACGGATTAATTAGGCTTAATAGATTCATCGGAGTTTACAGGCAGAATCTGTAATTTCTGTAATTTGTTTTGTTATTAGTCTACGTTTAATACTTCAAATGTGTTTATACGTCAATTTTTTTCTTTTTTGCCAAAACAACTAAACACGGTCTACAATGATTTGACATTTGGATACGGCTAATGGGCGGGTGATCGCTACGCTCCTAGCGATCACCGGCCCGCCCCTCCCCCTATATGCTCCCTCCTCTCCCCTTTCATCCTCCCCTTCTTCTTTTTCTACTACAGTACACCATACAATTTAAAAAAATAATAAAATAAAGTTGGAAAATTTATGTATAGAAATACAAATACTATATATAAAAAATATTTGAATTCAAATTCAAATTTGAAACGGGTATGTAAACTTTTAACTTATAAACTTTGGGTCTATAAACTAATATTTGAATTTAAATTCAAATTTGAACGGGTATGTAAACTTTTGGCTTATAAACTTTGGGTATATAAACTAATATTTGAATTCAAATTCAAATTTGAACGGGTATGTAAACTTTTGACATATAAATTTTAGGTCTATAAACTAATATTTGAATTCAAATTCAAATTTGAAATGGGTATGTAAACTTTTGATTTATAAACTTTGGGTCTATATAAACTTTAGGTGCATAGAAATACTATATATAAAAAATATTTGAATTCAAATTCAAATTTAAATCGGATATATAAACTTTTGACTTATAAATTTTGGATCTCTAAACTGTGTAAACTTGAGGTATGTAAACTTTAGATGCATAAATTTATTAAAATAGGAAATTAATGCGGTGAAAAAAAAACCAGTGGAGGGAGGAGAGGGGGGACGGACTGTTCGCTAGGGGCGATCGATAGCCCCTTAGCAATCTCGTACATGGACCACCATTATTTGTTCCAGTTGATAATGGAGAAGATCCCGGGGTGTTGTGGGCTGTGGTGTCCGGATGTCCGAACCTCCTTCCTTCCTTCCTTTAGCCCCCTCATCAAAACTATAAAATGCCATTTGCTCGCGTAAACACGCTCTCTCTCTCGTCTTCTTCGCCTCAAGTCTCCCTCCGCCGCGCCTCCCTCTCCCCTCCGCCTCGCCTCCCTCTCCGCTCTTCCGGTCTCCTGGCCAATCGCTCAGGCGGGGCGCGCGTGGTGAAGGATCGCTCCAGTGAGGTGAGGTGATTGTTGTGTTTCTTTCTTCCTGCTTTCTTTCGTTTATGGTTTCTATTCTACCTGGTTTTGCTCATCTCGTTTCTACTCGTGGAGAGAGGTGGAGAAGATTTTGGGTTTTTCTGCTTCGGAATGATGAATGTGGGCTGTTCTTGTTATCCCGGTGAAAAAAAAAAGCTGCGTTTTTATTCAGTTCAGCTTTCTTTTTCTTTTCTTTCTGCAGTGCAGGGGAGCTCTGCATCAGCTGGGCCATGGAGAAGGCGGCAGCGGCGGCTTGTGGATGGAGGAAGGGTTTGGAGGAGGGAGAGCCGGAGTGGGAGGCGATGGAGCTGGAGGCGGCGGCGCCGGCGATCTTTCCGGCGGACGGTGGTGGCGGCGGCGGCAGGAGGAGTCCGGCGGCGTCGACGATCTTCTTGCCAGATCTTCTAGACGGGAACTTTCTTTCTGACGATCTTCTTCCTGATCTAAGCCAGGCAAGAGCCCCCTTTTTCTGCTTCGCTTGATCTTGTTTTGTTTTCTTGGCAGTAAAACGCTATGGTGGATGTTGCAAAAAGTTTATGTCTTGATATCTCTGTAGTACAAATGTTTGTGTGTTTTTTTAGTGAAAGAAGCAATTGGAACATATATATCTATGTTCTGCTCAGATGTTGAAGCAATTTGTTGGTTTGTTGAAATGGGTAGTCTTTCAAGAATGAACTGGAAATATTTCGTGTGTATATATGATGATGATGATGATGTAGTTACAGTATTGCACTGATTACTTAGTACAGTACATGTGTCCCCCTTTGTGATTTTGAAGGCTGAATCCTTCACTGTGCTACTCCATAAGAGCCTCTTCCTATGGAGTACTTCTCGTCATCTATGTTGTACTTCTTGTCCCCCTTTGTAATTTTGAAGGCTATGTACGTCCGCTTGGATATAGATGCCGGAATTTTCTAATTCATTATCTAAAAGAAGTAGAAGCCTCTTCAATACTTCTTGTCATTTGTTTATACTTCTTGTCCCCCTTTGTGATTTTGAAGGCTATCTACATCCGCTTGGATGTAGATGCCAGAATTTTTTAATTCATTATTTAAAAAAAGTAGGAGCATCTTTCAAAAATGCATTTTTCATGGATGTACCTGTTACTGCCTTGTGTGTTCTATATGCTCTACAGATAGGGGAGATGCTTAAACTAGACTAGGGCCTTGTTCGGTTAATTCCTCTTACAAGAGGATTGAGAAGGATTTGGATGTGTGGTGTGGAATTCATCCCCTCAATTCCCTCCCTCTTTGGGATTAACCGAACAAGGTTAAAGGGGTTCACAGAATCACAGCCCCACCTCTAAAATTGAAATTACACCATCTATGTCTTATTAGGGTGATCAAGAAGTAAGTTATCAGGTATTTGGTGGTATTTGAAGCACACTTTGCCTGAGCCCTGGGATGAACCATTTTTTTCTTTGCTTTATTGCATTTTTTATGCACCATTATTTGATGCATCCATTTGATTTTGTGTACACATCTCAGATATACATATAAAAAATAAGTATCAGTACCTTGTTTAATTTCTTCATTGCAGATGGAGGATATATTTCAACCAGCACATGAGGATGACATCCACCATTTGTTACAAGGGCCCCAAGATGAAGCAGGCCTGGACAAATGGTTAGCAGGTAAAATGTTTAGGAATTGTTGTCTATTTTCAGTCTTTTAACATGCTCATCACATCTGTAGAACTCTATTAGCAGGTCAATCTTTTTCACCCGCAACGGAAGGCTCCATAACAGTCCAAACACCTACATATCCCATACTAAATCTTATAGGTATGAATAATGAGGACTCTCCACTAATATAAATCAGTATACAATTAGTCATGAACTCATTGAAACATATTGATTGCTTTAGATTTCATACCAAAGGACGGTTGTAAACGTGGCCCACGAGGTGCTCGCAAGAGACAGACATTTCCATCACGAGGTGCTCGCGCGAGACGGGCTTTTCCATTGGTAAGAAAGTGGATACATTCCTTTAGAGAGGAAAGTCAGTGCTTCCTGTGCTATAATTCTATGAAAAAGTTATATTTTTTAGGCATAGACATGTACTTTGTTCACAGAGTTCCATTGCTGAAGTTCAATGCTTTATATTGTACCCTCTTTAAGTTCAGATTTTCGATATGCTATTATCCATCAATGGACAATATCTTCTATAATTATTTTTTTCCCTTCACAGCAACAACTATGCTTTGGAACCACTAGAGACAAAAGATGTCGTCTAAGAAAAAATAATGATCACTGGACAATCAAAGAAGTAACAAATTTAGTACAAGGTGTTTCCAAGCATGGGGTTGGACGATGGACAGAATTGAAGAGAGATTTTTTCTCCACATCCATTCGAACTTCTGTCCATCTGAAGGTCTAATGCTTTGTTGATTTGTGATATATTGCACGTAAAAATAACTTCATTGTTAGATGGTGTTAGTCAAAATTATTCTCATGATGTCTCCTGATCCAGGATAAATGGAGGAACCTGTTGAAAGCCTGTGGGATTGATTTCACCTCCACAGCAAAGGTAATTCTATGCTACATTTCTTGAATGTATCCGTTATGGCGGCACTGCGAATTCCATTCTCTCACATTTCTCAAACTTGCCCTAGGGAAACGCACAGAAGACAATGCTATGGCCCCTTGATAAGCGATTGATTGAACAGATTACACAGTTAGCATATAAACACCCTTACCCAAGACAAAAGTACTAGAATAGTTACTGGTTGTTCTAGCAGAGAAAGCAACTGGTAGAAGAGTCAGAATGTATCAGAGCATATAGTAGAGTTGATTTTAGTCAGGACCATAAGTAGATTTATCTCCTCCCTAACTAGCAACTACTGAAATTTATTTTTTTTTGTCGTTTTGGTTAAATTTCCTCTCCATATTTGGGATTTTGTAATTGGATTGTAAATACTCTCTTATTGACAAATTGGAGGGGGTTCAGTCTCCAGGATCTTACTTGGTTTTACTGAAATTCAGTTGTCAAGTTTGTGTTCTCAATCACACAATTTCTCTTTTTGTTAATTCTCAACGATTTGCCTGCAATCAAGAACGCTCAATCGACATTCTTATGTTGCTCCCAGGTGAATCGCCTAGTCTTGTTAAAATTTTAGGCCGTGTTCTGAATTGCATTCTTGAAAAAGTGACTAAGTTTATTCAGGATGTTCAAATTTTTAGATAATAGAAGCTTTATTAAGACTCAGTTAAATACACCAAGATGATACATTCCAACTAAGTCCACCCCCGGCCATTCAGAATGTTCAAATGTAACTTTGTCAAGTTTTTCTCTAATGTAACTTTGTCAAGTTTTTCTTTAACCCTGAATAAAGGAGAATGGAAAATTCAGAGGGAGAAATGCGTCATTGTTGCTCCCCTGCATATAGAATATAAAGTAAAATACACCAGCGGTCCTTAAACTTGTCAGGAGGTTTCACTTAAGTCCACGAATTTGCAAAGTACATATCGAGATCTCTAAACTTGATTTATTGTATCATTCCGGTCCAAAACCGCGTTTGACTGTGGTCTTGCCTACGTGGCACGCCACGTGGATAATGACATAGAATTTTTTTTTTATTTTTTTCTCCTTTCTTCCTTCTTTTTTTCTCTTTCTTCCTTCTTTTTTCTCGGTGGTGAGAGGCGGCACGAGGGGAGGGGTTGTCGCAGTGGTGAAAAAAGAAGGAAGAAGGGAGAAAAAATAAAAAAAATTTCCATATCACTAAAAAATTTACCCCTTGCATTTGATTATAGATAAGGCAGTACAGTGCACCCAGGGATCCAAAATCTGGGAGCTATCCTGAGTTGTGACAGAAATATGCAAGCAAACCGAGAGAAACCTGAAGTCCTGAACCTGAACTATCATGAAAATCATTGAACAACCTCGCAAGCGTATGCAGCAATATCATTGTATCCGCATCCTTATTACACACCAATGCTGATTCCATATCTTTGCCTCAATGACAAAATCTTGAACAATCCACATGCATTTATCTTGTGATACATACTGTAGTGTGGAACAATCAAATACTCATTGATAAATTTTTGGGTCAGAGTGGCGCAGCCTTCAACAATTCTGATTCACAAATATAAGCACATTGGGTTTTTCTAGTGATTAAGGCCCTGTTTAGTTCCCACGCAAAAATTTTACACCATGTCACATCGTACGTTTGAACACCTATATAAAGTATTAAATATAGGCTAAAAAATAACTAATTGCACAGATTGTGACTAATTTGCAAGACGAATCTTTTAAGCATAATTGATCCATTATTTGACAATATGGTGCTATAGTAAATATTTGCAAGTGACGGATTAATTAGGCTTAATAAATTCGTCTCGTTGTTTATTGACGGATTCTGTAATTAGTTCTTTTATTAGTGTCCGAACACCCCATACGACACCCTATATAATACCCGATATAACACGCCAAAACTTTATACCTCTGGATCTAAACACCCCTAGGAAGAAAATAAAAAGACTATGATGCCCTTATTAAATGAGTGGTTGTTGAGAATGGAAGGGTGGTTGAATGTAAAATCAATTGAAGGGACGGATGGATGACAAAAGCCACTTTGGTTCAGCCTTTATAAAATAATATATCTATCTCTACTCCCCTCTCTGTCCCTCTAATATTACATGGATTGTAATAGTTAAAATCCATGTGTGTGAACCTTATCTATGTGGAGTTATGAACTACTTTTGTCATATACTCCCTCCTTTTTAAAATATATGGGACGTTTGACCATTCATTTTATTCAAAATTTTAATATAAATATGTAAAAGTATAAGTTAAAATTATATTTTATTTGATGATAAAAACAATTCTCAACAAAATAAATAATATTTATATAATTTTTTGAATAAGATAAATTGTCAAAAGTTATGAAAAAGTCAACGACGTTATATATTTTGAAATGGAGGTAGTACAATATTGATGTCACATACTACCTCCGTTCCAAAAAACCGTAGTTTTACACTGCTTATGTCCAACGTTTGATCGTCCGTCTTATTTAAAAATTTTTATGATTAGTATTTTTTTTGTTATTAGATGATAAAATATGAATAGTACTTTATGTGTGAACAATTTTTCTAAAAATACATAATCTTTTAAAATAAAATGGGCGGTCAAACATAGACACGGAAACCTATAACTGTATTTAAACCAAGACGGAGGTATGAGGAGTACTTGAGTGGGTTATCAGCTATCAATACACCTATGGAAACGATGGTTGAATGACGGATAAAATTTCTTACTCCCTAGAGGATTCTGGTTATTAGATTTGTCCAAAATTATAGAGGATTTTGCTTCTCCCAAAAGGATAAGTACAACAGCCATTAGTAATCATATTCTCATCCTTTCACGTATGAAAGACACATAAAGAAAATCACATGTACTATTAGTACTAAACTACTAATCCCCAGTCCCAATGATGTAAAAGAAAAATAAAATATCCCTGGTCCCCACCATCTCTAATCCCGATATGTCCTTATATAAAATAAAATATCCCTGGTCCCCACCATCTCTAATCCCCATATGTCTTTATATGTACTTTTTTCCCTCTTTCTTAGTTAGTGATAAATAGGGAATAATCTCTCATAGTCATGGACGGAGTGAGTACCAGCTATCAATAGGACTCTAAAGAAGATAGGATTAAATGAACTGGAATGACACATACATGAAAAAGGAAAAACTCTCCAAATGGTTACTATTAAATCTATTCCAAAATATAATAATTTCTTACTGTATATCCAAACATACTTTTATCCATATGTCAAAAGTTGTTACATTTCAGGATGGATGTAGCATAATTTTTTTAAATTTCACTGGTGGAGAAACTATCTTTACTCCCGGTTGGGAACCCCCTTTAGTCCCGGTTTTCCAACCGGGAATAAGGATCCAGGACTAAAGATGTACATCTTTAGTCCCGGTTGAAATAACCGGGACTAGAGATATATCTTTAGTCCCGGTTGGTACCACCAACCGGGACTAAAGAGAGAGGATCTTTAGTCCCGGTTGATGTTACCAACCGGGACTAAAGAGATAATAGCGGCAGTACCAGATGTTCCCCTTTTCTTTTTCTTTTTCCCTTTTTATTTTCTCCCGAATCAAGTAGGCAAATCCCCAAATCAAAATAACATCCCAAATTCACATCACCAAATCCACATCACAAATCATAAAGTTACTTATACACACAAATCAAATACATCACAATATCCTAAGAAATTACTCAAATACATCACAGATCCAAACAATGAATCACAAATTTGTAACTTCTCAGTCAAATACATCTCAGTGAATCATCACAAATTTTTTTTAAAAAAAAAACCAATGCCGCTGCTGCCGCCGCTCGCCACGACCGCCGAGCGCGGCCCCACCGGCCGCCGGCCGCGGCCCCTCCGCCCGCCCCGGCCGCCGCCGCCCGCCGCTCGCCGCCACGCGCGGCGCCGCCAGCCGCCGCCGCGCGCGGCCCCGCCGCCGGCCCGCCGACCGGATGGGAAGGGGAGGAGGGGGGAGGAGGAAGGGGAGAAGGGGAGGAGAAGAGGAAGGGGAGGAGTTGGAGGAGAGGGGATGAGAAAGAGAGTTAGATCTGAGGAGAGGGGATAAGTGTAGAGGAGAGGATAAGGGATAGGGATTATATACTACGTGTTTAATTTTAGTCCCGGTTGGTAGTACCAACCGGGACTAAAGATCATCTTGATCTTTAGTCTCGGTTGGTAGTACCAACCGTGACTAAAGTGGTGATCTTTAGTCCCGGTTATTGACACCAACCGGGACTAAAGATCCTCGGCCCCCTGACATACATCTGACAGGGGATAAACCGGGACTAAAAATCATCTTTAGTCCCGGTTGGTAGCACCAACCGGGACTAAAGATCAAAATTTTTATAACCGGGACTAAAAATAATCTTTAGTCCCGGTTCTTTTTGGATACGAGACTATTGTGGATTTTGCCGGACCGACGAAAGATGGTTTTTCCACCAGTGTTTGTTGATGGAGTAACTCAGAAAATATGTATTGCAAATCACATATGTAGTGAAAACCTGAAAACTACTATTGAATTAAAAAACAGACATGATATTTATCCACGTTAACAAAAATAAAAAATTTTACTCCCAATAATAGTAAAAATTTTACTCTCAATGATATGTTCAAATCTTAAGCGTCCATTTCCAATCTAAAGACGGTTTTCATACTTCCACAACATATGTGATTTTCACTATATATTTTCTCATTGAACAATGAACTCTACACAGGGAAGATATATACAATTAATTAATACTCCTATGTCGTAGTATACTGAGTACTGAGGCTACTGCAGGTAGCAGCAGATACAAGAATTCCGAGTACCGAAAGCCAAATTGGCAGAAAGCCAGCGTACGTAGCGCGCGAGAGGAGAACGCCTCACCTCTGGCCGCCATTGGCGGTGGTCTGCTTCGCCTCACCGCTCGAGCTCGTTTGGCTCGCCGATCGACCATACGAAAACCCCGCCTCCAATGGGTTATATGGTCACCGTAGCCGCCCACCGACGCGCGGCCGCATCCGTGAAGCCGTCGCCGTCGCTCTGTCGCCAAGATCGGCCGCCGCACGCCGTCGTTTCTCTGAGCTCGGTTACGGTTAATTAATTAAGCTCAATTTAGCTGCATGCATGCGTGTGCATGCTCATTGGAGCTTTGGCTCTCTGTTGGTTCACGACGCATTGCAGGCTCAACACTCAGCCACATCAACAACATGATTACAAGACAATTAACGCTTATTAAGCATCATTGATGTATTATCAAGCTACATTAAACAAAACTATTAATTATGCACGTGCGTTGCACCACGTAAATCAAACATAGGGAGTACTTCACAGATAGAATCGGGCCGCACAGAGGCCGCCTGCACGCGCGGAGGCAGGCCTCGCAAAAAGGGTTCGCCCGTGCGGAGGTGGGGCTCCACGGCCGAGCGGTAGGTGTGCTACAATCAGGGAAAAAAATATATAGTGAAAATTTACAAACTATCGTTAGATTAAAAATTAGATATTTAATATTTATCCATCTCACCTAGAATAAAAATTTTACTCCCAAATTCAACTGTCACTCAAAAGAGAGATGAAAGAGAAAAACCTATCGACGAAGAAAACTGCCGCTCGAGGCCTTGAGTGCAGGGTCACCATTGTGACATTGTTGCAGCCTGAGGGTGAGATCTCTCAGCCCTCCCCACCTCTGGCCATCGGCCGAAGCCGCTGCCGTGTACTCATGTCTTCGTTTCCGAGCCCACCGATGATGGATGCGCACTCTCGAGGCTAGCCAGCGGTAGAGCCGCCCTCCTGCGAGGCTCGCTGGTTGCGGTCATGGTTGGTGGCGGTAGCAGTAGGCGAGAGCAAAGGAGGAGAGGCCAGGCACGGTGGTGGTACACTCCCGGGTCACACACTTGTACCGAGTTTGCTTATGGCAAAAGTCACGGTCACCGTCAGGGACGAAGCTAGCATCAAAACAAGGGGGGTGTACTACCATCGGAAATCTAAAAAATTTCAGTACAACACTATACATTCTAGTGTTTTTAAGTGAGAAATTAGGAATTTGGGGGGTTCATGTGCACCCCCAAACATAGTGTAGCTTCGCCACTGGTCACCGTTGCGGGTCACTGTCATCGTGGTCGTGTCGCTGTGAGGAATAAGCAAGAGGTGGGAGGTGAAAAAGTAAGGGAGGAAAACTGAGGGAGGTGAGAAGATTGACAGGAGTATAAAGGAGGAGGGGATACTATAATAAGTGATGTACGAACCATACAGTTCTTTGCATGCACACCTCGGTCTTTTAACACTCCGTCTGTAAAAATTGGACACTTGTATTTTGCTGGTAAAAATAGTATTTTTTTACATGCAGCCTACTTAAGCGTATGTTTGCGAAAATTAATTTTTATGAGCGGTCCGTAACTAGGGACCGTTCAGACAACTTTCAAACGATTATAGGTAGTTATTTTTTGCCGCCCGCCTAAGAAATAAAAGGGGGTGTTGTAAATAATGATTTTTTATAGTGTGGGCAGGCCCGCATTCCCCGTGTGTCCGTGGAAATGAAGATTTTCACAGGCGAACCACCTAGCCTTGTGGATAAAATGATTATTCTACACGAATCTCTTAACTTGGCCGACTACGATACTATGCTTTTGCAGGTAACGAGTTAAACAGTCAATATAGGAGGATGATTTTCCTATGCAGCCGTGGTGAAATAGACCCGTTTGAAAAGAAGGCACCTAACATAAAGATTTATCGCCTATTTTTAAAATCAAAGTTTCAAAATGTTTCGAAATTTTCTACTTTCTCCGTTTCATATTATAAGACTTTCTAGCATTACCCACATTCATATATATGTTAATGAATCTAGACAAGACATTTATGTGTGCCTAGATTCATTAATACCTATATGAATATGGACAATGCTAAAAAGTTTTATAACCTGAAATGGAGGTAATAGCTTTTGATTGGCACTGTTCTGCGGCAGCTTGGTAACGTGTGTACTTGTTAACATAGAAATGTTTGCGTGATATACATTGATTGTTTGCAATCAGAGACGTATAAACATATATTTCTGAATTCAATTACAAGTGGTCGTTCTAAGATCGCATAAAAAAGTTTCATACGATTGTAAAAATATACTAGTATGTCTCAGAAAAAACCTAATTCTAAAAGTGTATCTGAACAAAGTGTATTGGACTTTTTCTTAAAACGGAGGGAGTACTCCAGAACAAGTAATAGCTGGTCCGTTTCAGAATTTGTGAAACGCCTGAGTACTGAAGATCCGTTGGTTTCTTCGTTTTCAAGGACGGAGAGGAGGCGGCGACTGCATCTGGCTTGGACGGCCGTTAGCCGTGCATCTTTGTGCTTGAAAACGGGCCAAAGGGAGGAAAGCAGTGCCGAGCGATGGGCCACAAAGTCTACGGAGGCAGGCAATGATGCCATGGTATTCATCAGCGTCATTGCCGGCCCGACAAAACACCGAGCTAAGCTTTAAATTTTTTTTATTTTTAATTTTTTTTATTAAAAGTTTTACAAAAATAATTTTTCATTTTGAAAATTGACAGAAGTAGTCGCCTACCGCCCTCTGGGAGGGCGATTTTTAAAAATCGCCATCCCAGAGGGCGGCGAAAGTGACGTGGCAGACGGCCGTTCGCTCTCGGGCGACGGCCGTCAACGAAATTTGCAGGCGGCCCCCTTGCCGCCCTCCGCTAGGGCGATTTTGAACTATGCGGGGGGCCGCCTGCAAATGGGCGGCGGGGGGCCTGGAATTTTGCAGGCGGCCCCCTTGCCGCCCTAGGGGAGGGCGATTTTTGCCACCCCCCTATAAAGCCCAGCCCTCTCTCTGAAATTTTATTATATTCAGTAAAAATCCAAAAAAAACGAAAGACAGAGAGGGGAGGGCAGCAGAAGGAGAGCGGCGAAGCCCTGTTGGTTCGCTCACTTCATCACTGGTTTGCTCCCATACATCTTTTGCATTTGTACTAATATGTTATGTTTGAGTATATATGTTGCGTTTTAGTTTTAGTTCCATATATTTTAGCAGATCTGTAGCACACAGCACATATGTGTAGATCCAGAGCATAGAATATAATAGTATGAATTGAGACATAGACAGTAGTGTTAATTGTAAGATGTAGTTTAGTTTGATCTGGAGAATGTAACCTACTTTTAGAATTTTGGAGAACAATATTGTAGAGAATGTAACTTAGGGCGTAGTACAGAAATGCGAGGTTAACGTAGTTATTGTTTTCATCAGGCACAATGTCAAATAAGGTCACATTTCAGATAGTTCACGGTGAAGGAAATATTAGATTTGGTCCAGATGGTGTTGATCTGTCAGATTTTGTAATGACATCTAAGGGCATCGATAGGCCTGCGGAGAGAACATTTCAGTCAATTTATAGTTTGTTGTTGAGAGGATTTAGAATAGACCAAGAAGTCTACACAATGTCAGTATCAGTTATAGTGAGTCGTGCAACAGAAGGTTATTTTTGGGAACTAATGCCGATGGACAGCACTGCTGCTTGGAGACGGTATGTGGAAATGGCTTTTGAACGGTCATGGCCCCTTGTTATATTTGTGTCGGTACAAGAGAAAGATATAAATGTTTCAATGCAAACCGAAGATGTAGAGGGTCCTATCAATGCAGGGGATGTTGTTGGACCATCGATGCAAAATGAGGAAAATCAACCAAGGGAGGAGCAGGCCAGGCGGATGAGGGGGAGAGAGTCGGTATAATTGTTGATGAAATGGAGAGGGAAGATTCGGATAATGAGGAAGCGGACGACGACGCATCATCCGATGAGGAAGGTGATGTAATGGCCACTGATTGGGCAAATGAGGACTTCTCTGGACTTGTTATATCAGAGGGTGATCATGTACCCTGGGAGTATAAGGAGAACGAGGTAATTGAGGGTGCAAGGTATGCTCATAAGGATGAGATGAAGGAGGCGGTGAAGCATTGGGCAGTTTCCTTGCAGAGAGAGTTTAGGGTGGTCAAGTCAACAAATTATGTGTATGAAGTGAGGTGCATGAAGGAAGATTGTCCGTGGCGTGTCCATGCATATAAGGGTAAATGGAATGATTATTGGAAAGTTACCATTGTGACCGAGCACAAGTGCTACTTACAAGGGGTGGAGAAGTATCACCGAAACATCACTTCAGCTTTTGTGGCAAGTGAGATGTATAGCAGTGTTGTTGGTAACATTGGCTTTGAACCAAAATCAATTATTAGGCACATCGAGAACAAATTCAAGTACACCATAAGCTATGCAAAGGCCTGGAGAGCCAAACAAAAGATTATTGAGATGAGGTATGGCACATTTGAAGCTTCTTATGATAATTTGCCTCGTTTGTTAGCCACCATTGCCCAGAGGAATAATAATACTTACTATGACCTACATACATTTACATCGGTTGATGATCGAACAAAGAGTGTGCTGCAAAGAGCCTTTTTCTCATTGGGTGCTTGCATCAATGCTTTTGTGCATTGTCGACCTGTTCTATGCATAGATGGAACTTTTATGACAGGTAAATACCGAGGTCAGATATTGACAGCAATTGGGTGTGATGGGAACAACCAGGTTCTACCTATGGCTTTTGCATTTGTAGAGAGTGAGAACACTGAAAGCTGGTCCTGGTTCCTAGAGAGAGTGCACATTGCAGTGGTGCGTATGAGGCCCAACGTTTGCCTTATACATGATCGTCATGCGGGTATGTTGCGGGCTATTGACTACTTGCAGAACGGTTGGGATGAGAAGGGACTTCCAGCTAAGTGGCCTGATGTTCGGAGTCGGTGGTGCATGCGTCACATGGGTGCAAATTTCTACAAGCAATTCAAGAACAAGCATCTTATGGAGCTCTTTAAGAGGCTCTGTGCACAGAACCAAGAGAAGAAATTTAATGAGTTGTGGGACAAGTTGGATGAGTTGACAACGAAGCAAACAGATGAGCAATCTCGCAGACCACAAGTTGAAGGTGACGAGCCTCCCATACCTCTTAGTGCATTACATGATGACCCACCAACAATGAGAAGGAGGTCAGGGTCGTCCATCAGAAATTTCACTCAGTGGATTGAGAATGAGCCTAAGGAGAAGTGGTCTCTATTGTTCGACACCGATGGATCTCGGTATGGCATAATGACAACCAATTTGGCAGAGGTGTACAACTGGGTAATGCGAGGAGTTCGGGTACTTCCATTGGTTGCTATTGTTGAATTCATCCTTCACGGCACGCAAGCCTACTTTAGGGATCGATACAAGAAAATTGGTCCGTCCATGGCCGATAACAACATAGTGTTTGGCAACGTAGTGACAAAGTACATGGAAGATAAAATCAAAAAGGCACGGAGACATAGAGTTGTTGCTCAAGGCACACAAGTGCATCGGTATGAAATAATGTGTGTTGATAGGAGCAGGCGTGGTATCTATCGCAAGCAAGCCGTGCAGGAATGGTGGATGTACCTGCAGTTGTATGAAGCCGAAGCTTCATCACCTTCCTTGCTCACACGTTCTTGCTGCTGCCGGTGATTGTGGCATATCTCCCAATGTGTACGTCTCAAATTATTTCAGGAAAGAAGCAATCTTTCATACATGGAGTGAGGAGATATATGGGTTCGGGATCTCAGGATCTTACACAACGCTGAGTGCCCAAGTTTTTTATATTCCAGATCCATCTAAGTTAAGGGTGAAAAAGGGACGACGCCAAACTAGACGCATCAGAAATGATATGGATGAGTCAGAAGCAGGTGGGAGGACTTTACGCTGCAGCAAGTGTGATCTGCACGGCCATACTTACAAGAAATGCCCGAAGAATGCAGAAGTTCCAAGCGGCGCAGATGCTAGTCCATCTGGACAGGCAAGTGATGGTAGGCGACCACCTGGTGAAGGAACAACAAGCAGGCGCGCAAGGCCAAGGCGTCGTCGCGCAGCAGGCGATTCCATGGTGTAACAATGCTATCGATTTAGGAAATAAAATGCTGTTGTGATGTGATGAGTGTTCGGACTAAATACTTCTATCGTGTAATTTCAATTGAATGTTGTTGTAATGAGTACCTCCGACTATTGTTGTACTAGTAGTATTGCGAACTATTCGGTGTTGTATCATAATGTTATCGTGATGAGTGTTCGGACTAAGTACTCATATCGTGTAACTGCAGTTATTGTTGTAATCAGAAATATTCCGTATGGTGACACTTTTGTTTGTTTGTACTCTTGTTTAATATGTGTTAGTAATTCGCTTATGAACATTTATTACTTATGTTGAACTAATTATTTATATGTTTCTGATCAATTTATTTGATGCAGGTATGGCGTACGACACACCGGCGCTGTTCAACCGTGGGATTGACAGGAACCACCGCTCGTTCCTGTCAGCAGTCGAGGGTGCACAGCTCGGCACCTTCCGTCCACGCACGTCGCGCGAGTGGTTGCGTGTCGACCCCCGTCACGTTCCTTGGTATGCGTATGTTCACATTTCAACTCAACTTTGCTTTGTGTTGTACTTATGTTTGAAGTTTGCTCTATACAGGTTGCGTGCAGCAGGCCTTCTACCACTTTGTAGGCTTGTTGAGGCGGCGGCGGACGTCCGTGACCCAGCGAAGCGGTGGGATGCAGACCGGTCACTCCTTGCCGCTCTGGTAGACCGCTGGAGACCTGAGACACACACGTTCCACCTTCCCTGTGGGGAGATGGCTCCGACACTGCAGGACGTGTCGTACCTGCTCGGGCTACCGCTGGCGGGAGCACCAGTTGGTCCCGTGGACGGTGTTTTTGGGTGGAAGGAGGATATCACTGTGCGCTTCGAGCAGGTGATGCGCCTTCCACACCTAGGACCGGCCAACACCCTTCCTCCGTACTCTACAGTCGGGCCTAGCAAGGCTTGGTTGCTCCAGTTCACTGTAAGTAAATAAGTTGTTATTATCATACATGCTTATTTGTGATCAACAGAGTGTTTTGTACTAACATTTCATTCTTAATTGTAGGCGGACCTTCTGCACCCTGACGCTGATGATTACTCGGTCCGACGCTCCCTTGAGGCGTACCTGTTGTGGTTGTTCGGGTGGGTGATGTTCACTAGCACCCACGGGCACGCTGTGGACTTCCGGCTGGTCCACTACGCACGGTCCATCGCGGATGCTCAGCCACAGGACGTGCCGCAGTGGAGCTGGGGTTCTGCCGTGCTAGCAGCCACGTACCGTGCCCTCTGTGAGGCGTGCACGAAGACTGACGCGGGTGCGATCATCGCTGGCTGCCCTATGTTGCTTCAGCTTTGGGCAGCCGAGAGGTTTGCCATAGGTCGACCAGTGGTGGACAGCGCACCCTACGGGGTTGGTCGCAGCGCGCAGTGGCCAGAGGACGGTCCCACGATGGGGACTTACTGGTGTCGACGTGGGGTTAGTGCAACTTCGCTGCATTATAAGTTTATCAGTCGTCTTCTTTTTTTTCTTCACATAACATGTCTAATTCCGATCATGTTTATTGCAGCGTCGTTACGCTCACGTCCAGGTGAGACGAGGTTACCCGGACTTCGTGTTCGAGTTTGACCGTCTCCAGCCGAGCGACGTCATCTGGGAGCCGTACACAGAAGAGGCCGTCGCTGCGAGAGCACCGCTAGGACTTTCGTCCTTGTGCACACGCGACCAGGCTTACTGGCTCACCATCCTGCCGATGGTGTTCGACATTTTCGTTGAGCCTCACTGCCCGCAGCGTGTGATGAGACAGTTCGGACTTAGGCAGGTGTTTCCGGGCAACGTGCAGCCGACCGTCCTCCCTGCCGACCACTCGTGAGTTCGGATTGTTCATTTCTAAATTTTTATGATAATTACTTCATCGAGCCATATAATTTACCTCTCTTCACAGGTTGACTCGACGGGGACAGCTAGCAGGCGCACTTTGGGCTCCACGTGTACAGCAGTACGTTGACGACTGGGTGTTAGCTACAGAGGAGGTGATCAACGAGCTCTTCCCACACACGGAGGAGAACTACCGTGACTACCTTCGCTGGTACCTTCCTCGCACTCGTGCGCGTGTGACCTTCACTCCAGACGCCCCAGAGCCGCACGTTGCCGCTGTCACGGACGCGTATCCCACGCACCGTGACCGAGACTACTTCGTGGGGGTACGTCGAATTTGTATTAGTTCTTACAATTATTTCATTTATCTTGCATAATATAGGACAATTACTGAATTTTTTATTTCCATCTTGCATAGGCTGATGCCGCACGGGATATCAGTGCCGATATCACCGCAGTCCAAGTGAGGTTGAACAGAGGTTTGCACTTGACTCACGTTGAGCAGAGGGTGACCTTCGACCGGATGCAGGAGAAGATGCATGCGGTCATGCGCGTCTTCTCCTGTCACAGCGCCGTGGACGTCGTACCTCCAGCTGGTCCGGTACAACCACGGCCTCGCGCGCCTACCGTCGGAGCAGGACCTCGACCTACGGCACCTGTTTCGCACGGTACTGCTCAGCCTGGAGGTTTCTTAAGTTTTGTTTCTGTTTTTGTACGAAAACATCACCCCGTCGTAACTTGATGTTCCATCCTCGCAGGACCTCGTTTGCCTTCGAGCGCCCCTAGCTTCGGAGCAGTGCGACCTACAGCACCGGTTTCGCACGGTACAGTTCAGCCCAGAGATTAGTTCATTTTTGTTTCAGCTTTTGCACGAATATGTCACCATGTTTTAACTGCACGTTTCCTCATCGCAGGACCTCGTCTGCCTTCAAGCGCGTTCGCAGGCACGACCGGCGCTTCCGCGAGCTCCGCAGGGGCGTTCGCCACCTCTTCGGGCGCGTTCGCCAGCTCTTCCTCTCACGGAGCGTCGATCCCTCGCCCACACGGTACTTTACTTTTTATTAATACTATTAAATACCTGTATGAAACTGATGGTCCTTGTCCAGCAGGATTTGCAGCCGGGATCTTCGGTACTGGGGCCTCTTCGTCTCACGCCAGTAGGACTGGTCCTACTAGCCAGTTCTACGACGACGACTTGCACGGTGCACACCACCACGACGTACTAGGCTCCTCTCAGCTTGGAGGAGCTCCAGAGGCGCACACTCAGGAGCAGCCAGAGGTCACACCTGTACAGGCAGGACGGGTTGGCCGTGCCGTACCCCCGGACCGACTCACGTACTCCGAGGGGCACATTAGGGCGCAGGGTAGGAGGGACAGGGGTAAGAGGCCTCGTCAGTAGTGTTCTATCTCTTCAGTCCTTATGTGACCGTTTCTTTTGGCTTACAAACTTGTAAAGCAGTACTACTTTTGCTATTACTACTGCAGTACTACTTGTGTTTGTCTCATCTACATAGTTCTTTTCATTCATATGGTGCTAGAACAACTTATGCTCACGACAACACACTTTCGGCGCTTCACGGTAGTGTCAGATCCAGTAGCGCGCACAGTCCACAACAGCACACATGAAAAGCGGCAGCTCGAGTTGTCACTATCAACTTTCGGCGCTCCCTGTTGACATAAAGTGAATCACGCCCACGCGTGATCATCTTGTCACATCTAATGAATAATGTGTCTCATTGAGTTCACATATATTGCAGTGAAAACGACGCTATATAATTGACAATCTGAAGGCAACCTCTTCATATCTTCTTTCCCACTAGCACACAACACACAAAAATGGAAGCGCCATTCCTTGAGCGTCTCAACTGGCGAAGCGATCCTTTTGCTGGTTGGTTTCCACCATGGTGTGACCGTCCTTTGTGCGATTGTGGGGATGGATGCATACTCAAGTCTTCCCTCATGATACAAACTCGGGGCAGGAGATTCTTCCAATGCGCGAACTTTGATCAGGTATGCTTCATCTATTCGAAGTTCAAATGGATAAAAAAACTAACTTCTTCGTACACAATTGTAACATCTTACGCAGACATATCGTCCAATGTGCAACTTCATCGAGTGGATAGACATGGAGAACCCACAAAACGACGGAACACGTGCTTACCCACGTAGTGAAACAAGATCGGACTACCTAAGGCGGAAGGATGAGCATGAACGTCGAATTGCTGCTGAGGCTTTAGAATGGCACGTAAATCCCCTAGGACTCCCCACATGGCGTGAGCGTCCGGAGTGTCGTTGTGGTGACCGTTGTCAGGTCATAAGGTCCGTAAGGCACCGAACTCGAGGACAAAGGTGTTTCATGTGTCCAAACATTGTCGACGATGATTTCGTGGTAATTACAACTATTCTTTTCATCACTCCTCAGTACTATCATTAACTTAACTATCCCAAAATGGATGTACATAGGAGGATGTAAGGAAATGTCAATTCGTACAATGGATTGACACAGTCAGAGTTACTTCAAGTGGCGGGCCGATAACGCAACCTGAACCGACCATACAGTTCATTCATGCTTGGATGGAGTACGAACGTCGGGTGGAAATTGCAAGCTTAGACTGGAGGAACAATCCATTAGGGTTACCTAAATGGTCCGAGCGTCCAAAGTGTGGGTGCAGAGATCGCTGCCAGGTGGCTACATCCTTTGCTGAACAAACATTTGGAAGGAGATATTTTGTCTGCCCCAATGTAGACAACGATTTCATTGTATGTCTAACCATTTACAAAATCCGCTATGATTTGCACAAAATTACTACCCAAACTGAATAACATTACTATTTTTACAGGGCAATCCAAGGATGTGTGGATTTACTCGATGGATCGACAATGTCACTCCATCATATCATGACCAGAAGATAACAGAGTCAAAAACACAAGTAGAGTATCAACGATTGAAGGACCACGAGAATGCAATGCATTCTGACCGACCTACAAGGGGCCGATAGGTTACCGCATGCTTGATTCGTCGGGATCGACAAATTTGTACCGTGTATCGATGGCACTTCTTATCTATCTTATCATTACAATGTTTAATTATGGTGCTGATTTTTTGTATGCGTAAGACTAAGGGCCTATTTGGATTGCTACCAAAAACATGCCCTACCAATATTTTGGTAATTTCAATAGTACTTGTGTTTGATTTCGATTGAAGCCTATTCATTGGTAATACGTAATCTAGATTTGAGATTATGTAGAACATTCTTCACTACAATTTTACATTTTGGCAGCAAACCAAATATGATCAAATGCAATTTTACCTTACCAAATATTTGGTAGTGCCAAAACTTGCTTATATTTTGGCACTAACAAAATATTTGTACGGTAACATTCCAAATAGGCCCTAAAAAATAATAAAATTGTATTTTACCAGTCTTGGAGATTTTAATCTTGTATAGTTTTCAATATAAAAAGATTTGATAACTATTGATATTTATAAAAAAATATAAAGCACAGTATAAAATCGCCCTCCCCCATGGCGGCAAGGGGGCCGCCTGCAAAATTCCAGGCCCCCCGCCGCCCATTTGCAGGCGGCCCCCCGCACAGTACAAAATCGCCCTAGCGGAGGGCGGCAAGGGGGCCGCCTGCAAATTTCGTTGACGGCCGTCGCCCGAGAGCAAACGGCCGTCTGCCACGTCACTTTCGCCGCCCTCTGGGATGGCGAGTTTTAAAAATCGCCCTCCCAGAGGGCGGTAGGCAACCACTTCTGTCAATTTTCAAAATGAAAAATTATTTTTGTAAAACTTTTAATAAAAAAAATTAAAAATAAAAAAAATTCGCTAAGCTTTCGCCTACAACACTCTCACCCCTCCCTGTCATCGCCACCCCCATGTTCCATCACCCAAACAGCCTCCGCTAGCATGTGGGCTCACCGCACTGGTGCCCCACCGCCAGTCAGCCATGGCCCCACCTCCCGTGGTGCGCTAAGGGAGGCCAGCACGCACGACCGTCGCATCCTCGCCATCCCCGCGGGCTACTCCTCCTCAGCCCATGGGCCCCACCAAGCCACCGCCACCTCGCATCGCTGTCGTGACTTCGCCCTCTAGATCCGGCCATATCTGTTGCCGCGACTCACACCGCCGCCAAATCCACTCCTGGCGAGCATCCACGTCCTCTCCGGCACATCGCGGTGCTCCCCTAGCTGCACCTCGCCGCCTCCTCGCCCCCATGGGTCATCAGTCTTCGCCTTGTTGAAACATCCTCTGCCACCTAGCCTCGCCACCATTGGGTCGTCGCCTGATCTGATTGTGGGGTTGCCAGATCTAGTCACAAAGCTCCAGTTCATGAAGGCATTGTCGCCGCTTGCTACCCCAACGCGACCCTCCTCTTACGCCGATCGCACAGCACGCTAGTGTTGATGAAAAACACGAGGCCTGGGAGATCTGCTTAACTCCAGTGCAGGTCCAAAACTTGCCTTTGGGTATGCTAGCGTGCCAGTTGATTTGATCATGCAATCAACAAGAAATAAAGACAAAAAAACCGTGGTTAAATCTATAAATGATAGTCGATCGGCTAGGTGCCGATGACGTATCATTTATCTTTGAGCCGATGTCATATTTAAATCGATCGGCAGTTGTAAATAGATAATAAAGAACTAAATCTACTCGATCGGTTGTAGATATTAACAATATATAATCCTGGTGTCGATATATACTTAAGTCAAGTGATTGGGATAGATCGGTCGCTGTGCCGAGATAGTATAAATCACTTAGATCAAAATATATATTAACAACAAGACTATATATGTTCATAGCGTAGCCGATCAGATAGATCTAGCATGTATCGGCTAATACTCTGATACAACTCTATGTTAAGATATTAAAACAAGCAGAATATACCAAACAGAAGCTTAATATACTTAGAAGCAATAAGATCTTGACATAAAGGGCAGATTTAACATCTCAATAAAACACATAAAGCAAATGTAGTTAAATCAGATAAGATCGGTTGAAACCCCGATGCTACCCTAATCGGCAACCAGAAGGCAGGCTAGAGATTGATATTCTAAGCATGACTTAATAGATCAAACTCAACTGATGCAGCATTAAGTATGAAAAGAAGAACAATATCTAGACAATCAAGCCGCTGGAAGTTTCATAGAGTGGTAGATATCCTATATAATCTAAGTCAACATCAATGTCTAACCTAATCGGCTGCCCTCTACCGACAGATGTTAGCCGATTGTAGGTTAGATAGTGATACTGCTAGAGATTATGCAAGATATATGATAACTCGACGAATTACATAAACAAGATTAGAGTATCATAAAGATGGAAGCACTAATCCCGAGAACGCAAGCCGCCATAACAAGTTTTACCTCTTGTTGAAGATCGAAACCGATGCAGCTCAACCCGAAAGTAAGAACTCGTCGAAATAAAACAAAAGCAAAAAGAGTGGCGATGCGCCGAGATTGTCTTGAACGTGTGTGTTAAATAATTACATGGGGTTCGGGGTCTATTTATACCCGAGAATTACAAACTATGTCCATATCGGACACGACTCTTATCTCTAACAAACTCTAAGATACCATAAGTCTTTGCGGCAGACTTTTGCCCAAACATATCTCTAACGAAATTACATAAAATATCCTAATTAATAGATACAATTGCCTTCTCAGGACTCTATCCACACGTGGCAATCATCTTGAAGCATATCAACTCAACCCGATGACGTACACCAAGTTGTATTGTCGGATTCAACTCAATCGACTAACCTCGTCTGACTCGAACTCCGCCGATCTTAGCCGTAGTCGATTCGGACTTCAGCCGATTCTTACTCTGTTCCTGAATTGATCTTCGCCTTTGACTCCGCTTCGATCTAATCCTCTTTTCCAATGGTAATATTACCAAATTTGGTCTTTAACAGCTGGCTCGCCCATCGTCCGCTTCGCTTGCAGCCCGCCGGCCTTGCGTTGGATTCAGTTGAGTGCTCGGATCTGATCGGCTTGGTGACACCTTTGTCGTCCCGGGCACTGGTGTCCCCACCGTTGTACCGCCAGGAAGGAGAGAGAACCTCGCACGTCACCATCCCTGCAGCTAGCCAACTTTCCAACATCAGCTCGGGTGGCAACGAGGCGAAGGGAATGAGGTTCAGGGTGGCAGCGGTGGGCGGTTGAGGGGTCAGTGTCGGCGTGTCGCCCCTCACTTATTAAATGAGTCGGAGTGGGAGAAGTAAAACGAGGAGATTCGAAGGGGAGGTGATTGGTAGAAAAGTACTACTCTAACCCGCACTAAGGGAGACGATGACCAGCAACATATTGTTATCCTCATTAAAATTTCAATGAAAACATACTTTTGTATATGCAATATTTAAATGCACTAGTAAATTAAATAGTAGAGTGAGGTGATATTTTCGCATGACAGAAACTAAAAGATACACGGGTCAAAAAAAAAAAGAGTCGAGGAATGAAATGCATGCAATGCACCTTGCATTGTTTTGTTTGATCGTTCTAACCTTATCCAAAACCTACAAAACCATCATCAATCAGTGCACGAACAACATCAATGATCGTGCACCACTGTTCCTGTACTGGCTTTGCACAACATCCATACCAACTCGACGATGAGATGATCACGTCTCAACATTTCATTCTCTGCTCAAAGATTCGATCCAAACGAATTGTGGACAGATCCTACGGTTGCCCAGGCCCATGCTGCTCCGGACTCGTCTTCCTTGTCGTCGCCTCACGCGCTACTAGGCTACTCCCTTCCCATCGAATATTTTAACACTAATTTAAAATATTAAACTTAGACTACTTATAAAATTAATTATTTAAAATTAATTACATAAATAAGACCTAATTCATGAGACAAATTTTTTAAGCCTAATTAATCCATAATTAGATAATGTTTATTGTAGCATCATATAGGGTAATCATGGATTAATTAGCCTCCATAGATTCATCTCGCGAATTAGTCAAGGGTTATGGAATGTGTTCTGTCTACGTTTAATACTTCTAAATAGTGTCCAAACATCCGATATGACAGAAACTAAACGTTTAGTCCCATCCAAACATCCCCTTAGTCTTAAAATAATATAAGCTTATACTAGTTTGTAGCACATATTAATATAATAAATCTTGATATATAATGATTTGTTATATTAGGATGTGTCATCTTACGATAAAAATGAGTAGAAGTCTTCCACTAGGTATCTTCTCCTATAGAGGTGGACCCACCGAGTCATTGACCAGAGCGACATCCCAAGCTGGCCCTCCACGTCGGCCACGTGTGGAGGTGACCGCCACGTAAGCGGTAGGCGAGTCCAGCACACGCATACCCCCGGATCGCATCGGAGCCAAAGCTACGCCCACGCGAGCCGCGCACCCACGCGTGGGTACTGTCGCTGACAAAGAGGGCCCAGGATGATGTGGGGCCCACCTGTCAGTGACGAGATAGGGGTGCCTATGTGAGAGATTACGGTGTTTATCTCTCTCCTCCGCCTCGCTTCTCGCGTCCATCTCTTAACGGCCGCTTGACCTCTCCCGGCTCGCCGCCGCCGCCACCGCCGTCTAATCTCTGCCGCCATGCAGCACCGCTCGCCGGCGGCGGCCACGGCGTCGTCGGGGCCGGTCGCCGCCGCGGCCTCCGCCGCCATGGCGGCGCCGGGCGTGGGCGGCATCGAGCCGGCCGTGACGCTCGACCAGGTGCCCCGATGGAGCGACCCCGACCAGCGCCTGTACGCGCCTTCGTCCTCCTCCGCCGCGGCCGCCGGAGGTGTGGAGGCGGGCGAGGGTGGCGGATCCGAGCCCGCCGCGTCCGCGTTCCTCTCGTTCTCCGACCCCCTCACCGGCGACGACGGCGGCGGGGTCACCGGCGGCGGCCGCGGCGGGGCCTCGAGGTTCCCCGTCGACCACGAGATCAACTCCAGGATCTACCTCTGGAGGGGCCACCCCTGGAACCTGGAGGTCGACGCTGTCGTCAACTCGACTAACGAGGTTGCGATTCTAGTTTTATCTTGTTGTGAATTGTGGAGAGTTAGAATTGTGGTGCTCAGCTCGGTTGCTTTGGGGATTCTGCAGAGCTTGGACGAGTCGCACAGCAGTCCTGGTCTGCACGCCGCGGCAGGATCGGGGCTCGCGGAGGAATGCTCCACCTTGGTACGGCTTGGAAATTGTGGGGATTTGGTTCAATTCTGCAGTGATTGTGAAGTGTCATTTGTTGTTCTGTTTCAATTTTTTTTCAGGGAGGATGCCGAACTGGGATGGCGAAGATGACCAATGCTTATGATCTGCCTGCAAGGTTGGTGATTCCAGCATGCTGTTTCGTTTTTAACCTGTGATGTGTATTTTGTATTTTCACTTGTTGGATCGTGTTGGAAATGATTAAAACAGGATGACCAGTAGAGTTTTGTTACTAGTATATTATTATGCTCTTTCACAATATTAAACATGGTAAATGGTTGTCATTACAGATTTAAAAAGAACTCAGTTTTGTTAATTCCTCCGTATTGAATCTATCGAATACTAATTATGTGTATAGGAAGTTCATATGCCCACACACACTTATCAACTTCAGTTGTCAGTACGATTTATATGGACCCACTGCTGTTCAAATCACATAACCTGAATAGTGGAACTATATATGGGGTTTGGACTTAACTTTGGGAATTTTTTGTTAATAAAAATCTGACATAATGAAAAAGTTGTTGATTACTGATTTACTGTTTCACAGTGGTGTGATTTCTTTGTTACACTAAATCTTTTATCTCATTTATTATCAGGAAGGTCATTCATACAGTTGGCCCCAAATATGCTGTCAAGTATCACACAGCTGCAGAGAATGCACTTAGTCACTGCTACCGTTCTTGTTTGGAACTCCTCATTGAAAATGGCCTTGAAAGGTACTTGTATAATCGTGTGGATCAAATTCTTTAATCCGTAGTTAACATCATTCCTAGTTTAACATGTATGCACTGCTGGTTTTGAATCAACGCATCCTGTTAGTAACTTCTTTTGATTGGTCTTTTATTTCATTAGCATTGCAATGGGCTGCATTTACACGGAAGCTAAAAACTACCCTCGTGAGCCTGCTGCCCATGTGGCGATAAGTGAGTTCTTTTTATTCAATGTTTCATTTATCAATTTTCCACTCAAGCTATTGATTTTATGTTATGTAAGAAGAAACGAAATATTCTATTCATAATTAGGTGAAAGTATGATATGGACACATTTCAAACATACACGTACTCCAAACTCTGTCCACTTCATGCATTTCTCACCTTTCCCTCCCTATTGGAGAGGTGAACTGATGACTGCCTGAATGTGGAACTAAATTCTTGTGAACTGCAAAAAATTATAAAAAAAAAGTGTACCATAGTTACTCCATAAATATAGTATTAATTATGGATGCTTTTAGGTTTACTTCTGCATGACTTTGCTCTACTCTGCAGGAACTGTTAGACGCTTTCTGGAGAAACAAAAAAGCAAAATTGCTGGTGTTGTTTTTTGTACTGTATCATCATCTGATACAGAGATATACAAGAGGTAATTAAGCTTAAACCAAAAATTTGTATTGGTTTTTCATGCATTTACTAATTACTAATAATAACCATTCTCCAGATTGCTCCCACTATATTTCCCTCGGGACAGGCAAGAGGAAGAGATTGCGGTATCAAAACTTCCAGCCGATGTTGGGGATGAGAATGGTGAAACTGTAATTGATGAAAGGAAAATAAGAATAAGACCTTTGCCTGCTGGTGCAACAGACAGAGCTGCAACTACTGCTCCTATAGATCTTCCTTTTGATTCTGGATTGGCATCGAAGAGGTCAGTTTGAAATGTTCTATTACATTGTGTGCAGTAGATAGATTCACAATTCACCTGTAGAGACACAGATTGCCATGATATGTGCTTATTGCTGATCATAGCTTATGCATTATGTAGCCTTGTTGGTCTGAGATGACTGCTCAGATCTATTTGGTTTTCTTGCGTGCAAATCAATTTCTCAGCCATTTTCATATTCTTAATCAGCCTTTTTTTCATCTGAAAAAAACACTCTTTTCTTGATTAGAGGCAACTGATAATTTTCTAGTACTAGTTATAATCACCAGTAAATTAATCAATGGTTCTTTACTTCTTTATCATACTGTATACTTTACAAGATTTTTATTTTTACTTCATATTATGATTGACCCTCAAATAGTATAGTATTAATCATCCATGATCTTCTTTAACTTATTCATCTATTCAACAGGAGTTCTTTCAAGTTGGATTCATATCTGGATCCTTCATTTATGTCATTAATTAAAGATCCAGATCTGAGGCGCAAGGAGCAGTGGGAAAAATCTGCTCAAGCTCAAAAGGGTTTTAATTATGCTAAGTTGCTTGGATATGGAGATCTAGCTTGCCCTTCATTATCCGCCGCAGAGGAATATTCACTTCATTCAAGATACCTTGCTAAAGCAAATTCTCTTAATCTTTCAGAGATTGCTGAAATGAAAATAATGTATGTGATTTTTTTTCATTTTAATTTAAGTTTTGTTTTTCTTTTGACTAATGATACTTTTTTTTTTCTGCCAGTGCGGTGTTGCACCTTGCGTTAGTCTAATGCCCTTTATTGGTTATTGCAGTTATCGAGGTGGAGTTGACAGTGAAGGACGCCCGGTTATGGTTGTTGTTGGTGCACACTTTCTTCTTCGCTGCTTGGATCTTGAACGGTTTGTTCTACATGTAGTAAAGGTAATTGTCCTGCCCTGAAGTTATGCAGCAATATGTTATATTATGTATATAACTATATATCTTAAAACATTTCTTGAAGTTTCAGATGGCAGTAGCACACAAATACTTGAATTACATGTTTGAGATAGGTAGTTAGATTAGCTTAACCAAAATCTGCTTCTGCCATACCCTGTTTTGGCTGTTAGCAATTTAATGCTGAAAGCATCACGTTATTTACTCTTTGCAGGAGTTTGAACCTTTGATTCAGAAGCCATATAGCATTGTCTATTTCCATTCTGCTGCATCATTACAACCGTAAGTGCGCATTAAATGTCAGTAAGGACATTCCTTATTGTTTGCTTGTTAAATCCGTGCATTGTATGTAAAGGAGCTGTTCATTCTATTTCCAGGCAACCAGATTTAGGATTCATGAAGCGCCTGCAACAAATATTGGGTCGTAAACATCAGCGCAACCTTCATGTCAGTATCTTGTTTGTGTGTAGTAGGTAAACCAAATATTTATCTGCTAGTAAGTTCACTCTTCTAACAGAATTCACTGTTACAGGCCATATATGTCCTCCACCCAACGTTGGGTTTGAGAACAGCTATTCTGGCAATGCAGATGTTTGTTGATGGAGAGGTATTACCTAGCTCAACCCATACTGATATCATCTTTTATGTTTCATCAGTATCTGTATTGAGATTATAGCATTATCTTTTTTTAATTCAAAAACTAGGTTTGGAAGAAAGTTGTCTACGTGGATAGGCTTGTGCATCTGTTCAGATATGTACCACGCGAACAACTAACTATTCCCGATTTTGTCTTTCAGTAAGTACCCTTTACACAATGCCAGATTTTGGCACATTGCTACAATTGCTAGAAAATCATGTAATATTTATGTATTTGTCCTTACAGGCATGATTTGGAGGTGAACGGTGGGAGAGGCCTAATTGTTGACCCAAGAACAAAACACATTTATCAGAGACCGTCTGGCTGATGTAGATGTTTCTGCGGTCCAAAGCTCTCATTAGTCCTTACCTCACTGTGCCTTCTGATCTTCCCTGTACCAGTATTCCTTGTTAATGTTTCCTTTTGCATTTGCATCTAGTTAATGCGTTTTATTCCATTCTTTTGTTCCTCGACCTTTTTGGGAAGGAAAGTTCCGTCTGTATATGTTCATTTTGTACAACCAAATAAAGGTGGTGTCTCAGTGTTATTGTAGAACAGTTCAAGTTTCACCAAGCAGGTAATTGTGAATGTCATCCTGTATTATCATCAGAATTGGGTACTAGGAACTTGTTATATCTTCTACACATAAAACGACTTTAACAGTTTGACTTCGTTGTACACTTTCAGTTAGTTTAGTTTGTGCAGAGAAATACCTAGCACTAGAAAGATTCAGTTAATTAATCGATATGCAAACCTGGAGGGATTGGAACAAACATCAATAAGTAGACGATGGTTTCTTCGTTTCTTTCAATTAAAACACCTCCATCAAATGAAATGACACTAGCTATTGCTGTCGTAACGGTAATACTAATACTAACATTTTAAGTCACATGGGCCATCATATAACATATCCAATTACGAAATTGTAACCAAACAAATATTTTTCCTGAAAATTTTGTCTGGAAAATTACCGTATATGGATGGCACAAGGTTGTCAGAAGTCCACAGAGCTTCATCCTCTCGTTCCACGATAATCTCCTGTAGCTGAATAGCGATGCCTGTGCCTCACTTCCCAGATGCTTATGATGATCACAAGTAAAATAGGGGATAACTTCTGTGGGCTACTGCAAGGAATAAAACGGTTCAAAGTAATTCAGGCATTGCTTGATTGATTATCTTGGTGAGCTCCGGGTAAGGTCAATATAACCTGATGAGAAGACCACATCATGCGTAAAATGCAAAATCAACCAGAGTTATCTTTATACGTCATATAGAAATGCATAGTAATGTGATATGTTGTCCAGATTGAGCTGTGCAACTGAATTCCTATTTTTCAAGATACAAGTTAATCTGCAGGAGTGTAGCGAAAATTTACCTGAAATAAATCCATCTCAAATTTGTAGCCAACTAGAGACTGCACCACCAAGTGCATCTCTAATTTCCTCGTAGAAGCCCATAAGCCACAATAGTGAGTCAATCCAAGAGCATCCTTTATGGTCTCTCATGAATGATCTTGATAGACTCTGAAGAATGATGTTTTCCTCAGTCAAGAAAATCACCCCGAGTGGATGCATGCCTCAGAATTGTTTATAATGCATTAACAGTTTTGTTGGCTATAACTGCATTAACGATGATCAGCAAGCACAATGGCCCATTTGTGAAGTCACAAACACTTGAGATTAGCAAAATCACCAGTAATCTCCACATGAACAGGAGCCACTGCTGAAATGATGGAATCTGTTTGTATCCCTGACAACAATCTCCCGCTCGAAAACTTTGGAGATGTATCTGAATGCAGAATGGCAATCCCCACATATCCTAATATTCTTCATGATCCGAATGGTCGCCCCTAAAGGCATGTTGATCAGTGCAAATGCGAGCGCGATCTTCTCGCTGTGATACTGTAACTTTGCCTGCCTCTCTTGTTCATCTACATGCAGAAGCACATAATTCGTGTTAGGAACATACCCTGCTTTCCTAATCTGTATGCTTATCTCCTCCCACTTCTTATATATCTCTTCTGATCTTGGATGGGTGTCATCATTTGCGACAAACATGTGCACTGAGTTCTCTATCTCCACCCAACTGCATGCAGGTTCCTTCTTCACACCAGTTGCCTTCATCATCTTCCTCACTCTAGCGGCAGCATCCCATTGGCCTGTGGAAGCATAAATGTTGTAAAGCAACACAGGTGGACCAGTATCATCTGGGTCAAGTTCAAATACATGATCGGCTGCAAATTGCCCAATTTTGGCATTCTTATGCATTCTGCAAGATCCAAGCAAGGCTCCCCAAACAGCAGCAGTTGGCTTCATGGGCATTTTAAATATAAATACAAGAGCATCATTCAGTAAACCAGCTCGACCAAGGAGATCAACAACCGTAACGTAGTGGTCAATCTCTGGTTCCAAGTTGTACCCCTTCATCATGTCAAAGTATTGCTTGCCTTCCTTCACCAGCCCCCCATGGCTACAAGCAGTCAAAATGGAAAGGAAGGTGATCTGATTCAGATGAATGCCACATTTCCTCATCTCTTCAAAATGGGCGACTGCTTCCCTGCCAAGCCCATACTGCGCAAATGCAGTGAGCATCGAGTTCCAGGTAACTGCATCCTTCTTGTCCACACGGTCAAACACCTTCCTCGCGTCGATCATGCTCCCTGACTTTGCATACATGTCAAGTATTGTGTTTCCAACAAACGCACTGAGTCTCTCCCCAGATTTAATCATGTGTGCATGCACCCACTTCCCCTGCTCAAGAGCACCTATGCCAGCAATTGCAGTGAACACACTTGAGTACGTAAAATGTGTTGCCTCAAACCCATTCCTCTGCATCTCTGCAAACATTAACAGTGTGGTCTCTCCATCACCCTTTCTTGCAAACCCAGCAATCAACGCGTTCCAAGAAACCCCATTCTTCGATTCAAGCTGGTCAAAAACCGCAATGGCCATGTCCATTCTTCCACACCTCGCATACATGTCAAGGAGTGCACTCCCAACATAGACATCATCATGCCAGTCATACTTCACCGTGAGCGCGTGGATCTGTTCCCCGATGCCACTGCTTGCGCTAGCACCAGCCGCCTTGAGGAGACTCGCGAACGTGAACCCGTTCGGCTTGAATCTCCCTCTCAGCATCCCAGGGAGCAGCCCAATGGCCTCATCCGGCATGTCATTCTGCGCATACCCAGCGATAAGCGAGGTCCAAGAGCACATGTCTCGCTCCGGCATTCCGTCGAACACCCGGCGCGCGTCGGCCACGCCACCGCACTTGCAGTACAAGTGGATGAGCGAGTTGTCCAGGAAGACGCTGCCGGCGAACTGGGAGCCGGCCAGGTGTGCGTGGATCGCCCTGGCGTCGTCCAGGCTCTTGCGCTGCGCGCAGGCCGTGATGAGCGAGTGGTAGAGGCGCGGGGTGGCGGCGAGCTCGCGGGCGTCCACGCGGTCGAGGGTATCGCGGATGATGCCGGTGGAGGCGGCGGCGGGGACGGGGATGTCAGCGACGGAGGCGGTGAGGCTGGCGGCTGCGGCGTAGCGCCGGTTGACTTCTCGGCGACGGCGAAGGCGGTGGAGGAGGAGACTCGGGAACGGCTTTCTCATGGAGATCAGGAGAAGACGGTCGGCGCAGGTGCTCGACGCGTTGCCTCGGAGAGAAGGCGAGGATGGAACGACCCCCCGCCGACGTCGACAAGCGATGCCTAGCTGCAGGGTCGTGGCATGGGGCCGCCCAATTGTGGATGGGGCGGCGGGTTGGTGGTGCTGCCGGCGAGGAGCCGTGGGAGGCGTGGAGGGGCAAGCAGCCGGAGGCGGCAGAGGAAGCCGGGCGCCGGGGAGGGGAGGGGAGGGCGTTCGAGGAGCGGCGGCGGCGCGGCGCCGATGACGGCGGGAGAGCGTGGCGGCGGCGGTGGTCGGTGAGCGCGATGGGCGGCTGGGTCGGCCGTTGGATTGGAGTCTTGGAGATCGAATGGTTGTGGTTGCTCGGCTGCTCGCTTGGGCAGAGTGTTCGATGACGTCTGCAGAAGTTTGTGGCATTTGACGCTGCGGAAGTTTGGCCGTGTTGGGAAAAAAGAATTTCGAGGTATACCGACCCACATTTCAAGTATTAAATGTAAACTAATAACAAAATAAATTATAAATTTCGTCTGCATACTGCGAGACAAATTTATTAAGTCTAATTAATCCGTTATTAATAAATGTTCACTGCAGCACCACAGTCCTATTTAAAAGATTAGCCCAGGGCTAATTTTAAGGGCTAATGTTTAGCTTTGAATTGATAGGCTAAACATTAGCCCAAGTTTGATATGTTTGAATTTATGGGCTAATGCTGATTTAATAACCACATCCCCTAATTAATACACCAACTCCCTCACTGTTTCTCTTATTCCCACACTAACTGCCTGCCTCTCCCTCCATCGTTCCCGCGCAGCCTGCTCGCTCTTTTCCTGAATGAACAGCAGTGCTGGCATACTACATGAAGAGCATCCATAGAACCCTTCAAAAGCAAAGAACATCCAATAGATACTATGAAGGAGATTAACATGGAGAGATCGTGGAACAAGAAGGCACGGTGATGATTTTCCTTGCGAACTGGCCATTAAACGTATGTGCTCAAGAAGATCATGGAGCAACAAGTAAGAAACAGTGATGAGCAAAGAGCAAGTTCTGCACAAAGCTCAGAGACTACGAGGAGCAGGAGCAAGTTCAGTTCCAGCCGGCGCCGGCGCCGGCGCCCAGGAAGCGTGGATGCCGCCGCTTGAAGACGACTGGGAGAAGAGCTTGAAGCCGGCAGCGGAGGAGCCCGGATCCGACGGGAACTGAGAGAAGAAGGGGAACGTTCCATCGCCCTCCATCTCCCAGTCCGGCGGCGGCGCGGATGGTGCTACAACATTGGGCAGCGCTAGGAGGAGAAGATGCCGATGGAGTGGTTCGGGATATCACGATGGAGTGAATGCGCCTGGGAGTCTGCGTTTCTGGTGGGGACCACATAAAATTAGCCCCATTAGCATCTCTTAGAGGGGCTAAGGATTTGGTGAGGGCTAATTCACATTAGCTCAAAATTAGCCTACCTGTTTAGATCTTTAAGGGCTAATTTGAGGCTAAAATGTGAGGGCTAAACATTAGCCCATGGAATCAAACAGGGCCATGATGTAATTAGGCTCAAAAGATTTGTCTCGCAATTTACATACAAACTGTGTAATTGGTTTTTTTCATTCATATTTAATGCTCCTGTATGTCCAAACATTTGATGCATGTGTCAAGTTTAAAAGATATAGGGAAAATAAGAAGGAATATAAAAAGAAGCATGTGACACTATCATAGTTTCATGCACCTTTTGAAGTACTGACAATAGGGAACTGCTCCATAGCTAAGTGGGCAGGGGCTATGCAGACTTATCTTTTCGTTTATGCTTATGCTTATCAGATAGTAAAATTTAAATTTTCAACTTTAAATTTGGAGTTAATTTTAAGATTTTTATCATCGTGGTTTATTTTTCAGCATTTGTTTTTAGATCGTTAAAAATACGTGTATAAAAGTTTTATTCACAAATTATTTTTTATTTATAAATATGTCGTTTGGCCCATGCTTATAAGCTTATTTACACCCAAAGACCTGCATTTGAATCCCAATAAATACACTCACCCTTTTCTTAGTATATACTCTCTTCGTGCAAAAGAAAAAACTCAACTTACGAGGGGTCACATCCCCTTCTAGGTTGTGTTTTTTTAGGACAGAGGGAGTATGTATATATCCATATGAAAGTCCCTCCTTTCATATCCAACATAGGTACTCATAATAGGAGGATTAGGACTTAAAAACAGGTGATCACCTGCTTGACTAAGTTAACATCCAAGTAAAAAAAAAAAGAAAATCAAAAAAAATATCATCAAGAGGGAGGATCTAAGGGAGATACAAACAGATTTGTTCATACACAAGGCAACGAGATGCCGTGGTCTTCTAGTTTTCTTTTTAGTCTTCTTTCTTTCTTGTTCTATTGTATTCCTCAGCTATGAGGTTCTATGTACTCTTTTTTTTAGCGTTTAGCTGTATATATTCATTTGTGGATATAGAGAGTGGATTTTTATCCATTATCTTAAAAAAAAGAGCTACTAAGAATGGCTGAAATCACGCAAATTAAAATTTCATCAGTACATTTTTCTATAGTTAATTAAACCTGCTAGTTACATCAGGGCCTACGTGTACTATCTAAAGCCAGACCGTTTTGCTGCATTCCATGGACCATGCATGATTAACCTCTAGCTCTATGTCAAGTTCTGTGCACAAATGAGTCAAAACTTCCAATGGATATTTTACAAACACCAAACAAGACAGATACTAATTATCCCCATATTTTATTACAGGGTCCAGTAGGATGACATGGAAATGATTTTATTACAGGGTCCCGTAGGATGACATGGAAATGAAGGATCATCCAAATTAGTTGGTCGCTTACCACACGGGTAATTAAAGCAGGTAGGTGAAAATGAAATTATGAAACAATTGACACTTGGCTTATTTAACATCATGCGATGCATGCTGATGCTGAATACTCCAATGTTCAAGCTTGCCCTCTATCAGTCTCCAAAAAATGTAGGTTCAATTGCAACGGTCCTTAATTAATCAGTCATCACTGCCCAAATTCATAAATATTTTGATAAGAAACTCCCAAATTTAAACCAGGGCAATATTTAATTTTGGAGATCCCTAGCATCTGAAGATACCTAGGAATCTGACTTGGCAATGTGCAGACACGGGTGACTTGGAAGACCAGGCAAAGCATCTCTGCTTCTTGGCATCAAATGATGCTCAATCGTGGTCAATTACTCTATCCATTAATTAAGGAGAGAGATGGGATGAAATAGGCTAAAATAGTTTAGTTAAGCTGTTGTACCATCAAATATATATGTGTGTGTCCAACTTGCAACAACTCATTAATGTTAGTACACTGAGACAGAGAGATGTGTACATTCAGTTCAGATTGCTCCATGGATTATCACCACACGATGTCACACCAAATATGAACTGAAGTTAGATTCAGCAGATACAAATTTAACTATTACTCCTGTAGTTAAATTTAGAAGTTGGAGCTCTACCAAACGGGTCTAAAGCATATTGCAGATTTTTTTTTTGACAATCCTTAATTAGTTAAGAGTTCTTCAGAGATAAAGGTACCTCGTAGCTTTAATCAGTGCCAATAACTCCGAAGAACCTAAGACAAAACAATATTTTTGGAGGGAAAGAAACTAATTTGGCAATAGCTTTAGCTAGTGTGTCATCCACACTCCTAAGAATTATATCCCTACTTGCCTACTTAGAGATACTAACACTGGTGGAGAAACCTTCTTTACTCCCGGTTGGTAACCCCCTTTTAGTCCCGGGTTTCCAACGGGAGTAGCAATCCGGGACTAAAGATGGATATCTTTAGTCCCGGTTGAAATAACCGGGACTAAAGATTGATCTTTAGTCCCGGTTGATAACAACAACCGGGAGTAAAAAAGAGGGATCTTTAGTCCCGGTTGTTGTTATCAACCAGGATTAAAGAGAGAGTAGCGGGCAGTCCAGATGGTCGCCTTTTTTTTATTTTTTTTTATTTTCTCCCGAATCGAGTGGCATGCACATCCCCAAATCCCCAAATCAAATAACATCCCAACTCCACATCACAAATCTTAAAGTTACTCATACACACAAATCAAATACATCCCAAATCCTAAACAATACAAAACAAATCAAATACATCATAGATTATACATCTCAGATATATACAAATGTCCAATGAATCACAAAATTATACATCTCAATAATCACAGATTATAAAAAAAAACGGCCGCTCACTGCCGCCGGGCGCGGCCCAACCAACCGTCGGCCGCCTGCCCGCTGCCGCGGGGCGCCGCCGCCGGGAGACGTGGCCCCGCCGGCCGTGGGCCGCCTGCCCGCCGCCGCGGGGCGCGGCCCCGCCGGCCGCGGGCCGCCTGCCTGTCCCCGTGGGGCTCGGCCCCGCCAGCCGCCGCCGCCGCGCGCGGCCCCCCGGCCACAGGCCGCCGCCGGGCCTGCTCAGCGCCGCCCGGCACAGCCGCCGCCGGCTTGCCCGCCGCCGCCTGCCGGCCGCCGGATGGGAGGGGAGGAGGGAAGTAGAGGGGAGGAGGAGGAAGGGGAGAATGGGGAGGAGATGGGAGGGGAGGAGGAGGCTTGGATCTGAGGGGAGTTGGAGAGGGATGATCTTATCTCTAAATATTTAGTCTGAGACTTAACCGATCAGAGATGGGAGAAAAATATTTGCTCCCGGTTAGTAACTTTAACCGGGACTAAAGATTGATCTTTAGTCCCGGTTTGTATTACCAACCGGGACTAAGATCTTTAGTCCCGGTTGGTAATACAAACCGGGACTAAAGTGATAATCTTTAGTCCCGGTTAGAAGTATCAACCGGGACTAAAGATCCTCGGTCCCCCAACATGGCTCTGACAGGGTATAAACCGGGACTAAAGATCAAAATTTTTATAACTAGGACTAAAAACAATTTTTAGTCCTGGTTTTTACTAGATTTAGGACTATTGTGGAAATCAGCCGACCGAGTAAAGATCATTTCTCCAGTAGTGTAAGCAGAGCCGCTACAAGCTTCAAGCTTCAAGACCAGAAGATCAAGCTTGGATGTCTTGGATCACATTCACTACTATGACTTGGAATGCAAAACACTTATAAGAAATGAAAAAGAAAGATGCTCCTTTTCACAAAATTGATAAAACTTTATTTTCTTGTGAGTGTGCAAGTAGTGCTGGGAACTAACTTGTTAAGGTACATGTAACACGGCATTGGGAATAGTTGACTAGGATTAAACAACATCCAAATGGAGGAGACTTCTCGAGATCAGGTATATTCCTAGGATCAAACCATAGTACAAATAACCAAATACTACAATTTTAGATTATTTGGGCAGTTAGGAATAATAATTTTCAGTGTCCTTTGCAAAACCTTAGCTCCAAGCTCATTAACATAATCGTCTAACCATATAAATGTTTTTCATTTGAAGAAATTCAATATTATCATTTACAATTTAGATCATTTGGACAGTTAATTCCTAACATGAAAGGGGTTAAAAAAATATTTTGTTCCAAAAAACACAGCACAAATGCAGACACTCATAACACGTATACTCAATGCACACATGGATATACCCGACCTATACGATTACCTCTGAAAGGATGGACCGGCAAATCATGAAATTGACGTGTCACCATGGGCGTCTCACTGCCAATAGGTATATCGTTTACCACTGAAAAAATTAATAGCCGTAAATACGATTATACATATATAAGTCTAGAACTTACTTAGATGAATTGGTTCCACCATATATAATCTAACCAGTTGAGCTACTCTATTTATAATAGAGATCATTTGGAAGTTTTTAATTTGAAGAAATTTAAAATGTTCTTTCAGAAATAGAATTTTAAATCGAGCCTATCTCTCGTTGACTCAGATCACTCCAATCATCATGTCCCTAAGCCGGGAAGCAGCATTAACCAATAAAAATCTTAAGCAAGTGCATCTTAGCTCACACGTACTATAGTACATTAATTCTCTAGGGTTATATAGTACATTAATATATATTTGCACTGCAGCTAGCTGCCTTGCTAGCTCGGCGAGGAGCAAGACGAACGAGGCTACGCCGGCGACAATGGCGGCCGACGGGCAGCTCAAGGTGCTGACGACGCTGGACCATGCGAGGACGCAGTGGTACCATTTCATGGCGATCGTGATCGCCGGCATGGGCTTCTTCACCGACGCGTACGACCTCTTCTGCATCTCCCTCGTCTCCAAGCTGCTCGGCCGCATCTACTACACCGACATCGCCAGGGACACCCCCGGCAGCTTGCCGCCCAACGTGTCGGCGGCGGTGAACGGCGTCGCGCTGTGCGGCACGCTCGCGGGGCAGCTCTTCTTCGGGTGGCTCGGCGACAAGCTCGGGCGGAAGAGCGTGTACGGCTTCACGCTCGTGCTCATGGTGGTGTGCTCCGTCGCGTCGGGCCTCTCGTTCGGGCGCACGGCGAACGGCGTCGTCGCCACGCTCTGCTTCTTCCGCTTCTGGCTCGGCTTCGGCATCGGCGGCGACTACCCGCTGTCGGCGACGATCATGTCGGAGTACGCCAACAAGAGGACGCGCGGGGCGTTCATCGCCGCCGTGTTCGCCATGCAGGGGTTCGGCATCCTGTTCGGCGCCATCGTGGCTCTCGTCGTGTCGGCCGGGTTCCGGAACGCGTACCCGGCGCCGTCGTACGCCGACGGCCGCGCGGCGTCGCTGGTGCCCGAGGCCGACTACGTGTGGCGGATCATCCTCATGTTCGGCACCGTCCCGGCGGCGCTCACCTACTACTGGCGCATGAAGATGCCGGAGACGGCGAGGTACACCGCGCTCATCGCGCGCAACGCCAAGCAGGCCGCCGCCGACATGTCCAAGGTGCTCGACACGGAGATCCAGGAGGACGCGGACCGCGCAGAGGCGGTCGCCGCCGGCGGCGCCGGCAACGAGTGGGGGCTCTTCTCGCGGCAGTTCGTGCGGCGGCACGGGGTGCACCTGGTGGCGACGACGAGCACGTGGTTCCTGCTCGACATCGCGTTCTACAGCCAGAACCTGTTCCAGAAGGACATCTTCTCCAAGGTCGGGTGGATCCCGCCGGCGAGGACGATGAACGCCGTCGAGGAGGTGTTCCGCATCGCGCGCGCGCAGGCGCTCATCGCGCTGTGCGGCACCATCCCGGGCTACTGGTTCACCGTCGCGTTCATCGACGTCGCCGGCCGCTTCGCCATCCAGCTGATGGGGTTCGCCATGATGACCGTCTTCATGCTCGGCCTCGCCGCGCCGTACCACCACTGGACGACGCCGGGGAACCACACCGGCTTCGTCGTCATGTACGGCTTCACCTTCTTCTTCGCCAACTTCGGGCCCAACGCCACCACCTTCATCGTGCCGGCGGAGATCTACCCGGCGAGGCTGCGTTCCACGTGCCACGGCATCTCGGCGGCGGCGGGGAAGGCCGGCGCCATCGTCGGCGCGTTCGGGTTCCTGTACGCGGCGCAGGACCCGCACAAGCCGGAGGTCGGGTACAAGCCAGGCATTGGCATCCGGAACGCGCTGTTCGTGCTCGCCGGCACGAACTTCCTCGGCATGCTCATGACGCTGCTGGTGCCGGAGTCGAAGGGCATGTCGCTGGAGGAGGTGTCCAAGGAGAACGTCGCCGACGACGAGGAGGCCACGGCGTAGCCAAGAAGAAGAAGAAGAAGAAGACGACGGTGGTGCAGCAAAGCTCATTGGTTGATTGATTAATCTTTCGTAAATTTTGTGTATGATGATGATAGTACTACTGCGACTGCTGTATTCAGTACGTTAGTACATTTGTATGTGTTAGTGTGATGGGAATGGCAGTGCCCAAATGTAAATTTATAATTTGATGATTGAAGCGTTAACTCTGTTCATATTTGATGGCATTTGTGTGTGTCTGTGTTTTTTGTGAGGATTTGATTGTATTTGTTTGTTATATTGAAATAAAAGTGTGATGGTATTTTGTTAATTTGGTTTGTAAATATTGTATTCAGTTGTATTAGTTTTTTTAAGGGTAAACCTCAAGAAAGACCAGGAGCACCTTTTTTTTAAAAAAAAAACAGAGACTTGGCCCGGTTCTTTTTAGGAAAAACCAGGCCAAAAACCATATAGAAGTATGGTTTATTGGGGAAAACTGACCAAAAAGCCACACGAAGAACAAACTATATATTTACGGTGGCACAACTAAAGGTCAAAACACAAGCCATCGTGGCTGAGCTCAAAACAGCAGCTTCGACTTCGTATGAACAAACCACAAACAAGATAGCCAAAATGACCAAGCAACGCAGGGTTGGATCTTCTGGACGAAGCCTTCAAGGACAAAGATAGCATCGTAGACGCAAACAACTCACTTGAAAAAAAGAAGGGAGCAAAGCAACAACGCCTTCCAAGAAGGAAACGGTGCCCACAGGAGTTGACATCGTTGGGTCTAGCGGTCTAGCCTAAGATTGAGCGGGACTTTCGCCTAAGCTCTTTCTCCATACCAACTACGAAAACCCAGGTTGCCACAGCATTGTCAAGACAAAAGCAGAAGAGGGTTATCGTTGCCGAGCTTGCCACCCATGACAAGCAACTCCGACTCCACCCCCAACACACAAATGCACAGCCACACCGGGTAGCCACTTGCACAGCAGCTCCTACGACACTACCAAGAAGAAATAGCAAGAGGGTCATCGTTGCTGAGCTTGCCATACCTGGCCAAGCAGCTCTGACTCCACCCAAACATCAACCAATGGTTGCGTCATGGGGGTGTGCACCACCTCTCCACCAAACCGAGAACCTCACTGCCACAAGAACTTTCAAAGCACAGACAGTATTGGCGACTACCCGAACTCCATCAAACAGAAGACTTCCAACCAAACTGGTGCCTTACACCTTATCCTGGAACTCCCCATGACCGGACTCTGGATGCAGACTAGTCAACAGAAGGGAAGGAGCTCTAGGGAACGGGAGAAACCCTAACCGGTTGTGAGGGATCCTTTGATGTTGATAAGGGCGTCGCCCACACGGTTGTTCACCGTGTCGAGTGGCTTTCTAAACAAACAAACTACATCATTGACCAACCCAACAACGGCCATGCCAAGCAGCAACACCACCGACCATCTCCTAGCACCAAATGCGCACCGCTGGCCAACTGCTTCTCCGGCCACCTTGCCAGCCACCTCCACTCGAAAGTGCAAGGCACTTACACCTTATTGGCCTCCTGGCTCCTGCACATGGCTATCGGCTACCTGCACTTCTACTCCGACTTGCTGACCACCTTCACCAATTCCAACTCACCGGCCAACTCCACCATCGGCCGCATGCATCTCCAACTCCCCATCTATACAACTCTGACTTGTTGTCCATCGCCCCTACCACGTCCACCGGCCATCTGCACTTCCAGCTCCAACTTGTCAGCCACCTCCAATTCTATCGAGCTGCCCCTTTCCGGATCTAGGATTGGGGGGGTGGCGAGATCTGGCCTAGAAGGCCGGATTGGCTACCCCTGCACTAGGGTTTACTAAACCGTTTTGGGTGGGGTTACCGCCACCCTTGGTTTGGCGGTTACCGTGGTAACGTCGTGGTTACCACGAAAATTGTGCGGTTACTGCGAGGTATACCGTGGTTTCAAAAACTGAGAACGTTTCCGCACATGATAATTGCGCGGTTTTGCAAACCTTGCCCTTCACCTCCGGCCGTCGACGCCCTCCTGTCGCCTCCGCCTTGCTGCTGTTGCTTCTCGTCGCCATCAACTAATGCACCTCGCCGCTGGGTCATCGTGGTCACTGCTGAGGGTCGTCCCCTTCTCCCTTGCATAGTATTGGGCCCGCCGCCTCACGGCTTTCTACCCCACTGCCACCATCCTTTCTCACCGAGCTGTAGCCCAGCTACTCGCTCTGGCGGCGGCAAGGAAAGGGAGGGGGGGGGTAGGGCAGTGGCGGCTAGGGTTATCCCCTCCGCCCAGTCACTCATGTGGGGAGCGACGCGGGTGGCCTTGTCTCTCCCTGTATTAAATAAGAAAGTTCTTCAGTTGTATTAGTAGGAGACATCTTACCCTGAATCAAGATGTGACGTTGCTAGTTGCTACCAGGCTTTCAGCTTTGTTATCAGTTAAGTTCAGAGCACGCTTCCCCGCCAAAAAAAAAAAAAAGTTCAGGGCATGCAAATGACTGCAACTCGATTCTTTGAAGACAAGTATGTTGTTTTAGTAGCCTATGTTTTGGCTGGACGTATCTTGTCAATTTTGTTTGCATATTCTCAGATGTATTGGTAAGTCACATCTTACCCTGAATCAGGATGTAATGTAACTTTGCTAGACTTGGCTTTCAGCTTTGAGATCAGTTTAATTAAGAGCATGCAGGTCGGTGCAGCTCGTTGATCCTACTCACTATACTACATGTGGGCTTTATGATGTTAGTGTCCACTATGAATCAAATAAAATGTGGATGATTTGTATCAATTGTTCATCACTACGAGCAATTGTGTAGCTCAATATACGTGTACAAAATTGTACCAAATATGATATGACGATTAGAGAGTGAGAATAATTTTATTTTGCTTTTTGGGCTTTACTATAATTCCGTTGCAACGCATGGGTATTTAGCTAGTACTAATAAGATAGATATAGTAAAAAAATTTTTGGATAGTTAAATTTCTGAATAGCGGAATGATTTTTAATAACTATTCAAGGGTACAACAAATGAACTAATTGGTCGAAAAATAGATTAAAATGGTTCTATAAGAAATTCACATATATAAAGTTTTTCTGGAAATCCATACAATTCAGTTGTTTTCTTTCGAAAAAACTGAGAAGACTGCTGCCCATCAGTCAACCCAGCAAGAATGGTGTGTTCTTTTTTAAGGAACGCAACCATTCCATTCAGAGCACACTTCCAGGGATCCAGGTGAGCAGGTTTTGGTTAGAACTTATGTCGTCAGAAAAGCAGAGAGAATTGTATGGATGGATATATTTGTGTGTGTGCACAGAATGCATGACATGGTCTTCTAAAGAATTTTCTGCTGAATAATCCTTTAGCTGTTTCATTCAGTACTATCACCTTCCTGCACCCCAGAAAAAGAGTTAAAAGACCCAATTTTTAGATGTTTGTTTTGCTCAAGAAACTACACATGGTTTTCAGTGCATTCATTTCTCTATTCAGTTTGACTCACCCTGACAGGAAGGCTGGAATTGAAGTCTGTCGGGGTATCAGGGAACTATTAGGCAAATTCAGACTTGGAATTCTGCAGTCTATGGAGCAATTACGCCTGAACTCTCAACACTGCATTTATGCAGTCAGCTACTAGAACCTGTTTAGACGGGAGTAAAACTTTTAATTCTCTATCATATCAGATGTTTGAACACTAATTATAAATATTAAACGTAGACTATTAATAAAACCCATCCATAATTTTAGACTAATTTACGAGACGAATCTATTGAGCCTAATTAATCCATGATTAGTCCATATGATGCTACAGTAAACATTCTCTAATTATGGATTAACTAGGCTTAAAAAATTTGTCTCGCAAATTAGCTTTTATTTATGTAATTAGTTTTGTAAGTAGTCTATATTTAATATTTTAAATTAGTGTCTAAATATAGAGACTAAAGTTAAGTCCCTGAATCTAAACACCACCTAAGCTTAATTAGGGTCCTCTCCAGTCATTTTATCAGATAATACCTCTCCAATCTACACTCCAAAATTTTCTATTGACTTCAAGCCTAATTTAGACCTGTTTTCTCTGTATTGTTCTCTTGCTGCTATCCTAACGCGCTCTCTTGAGCGTCCTCCAAAATTATTACACACAATTCTCCACGCTATTGTTCGTCGTTGTCCCTGGTCAAGGTGAGAGTCTTGCGGGATTAGGCTACTTATTAGTGAGTAGTTGCACTCATACCCATGCTCTAGTAGTAATCAACGGTTGCAGGTGAACCGAAGATGCTCATCTGTAACAGCAGATACATGTGCTTGCTCCTGACCAACGGCAGTGACGTATTGACTTGTATATTGTCTATTCTGCCGCTGCTTTTGCTGGAATTTGAAGAAATATTTGTGTTCATGGATTGTCTAGGTGTCTGGTTTTTAGCGGTTTTAGTCAATGTTGGTTGTGAAGGCAAGTCATTGGTCTAAGGTCTAAATAACTGATGAAGAATTTTGGTTTTGTCTGGCTTGTTTGTTGGTAAAACAACAGGTTTGTTGCCTTGCTCTGATCTCCAGATTCTTAGTTGGTGGTGGACACTGCAAAGAACATTACATAGATACAATTTGGCATACCTTAAGCTGTCACAAAGACTGTAAAAAATGTCCATTTGATCATATACTCAAATACTTCATCTCAAATTATTTTACATCCTCTTCCAAGGAATTCTAAAATGTTATCAGAAATTTAAATTCAGGCTTTTCTGAAAGAAATCCAACAGTATTCAGTCTAAGACAGGGTTCACTTTTCCGATTGAGATCCCGACTCCTGGCGGTATGACAGTTTTTACCAAATTTTGATCAAATTTCAGTCAAAAACCATTTGAAGTTTCACTCAGAATCTAATGTCGTCCCACGTCAAAACCTCAAAATTTTACGGTTTTCAACAATTTTCCGTACAAAACGTTAACGCCGGTCTGAAATGACAAAGATTCGTCAAAGTCGGCCTTCCAGGTGGGTCCCAACCTGAAATTGATTACCAGCACCGGTGAGAGTGAGAGCCGCGGAAGTTCACCGCCGGTTGCTCTCGTCAGAAATTGATAGGAAGAGGATTTCGATACCTCCCATCCTCTCGTTGTTTACATGTCACTTAAATAGTTATGAAAAAAATTTAAAAAATTTAATAAGATGTATCAATATGTGATATATCACTCCACAAACATGCAAGTAAAAATTTAACTTCTACATCTCGCAACGTAAAAAACAAATTTGACTCTGAATATACGTTAACTAGCTGCGGTTCAATTTGTTTTTTTCGTTACGAGATATAGAAGTTGAATTTGAACTTGCATGTTTGTGAAGTGTTATATCACATGTTAATACACCTTCCCAATTTTTTTAAATTTTTTTATAACCATTTAAGTGACATGCAAATAATAAGGGGATATCCCCGATGGATTAAAACAGTTTCCCGAAATTGATATCAAAGTTGAACGACCAGTATCTATCAGCAAAGACTAAATGTGTTCACACTCACTTACCGTCCTCTCAGACTACACTATTCCCTAAACTAAATTCCAAACAGTCAAAAAGAAGTTATACAAACTACACGCTTTTCCCCTGCCTCTTGGATTTTGGCCATTTATCCTGAACTTCAGACTTGCGGGATATTTGTCAGAAAAATACGCTGTCCAATTCAACTGCTGCTTTATTGAGCCATCGGCATCAATGCGGGCCTCCTTTGGTCAGAAATTTCGTCGAAATTTGTTGTATTTCGTTTTGTCACCTAGGTACTATGGGCCCCCATACGTGGCCTAAGTATGGAGTTCATAGTCAAATATAGGGTGTGTTTAGTTCACACCAAAATTAAAAGTTTAAATGAAATTGAAACGAACGGAAAAATTGGAAGTTTATATATGTAGGAAAGTTTTGATGTGATGAAAAAATTGGAAGTTTGTTGAAAAAGTTAGGAACTAAACTAGGCAATACTCAAATATTGACTTCGTACTCGGATCATAGTGCAAGTCAATTTTTCATATCTAGTTCACATATATTCTCCAGTTAGTCCATTTCCAACTTTAAAGCTACTTTTTGTGAAGAAAAACTAAACTTTCACCAAAATTTGAACCAATAACTTTTAGACTTCATAATTGAAAATTTAGACCTCTAATTGGCCTCTCCAAGCAAATTAGTATGTACTCCTACTCTGGTAGTTCAAATATAAAATGAGTCGTGCCAATTTGCTCTGGTCTCCGAGAATTATTCCTCAAGTGGCCAAATACTTAAAAACAGAGTTTACATAATTGAAGTATTTAACATACATTTCTTTTCCCTTCTTAACATAACAAAACATGATCATGGGTTCATGATTCCCAATTTCACATAGACAAACACAAGTAGGAGTATAATAATAATAACAGTAAGTAAATTAAGTAAAACCTACACTATATTCATGTGCAGTCGTACACTACGCCGTCTGCGGCCGCACGGCGGCGCCACCGCCGGCGGCGGCCACCTCGTCGTCGTCGTCCTCCGCCTCGCCGGACATCTCCTCCAGCGACTTCCCCTTCGACTCCGGCACGAGGAACGTGCAGATGAACCCGAGCAGGTTGCATCCGGCGAGCACGAACAGCGAGTTCCTCACCCCGATCCCCGGCTTGTATCCGGCGTCGGGCTTGTGCGGGTCCTGCGCCGCGTACAGGAACCCGAACGATCCGATGATGGCGCCGGCCTTCCCCGCCGCCGCCGAGATGCCGTGGCAGGTGGAACGCAGCCTCGCCGGGAAGATCTCCGCCGGCACGATGAAGGTGGTGGAGTTGGGACCGAAGTTGGCGAAGAAGAAGGTGAAGGCGTACATGACGACGAAGCCGATGTGGTTGCCCTTGGTCGTCCAGTGGTGGTACGGCACGGCGAGGCCGAGCATGAACACGGTCATCATGAAAAACCCTAGCAGCTGGATGGCGAAGCGGCCGACGACGTCGATGAGGAAGACGGTGAACCAGTAGCCCGGGACGGTGCCGCACAGCGCGATGAGCGTCTGGGCGCGGGCGATGCGGAACACCTCCTCCAGCGCCGACATGGTCTTGGCCTTGGGGATCCAGTTGATGCTGGTGAAGATGTCCTTCTGGAACAGGTTCTGGCTGTAGAAGGCGATGTCGAGGAGGAACCATGTCGTGGCGGTGCCGACGAGGTGGAGGCCGTGGCGGCGCGCGAACTGGCGGGAGAAGAGGCCGAAGCTGCTGCTGTTCCGGGTCACCATCTGCTCCAGCTTGTCCTGCTCCTCCTGGATCTCCACCTGGAGCACCTTGGACATGTCGGCGGCGGCCTGCTTGGCGTTCTTGGCGACGAGGGCGGTGTAGCGCGCCGTCTCCGGCATCTTCATCCGCCAGTAGTAGGTGAGCAGCGCCGGCATGGCGCCGAGCATGAGGATGATCCGCCACACGTAGTCGGCCTGGCGGACGGTGGAGCCCGCGCGGTCGTCCTGGTACGCCGGCGCCGGGAACCCGGCGCGGAACGCGGAGGAGATGATGAGGGTGACGATGCCGCCGGCGAGGATGCCGAACCCCTGCATCGCGAACACGGCGGCGATGAACGCGCCGCGGGTCTTCTTGTTGGCGTACTCCGACATGATCGTCGCTGACAGCGGGTAGTCGCCGCCGATGCCGAAGCCGAGCCAGAAGCGGAAGAAGCAGAGCGTCGCCATGACGCTGGTGGGCGTGTGCGAGAACGAGAGCCCCGACGCGATGGAGCAGATGACCATCATCAGCAGCGTCATCCCGTACACGCTCTTCCGGCCGAGCTTGTCCCCGAGCCACCCGAAGAAGAGCTGCCCGGCGAGCGTCCCACAGAACGCGACGCCGTTCACCGCCGCGGCGACGTTGGGCGGCAGGCTGCCGGGGTTCTCCTTGGCGAGGTCGGTGTAGTAGATGCGGCCGAGCAGCTTGGTGACGAGGGAGATGCAGAAGAGGTCGTAGGCGTCGGTGAAGAAGCCCATGCCGGCGACGACGATCGCCGTGAAGTGGTACCACTGCGTCTTCGCCGCGTCCAGCGCGCTCAGCACCTGCAGGTGCTGCTGCTGCTCCTGCCGCGCCATGGCTCAACGACTCTGTTCGCAAATTAAGCTCGGGGAAGAAGATGAGTCCCCCTGTGTTTGTGTCGAGCTCTCTGGGCACAGCAATGGCGCGGGAGCTGCTGGTATATGTAGGCGCAGGAATGGTCGTCGACTTGGCCGTGTACAGTGGATTTGGCACGCCTGCTTGGTTGTCACTGTAATATGGAGAGGGAAGAAAAACGGCAACGAATCTCACGCGGGGCCATGCGCTTGTGTACAAGGTTTGATAGGTGCCCGAACGCACGCGCTCGAGTCACCGATCGGTTCATCCCAAAAACTCTTCGCGCGCTGACTTATTAATGTGCGATATACAATGTATTTACCGTACGTATGATTTTTTCAATCAGTTCATCCTTAAAGCTTTTGGTGTGCCAAAGAAGATGGATTTTAATCTCCCCAGAGTGAACGTTTACTCGTCTCTTTCACCATAAACATACAAGTTCAAATTTACTTTTACAAGTTAAAAAATAATAAATTTAACTATAGTATACCGTTTAATTTGTTATTTTTGTTATAACTTACAGAAGTTGTATTTCAACTTGTATTTTTTTAGTGATATATTACATATCAATCTATCTTTTTAAAAAAAAATTAAAAAATTATAATTATTTAGTTGATAATGCGAGAAATGGATGGACTTCTACCTTGGTGCTTAAAAGAGTTTTCAGTATGGAACTTACTGACGTGAGATCTGGACCGTTCGCTAAGCTCCGAAGCTTAGATCTGCGGCGTATTGTCGCTCGAATTCTCGTCAACTAGTTCACCAAAAGCTTTTGTCACGTTGGACTTTTCTGGCTTGTGATTGGACCGTTCGAGGTTAGCCCACTAAATTGATTTGAAGCAGTGTCCACTGCTCTCGACCGAGCAAAATCCTGTATCAACGATTAACTTTCACTGTGTCGCTGTTCCTGAAGTCTTACATTTTTGCAGCCATTTCTGAGAAATTTGGTTGCTGACGGTGACCAGCATCACTGAAATTTGGTTCCCACAGTATCTCTCTCTACGGAAAAAAAAAGTCCCCAGAATAAGATATGATACTCTTATGTGAACGCAGATACAATACTTTACAGCGTCCTTTGATGACTGAATATCTCAGAATTAACAAGCAAATTCAGTTGAACCTGCAACAAAATATAATCATCCTGATTAGTATCATCCTCTCCTGAAACTGCGCCTGCCTGGGAGATCGTTCACACTAACGTAAACTGATCGTGAGGTGTTGGTTAGGAGTAGTACTACAATCTATAATTCTCGAGCTAAACTAATGCGTTGAGCTTACTTAATTGGAGGCCATACAACTATGGATTATTGTAAAATGGGCCATTTGACTGCTAGCTAGTCATTGTCACTCAAGCTGTGAACACACATTAGTATTATTTTTTAATCACTGTAGGCTGGTGACGTGTTGGGACCAAAATGCTAGGACATCATGCGTAAATAATTGCAAAGATCCAATTTATTTTAATCAGAACGAGGATATGCATCTCCATTGACCGATACATGGATTAATTACGGTTAATCTTCTGGAAAGGCATCAAATCAAATGTTATTTTTTGAATGTCACATGCATGAACGTAGTACTGCAGGCCTGTCGGCCATGGACGCGCCGGGGAGAAGAGAAGACTTGCAATTTTCAGAATTCAGTATATGCTGCTGCAGAGCGGCTGCAAAATTGGATTTTTGTTTATTTGATCCGCAACTTAGCTAATCGGGTGGTTGACTTTGCATTGTTATTAACCAAAAATTTCAGGTTTGAATTCAATGTACTATAGTTCATCCGCTGACGTGCAGCCATGGATATCTGAAACATTAATGGAGAATGGAAAGGACAAGTTTGTTTTCCTGTTCATTCATTATTGTACTGCTCCATACTTATAAAGAAAGTCGTTTAGGACAATGTTTAAGTCAAACCTTGGGAATATAAATCATGAACAGCTCTTAAGTTGTTGAGTTTAAAAATGTAAAAATTATATATATAGATTTATCTTGAAAAATACTTTCATAAAAATATACATATATCACTTTTCAATAAATATTTTTATAGAAATAAGAAGTCAAGGTTGTGTTTGGAGACCGTGTCGCTGTCCTAAACGACTTTCTTTACGAGTATGGAGGGAGTATTAGACTTGCTTGGGGTATTGAAAAATCATGATCGAAACTTGCATCAATGCTGAGTACGAAAGGGCATATAGCCTAGTGGTTACAATGAGCTGAGTAGTACCCCAAGGTTCTGAGTTCAAATCTCATATGAAACGAATTTTAGATTGGATTGTTTGCGGGGCTAAGTTTCCTATTTTAATGGCCTTGTGTCAAAACGTGCTAAACTCTTTTCACGGGACATCCTAAGACTGAGTTTGAACGTGGTTGTGGGATGGGATTTTCGACTGCAAGAGAAATGAGATGAACCATTAACATATGATTAATTAAGTATTTGTTTTTATAAATCTAAAAATAATCTGTTTATTTGATTTTTTTAGAAACTTCTGTATGTAAGATTTTTATACGAAATGTGACGTTTAGCAGTTCGTTTAGCTGACCTAGCACTCAACCGTCATCGAGATCAACTGCTACAGTAACTTCAAGTAGGATTCGTAGTATATATAGCTAGCTACCATTGCGACAGTACAATTCCACGGTGCTACAGTGTTTGCTACAATAACAAGCTGCTGTTTTCTCTGCATTTGCAAGCGCATTGTACCATGCCCCTGTACGGTATTACTATGCATTGGGTTATTAGCATATGTACGTGCCTGAAGCCGGCCTAACTCAAATGGTAAGCCGTACTAAGATTACCAACCAGACAGACCCCTTTGTTGCGTGGAAATCTCGCAACACGCGTTCATCACGTAATTAAACATCAAAACGAAGACACGGGAGAGCACGACATTGACAACCAATACATGTACCGTGTGATTTCTCGTGGCATATGCAACAAGAAGCAGGCCAGAGTCGAGACAAGAGGCAGAGAGCGTGTTTTTTTTATATGAAAGCAACGAGAAAAAAAAAACTGCGCCAACCCAACCGAGGGAATGTTCCAAGGGTATATGCCGCTAAAAACCGTTGACGATGACTTGGAGTATTATTGGCCGACTGGCTGTGCCCTACCGGTGTATTTGGGATACTCCTCCGTCAACGTTTTTTTCTACCACTAAACGGTACGTCTTATTTGAAAAATTTTTTTTTAAAAGAATTATAATAATTAATGTTATATTAACATAGGGACTAATTATATTTATGTCACCATGTTTTTCATGAAAAATATTCTCTTCGTTTCAGGTTATAAAATGTTTTAACTTTGGTCATAGTCAAACTGCTTTAAATTTAACTAAGTTTATAGATAAATATATGAATATTTATATTAACAAATTATTTTTATAATAAATTTATCTTGGGTCAAAAATATTACTATTTTTCTTTATAAACTTAGTCAAACTTAAAACAATTTGACTTTTTATAACCTGAAATGGAGGGAGTAGTCAGCATATATTTATATTGAAGTCTCTAAATTACGTACATACGTAATTTATGTATACTAACAACGTAAGTTTTAAAATTATGTATGTAAGTTTTAAAATTATATATATGTAAGTTGAGATGATAGTGCAAATTCAATGGAAAACTAATGTATAACTAGCCGTCAGATTTTGTCAGTCACAGAATGTGACGACAACTTTGTAGCAAACCAGAAGAAAAGACGGAAGAGTGAAGCGGGGATACAGACGAATGTCATGACACATATGTGGATGTACATTGCGTGCATGCAAGCCCATTAGACACAGTGGCGAAGCCACCAGATGGTGAGGTATGGCGGCCGCCATACCTGCCCGCCGGCAGCGCCCCCCCCCCCCCCCCCACCCGACTGGAAGCAGTGGCGCAGCGGCAGCGGGAAGCGAAGACTCGAAGACTTCTTTTCATTCGTCTGCGCAACGGCCGGAGGAAGAAGAAAACGTTTCGTTTCTTTGTGGGCTGATGTTTGCTACTTTGCTGGGTCTATGTTTGCTGCCGATGTGGACAAGGAAGCAGGCCCATTGGCCCAACCGCCCAAGAATACTAGGAAGCGGACAACCGGGAGTCTGAGTGGGAATCGCAATCGCTTGTTGCCAACCGTCGTCGCGTCGCTTCAGTTTCAGTTCATCGCCTCATCGCATCGGCTGATCGCCTCCTCTCGTTGACAGTCGAATCGTCTCCTGTCGGGACACCGCCCGATCTCCGACTCCAGGTCCAGGACACCGCGGGACGCCGTTGCCACGCCGGATGCCGCCACCGTAATCACTCCAAATATCCACTTATTATCATTATTTTACAATATCTATATGTTAATGCATTGTACCATTATTTTATTATTTATGTGTGTTTTCTTATACAAACTAGAGTACTAGACTAGTACTTAGTCCGTAGTAAGTTCGTCATAGGTGAATTTTTATCCTGGCTTTACCACTGGCATTAGTAGACAGCACGCGCATATACAAGCTCATCAAACAATTCTAATCTAACTGAAATTAGTCACAAATTATAGCAACGGATCTTAGCAATTCGTTAATCATATGTTAATTACTTATCTCGTTACCTATGCGGCCAATAAACACAGCCCAAGAGAGGTGAGTAGCTGTTTGGTGGTGTACAGATAAGTATATTAATTATATTCAAGGCGACGACTGGGATTCAATGATCATATTTAAGGCCCCCAGCTATCCTGAGCTGTGGTTTTGTTATATTTGAGAAATTAATTTATACTCTAGTTTGATTGGACGCTAATTAAATAATTGCTAGTGATTTGTATCAACGAGGAGTCACACTGGGAATATTTGTGATCGACTGCTTTGTCGGCTAACAGTTGTATTGCTTCTCGAATCAAATCGAGTTTTGATTGATTATAGGGTTATGAGATGAACTGACGGACAAAATTTGTACGAGTATCTTTCATATCACTGTAGTTCAAATACGTTTGCGCATATTAAGAACTTTCTGCAATTGCAAATATCTCTGTTGTCTTGTTGTGATTCCCACATCCCACCGGTCTTCCCCATCTTCTTCGGCAGTTTCCTCCGCTATCGGACAGTATATAACCCTGCCTCCCAACCAGGTTCACACGCCCCCGCTGCCAATCGTGTCTGTCGCCATTCAGCATAACCAACTAATAGCTCTAATTCATTTATAACCAATCTAATAACTCATTCATATAATAATTACCCATAAGCATATACTACATCGTTAATATATGGTCCTATCTCTCATACACGCACAACATATTAGAGTCTGTGCTGCAGCTGGCTACAAATTTATAGCCTGCTTACCTTCTCTCTTTTCTCTTCTCCACATGTGCTTACAGGTGATTTGTATCGTGCTATTGTACTTGCTCTAACCCGACACCACCACCGTATCAATGCTCGCCCAAGTCAGCTACCTATCACCGGTTCGCCATTGTTCGTTGCGATACAATCCTACAGAACACACCCCCCCCCCCCCCAAAAAAAAACTGCGTTCATAAATACAGGTATTTTGAGTTTTGTAGACAAATATAAAAATTCCTAGAGTGTTATTTATCCTATCAATCACTTCCCTTTCAAACACACTTCTCATTTCTTATATAATGAGGGACATCAAAGTATTTTTTTCCACAATTTTGCGCTTAGTTTTTTTTGCTACTAGTTAGTACAAAAGTTTTCTATATATGAGTTTATTTAAAAATTTAAATAAATTATTTTTAAGTTTATGATAATTAATACTTAGAGAAATACTATACAACGGTATACCATACCTACGGGATATCATGTCTGGTACCGGAGGTAACAGATCGAATACCTACATTACCATGCTGACGTCAGCATGATACATCGGTACAAGATCTGGTACCTACATGGTATCATCTCTAATACTAGAGGTACTAGAGATGATATGTAAGTACCAGATTTGATACCTATGGTGTATTATGTCCAAGGTTCAAAATTCCGAAATTTCGATCATATCGAGCCCCATATGATATTATTTGAGCCGAATTTTTTTTCTTTTTTTGTAAATTTGGTAATATTTTGATCAAATTTGACTAAAGTTTGTTCAAACTTTCAGAAATTTCAGACCAAAACTTCAGTATATCGGCATCCTCCGATAGAAACATCCAAACCGAAAATTAAACCCTAATCATGTCTAGTACAAATGTATTAGATCCGATACTTATGGTACCATACTAACATCATCATGGTACCCGCGGGGTATCATGTTTGATACCGAAGGTACCATATCCGCTATCTACAATATTGTGCCTATCTGGTACCTGCAATATTATGCTGACATCATTACACATTAGTTATTCTGTTCCAACAGTATACCATTCTATAGTCTCTCTCTAATACTTAATTAATTATGTGCTAATTACTCGTCTCGTTTCGCAAGACACGGTAAGCTAAGCCCCATCTTTTCGTTTGAATGCAGTCTTTATCTTGGCTAAATAATATAGAAATACTTATTCGTGGATGGAGGGAGTATTATATAAGTTGTTGTAGCAAGTGTGACAAACTGGCATTGTCCTCTTTTGACCGTATTCGTGATTGTTTCTGTTGGTTTCTAGCGTGCTTGCAGTGAAATCTACCATGCTGTTGGTTGGTCTCTTGGTTAGGAAATTGTTGAGAAAGCCCCAATTGAGGAACCCAGTTATTCAATTAGTAGTCAAGATGACCTAATAAACTCTAAAAACTATAAGATCCAATTTTTAAAGATTCATAAATAATAGTGATAGATCGAGCAAGAAAATAAAAAATAAAGAAGGATATGACGGAAGTAAGGGGTAGTAATTGGTATGACTTTTAAAAACTATTTAATTAGAAATATAGGAATGATAAGGTTTGGTCTTTCAAAGTTTTAAGACAACAAGATAGCTATTTAATAAATTTTAAGTAAAATCATACTGAAAAATATATGATTTTGTTTGGGTGCTAGCCGTGCAATTGCGCGGGCCACCAAGCTAGTTATATTATTAAAACAGCTTTAAAAGGAGGCACCACGTTCGCTGTGAGGGCTAAAAATTCCCATATTAATCGGAGAAAAAGAAAAAAAGAAAAAGGAGAGTCCAAGTAGAAGCGCAGTTTAAAAATAGCTGAAATTCGGAATTAAAAATAAGCAAAATTGAAAGAAGTTTCCATATAAGAACCCAATACGAAATTAATCAAAATTCAAAATAAAATCCAAAACTAGAAAAGGAAAGGAGAGTCCAAGTAGGAATACAATTTAAAAATAGCTGAAATTCGGAATTAAAAATAAGGAATATCGAAATAAGTTTCCATATAAGAACCCAATACGAGATTAATCAAAATTCGAAATAAAAATAAAATAAAATCCAAAATTAGAAGAGGAAATGAGAGTACAAGTAGGAATACTATTTAAAAATAGCTGAAATTCGGAATTAAAAATAAGGAATATGAAAAGAAGAGTCCATATAAGAACCCAATACGAGATTAATTAAAATTCGGAATAAAAATAAATAATCCGAAATTAGCAAAATAAAATAAAAGAAGAGTTCAAGTAGGAATACAATTTAAAATTAGCTGAAATTCGGAATTAAAAATAAGTAATATTGAAAGAAGAATCCATATAAGATCCCAATACGAGATTAATTAAAATTTAGAATAAAAATAAAATAATATCTAAATTTAGAAAAATTAAAAGAGAGTTCAAGTAGGAATACAATTTTGAAACAACTGAAATTTAAAATAAATAATAAAAACATTAAAATAACACAATACGATATAAACTAATTTTTTTAAAAAATATTCTGAAATTAGAAAAAGAAAAATAAGATTTCAATTAGGAATACAATTTATACATAACTAAAATTTGTGATAAAAATAAAGATTATTGAAAGAAAAAACCATCTAAAACACATGGCGAGATAAATTAAGTAACATACCTATAAAGGAGTAGAGTGGTGGCGGTTGATACGAGATATAAAAGTTGTTAATAAAACACCCAATAGAATCCTAATGACGATTAAAAGGAGGGATATCAGGCAGGCCGTGAAGCAAACGAGTAAGGCGGTTGCCGGGACTTCTAGAAAGTAAAAAAATAAAAACAAACCCCATTGAATATGACAATAAAAAGGAGAAGCAGTGGGCGGGGTGTATAAGAGTATAGTTGCAGAGCCGCCGATGGTTGATAGGACTTTTAGAAAATAAAAAATAAATTCCAACGATAGTTATATATGTTCGACTTTTAGAATCACAATGACAATAAAGAGTTGGCGGCAGACGGGCTGTAGAGTGGCATAGTGGCATCGTTTGATGGGACTTCTAAAAATTATAAAAAATGAAACTACAAGTCTAATTTTTAAAGGTTTGGAACTTCTAAACAGTAAAGAAAAAACCAATAATAATCATGTTCGATTTTAAAATCTCAATGACAATAAAGAAGGGAGACAGCAGGCGAGTTGTAGAGGAGTACAATAGCAAAGCTGCTAACGGTTTGGCGGGACTTCTAGAAAGTAAAAAAATGAACCTAAACGATAATTATGTTCGATTTTTAAAATATCAATGACAACAAAGAGAAGAGACAGTGGACGGGCCGTAGAGAGTATAATGGCAACGTTTGACGGAACATCTAGAATAATAAAAATAAAACCTAACGTGACAATAAACTCTAAAAACTATAAAATCCAATTTTTAAAGGTTCCAAGAAGAATGAATAGAAATAGTGGTAGATCGAGCAAGCAAATAAACAAGGAGATGACATAAGGGGTAGCAACTGGTGTGACTTTTAAAAAACTATATAATTAGAAACACGAGGATGATAAGGTTTGGTCTTTCAAAGTCTCAGGATAATGAGATAGCTAGATAGCTATTTAATAAATTTTAAGTAAAATCATACTTAAAAAATATATGATTTTGTTTAGGTGCTAGCCGCGCAATTGAGCGGGGCACCCAGCTAGTTTGAGTAAAAACACCTTGGTTGAGTATGGTATTCTAGCGAAGTCCATTTAAGTTATGGTATTTGAGCGAATCCCATCTTATGCAATTGTAGATATGTAATTTTCTCCACCATGTGTGTCATATCTGAGGTCGGGCTAGTGCCGAACTACTGATGATGCTGCAAGATAGCCTACACTTGGCCTCCTGGCCTTGTTGTTGTTGACATCATCTTTCCCTCTTCATCAATTAACAAGTTACTCCTGCGTTTATTCAGTCCATCTCCGACTAGGCCATTGGGTGATTTGGGCCTAGCCTTGGACTTTCTCTAAGTTTGACACCGGTTAAATAGCTCTTCTATCCTTCCTCCCTAATGCTGCCCATCAAACAAAATCAATGGTCTAAATTAGCTCCATTTTATTGTTTCTAGAGTTCAAGATTGCATACATGGCACCACTCACGGTATTCTAAGTCATCTCCCTCCATGTCAAATGAAGGTTGAAGAAGACATTGTGGACTATGAACCTACTCCCTATGATTCAAATGACTTTGTTGCCCTTCATTTATATTACGTCGGGAAAGTTGAATGACTTATTTATTTGTGAGAGGGATATCATTAGTTTGGTAAAATCTAAACAGAGAGGCCTCTCTGTTTAGTCTTAACGGGAGACAGTATAGAAAGCCTACACAGCAGAGAAAGCCTACACATCTATACGGGAGATAACAGACAAACGCCTACACATCTATATAGACATGCATTTCTTTTTACCCTTCTTATAAAATTTTCTCCAAAATTACTTACCCGATATACAATCCGATTACACCATTGTGTTCGTTATAATTAAATCTTTACAACAAGATCTTACATGATTATATTGTGACGAAAAAATATTTATGTTTGTAAATTACTTTTATTATATACGTAAGTTACTTTTATCATATATATAAATTACTTTTAGATTTAACTAAGTTACTTCTTATACATTTATAATGCTCTAAATTGATTATTTGTATTATTGGTTTTAGTCAATTCTATAATTTGTGGACTTTAAATTTAATTTTTCGATAGACCATATTTTCTTTTCTGCAACAAATTTACTTCTAATGTTGTAACAATTTACTTGCATTTTATGCTAAATTACTTTTATGATTTATGTAAATTATTATTTCTACTACAGAGAGTTAGATGTACTTCTATTACATAACTAAGTTACTTCTGTTGCATATAATTACTTCTACTACAGAAACTTATTTCTATTGCATAGCTAAGTTACTTCTATTGTAAAGCTAAGTTACTTCTGCAATTTAAATACATTACTTTTAAATTAATAAAATATTTGAATATATATCCAATATGGATCTTGCATTGTCACATATTTTATGTAGAGTATAATGATGCAAATAGATCTTAAAAATAATACGTGATTTAAAATATATAAGTTATTAAAGAGCTTAAATCACATATATGACAAAAATAACTTACATATATAATAAAAGTAACTTACATATATAATAAAAGTAATTTACAACATATATATTTTTTATCGGAATATAATCATGTAAGATCTTGTTGTAAAGATTTAGTTGCAACGAACACAACGGTATAATCGTATTATAAATCGGATAAGTATTTTAAGAGAAACTACTCTAAAAAGAAAAAAAAATACATAGATATTGAGTGTACTAGTAGCTTCTTTTGGAAAGAAGGGTGTCTCTCTTTAGCACTATCCAGCTAGCACTTTCGGTGTAGTGTAGTTGTGTCCAATCTATTTACCAAGGACAAACAAGAAAGAACAGTTAAAAGAATCACCTAGAAATTCTAAAATTACTTATACTTGGTAAAGAGCAGGGTTCGCAACCCAACGGAAGCCGATTAGTTTTCGTGGTTAATGGATGTTTCAACGTGGCTCAAAATCAATTTTCTGTTGGATTTCAAATATTTTTGACAAATTTAAATGTCAAACAGCAAATTTGACCAAAATTTAGTTGGAATGATACCGACCGGGCTCAAAATCGGTGGTCAATCGGTAATGCAGCCCCTGGTAAAGAGTAGAGAAAACTAGAGCGGCTTTAGGATCGGAGAGAGAGTATAAAATGATTATAAAACTGGAAAAGAAAAAAAAAGCATCTCGTAGGGCAGTGAGGATGCTGCGACATTTTCGGAATAAGTTTATCTGACGTCTCTTAACTTATTAACGAATCCGATTTTCGTCCTTCAAACCAAAAACCAGATATAATAGGTCCTTCAACTATTAAAACCAGTGCAATATAGATCTCATGACGGTTTGGACAGTGGTTTTAACTGACGTGGCGTCTACGTGGCATATATGAAGTAAAATTTAACAATTTAAAGATTAAAACAAAATATGTGGACCCACCTGTCAGTAAAATAATCAGATTAAAAATAGTGGAACCCACGTATCAGTGGCCCCACCTCCTCCACCGCATTCTCTCTCTTCTTTATCACCTTCCCTCCTCCTTTTCAAGAAAATTGACATTGTGCCATCCTCAAAAGTGGGTTTCGCCCAAATGCCACGCTGGGAGTGGGCTTCGTTAAAATGCCACTTTCAACACATAGTTACACGCTAAAATACTATCTCGGACCAAATTACCCTCCTCTCATCTTCTTCCTCCCTCCTTCACCATGAGCTCTCGCCGGCGGCCACCATCCGCCTTCGCGCGAGCTCTCCTCCATGGAGAACAACAGGCCACAGGCCCCTGCGGGGACCCCTCCCATGGCTCCCCTCCCCGTGCCCCCTCCCATCGCCCCCATCCCAGCCCCGCCCTCCGCGAGCCCCCACACCCGTTCCGGCCGCCGCCGCCGTCGCCTCCACCTCCGATGACCACCGCGCCGCGCCTTTGCCATGGCCATGCCCACCAACGATTCCGCCGTGCTGGCGCGCCTCCGCCGCCTGGAAGAACGGGAGTGGCTGGGACGGCGGGTTGGCACGAAAGAAGGAGACCGCTGACGTCGGCGTCGGCGGCGCGGATGGCGTGGAGCGTGACCACAGGGTCGTCGGTTGGGGACGGTCGAGGCGGGGAGGAAGGGGAGCGGAGGTGGAGACGGATGAGGTGGGCGCGGCAGAGGCGAGCCGGCGAGGCATCCCTTGTCAGAGGTGGAAGAAGATAGTAACAGGGGTATTTTTTGTCCGTTCGGGCATTATAGCGTGTAGTTTTCGATTAAAAGTGGCATTTTAAAAAAGCCCACTCTCAGCGTGGCATTTAGGCGGAACTCACTTTTGAGCATGGCACAATATCAATTTTCTCCTCCTTTTCCCGTCTTCCCCCTTCTTCCCCAGATGCGGCTGGCACGCCAGTGAGTGAGAGCGGAAGCGTGGCAGAACCGTCGTCGTAGAAAGAAGCGGCGGTGATGGAGTAGAGGGGATGGAAACGGGGGAGCTCGACCGCGGCGGAGGAGGCGAAGCGGATAGGATGGGCGGTGAGTCTCCATGGTTTCCTGCGACGCTGGCGGCCACATCCCCTTCACGTCGCGGCGACAGAGCAGATCGGAGGGGATGGAAACGGGAGCGATCGACCGCAGCAAAGGCGTCGGAAGGGATGGGTTGTGGGCAACGATGAGTAGTCTCCGTGGCTTCTCGCGACTCCGGTGGCCGCATCTGTTTCACGTGGCAACGACGAACTGCTTGAAGTTGAAACAGAGAGGAATGCGGGTGCCGGCCGGCCTTGCTTGTCCCTGTGCATCCATATCGAGATATAGCTAGCTACTCTAGTAACTGCACGCACTCACGCGACCATGCATCCAATTTAAGAGAACACTACTATGAATAAACAGGAGGCAACGAGGAGCGCTGTTGCGGGTTCTGGAGCTGGACACGCTGCTGAGGGCGCGGAGAGGTCGGAGGAGACCCAAACGGAGGCCGGTGGTGAGGCATCGGAAGGGGCAGTCGACACGGGGTCCGTGGCTCCGCGCGGGGAGAGGCAGTCGCCGCCGCCGGCGAGGACGGGGGCTCCTGTCCTCCCCAGCGCCGGCAGCCCCGCCGGCCTCCCCGCCTCGTCCCTCTCTGCGCGCTCGCTGGTGTAGTGTGGAGAGTGGAGACTGGAGAGAGGAGAGAACACCGGTGGAGAGAGAAGACAGATGTTGGGAGGATAAGGTGGAGGAAGTGGGGCCCACTGATATGTGGGTCCCACTATTTTCTTTTACTGATATATGGGCCTCACCTATTTTCTTTAAAATATCGGATCTGTTTAGATAGTAGCTACCAAAATGTTGGCAAGATAATAATATTGCTATCTTGCCAAAATTTAAGCAGGATTTCTTATAGACATAACTACACCGAGAGTGCTAACGGATACTGGATAGTGCTAAAGAGAGACACCCTTCTTTCCAAAAAAGCTACCAGTACACTCAATATCTATGTATTTTTTTCTTCTTAGAGTCATCCGATTTATAATCCGATAACACCGTTGTGTTCGTCACAATTAAATCTTTACAACAAGATCTTACATGATTATATTTTGATGAAAAAATATAAATTACTTTTATGATATGTCTAAATTACTACTAGATTTTACTAAGTTATTTCTTAGACATATAAAAGTAAATTCAGTAAAGCTTAAAAGTAATTTACATATATTATAGAAGTAACTTATAAGTAACTTTCGTTTAGAACTATATTTAGATTCATTAACATCTATATGAATATAGGTAATGATAAAATGACTTACATTATAAAACGGGGGGAGTAACTCTCTATAGTAGAAATAATTATATTGTGAGTGAGCTGAAATAAGAAACTATGTAGAGTAAATTCGCAAGTAAAGTGTAGAGGAGAGTTATAAAGTCCACAAAATATAGAATTAACTAAAACAATAATAAAAATAATCAACTTAGAGCATTATGAATGTATAGAAGTAATTTAGACAAATCTAAAAGTAACTTATATATACGATAAAAGTAACTTACGTATATAATAAAAGTAATTTAGAAATATAAATATTTTTTCATCGTAATATAATCATGTAAGATCTTGTTGTAAAGATTTAATTGCAACGAACGTAATGGTGTAATCAGATTGTAGATCGGATAAGTAATTTGAGAGAAAATTCTATAAAAAGAAAAAAAAATAGACATGCATTGTGTGCACTAGTAACAATTGGACCTTTTCTCACATAGCTGTACTAGCAGCACAGGACCTTCTCTCACGTACCAGTAGCACTGGACCTTCTCTGATGAATGAGTGCGTCGCTCTTTAACACTAAATCGAGAGCGCTCTCGGTTTAGATTTTGCGATTTCTTATGTATTTACTAAATTTGGCAACAAATCAAACATAGATACTTTTTTTGGCAACTTTATAAAAAAAATGGTATGAAAAAATGGTATGGTTAAAAATGACATCAATCTGAACAGCCCCTTCAATTTTGCTTTTTTTTATCAAGCTGCCATATAAGCTCCACGTCAATGCCACGTAGGACAAAGAGCTAGTCAAATGATCCATATAGGCCACGCGATTAACGGAAAGGGCCCATATGAAAAGCCCATAATCATATAACAAAGGAATAAGTTCATTTTGGGTCCCTCTATTTGTTGCCCAGTCCGATTTTTGTCCTTTGACAGTAAAATCGGGTACGACCCGTCCTCCAACTTAAAAACCAGGCAAACGTGGTCCCTCGACGGTTTTGAAGGCGGTATTGGTTGACATGGCGCCTACGTGGCTTGTTTGACTAGGTCTCTGTCCCACGTGGCGCTTACGTGGCAATTATATCTTTTTTTTAAAAAAACTGTGGGCCCGCCTATCAGCTACGCACAAAAGAATAATTTTAAAATAGCAGGGCCATATATTCGCGACAATAAAATAAATATGGTGGGGCCCACGTGGGCCCCACATATCATTCCCTTTCTCCCTCTTCTTCCTCGTTGCGTCTTCTGACACGTGGGCGCGCCGCGCCACTCAACCACCAGCACGCGGCCGCCGCCAGGACCGGCTAGCGTCGCGGCGACTGGGCACCCCGCCGCCGCCGCCCACGGCTGTGCTGCCCGTCGTCTTCGTCGACGGCGACCAGACCGTCGACCTCGGCACCGTCACCATCCAGCCTTTCCTCGGCGTCCGCAAGCTGCGGGTCGTCGTCGCTGACCGGGTGGGCCTCGCACGGCAGCAGATCTTGGCCTCGCTCGCGCGCCCACGCCGCGCGCGCCGCGTCCCCCTCGAGGAGGGGACCGACCTCACCGCCGCCGTCGCGCATGAGTGCTCAGGCTTCTACGTCCTTGCCATCCTCCGCCGCAAGCGCCGCGGCGGTCGCTCCCGCCGTCCTCGTCGTCCTCCGCTGCTCCCGCTCCCGCCGTGCTCATCGCCATCTTCCAGGGTGCCGCCGCGCTGCTCGCCTTCACGCGGACCGGCGACTTCCTCGCCGAGCTGCAGTCCTACGACCGGGAGGACGGCGAGGTCATCCTCAAGCTCGTCAGCTGCCTCGGCGCCGCCATCTTCGTGCTCGAGTGGGCCGCGCTCTGCCCTCCTTCGACGCGAGCAAATCTGTGCCTCAGTATGTCCATTACTGGGGAAGATTCACCTCGCGTGCAGTGGCATGCGTCGGCAACGGCTGCACCCACTTCTGGGTGTAGAGCATTGCGTTGCTTCAGAGGAGGTGCGCACTTGGATTTTTCTTGGGCTTAGCGGGGGCGTCGGCCTGGCAGGGGATGAACACGCCGGTGTTCGTGCGTTCCGGTTTGCCTCCTGGAGGGCTGAGGAACACGGCGCGCATGCCGGCCGCAGACGACGCCTGCTGGTGGGACTTCTGCAGCGGCGGCCAGCCGGACGAGTTCAGACCAAGCGGCACGCGGCACTGGCGCGGTGCGTGCCCCACGTCGCCGCTGCTGCCGCGGCGAGCTGCTGCTCTCGTTGTTGCTTCAACAGCTGCCTCTGCTTCAGGAGGTGGAACTGGAAACAGACGAAGAAGAACAAAACATCAGAACAGTCACAAAATCAATCAAACAGCAAGGCGCAAGACATGGACCAGGTGATTCATGGCGGAGAAACTTACATGAGCGACTTGAACCTGGCATTGGGTGAGCATATTCCGTATTTCCGTTGCTCCCGCGCCCGCCGTACTCACCGCCATCTTCCAGGGCGCCGCCGCGCTGCTTGCCTTCACGCGGGCCGGCGACTTCCTCGCCGAGCTGCGGTCCTACGTCCGGGAGGAGGACGGCGAGGTCATCCTCAAGCTCGTCGGCGGCCTCGGCGCCGCCATCTTCGTGCTCGAGTGGGCCGCGCTCCGCCGTCCTCCGCCGCGAGCGCCGCGGCGGCCGCTTCCGTCGTCCTACGCTGCGAGGACCACTGGGTGCGTGCACGACGTGGTAAAAAAAAAGAGGAGAAACGTGGTCAGCGCGCCACGTAGGTTGGTCAATGCGCCACGTAAGTCGAAACTGCCCTCCATACTGTCATATACCACATTTGCCCGGTTTTTTAAGCTGGGGACGGTTGGTACCGGTTTTGCGGTCAAGGGACGAGGCGACAAATAGAGGAACCCAATGTAAACTTATTCCTATAACAAAGGCCTAACAGGGCCCATGATCCAACAGCAGCACGGCCCACGTACTATCGACCACCCAAAAGAGAAGTGAAAAACAACAAAATTGCCGCGGTTAGAACACGGGAAGAAGAGTCAAATAGCTCGATTTTTTTCTACGGAGTTTTTTTTTTCCGGGTGAGTCAAATAGCTTAATGTGGGCCCGTTGACGTCGTCCCTTGACTCGTGTGGACAAACACTGGGTATTTTTCAATCATTCTCGTCATCATATCCATCTACGCGCAGCCTACACATATATCTTTTTTTTTTGTGTGTGTTCTGAATTAATGAAAGAAATAATGCATAATCAAGTTAATTAATTTTTCATGAAAATTGGATTCGCATGTGATTATGTACATATCTGTGCTAGCTCCGAACAAAAGTACAAAACATGAAGTTATATGTATATATAACGTCTCTCGATTCTGTGTTCTCATCATTGTTCCCCCAAAAAAAAAAGATAAACTTAGAGAGGCCATATTAATTTCTAGGAACTGGGAATTTCATTAAGCAATGCACGTATAAAATATCCCGAAATCAGGGAGGTAGGAGGGATGACGTGGATTATCAATCGTCCACATTTACAAATATACCAGAAGAAATATCATTTTTCTGAGCAAAAATATGGATCATACGCAATATTTACTTATTAATTAATTATAAACTATTCGAATTAGCTAGTTTAATAAAGAGTGTTATTTAACATGTCGATGGAGTCATCTTAAAAATTATTCCCATCCATGTATATATATATATATATATTTTGCGGGGCATGTATATATATTTTTAACTATTTTGTCAGATAAACGAGACATATAACCTATGTAAGTATGTGATCATATCCAAACTGGACTATTTGGCATCTGTTTGAATTAATGGCGCACAAGTGGACGTGTGTGAAGGTGGTGTGTATTAAGATATTTAGAGGGTGTTGGACTCTGCGGCACTGTTATAGGCAACTCAATAGGTTGAAATTGGAGTAATTCATACTCGCCTAATTAAGTAATGAGTTGGTTTTGTTTGCTATACTCGCCTTTACGCTCAAATTTCACTTCTTATATTGATTATATTCTCAAACCAAGCTACTAGCTAGCTTGTACTTCAATTATTCTTTTTTTAAAAAAAAAGACTGAAAATTATAAGCATGGAGTGGATTTGAATGAGACCAAATTAGGCCACCAGAATATAATGCACAAGAAATATCTCAAAACTCGTGCTCGATCTGCTAGATTTAACGTATGTGCGATGAGACAGAGCCATAGCAATTAATTAATCCAAGGAAAAACATAACAATATATATAGTATATTATCACTAATGCATGCTGTACATATTATATTGTATAAAATCCAAAATGGAACACATGACATGAAATGTTGGATTTGCCATTGCCTCTTTATAACTTTACAAAATCTCGTATGAACAAAATCTCGTTGTGATCCGCAGATTCCATTCATGGTAGGCACAATGGCCATCTGTACCCTTACTAGTTTTTTTGCCCTCCTCTTCATGTACAAGTGTACAACCAGAATACCAGATGCTGCAAGCATGCAATCCAACACTCCTGCGTATATACTGCTGTGTATAACATTGTCTTGTGCTGCTTCAAATGTACGTGTGCTTTCATCAGGAACGCGTGCTGTACGCGTGTCGAAGTAATGTGGCTTTTGTTCTAGGAAACCAAACGGAAGCATTTTTATTCCGTATTTAGTATATACTAGTAACAAACCCATGCATTATTAATTACAACGGACCCATAACACTGGGAATAGGCTAGTATTTATATATATATTCTCTTAGCGCGCTCCGCGCGTAAGGTGGGAGGAGATTTTTGACGGAAGGAGCACGACTCGGATTTTATAGCGGTAGAGATATGTATGACCATTAATTAATTAGATGGTGCACTGGTATTTTTCCTTGAAATAAAAACGGTGCACCTATATATATGTGTACATGTGTTTACTTTTGAACTTTAATTAATTTGTAGATGCAAAATAATATTTCAACATATATTGTTGTATTTTTATATCCATGTGCGACCATGTTGAATATATAATGGTCTTTTTTTGCTTATATAGATATGCATATATATGTGTATAAGTGTATTTATTATATGGTTGTTTAATTAGGTCATTTGTTCTTGTGCATGCATGCATGCATGCAAGAAACAAGATGCCTCTGATCTTGATCTTGATCATTTACCACGGTACTTCTCGTCGTCGAGGAGATCGTCAAGCACCTTGTCGTCGAGGTACTCGAACTCGATCTTGTCGCCGGCGCCGCGGCCGCCGCCGCCCCTGCCGCCCTGCGCGGAGGATGATGACGACCCGGAAGCGCCGCCGGCTCCTCCACCCCTGCAGGCGCCGGCGGCGGCCGGGAAGTTGAGCACGGCGGCGGCGCCGCGCTGGGCGTACGCCGCGCGGTCGTAGGCACGCGCCGCCTCCTCGGCGGTGTCGAAGGTGCCGAGCCAGACGCGCGCCCCGCCGCGCTCCGGGTCGCGGATCTCCGCCGCGAACTTGCCCCACGGCCGCCTCCTCACGCCGCGGTACTTGGTCGCCGTGTCCTTGCTCCGGTCGTCCTCCATGGCAGCGATCGATCGATCGATCGAGAGGAAGACGAAGATAGATCAAGAGCTTGGTAATTCGTAGCTAGCTAGCTCTGCTTGCTTTGATGATGAGTGTGTGTGTGGCAGTAGCTTGGAGATCACTCGGCTATTTATAGAGGCGATGGCGTACGTACGTATACGTACATATATGTTGGCATACGGTACGTATACGTACGTACGTACATCGGTGTCTCTGCTGCATGCATGTATGTTGACTCGTTAGTAGTATACTGTGTACGTCGCCTCTACGTATACGTATATAAGTACATCGAATATATGGAGACAGGAATGTGTTCAGACAGTAAAGTAGAAAAATAAAACGGTCGTCGATCAGCTTTCCGCGCGCTAAGGAACAAATTAACTGAAATGCATGCATTTACCCTGCAAATTGGAAGTGGATTTTTTTTCCCTCGAGGGAACATTCCCTCCTTTTGTGTATGTCGTGTAAAAAGTTATTAAAAAAATTTAAAAAATTTATCAAGATAGATCAATATATGATATATTTTTTCGCAAACATGCTAGTTAAAATTCAGCTTATAAAATTCAAAACAAAAATAATAAATTTGACCATAAAATGTTTGTGGAGCAACATATCACATATTTATCTATCCTACTAATTTTTTAAGTTTTTTCGATGACTTTTTAAGTGCCATGTAAAAATAAGGGGATATTCCCTTAAGGATGAGTTGAGTTTTCCCTGCAAATTAACAGAAGTAGAGGAAGAGGAAGAAGAAATTAAAGTGCATATGCGTTTGAGTCTTGCTAAGGTCATGCTCTGACAGAAACCTAGAGTAGGCAATTGGCAACGACAATTGGCCCCTTTTTTCCTGTTGTGTGGAAGATACACGCACCCGCAGTAACGCACCTCTCGTTGTGTCTACTCTAGCGGTAAAATTAGGTGTTTTTTTTCACTACTACGAAAATACTCTCCGGCTCTTTTCTATTTGAGGTTGGTTAGTGCAAAACAGAACTAACTAACGTCAAACAAATAAACATGGAGGGAGTATTAATTTCTATAGACAACTGAAAAATACACTTGTAGAAATAGTTTGGTCAACCACCTGCAATAAAAATATATGCGGAAACAATGCATTTTGATATGAGAAAATGTGCCGCCTGTGGAAACATTTTCCACAGGCAACCGGCTTAACATGACTGCCCCGTGAAAATAATTTACACGTGCAACCTTACTAAGGTGATTACCTGTGAAAATATATTTCACAGGCAGTTGACTTTAAGTCAGCTGTATTTGGAATATGATTTCAGAGGCTAGCCCTATTATGGCCATTTCTGGAAATACGTTTACACAGATTTAAGCTCAACCTAATGATGAACAATAAGCAATTCACTTATATTTCAACAACTTGGTAGGATAGATGGGCACAACTTCATCGACGTTGAACAGACGAATGACAATGGGAAGCTAGCTAGCCTAAAAGGTGGAGAGTGGTAGCAAAAGGGTCAAGGTGACACGCCTTAGATAGCAATGGTACTATTCCTCCCTACGTAATATCCACATATAGCTCCCACGCTCCCATATATTCACCACCCATATACTGTTCATCTCATGTCTGAGGCGTGACACCGTGATCCCTTTGCTACCACTTTTTAATAGAAGATATGTGGATATGTTATTATTATATATGAGTTGGATGGACAAGGTTTGAACTAAAAATCCTCGGATCAATACTCATGCGAGCTAAAAAAATGAGCAAATGTCACAAAACTGCAGATATTATGATCCAAGTTACACAAAACCACCTGGGTTTTGATGTGTAGCATATAATTCCAGGTATATTACAGTAAAAAAAATTTCACAAAACCACATCAATATATCAAAGTAAAAACCTACTTAAACTTACATATAGCTAGAACTGGTATATGATGGGCTAAGGAAGTTATAAATTTGATGTGTAACTTTAGGACTCACGGGAATGATGAATCAAAGAACAATTAATCACACAATATTACCAAATACCCGAGGCTATATGTCATGTGTCAAAAACCCCTATGATTTTATGCAACTTGAACTATAACAAATTCATTTTTTTTTGAACTTTGCCAAAGAAAAATGATAATAAAATAATATCTAGGTTTAGTCATCATCACTTTTTTTTTCTTTTCTTGAGTTCTTTTTCTTTTCTATAGAGGACAACTACACATACACCACCCTCACACCATGCACACAAATAGTACTGTTGGGATAGTAATACAGATACCAGAAGAAGAATAGAAAGCTACAAACCACACCTTATCAAGCGTTTGAATGTACATGCGTGTGTGAATGTGCACTATAATAGCACACCATCTGAATCCTAGGGATTGAGCACTCTCACTGAACCACCAACAAGCCACTACCAGATATATATTACGGGAAACCCTTTTCATCCCTTAGGCCTCGTTCGGTTATTCCGGAAGAGGGTGGGATTCGACATGATTGAGGAGAAATAATTTCACACCATAAAAGGTGTGGAATAAATCCCTCCGAATCCCCTCAATCCTTTTGTAGGAGGGATTAACCGAACAAGGCCTTCAAGGAATATCTCCCTTCCTTTTTTATGGCATTAAGATATGTCACTTAAAAAAATTGAGAAAAATGATATGATAAATCAATATGGGATATGTTATTCCACAAACATGCAAATTCAACATATACAACTACTGTTTATAGTCAAATTAGTTATTTTTGTTTCTATTTATCAAAGTTGAATTTAAAATTGCATGTTTGCGGAATGATATAGCACATATTGATCTGTATTGTCAACCTTTTTAAATCATATTTTGGATGACGTGCACAAAATAAAAGGATATTCACACTTGAGAGATGAAAATCCACCTCTTTATTACTTATGTACTTATAGTACAATGTATAAAGGTTAGCCAAATTTTAGGCATAAACTATATATAGTTGACCATCATCATCATGCATGGTCCTTTTTTTATACTCCATATTTTTTTATGGGCAACAATTAAGTAGTATGTACATAGTGTGGTCATTTTCAGTCGTTCTCCAACAATGAAACACAAACTACACACTTTGCACTTTAATTAACACCTCTTTTGTCCGCATGGATACAACACGCACAGCAATATAATGCATGCATTCATGCCGGCCGGCTGGACACGCCCCTTTCTGCCTTGATGCCATGGTAGAGACGTCGTCTGCCTTCAGTGTTGTCGCCATGGATGGGCGTATGATCTCTTTTTGACCAACATTGGACGTGTGAAGAAGGACGGTTGGTCTATCGATCTCTCAACCGAACAGAATCTACAGCTTGGGAACGTACGGTCAGTCTGAGATATCAATGGTGCATGTGGCAGCATGCCTACCTTGTTGTTCCCCCCCCCCTTTTTTTTTTTTTAGAAAATGACCTTCTGCTTAGATGAATGACGGACCTCTACCCAAATTATATTTATTTCAGGGAAAACGTACAACAGTCTGAAGACGATAAGCTCAACACATTCACCCGCGAGATTCGTATTCAAAACCATTAATGCTGCTCCCACGTACGGGTACACAATACAAATATATATATATATATATATATATATATATATATATATATATATATATATATATATATATATATATATATATATATATATATATATATATATATATATATATATATATATATATATATATATATATATATATTAATAGAAAGCTAAATGAGCCACTTGTTCTCTATGAGGATATAGAAATTAGAGCAAAAACTATGTATCAAACTATCATAAGACTACATATTTAAGTTGATATATCACAAAACTATACACTTAGTTATAATATTAAGTAAAAATTACAACATTTGTAACTTCAATATTAAATATGTAGTTTTATGATACAACACGTTGAATATGCAGTTTTGTGATAATTTGTTCTACCTTTAGTTTTGTGAAAATTGTTCTATAAATTAACCTAGGAAAGAACTCCTAGGAAGATATTATAACATAGATTGATGGTTCAAAGGTGTGCGAAATACTATTGTAATTTTAGAAATAGAGCAGAAGAGAAATTCAAATATATTTGAAATAAATTTGGCCCATTAAAGATTGTGAAAACGCTTATGAAGACAAAATGTATATACTCACTCTATTTTTAAATGTCTGGCGTTGTTCGTATTTATTAAAAACGTTGGTATGAATATAAAAAAAATAATATTAGCCATGTTTAAAGCAACTTTAGTGATAAAAGTAAATCAAGTCACAACAAAATAGGAGATATTTTCATGGTTTTCTAAAACAAACATGGTTGAACTTTATGTAAAAAAAATCAGCTTGATACATATTGCATATTTAATTAAAAACGATGGTAGTACAATGGTTTTTGTAGTCTAAGTTATGTCCTAAAAGATAAACGATGACATCCCACAATCCAAATTACACGTCTGAAAAGATAAATGACGATCGACCGCGAGACTCATGACCCATCCAATTTTTTGAACTTTTTAAATTTAAAAATAAACTTTTTCAAAACTTATTTTCAAGATTTGAGCCTTTTGGCCACGTCAGTTGAACTGGCATGGCAAAACAACAATGTCTGACATGGCAGTGTTATTTGGCTATGCCATCCTCACTGGCGTAGCAAGATAAAACTGTCATGCCCGTTGTATGACGTGTCAGTATTGTTTTGCCACGTTATACGGACTGGCATGGTCAAAAGGGCCTTTTAGATTCTGAAATAAATTTTTGGAGGGTATACTTTTAAAACATAAAAATAAAAAGTTCAGAAAATGAAAAAAAAATCGACCCATCCGCCAGTTACAAAAAATAGTACGATACGTAGAGAATTTGCCACAACGGCCTACGTATATATAGCTAGTATACTAGCTAGGCTGGTTGACTGCGCTGTGTGTGCGCGTGTTAACTCCCAAAAGCAAAGGTGCGGCAGCTAGCGGCGTGCAAGTCCACGGCGAGCTCGTGGGAGAGCGGGACTGGAGAGAGGAAGGCGACGAAAACTTAGCGCTCGACGTTTTGATCCATCCGCCAGCAACGTTGAAAAATCGCCGATTCCGAACGGATGGAGATGCTGTTAAATTGTGGCTATAGCTAAGCTAGCGCTGCGTGCGTTTTGACGCGATCGCCCGCGCGTCGGCCGCGGCGGCCGCCGCCACGCCCAGACAAATTTTAAACCCGGCCGGTACCGCGGTACGTACGTTGGAGATCACGCGGCGGTAGCACTGCCGCCGCGGCCCTGCAGGGACATGGTTTTGGGGGCCGGGCAAAAACTAAAAACCGGTGCATACTCCAGCCGGAATCGGCGATCTGACGATCTGACGTTGCCGTCGAGAGATCTTTGTACCTACATATTAGTATGTGTGTGTAACAATTTTGCTATATATTTGTCCACAACTATTCACCTAAAAATTTAAAAGATGTAATTATAGTATAATTGTAATGTAATTACACTGTAACTTACATGTAATTATACTGTATCTATAATGTAACTTGTATGTAACTTTCAAAAATCTCACAGTAACATGTTATTTCAGTAAAATGGAGGTCGTGTGAATAAATCATTTCACATATATATGTGCTGTGATTTTTTTTCTTCCTCACCAGAACATATCTTATAATAGATCTAACGATTCAAAATTACGTGAAACTTACATACAAGTTATACTGTAGTCACATGCAAGTTACAGTGTAATTACACTACGATTGTATTATAATTATATATGTTAAATTTTTAGGAGAAAATTTGTCGACGAATGTATATGCGGTCCCGTGTGTAAAGCTGTACGTCGCTCTCGGGGTGTGAAAGAACGAAGGTGAGTGCAACGTTTGCAACTGGGTAGATAGATAGATAGGTAGATAGATTGTCGAGAGACTCCATGGACAAAGCGCGCGCGGGCCAATGGGTGCTGGCTGCTGACGATCGAGGAAGCCGCGGCCGGGGGCAGTAAAAAGGTGAGGTTTTTGGGTGGTTAATTAGCTCGAGAGATAGTGCGTACACATGCATGTTGGTCGCGGTGGCGATGTGACGGGGCGGGGGTGGAGTACTCTTGACTGGCTATTGACTTTTCATCGTTTCACAGCGAAAACTTTCTCACGGTGAAAACTTTTTCATGGCTCGGCCAATGAATGGCGATGGAGACGGCCGGCGACCCGTTCGTTTGGTGCGCCTTCTTACGGAGGTTCTGGAAAGGAGGTAGCGCGCGGGGCGGCGTATGTATGCATGGTCGCGTCGAGCGCTTGCATCACCGACTGCCGCCTGTGGCGTCATGGCGGCGCAATGGATCAGACCGGGCCGGGGGCGGGGCCCCATCGAGTGGACGCGGCTCTCGTCGTGTACTGATAAAAGATGCGATGCTGTGTTCCCTCATTTTCCCAACCCACATCTCTCATTTTCCACGCGCACATTTTTCAAACTGCTAAACAGTATAATTTATAAAAAATTTTATAAAAAAATAATATTAATCAATACTTAATTAATCATGCAATAAAACGAACTTCATTTTGCGTGTCGGAAGGGAGGGGTTCCCAACCCCTCCTCCGAACACAGCCTAAGAGAGATATATATTCCGAATTACCACAAACAATCGCGCAGTCAGAATCCTTATATAATTTCTATGTATATAAATATTTGACACCGTTAACATTTTTAAACATATTTAAACGTTTGTCTTATTCAAAAGATATTTTGAGTAAATATTAATTCTTTTCCAATCATTTGATTCATTGTTAAATATACTACTACTACTCAAGTTTCTTAATAATATTTACAAAATTTTTTTCAATAAGACGAATGGTCAAACATATTTTAAAAAATCAATGGCGTCAAATATTTAGGGACGGAGGGAGTACTACTTATATAGTTTATCCCCACTAAGTGTAGTTAATGCTTTAATACTATTTCTCTCTTCTCTCCTAAAGCCACATCACCCCAATTATTTCTAATTTTTGTATGATAGATCTATGGTTTAAATTGTTTCTTCTTTCTTCTCTCGTAATACCATGCGATCTCAATTATTTTTAGGTTCCAAATTCATAAGTATCAGTTTGTTTCAGTTTTAATAATCATATTGCATCTTATTTAAGCATATTATGCAGCTTAATTTTCCGCAGCAATACGGCGGGGTATTCATCTAGTCACTATATACGAGGTGTCAGGGTTATGGATAAGGGATACCCTCTACCCTTGGATATATGCTATACATCGATATGGTATATCTGCGCGTATACGGACGTTCTCTGTATACGCTAAGGAAATTCATCATGGAGTCCACAGATGGAAAGATTCCTACCCGGATAGGACTGGGTCGTCACTGTATCGTGTAGGGTCCGATGTCTCCGAGTCCTACTTGGAAACCACCTGACCTGCGGTATAAAAGGGACCCCCCGGGAGGGCCTAAGGCATCGAATCTCACAGCCGAGACAACCACCATAGCCTACAAAGCCGAAGCCTACAGGAGCCAAGTCGCCGGGTGATCTAGTCGAACCAACTCGACTACGGTCTCGTCGGTATCATCGAGTTCCACTGCTCCCTTTGTAATCTGTGATTTCCACCATATAATCCCATATCAGCTGGATTAGGGCTATTACCTACCAAGGGGCCTGAACCAGTATAATCCCTGTTTTCTATTTGCTTGATGTCGTATTACATAGATCCTCGTACCAGCATACCCCAATACCCTCTATATCAGGTCTACGGGTATCCCCCGTTGACAGTGGCGTGCCAGGTAGGAGGACTTGGTGCTCAAGGTTCTACTACTATGTCGTCAAGTCTCGTCAACAACAGCGTCGACCCCAGCGTCAACCAAGGAGTTCCGACTTCAACAATGCTGGTGTGGAGTCAAGTCGGTGAAATCGTCTTCCCGGTTTACACCACGGTGCTGGTCTCGACTGGTCCATCAGTGATCGGAAACGAGAATGCCGTGGCCATAACCCCGAATGACCCCACGCCAAAGGATCCTCCCGTAGAAACGGAGAACGGAACGTCGACGACATCCAAGCCCGAGGAAAATCCTAGTGCGGCCAAACCTTGTCCTTCCAACAAGAATCACGAGCCGACAAGGACAACTTCCGAGGCAACAAGGTCCTGGTGTCCTATTCACAAAAACCAGGAAACACACCTTACAAGCTTGTTGGGTTTTTCTCAACGCACAAGCTGAGATCCGTGCCTGCAAAGAGCGTGGAATTCAGCGTACTTCTCCAACTCGTGATATCTATTGTCCCATCCACAAGACAAAGAATCACGACCTCTCAAGCTGCAAGATTCTTCTCAAAGCCATGAAGACGTTGCCTCGTAAGGTCCAGCAGTCACTAATCTCTCCTAGAGATGTGAACAAGGAACGAGGAGCGACGGTCATCTCAGACCGATTCGTTGGGGTGATCGACATCGATCCCCACGAGCCATCAGTCCTACACTCGCTCGAGGACCAGGGTTCATCGTTGACAAGCACACCACGCGATGTATTTGCTATCAAAGGGACCAGCGCGTCTGCGCGCGCCGACGTGGAAGCAGAGAATCAAGTGGTTACACCGGCTCAGCACATCGGGACCATCAACGCAATACTGAGGGAAACTCCTTATGATCCCGTTCTGAACGATGATCTCGCACGGTGGACAGAACGGCTACGGGAATTAGTGACCAACCTCAGCAACGCGTTCGAGGAGGCCGCTGCTGCAGCACACCCAGAATAGCCGCCGGCTGGCGGTGCCAATGGCGAACCACCTGAGCAGCGGACCTCACCTCAACAAGCCACCCCTCCACCCCGCGGCACCAGCGATCTCCGTGATCATTTAAATGGCCGCCGAGAAGCACGACGCGCGCAATACAATGAGAATCGTTCCCGACATCGTCTCTCTTCACGACGTCGATAGAACGAAGAGTGAGGAGGACACCCGAGCGAGAACCGACACCGTGATAACCGCCACAACCACCACGAACGCGATGATCGCGAACAGCGGATGCCGGGCGATACTGGTTGAGGACACCGTCATAACGATGGCGATGACAGAGATCGGCGTCGGGACGACAACGGTGGACGACGACAGGATTCCCGAGAACCCGGATGCCATCCTCGGAATCGCACACCGGAGCCGAGTGACCCATCATCGTCGTCATCATCCTCTTCATCCTCATCATCAGATAGACATCCGCGAAGGACATACGATCGCCGACAACCCACCGCCCCCAGCGCCGGGTGTAGAGCTTTCAACCGTTCGCTACGAGATGTTCGATGGCCTGAGAGATTCCGACCGGGAGCAATAGAGAAGTACGACGGGAGTACCGAACCAGAAGAATTCCTTCAGGTCTATTCCACGGTACTCTATGCTGCCGGAGCAGACGATAACGCGTTGGCAAATTATTTGCCGATGACATTGAAGGGTTCTGCGTGTTCATGGCTGATGCACCTCTCGCTCTACTCGATTTCTTCGTGGGCAAATCTGTGGCAGCAGTTCGTCGCTAACTTCCAAGGAACTTACAAGCGCCACGCGATCGAAGACGATCTACACGCGTTGACACAGAATCCGGGCGAATCTTTGAGGGACTATGTTCGGCACTTTAATGAGTGTAGAAATACAATCCCCGAAATCACCGACGCCTCTGTAATTCGCGCTTTCAAAACCGGTGTCAGAGATCGCTATACTACCCAGGAGTTGGCAACAAGACGGATCACAACTACTCGAAGATTATTCGAGATCGTCGATCCATACGCTCACGCGGACGACGCACTGAGACGCAAGAACAACAAGCCAAAGACGGGGGGAGAGAAGAAACCAGCCAAGGACGCACCTGAACCAAGCAAGAAGAAAAGTAGCAAAGGTGGGAAAATGAAAGCTCAAGCGGAAGTCCTCGCGTCAGAATACGAGCGCCCTCCCAAGCACCCAGACCCACAAGGCAGCCGAAGAGAATGTGGTGCCCTATACACAAGTCGGACAGACATTCTCTGGAGGATTGCCTCGTCTTCAAAAAGTCGCTGGAAAAGCAACTGGCATTGGAGAAGGGCAAGCGAGTACGTGTAGTCGAGAAGGACGCTGAGGCAACCACTTAGGACTCAGACTCGGTATACCCCAGATTCCGATCTCCATGTCTCGCACATCTTCGGAGGTTCCACGGCGTACTCCTCAAAGCGAGAATACAAGAAAGTGGAGCGTGAAGTTTGTTCGACATGGCAGGGGGCTGCACCCAAGATGAAGTGGTCCGAACAGAAGATCGAGTTCTCAGATGAGGACCACCCCAAGGCTGCTGTCATCCCAGGACGATATCCGATCGTGGTCGAGCCCACTATTCGGAATATCAAAGTCGTGCGAGTTCTCATAGACGGCGGCAGCTCCATCAACCTCCTCTTCGCCAACACCTTAGACGCGATGGGAATCCCACGAAGCGAGTTGACTCCCACCGATCAACCCTTCCGTGGGAGTACTCCTCAGTCGTCGTCCAAGCCATTGGGCAAGATTACGTTGCCTGTGACTTTCGGCCAAGCAAATAACTTCCGAACGGAGCAGATCACCTTTGATGTCGCTGAATTTGATACAGCATACAACGCCATCATCGGGAGAACTGCACTCGCGAAGTTCATGGCCGCATCTCACTACACGTATCAAGTGCTCAAGATGCCCAGGCCGAAGGGAACAATCACTGTTCAAGGGAATGCAAAGCTAGCGGTGCAATGCGACAACCGGAGCCTCGACATGGTCGAGCACACTCCCAACCCACCCGCCACCGCTAAGCCACCCAAGAAAGTGAGCAAAACAAGCAAGACGCCGAAACCAGACGGTGCAATCAAGATCGTCCCGCTCTCCAACGCCAACCCCGACAAGACCGTCAAAATCGGGGCATCACTGGGCGAGAAATAGGAACTCGCGCTCATCACCTTCCTCCGTGACAATGCAGACGTGTTCGCTTGGCAGCTGTCCGACATGTCGAGGGTCCCTAGGGAGGTGATTGAGCACAAACTCATGGTGCGACTCGATGCCAAGCCAATAAAACAAAAACTATGGAGATTTGCACCAGATCGAAAATAGGCCATGCTAGAAGAGCTCGACAAGCTTCTCAAAGCTGGTTTCATCAGAGAGGTACGCCACCCAGAGTGGCTAGCCAACCCAGTCATGGTGCGGAAGGCCAACGGGAAGTGGAGGATGTCCGTCGACTTCACCGACCTCAACAAGGCGTGCCCCAAGGAACACTTCCCCCTTCCTCGAATAGACCAACTGGTGGACTCAACAGCTGGTTGTGAGTTGTTAATCTTCCTTGACGCTTACTCTGGCTACCACCAAATCAGCGTGGCAAAAGAGGACGAGGAGAAGACAGCATTCATCACGCCGTTCGGTGTATTCTGCTACGTTAAGATGCTGTTTGGACTGATAACCGCAGGAAACACTTTCCAACGCACGGTCCAAGGGGCACTTAACGATCAGCTTGGGAACAATGTCGAGGCCTACGTCGATGACATTGTTGTCAAGACCAAGACAGGCGACTCATTGATTGACGATCTACGGGAAACCTTCGACAACCTCCGACGATATCGCCTTATGCTCAATCCTGAGAAGTGCACGTTCGGAGTACCATCGGGCAAGCTGCTCAGGTTCCTCATCTCTGGCAGAGGAATAGAAGCAAATCCCGAGAAGATCCAGGCAATCGAGAACATGAAGTCGCCCACAAGACTCAAGAAAGTACAGAAGCTTACCGGATGCATGGCGGCACTAAGCAGGTTCGTCGCTAGGATGGGAGAACGAGGACAACCTTTCTTCGCTCTACTGAAAAAACAAGACAAATTTGTATGGACACAAGAAGCCGAAGAGGCGTTCATCGCACTCAAGCGCTACCTGTCAAATCCCCCTGTACTTGTTGCTCCCCAACCTAATGAAGAATTATTCCTCTATATTGCCGCCACGCCGTATTTCGTGAGTACTGTCATCGTTGTCGAGAGAGAAAAGTTGCAAAGACCAGTCTACTACGTCAGCGAAGCTCTCCATGACGTGAAGACAAGATACCCACAGATTCAAAAACTGCTCTATGCAGTAATTATGATGTCAAGAAAGCTACGCCACTACTTCCAAGCCCACAGGGTCACAGTTGTTTCCTCCTTCCCTCTTGGTGAAGTCGTGAGAAACAAAGATATTGTCGGCCGCATTGCGAAATGGGTAGTCGAGCTAAGCCAGTTCGATGTCCACCTTGTGCCACCGAACAGCCATCAAGTCCCAGGTTCTCGCCGATTTCGTAGCCGATGGGACTATGCCTGAAAACAGGTTAGACAGTCAAACCGACAGCGAAACGTGGACAATGGCGTTTGACGGTGCACTCAACAGCCAAGGAGTAGGGGCAGGGTTCATCTTGACATCACCTTCGGGAGATCAGTTCAAGCATGCAATTCACCTCAACTTCAGGGCAACCAATAACACAGCCGAATACGAAGGACTACTCGCTGGGATAAGAGCTGCAGCTGCACTTGGAGTCAAGCGACTGATCGTGAAAGGGGATTCCGAACTAGTCGCAAACCAGGTGCACAAAGACTACAAGTGCTCTAGCCCCGAGTTATCCAAGTACCTCGCGGAAGTCGGGAAGCTGGGAAAAAGATTTGATAGAATCGAGGTCCGACACGTATACCGCAAGGACAACATCGAACCAGACGATCTGGCACGGCGTGCCTCTAGACGGGAGCCACTCGAACCCGGCACTTTCCTGGACGTCCTGACAAAACCATCGATGAAAGAAGTAAACGACGAAAATAGCACAGTCGCACTCGACATCAGCTCGGGGTTTACAGAGGCAGAATGTGTCGTTGCTGACATCGAGACCACAGAAGACTGGCGGATCCCACTAATTAAATTCATAAGTAGCGACGAGCTGCCCGAGGACGATGCAGAAGTCGAGAAAATAACCCGTCAAGCCAAAATCTACTGTATGATCGACAACGATCTATACAAGAAGGCGCCAAACGGGTACTTCTCAAATGCGTCTCGTCCGACAACGGCAAACACCTCCTCCTCAACATACACGAAGGGATCTGTCACACCCTAAAAATCCCAAAAGTATAAATTATTGTGTAAATGGAATTTTAGAAATAATTTTTAAAAGTCTGGAAGAAAAGATTTAATTGTAAATAATAAATTCCAGTATAAAATTGGGCCAGATAAAATTTTATTAAATACTTTGCTTAATTCTATAATTTCTAGATTTTTCTGGGAATTATTTGAGCTAAGGAAGTATTTTTAATAAATGAAAGAGCATTTCATGAATTATTTAAATAGAAAAAGATTTTAAAAAGTCTTCTTTTGGCTTTGGGCCGAAAGTCGGCCCAAAACCTCTCTTCTCTCTCTTCGGCCCAAGCCGGCCCAGCAAGCATTAACCGTGCCAACCACAAGCCAGCGTGGGCAACGGCTTTATCTTTTACATAGCATAGTTCATTACGGAGCACTAGACTGAGAAGTGGCGGAGATAAGCCCACGGGGATCGCTGGGGAGTCCATGCCTTGTTTATAAGGGGGTGACTATGATCCGGGAATGGTGCACTGTGATGGATTGTGTGGTGTGAGGGGTAATGTCACAGCTCCTTTCCGAGGTACCGTGGTGGTACTGAGGCACATGGTGACATGATGTGGGGCTGTGTCTTGTGGGTACAGTGGTACACCTCTGATCAGAGTAAAACTATTCGAATAGCCGTGCCCGCGGTTATGGGCGGGTCTAACAATGTCTTTCGTGATTAGTCTCACCCTTCCCACTATAATGAAAGATGCTATAACTGGTTATATTTGATTAGCTCCTGGTTTGGAATGGTATATTCCTGGTTTGGAGATTAGAACTGTGCAGCCGGGGTTGGTTGTTCAGAATGGTTGGGCCTATACAACAGGATATGTTGTATAGTGTTGGATTAATACTGTTTAATTAACACTCTACTGTTTTATTAAATTCTGAAATATTTATTAAATGCTGTTTATGCAAAGAAGCCTATATTATGCCATCCTTGGTTATCCTGTGCACTTGCATATTTGCTGCGTGGCTTGCTGAGTATGTCATATACTCACCTTACAATCATTCATCAGAGGAGGAGTTCTACAGTGAAGCTGATGGTGGTGAGGATTTGGCGTAGTCCTTGTCAAGCTGCCTGTGGAGTGGAGTCGTCTGCGCTGTTTATCTTTATTTTCCGCTGCTTAGATCTTTATTGTTTGAGAGGAACTATCCACCTCTGTAATGACAATTTATTCGCTTATTAGTTAGAGTAATAATCGTACTCTATTATCAATTTGTTATTGTGTGCCTCGGCTGATGCCTGGACGAGGGTTTACACACATGTAAGCGTTTGGAATTTTGGATAGAAATTCCGGGCGTGACAAGCTGGTATCAGAGCCTCCTTGACCATAGGTTATGCCAAACAGTACCTATAAGAGCCCTCTAAAAATATTGGAAAACTAGAACTGTTCTCCTCCCGTTCTCTTTTAATTAAACCAAGCTAATGGCACATGCAGTTTATAACCTCTTAACTTGTTCTTTAAAATTTACTTCTGTTTTTCTGTGTGGTTAGTACCGTACATCCATTACTGTACTAATGACCCATTTATTAGCAAAAGTTTTATGACATTGATTTATTTAATCTTGCTACAATAAACTTAGCAGGTTGATTTTATAACTCTCTTTTAATTTATTTCTTTTGAAACCTGTTATTCAAAAGTGCAAAACCAGTGATCCTGTTTTTAACCGTTTCAACTTATCTTGCAAGATTGGTTCATTTTATTCATTTACCTTTTATTTTGAATTTTTAAATTTTATTCAAAGTAACCGGAAAACTTGTGCTATTAATTGGATAAATGTCTTAACTCCCTCCTTTCACTTGTCTTTAGATGACGCGTGTCAAGCCTGAGTACTTGTTTGGTACTGAGGGGTTTGTCCTGGAGTTGCGTACGATGTCCTTTGCCATAGGATTTGGGACTGCTCCTTTGTACGCCCAGATTTCTCATGATCGCGATGAAGAGGAGTGCCGTGTCAAAGTCACCTTGATCAGTAATCGTGAAGATATCCCGTCAGTGATGTTCGAAGCTGGAGGGAGAAGCTATATGCATGCATGCCAGGAGGGGGCAAGAATCGCCATCGGAGAGCTCCGTGACCGCTACAACAAGCAGTTGGCCAATACGGAGTATCGCTACCATCCTCGGCAACCTCAGGGGAGTGACCGTGGCATCTACCTTGAACCTGCAGGGATCGAGAATGATGCCACCACAAGACATTTGGTTGAGATGCTATGGGCTATGGATGAAACCCGTGCTGAGATTGTGATAGCAGCCCATGATCGTGAGAACTGGAACCGTATAAAGATTTGCAAGCTGGAGTACAAGGTGGAGAGGTTGGAGAAGGAGTTGGCAGCACTGAAGGGAGAAGCACCACCCCAGAAAGCCAGAGTTCGTCTTACTGCAAGAAAGAGAACCCTTTTTGTTCCTCGCTATCAGTTGGCGCCAAAGGTTCGTGTGGTGGAAAAAGAAGTCACTCCAGCTAAGCCCCCGGTCATCAACATAAGTGATGATGAAGAGGAAGAATCGAAGCGCACCCATTCAAAGGTCGAGTGGGGAGCAACTCAAGATGATGTTAAAGACGAGCCGGACGAGCCTTCAATCAACTCCGATGCCCGGAAGATCTAGAACGCCTTGTTAAGCTGTTGCCTTAGATCGTTGTGTTAGTTTGCTTGTTTAAGTTTGGTTGAGTGTGTGGGTCCCGCATGTGATTTACATCAGTGGTGAGATGTAAGTGCATGCGTTTGTTTGCTTTCGAGTGTTTAGTAGTTGGTGAGTTGAGTGGTGTGAGAGTCTTCAAATCTATGTAATAATGAAACTCAGTTAAGATCAATAAAAGTTAAGTTAAAAAAAGTTAATTCCCCGCCCTAAGTAGTTTTCCCCGGCTTCTTTTCTTGTGCTCCTGTCCAGCAAGATGGTGCTCACTCGCAGTGTTGGAAATGGCCCCAACAACAGCAACAGCAATAACAGCAATAGCAACAATGGAGAGAATCCCACCCTTTCCCAAGTTTTGGCTCAGCAGACACAGCTTATGCATATGATGATGCAGCAACTCCAGAACCAGCAGAACCAAGGGAATAACCAAGCGCCTCCCCGGAACAAGTTATCAGAATTTCTTCGTGTGAGGCCACCTACATTTTCTAGCACTACTAATCCAGTAGAGGCTGGTGATTGGCTGCACGCCATAGAAAAGAAGTTGGATTTGCTTCAGTGCACTGATCAGGAGAAGGTCTCTTTTGCCTCGCACCAGTTGCATGGCCCTGCTTCTGAGTGGTGGGATCACTTCCGTCTCAACAGGACTACGGCGGAACCTATCACTTGGCTAGAATTCACTGCTGCTTTTCGCAAGACGCACATACCATCAGGAGTGGTGTCTCTTAAGAAGAGAGAGTTCAGAGCGCTCACTCAGGGATCTCGCTCTGTTACGGAATACTTGCATGAGTTTAATCGCTTAGCTCGTTATGCTCCGGAGGAAGTACGCACTGATGAAGAGCGTCAAGAGAAGTTCCTGGAAGGACTGAATGATGAGCTTTCTTACCCATTGATGACTGGAGATTATCCTGATTTCCAGAAGTTGGTGGATAAGGCTATTCGCCAGGAGGATAAGTACAACCGCATGGAGCAGAAGAAGCGCAGGATTGCTCACTTCAAGGCTCAACAAGGGAATAATCAGAGGCCACGTCTTGTTTTGGGATCTCAGTCAATGCCTCAAGGAGGTTCTTCGTCTGTTGTTCGTCCGCAGCGTCAGTTCTTCAACAACAATGCTGGCAACAACAACCGCAACCAAGCTCCACGTCCGGTGACAGCTCCAACACCGCATCAACCTGTCAGGAGGGAACAAGGAAACAAGCCCGGAGTATATTTCAACTGTGGTGAACCAGGCCATTACTCCGACAAGTGTCCGAAGCCCCGACGCGTGAAGGTTGTCCCTGCACAGAACAACTCCACCGCACCAGCGACAAAGGCTCGTGTCAACCACGTTGCTGCTGCTGAAGCTCAAGATGCTCCAGATGTGATTTTGGGTATGTTCCCTGTTAACTCAGTTCCTGCAACAGTACTTTTCGACTCTGGTGCTACACATTCATTTTTATCTATGAGTTTTGCGGGAAAGCATGGGATGGAAGTAGAAGACCTTAGACGTCCTTTGATGGTTAGTACCCCGAGTAATCAAGCACTCTCAGTGCAACGTTGTCCCTCTGTCAGAATAGAGATTCAAGGAGTTCATGATGTGATAGCAGCCCATGATCGTGAGAACTGGAACCGTATGAAGATTTGCAAGCTGGAGTACAAGGTGGAGAGGTTGGAGAAGGAGTTGGCAGCACTGAAGGGAGAAGCACCACCCCAGAAAGCCAGAGTACTCCGCCAAGGATCAGGAGGAGCAGCGAGGCGACGATGTGAACCTTCTCGAGGAACATCGAGAACGAGTTGCCGTCAGAGCAGCCAGCTACCAACAGGCCCTTCGCCGATACCATGAGAAGCGCATCCGAGCACGCACGCTTTCGATCGGCGACTACGTCCTCCGACGGGTTCAAAGCCAAGCAGGGCGAAACAAGCTCTCACCCAAATGGGAAGGACCGTACACGAGCACGCAAGTCCTGCGGCCTGGCGCATTCAAGATTGCAGACGGCGATGGTCGCGAGTTGGCAAATTCTTGGAACATTGATCAATTACGTAAATTCTATGTATAAATAAATAGCATCCATACTTGCAAGACATCTTATAGCTTCAACATAGTCTTTTTTTCAGGAAAAGATTACAATCAAAGTGTTCCTTCCCGATAATCCCTTACCCCGATGACACCTAGTGTTGAAACCTATCCTCATGTCCCTTTACGCCGTCTTGACAAGGCCTCCGAGTAACCTAAGGGAACTTCGGCTGGGGACGCCCAGAGCCGATAAGGCCTTGTCGGATCCTGTAGAGACAAAAGACCATGTAAGATCTGGTCGTGTAAGAGTTCTCGCCGTGTGTATTAACCAAGCCGTGTAATCGGAAATTGGATTTTCCAACCTCACGGCTGGGGGCTATGATCAGTGCTTGTTCAACCAAGGCATGTCAAAGGTCCAAGAGCCTTATCTACCGAGAAGAATTCTCCGATGACAAGGCTGGGGGCTAGGGAGAGTGTATGACTCAAGTGACTGATCGAAGTCACGAAATGAGAAGACACTCGTACACGCCGCATCCAGAGTAAGAAAGCTTAGTTAGATAGATTTCCTTTCTATTTCATAAGTATTTCTTACAGTCCGCAAAAAATTCCAAAATATATTACACTTTTCCCTAAGATATTTGTCACAGATATAAAAAGACTACCAGGAAGGCCAACGCCAATCCATCGACTGGAACACTTTCTCCGCCAGCGGCACCATCGACTTCGCTAGGTTGTCTATCTCCGCGGGGGTCCTCCGAGAACGAGAAAACCCTTCGTGGAGGAACTCGAGGTGCGACTGCGGATGATGATCTCGTATACATGCCCTCCGGCATACCGGCTCGATCGACGGCACTCCTGCTTCAGGGCCTCGTCGATCCTCTTGCCGATGCCTTCGAGTTGAGCGCAAGCCCCATTCAGCCACGAGATATATCCGGTCACTGACTCCTCGGGATCCCCACGAGGTACTCGGAGCTCTCTGCAGACTGCAGCTATGACTGTGCAACAACTCCTGAGGTACGAGTTGAACCATACCTCGTGACCTCGGAGCGCTTCCACGGCCCGGTCCTTCTTGACTTCCAACATAGTCCTCTCGAGTTCGGCGACCTCAAACTTTGTCCTCCAGTACTAGATGCGATGATCACGATCGGCAAGCGCACTTTCGAGATCTGCTCGGCATGGAAACAACTAAGTTAAAGCTGTTCTCCTCTTTCGAGAACACGGCAGGTTAAGCCAATCCAGATAGAAGAGCAAAGGGGATGGTGTCACGCCCTAAAAAAAATCTTAAATTTATAAATTGTTGTTTAATTGGAATTTTTAGAAATTAAATTAAAAGCCTACAAGCTAAACCCTAATTTTCTAGGAAAATTTTCAATATAAAAATGAGCTAGATAAAATTTTATTAAATACTATGCTTGCTCCTCTATTTTCTAGAATTTTCTGGGAATTATTTGAGCAAGGGAAGTATTTTTAATAATTGAAACAACATTTCACAAATTGTTTTTATTTAAAAAGTTCATAAGTCCCCCTCCTAGGCCGTTGGGCCGAATCCGGCCCGACTCTCTCTTTCTCTCCCTCCGGCCGCCGCCGGCCGAGCCTGAACCCTAGCCGCCGCTTTCCGCTCCGATTCCGCCCAAATCCGAGCCCGATTCCTCCGGGATTTTGAGGGGTTTTGTTCCTCTCGGTCTCCTCTTTCTTTTCCCCCAAGAATCAAAGCGAATCGTTGCGGTTTGGATCCGAATCGAGTTCGTTTTGTTTTATCCCTAAAAACCGAGTTTGATTTCTTCCCGAGTCGATTCCTCTCGTTTGGAGCTCGATCTCTTCGATCCAATGCCATATAAAGCTTCCTAGCGTCGCCCTCTTTCGTTTGCCCCCTTTCCCGAGCTCTCCCGTGCCTCCTAGCGCCGCCGCGACGCGCTCCAAGTCCGCCGCCGCCGCCGGCCGTCTTCGGTCACGTCGCCGCGCCGTCTCCGCCGTCGCCTTTGGTCGCCGCCACCACCGTTAGGTGCGCCGTGGTGCAAGGAAGCTCGGCCGCCCCTCCGTTTTCGCCGCCGACCACCGGAGCCCCTTCGCCGCCGTCGACCCGAGCCGCCGTGCCGCCTTTTCTCGTCGCCGGCCGCCGTCGTGCATCCTTTGACGACGTGGTGAGTACCAACGGGTTCGCCTCGTTGTCCTCTACGCGTAGATGCCCTCCGTTTCCGCCGCCGTTGTCCCTAGCTCCGGCGAGCTCCCCAACCCGAGCCGGCCGCCATTGCCGACGTCAGCATGACGTCAACCCTAGGGCTGACGTCATCATCTCCAGGGCTGACGTCATCCCTCTCTCTTTTTCCTTTTTCCCGATTTTCTAATAGATTAAAACTTCGGAAAATCATAACTAAATAACCGTAGATCCGTTTTAGGTGGTTCAAGTTTCTAAATTCTTCTAAAATCAAGATCTACATGTTAAAAATATCCACATGTACTGTTCATGCTTGTTTTTGTACTGTTTTGTTGATTTTGTTTAATTGCTTTAGTTTCCGACGTTCCGGAGGAGAGCGTTTCCGTTGAGGAAGGTTCCGAAGTGTTTGTGGAAGCTCAAGGCAAGTCACACAGATCCCAAACAACCCTTTGAGCATGTTGATCCCGTTTAAAGCTATTATTTTGTTTCAACTATGCATTGTTTTCGAATGTCATCGGGTGGTGAACCTTTCCCAGTTATTTAATGGCCGAAGATGACTTTATTTTCCTACGGGTTATAATTTGATTAGCATGAACCTTATATATTGGATTGGTTCAGCTAAATGCTATATATAGGTTTGCTTAGCCATGCTTAGAAACATTAGCTAATTAAAAGGGGTTAAATATAAATTATATTACATAATTATTATTGATAATTAGGGTTATATTTAATGGTAGCTCACGATGGTCAATCGTGTGATGTTAATTAATTGATAATTAAAACCTGGATAAGGTGGGTTGTGAGCATATGGTTTTGATGGTTGTGCTCATGACAATTAAGGACCGGTTCGCGAGCTACTGTTGTGAAACATTTATCGTGCCAACCACAAGCCAGCGTGGGCAACGGCTTTATCTTTTGTATAGCGTGATTCATTATAGTGCGCCAGACTGAGAAGTGGCGAGAAGTCCATGGGGGTCGCTGGGGAGTCCATGCCTTGTTTATAAGGGGGTGATTATGATCCAGGAAAGGTGCACTGTAATGGGTTATGTTGTGCGAGGGGTATTGTCACGACTCCTTTCCGAGGTATCGTGGTGGTACTGAGGCACATGGTGACATGATGTGGGGTTGTGTCTTGTGGGTACAGTGGTACACCTCTGATCAGAGTTTAAACTATTCGAATAGCCGTACCCGCGGTTATGGGTGAGTTGAGCAATGTTTTTCGTGATTAGTCTCACACTACTCATTAATGATAATAAGGTGATAATTAATTTAATTCCTGGTTTGGAATGGCTAATTCCTGGTTTGGAGGGTTTAATTTGTTCAACTGGGTTTGGTTGTTCAAATGTGGTTGGGCCTATGCAACACGGGTGTGTTGTATGGTGTTTATTTAATATTGATTAATTATTCAACTGTTTTTACTATTCTCTTAAATATTTATTAAATGCTGTTTCTGCAAATGAGCTATATTATGCCATCCTTTGTTATCCTGTGCACTTGCATATTTGCTGTGTGGCTTGTTGAGTATGTCATATGCTCATTCTTGCAATATTCATTCATCAGAAGAGGAGTATCTCAGTGAAGGTGATGATCTGGAAGATTAGGCTTGTTCTTGGTTAAGATGCCTGTGGAGTGGAGTTGCCGTCGCTGTTCCGTAGATTGTTCTAGTTTTAGTTTCCGCTGCGCAGAATGTTATTTTTGGTTTGAGAGGAACTATCCACCTCTGTAAGAATTTGTTAATTTCGAGTATTCATTAGTTAAATATTTGTACTCTATTATCAATATTGTCATTGTGTGCCTCGGTTGATTCCTGGACGAGGGTTTAACACACATGTAAGCGTTTGGAATTTTGGATAGAAATTCCGGGCGTGACAAGTTGGTATCAGAGCCACCTTGACCTTAGGATAAGCCAAATGGTAAACCTTAAGTAGCCTTCAAAATATTTTGAAAAAAAAAAATAGAACTGCTCTTCTCTATTCTCTTATAAATTAATTAAGTTGGCAGCACATGCAAGGTTATGCACAAAATTTATTTAATTCAATTTCTTTTCTTTTGAAAGCAAAAAGTTGTTCTCTTCTTTTAAAAGCAAAAAGTTGTTCTTCTCAAAATGTTTCTTTTTCTCTTTTCCAAATCTTATTGATTAGTCGGCACTGTACATCTATTATGGTATCGATTTAATCATGTTAGCACTAGTACTACTCATCTTTCCTATGGTGACACTGTACCGTGCTTATAATAGGTCATAATTATTTTAGTTTTATTTTGATTATTTGAAAAAAAAAATATATCTGTCTCTGTCCAAAAAAGTTAAATTCTACAAAATATTTATAAAATAGCTTTGTATGTGTCTTTTCTTTTGTTTCTTCCTTTTTGGTCAAAAATCAGTTAAGTCTAGTTGGTGCAGCTAACTTAAAAATATGCATTAATTCTTCTCTTCTATGTTTCTTTAGATGCCGCCCCATTCACCGAGAAATTTGATCGAGGTGTTAGGATTCGTCAGGGAGCTGAGGTTGATGGCTTTTGAAGTAGGCTATGAAGTTGCTCCTGAGTATCGCCAGATTACCCATGACCCCGACGAGGAGAAATGTCGTGTTCGTGTGACGTTGGCTAGTGATAGTGAAGACCTTCCGTCTTTTAAGTTCGAAGCTGGAGGAAGATCGTACAGCCATGCTTGTCAAGAAATAGCTTTGGTGGCCATTGGAGAGTTGCGTCAACATTTTGAAGAAGAGTTGGATTCGTCAGCTTTCCAGTATCATCCCCACAAGCCTCATGGTCAAGACTATGGAACCTATACCTGTCCTGATGGTGAAGAGAGTGCCACTCTGATGCATGCGGTGCATATGCTTAGTGCTATGGATGCAGTAAGTGTGGAGCGAGACAAAGCAGCTCATGACAGGGAAAATTGGAATCGAGGCAAGATTTGCAAGTTGAAGAGCAAGGTGCATCGTCTACAGAAGGAATTAGCTGAACTTAAAGGAGAAACGCCGCCGCCAACACCCAAGTGTCGCCTCACTGCAAGAAAGAGAACCTGTCCGCCACCTCGTCTCCAGTTAGCTTCGAAGATTCGTGTGATGGGTGAAGCTGTGCCCGATCGTGCTGAACCTATCATCGACATCATAAGTGATGAGGAAGAAGAGGAAGATCCTGAAGAAAGAGAGCCAGCTTCTCCAGAGGAAGAAGATCCATCGTTTCGTTCCGACGCAAGGCGGAATTAGTCGCTTAGTTAGATCGTTGCCATAGTTCGTTGTGTTAGATTGCTTGTTTAAGTTTGCTTGTGAGTTTGTGGGTTTTAGTTGTTGCTTACATCATGGGTGGGATGTAACAGCATGAGTCTAGTTCTTTGCTTGTCAGAGTGTAAGATAGTTGGTGAGATAGTGTTAATGCAACTTAAATGTAATCATACACAGTTAAGAGCAATATAGAATTTAAATTAATTAAATAACTCCGTTCTAAGGGTGTCTCTCTGTCTTTCTTTCCTGTTGTCTCTGCTTATCGTCAGATGGTGAACACGCGCACCGGCACTGGCAGTGGAAGTGGAAGTGGAGCCAATAACAATGAAGAGAACCCAACGCTAGCTCAGATTCTGGCCCAACAAACACAACTGATCAATCTGTTAGTGCAGCAGGCACAGAATCAGCAGGCAAACAATCAGAACCAGAATCCACCCCCACCTCCCCAAAACAAGTTGGCAGATTTCTTACGTGTGAGACCCCCTACCTTTTCAAGCACCACCAATCCAGTAGAAGCAGGAGATTGGTTGCATGCAGTGGAGAAGAAGTTGGATTTGATCCAGTGTACTGAGCAGGAGAAAGTTTCTTTCGCTTCGCATCAATTGCATGGACCTGCTGCTGAATGGTGGGATCATTTTCGCCAAGGCAGGGCTGAAGGAGAGCCTATTACGTGGCAGGAATTCACGGCCGCTTTCAGGAAGACACACATACCAACGGGTGTTGTAGCTCTAAAGAAGAGGGAATTTAGAGCACTCAACCAGGGATCTCGTTCGGTTACTGAGTACCTCCATGATTTCAACCGTTTAGCTCGTTATGCTCCAGAAGATGTTCGTACCGATGAAGAGCGTCAGGAGAAGTTTTTGGAGGGACTAAATGATGAGTTGTCTTATGCTTTGATGTCTACGGATTTCCGGGATTTCCAGCAGTTGGTGGACAAGGCGATTCGTCAGGAAGACAAGTACAATCGGATGGAGCAGAAGAAGCGCAGGGCTGCCCAATTTAAGGCACAACAGGGCAGTAACCAGAGGCCGCGTCTCGTTACTGGACCTCAGGCTCCATCGTACCCTCAAGGAGGATCTTCATCAGTTGTCCGTCCCCAACGCCAGTTCTACAACAACAATACTGGTAATCGTGGCAATGACAACCGCAATGTGGTTGCCCGTCCTGCAGCAACTTCAGTTCAGAATCAGCCTGTCAGGAAGGAACAGGGAAGTAAGCCAGTGATATGCTTCAATTGTGGTGATCCGGGACATTATGCTGATAAGTGTCCGAAGCCTCGGCGCGTGAAGAACGCTCCAGCCCCGAACAACTCAAATGTTCCAGCACCAAAGGCCCGTGTTAATCATGTTGCAGCAGCAGAAGCTCAGAATGCACCAGATGTTGTTTTGGGTACGTTTCCTGTTAACTCTATACCCGCAACTGTGCTTTTTGATTCCGGTGCTACACATTCCTTTTTGTCTAAAAGTTTTGCAAGCAATCATGGGATGGAAGTTATTAGGCTTGGGAGACCTTTACTAGTTAATACCCCAGGCAATCAAGTATTTTCGACGCAGTACTGTCCTTCCGCTACTATAGAAATAGAAGGAATTCCTTTCCCATCCTCGCTTATCTTGCTAGAATCCAAAGATCTAGATGTTATCTTAGGGATGGATTGGTTATCTCGTCACAGAGGAGTTATAGATTGTGCCAACCGTAAGGTGACCTTAACCAATAGCAATGGGGAAACAGTTTCTTTCTTTGTGTCCTCTCCTAAATCTCATGGTGTGAGCTTAAACCAAGTTGCTCTACAAGAGATACCCATAGTACAAGACTACCCAGACGTGTTTCCGGAGGATTTGCCAGGTATGCCACCTAAGAGGGACATAGAGTTTCGGATAGACTTGGTACCTGGAACTAACCCCATCCATAAGAGACCATACAGAATGGCAGCTAATGAGTTAGCTGAGGTGAAGAAACAGGTGGATGATTTGCTTCAGAAAGGATACATCAGACCCAGTACTTCGCCATGGGGAGCACCAGTCATCTTTGTGGAGAAGAAAGATCATACTCAGAGAATGTGCGTGGATTATCGAGCGTTGAATGAGGTCACTATCAAGAATAAGTATCCTTTACCCAGAATTGATGACCTGTTTGATCAATTGGAAGGTGCTACAGTTTTCTCCAAAATAGATCTCCGTTCTGGATATCACCAACTTCGAATCCGTGAGGAGGATATACCAAAGACCGCCTTTACAACTCGATATGGTTTATTCGAGTGTACCGTTATGTCATTTGGACTCACTAATGCCCCAGCCTTTTTCATGAATCTGATGAACAAGGTGTTTATGGAATATCTGGATAAGTTTGTCGTGGTGTTTATTGATGACATTCTTATTTTCTCTAAGACAAAGGAAGAACATGAAGAGCATCTTCGTCTAGCTTTAGAGAAATTACGAGAGCATCAGCTTTATGCCAAGTTCAGTAAATGTGAATTTTGGTTGTCTGAAGTGAAGTTTCTTGGTCATGTCATCTCGTCCGGAGGAGTGGCAGTAGATCCAAGCAATGTGGAGTCAGTGTTAAGTTGGAAGCAACCCAAGACGGTTTCAGAAATTCGTAGTTTCCTTGGACTTGCTGGGTATTACCGCAGGTTTATTGAGAATTTTTCAAAGATCGCCAGACCAATGACTCGTCTGCTTCAGAAGGATGTGAAATACAAGTGGACAGAGGATTGTGAGCAAAGCTTCCAAGAACTGAAGAAAAGGCTAGTGACTGCGCCTGTGTTAATTTTGCCTGATTCGAGGAAAGGTTTCCAAGTGTATTGTGATGCATCCCGACACGGTTTGGGTTGTGTGTTGATGCAAGAAGGAAAGGTGGTTGCTTATGCATCTAGGCAATTGCGCCCTCATGAGAATAACTACCCAACGCATGATCTAGAGTTGGCAGCTGTGGTTCATGCATTGAAGATTTGGCGTCATTATCTTTTTGGCAACCGTACGGAGATATATACGGATCATAAAAGTTTAAAGTACATTTTCACTCAACCAGATTTGAACATGCGTCAGCGAAGATGGTTAGAGTTGATTAAAGACTATGATATGGAAATCCTCTATCACCCGGGGAAGGCAAATGTTGTAGCCGATGCTCTTAGCAGGAAAAGCTACTGTAATATGTCAGAAGGTCGACGTTTACCTTGGGAGTTATGCTAAGAATTTGAAAGGTTGAACTTGGGAATAGTCAGTAAAGGTTTTGTGGCCGCTTTGGAAGCTAAACCTACTCTGTTTGATCAAGTTAGAGAAGCTCAAGTAAATGATCCTGATATACAGGAAATTAAGAAGAACATGCGAAGAGGAAAAGCCATCGGTTTTGTAGAAGATGAGCAAGGAACTGTATGGTTAGGAGAAAGAATTTGTGTCCCAGAAAATAAGGAGTTGAAGGATACTATCATGAAAGAAGCTCATGAAACTTTGTATTCCATTCACCCTGGAAGCACTAAGATGCATCAGGACTTAAAGCAACAATTTTGGTGGGCCAGTATGCGACGTGAGATAGCAGAATATGTGGCTCTATGTGATGTATGTCAGCGGGTCAAGGCAGAACATCAGAAGCCAGCTGGTCTGTTACAACCGTTGAAGATTCCAGAGTGGAAGTGGGAAGAAATAGGAATGGATTTTATAACCGGTCTACCCAGAACGTCGGCAGGACATGATTCTATTTGGGTAGTGGTTGATAGGTTGACAAAAGTCGCTCACTTCATACCGGTCAAAACAACTTATACGGGGAATAAGCTTGCAGAATTATACATGGCCAGAGTGGTATGTTTGCATGGTGTTCCTAAGAAGATAGTGTCAGATAGAGGTAGCCAGTTTACTTCGAAGTTTTGGCAGAAATTACAATCAGAATTGGGTACTCGTTTGAATTTCAGTACTGCTTATCACCCTCAAACAGATGGTCAGACGGAAAGAGTAAACCAAATTTTAGAAGATATGTTGAGAGCCTGTGTTCTAGATTTTGGTGGAAGTTGGGATAAGAATTTGCCGTACGCGGAATTCTCATATAACAATAGTTATCAAGCTAGTTTGCAAATGTCTCCGAATGAAGCATTATATGGTCAGAAGTGCCGTACGCCGCTCCTTTGGGATCAAACCGGTGAACGTCAGGTTTTTGGGACAGACATATTACGAGAGGCAGAAGAAAAAGTGAAGATTATCCAAGAAAAGTTGCGCGTTGCTCAGTCGCGTCAGAAGAGCTATGCCGACAATCGTCGCAGAGATTTGGTTTTTGAAGAAGGAGATTATGTGTATCTTCGAGTTACGCCGTTACGAGGAGTTCATCGTTTCCAAACCAAAGGGAAATTGGCACCGCGCTTTGTGGGACCTTTTAAGATCGTGAGTCGAAGAGGTGAAGTAGCTTATCAGTTAGAGTTGCCTCCGTCAATGGCGGGAATACATGATGTGTTCCATGTGTCTCAGTTGAAGAAATGTTTACGTGTACCTACGGAGGAAGCAGATCCTGATCGTATGGAGCTTCAGGAAGATTTAACTTATGTTGAGAAGCCAGTCAGAATTTTGGAAGTAAGCGAGAGGAAAACCAGGAATCGCGTTATACGGTTCTGTAAGGTTCAGTGGAGTAATCATTCAGAAGAAGAAGCTACTTGGGAACGAGAAGATGAATTGAAGTCAGCTCATCCTCATCTGTTCGCCAGTTCCTCTGAATCTCGAGGTCGAGATTCCGTTTAAGGGGGGTAGGTTTGTCACGCCCTAAAAAAAATCTTAAATTTATAAATTGTTGTTTAATTGGAATTTTTAGAAATTAAATTAAAAGCCTACAAGCTAAACCCTAATTTTCTAGGAAAATTTTCAATATAAAAATGAGCTAGATAAAATTTTATTAAATACTATGCTTGCTCCTCTATTTTCTAGAATTTTCTGGGAATTATTTGAGCAAGGGAAGTATTTTTAATAATTGAAACAACATTTCACAAATTGTTTTTATTTAAAAAGTTCATAAGTCCCCCTCCTAGGCCGTTGGGCCGAATCCGGCCCGACTCTCTCTTTCTCTCCCTCCGGCCGCCGCCGGCCGAGCCTGAACCCTAGCCGCCGCTTTCCGCTCCGATTCCGCCCAAATCCGAGCCCGATTCCTCCGGGATTTTGAGGGGTTTTGTTCCTCTCGGTCTCCTCTTTCTTTTCCCCCAAGAATCAAAGCGAATCGTTGCGGTTTGGATCCGAATCGAGTTCGTTTTGTTTTATCCCTAAAAACCGAGTTTGATTTCTTCCCGAGTCGATTCCTCTCGTTTGGAGCTCGATCTCTTCGATCCAATGCCATATAAAGCTTCCTAGCGTCGCCCTCTTTCGTTTGCCCCCTTTCCCGAGCTCTCCCGTGCCTCCTAGCGCCGCCGCGACGCGCTCCAAGTCCGCCGCCGCCGCCGGCCGTCTTCGGTCACGTCGCCGCGCCGTCTCCGCCGTCGCCTTTGGTCGCCGCCACCACCGTTAGGTGCGCCGTGGTGCAAGGAAGCTCGGCCGCCCCTCCGTTTTCGCCGCCGACCACCGGAGCCCCTTCGCCGCCGTCGACCCGAGCCGCCGTGCCGCCTTTTCTCGTCGCCGGCCGCCGTCGTGCATCCTTTGACGACGTGGTGAGTACCAACGGGTTCGCCTCGTTGTCCTCTACGCGTAGATGCCCTCCGTTTCCGCCGCCGTTGTCCCTAGCTCCGGCGAGCTCCCCAACCCGAGCCGGCCGCCATTGCTGACGTCAGCATGACGTCAACCCTAGGGCTGACGTCATCATCTCCAGGGCTGACGTCATCCCTCTCTCTTTTTCCTTTTTCCCGATTTTCTAATAGATTAAAACTTCGGAAAATCATAACTAAATAACCGTAGATCCGTTTTAGGTGGTTCAAGTTTCTAAATTCTTCTAAAATCAAGATCTACATGTTAAAAATATCCACATGTACTGTTCATGCTTGTTTTTGTACTGTTTTGTTGATTTTGTTTAATTGCTTTAGTTTCCGACGTTCCGGAGGAGAGCGTTTCCGTTGAGGAAGGTTCCGAAGTGTTTGTGGAAGCTCAAGGCAAGTCACACAGATCCCAAACAACCCTTTGAGCATGTTGATCCCGTTTAAAGCTATTATTTTGTTTCAACTATGCATTGTTTTCGAATGTCATCGGGTGGTGAACCTTTCCCAGTTATTTAATGGCCGAAGATGACTTTATTTTCCTACGGGTTATAATTTGATTAGCATGAACCTTATATATTGGATTGGTTCAGCTAAATGCTATATATAGGTTTGCTTAGCCATGCTTAGAAACATTAGCTAATTAAAAGGGGTTAAATATAAATTATATTACATAATTATTATTGATAATTAGGGTTATATTTAATGGTAGCTCACGATGGTCAATCGTGTGATGTTAATTAATTGATAATTAAAACCTGGATAAGGTGGGTTGTGAGCATATGGTTTTGATGGTTGTGCTCATGACAATTAAGGACCGGTTCGCGAGCTACTGTTGTGAAACATTTATCGTGCCAACCACAAGCCAGCGTGGGCAACGGCTTTATCTTTTGTATAGCGTGATTCATTATAGTGCGCCAGACTGAGAAGTGGCGAGAAGTCCATGGGGGTCGCTGGGGAGTCCATGCCTTGTTTATAAGGGGGTGATTATGATCCAGGAAAGGTGCACTGTAATGGGTTATGTTGTGCGAGGGGTATTGTCACGACTCCTTTCCGAGGTATCGTGGTGGTACTGAGGCACATGGTGACATGATGTGGGGTTGTGTCTTGTGGGTACAGTGGTACACCTCTGATCAGAGTTTAAACTATTCGAATAGCCGTACCCGCGGTTATGGGTGAGTTGAGCAATGTTTTTCGTGATTAGTCTCACACTACTCATTAATGATAATAAGGTGATAATTAATTTAATTCCTGGTTTGGAATGGCTAATTCCTGGTTTGGAGGGTTTAATTTGTTCAACTGGGTTTGGTTGTTCAAATGTGGTTGGGCCTATGCAACACGGGTGTGTTGTATGGTGTTTATTTAATATTGATTAATTATTCAACTGTTTTTACTATTCTCTTAAATATTTATTAAATGCTGTTTCTGCAAATGAGCTATATTATGCCATCCTTTGTTATCCTGTGCACTTGCATATTTGCTGTGTGGCTTGTTGAGTATGTCATATGCTCATTCTTGCAATATTCATTCATCAGAAGAGGAGTATCTCAGTGAAGGTGATGATCTGGAAGATTAGGCTTGTTCTTGGTTAAGATGCCTGTGGAGTGGAGTTGCCGTCGCTGTTCCGTAGATTGTTCTAGTTTTAGTTTCCGCTGCGTAGAATGTTATTTTTGGTTTGAGAGGAACTATCCACCTCTGTAAGAATTTGTTAATTTCGAGTATTCATTAGTTAAATATTTGTACTCTATTATCAATATTGTCATTGTGTGCCTCGGTTGATTCCTGGACGAGGGTTTAACACACATGTAAGCGTTTGGAATTTTGGATAGAAATTCCGGGCGTGACAGATGGAAACAAAAGGAACCAACCTAAGGAAGTCGTCGCCATGCCCGTTTCCACGGGCAGATTCTGGTCCACGTCGTCCTGTGGCACGTACGGCTCGAGCGCAAGTGCCGGAACAATTACAGGCAACTCAGGCTGCCCGCACTGCTGGACACCCCCGACATCGAAATCTCTACAAACAACAACAAAGTACTCGGAGTCAAAATGCTAAAGAAAACTAAAGTGATAACTGCACACTCAAAGGCAGTTGGAACCGACAAAAGTTTTACAAAGCATGATTGATTAAGGAGTACAGGCAAACTGAGGTCCTACTCTTCAAAAAGTGGGAGAACAGACTCCCCCAAATCACCGACTTCTTCCATCACGTCCTTACGCGCATCGTTAGCCGCCCCCTGATCCAAGATCCTCTGGAGATCGAGTTCAGGGTGCGCCAACCTTACGCACGCGAGGACGTGGCACGCCCCGGTGTAGATCCCGTTGGATGTCTCCTCCCCGATCCTGGCCGCATGTTTGGAGGGGATCACCTCCATCGCCGTCGCTAGTTCTGCGAGCAAAGTCGTTAGCGAGAACTCGTCGGGATTCGCCAGGATGGTGGTCGTGACACCACACTCCCCAGCAAGCTGGTGCAGGCTAGTGTAGGTAACCCGCAGCGAACCACGGATCTCCGACAGGTTGTTCTCAAGCTCCGACATGCAGTGCTCGAGCCCCTGCCGTTGTCGCTCATTGCCGACCACCAGCTCCCTCATCTTCAGGAGGTCCTTGCGAACCTCCGCCAGGTCCCGCGCCAGCTTGTCGGCGCGTTCATTCGCCGACGACGCCGCCGCCGCCCTCGCCTCCGCAATCTCGCGACCTATACCGCGGGCACCGGCCTAGAGGATACGCCCCATCTCAACTTGGAGCTCCTCCCAGGTAAGGACGTCAGCAGGTGGGCCTCGAGCAGGCACAAGATCGCCAACAGGGCCGCTGGGCGTCGCCTCACGGCTCATGGGTACGACCACGACATCTGTCGAGGCCACAGCAGGAGACACACTGGAGTTCTCTCCAAACCCGTCTTGCGCCGCCTTCGCCCGCGCCGCCCTGTGAAAGATTGCCCTCAAGATAGGCTGCAAGAGTTCGACGAATTAACAAAACCTCAAATTCATCCACTTACTTCTCGCCAAGCGTTACAAGCCGCTGCCGTTGCGGAGGCGGGGAGACGCGTCCGAGGCCTAGTGTAAAACGAGCATGATGTGAGGTCAAGATCCTCAGACTACGCGATGAAGGATCGGGAGAGCTTACCGATGGGGTGGGCGTCTTCCGACGATTTCCGAGCACGGAGGAGAACTTCCTCCCCCTTTTCGGAACATTGCCGCCACTCATCGTGGCAGCAGCGGTAGCAACATCGGACGCCTCCTTGGTGACGTCCACCTTCAGCGACGCCACCGCCTGGTGGTCCACGAGCGGCCCGATGATATCAGTCAGAGGGAGAGCCTACACTACATGAAGTCACAATGCATTCCCGGAGGAAAAAGACAACAGGGCCGTCGAGTACACTCACGTTGATCGCAGCTTCGCGTTTTGCTGCCCCCTTCTCGTAAAGAGGGACGGGGACGTTGCTTGCCGTTGTAGGGCCGCTGATCATCGCTTGACCGACGCGGCGCCCCACGGTTTCGCTGTTCAAACCTGTAGATCGAGAACCAGATCTCGATAAGTCAGGAGGAATGTACGCGTAAGGAAGGGAACCCGGAATGCAAGAAAAATACCTCGAGTAGAAACCCAGGTCACGTCCTTCGGCCGAGTGTAGTCAAAGGCTGGGTGGGCTCGAGCCTGGAGCGGCTGGGTCCGCCTACCAATGAAGTCGGCAGCGACTTCATACCTCGACAACCCTCGTACTCGGAAGTCATCGATGATATCGATGAATGACTGAAGGAATGGGGTTAAGGCAGGCTTGGCGGTCCAAGACGAAATCTTGTCTGGTTGTTCCTCAGGGACAACAAAGACTGGATCCGAATTTTCTATCTGAAGATAGAACCACCTCGCTGCCATTTGCTACGAGAAGAGGGGCACTAGAAGGGGATGTATCGCGACTTCAGGCCATCCCAAAGTTGGAAACCAACACACCCGGACACCTTTTTAGGTTCCATCCTGCGCAGCTCGTAGTAGAAACGAAAGAGAGCAAGAAATGGCTCTACTGCAGAAATTGGGAAAAGGTGCTGAGGAAGGCTATGGAGTTGGGGTTCAGATGGAGTAGAGAAAGACCGTAGAAATTCAAGACGAGAAGGAAAAACTCAGAAGGCGAAGGGAGAAAACCGCAGAGAATATAGTCCTCAACCGCAACCATGCGGCCCAGTACAGGTTCAGGTTCAATACCTCCTGGTTCCCTCTCCATGGTCCCGCGACTGGGGAGAGCGCCTTCCTCCTGCAACTTCTTCAGGGACGCGCTGGTGGAAGTGGACTTGTCGAGGTCCATTGCCACCGGAGATCGCCGGAGGAGGGACCGAGATGAGCAAGCTAGGGTTTGTGCGGGAGCGGAGAAGACGAAGAGCGATTGGAGCCTAGGAAGTTTTTGCAACAGGCGGGCTCCGAAATGGATCCCCAAAACTCCTTTAAATAGGCGTACTAATGACGGTGTGAATTCCAAGGAAAGGAGAGAGATGCCCACCGGAAATTTCTGGGTCCGTTACACGCGGCAGTTTTTGGACTTCAATTTAAATTCACTCATGACCGTTGAACTTCACATGGCGTTGTCGATTACTCTTTGTCTCTACGGTCCTCACGCCGAGATCGACCTATCGAGAACGACAACAAACCCGACATTAGAAGTCGCGATCGGTTACATGAGTTCATTTAAGAAGAAGTCGGAGGCTACTGTCAGGGTTATAGATAAGGTATACCCTCTACCCTTAGATATACGCTATACATCGATATGGCATATCTGCGCGTATACAGACGTTCTCTATATACGCTAAGGAAATTTATCATGGAGTCCACAAATGGAAAGATTCATACCCGGATAGGACTGAGTCGTCACTGTATCGTGTAGGGTCCGATGTCTCCGAATCCTACTTGGAAACCACCTAACGTGCGGTATAAAAGGGACCCCCGGGACGGCCTAAGGCACCGATTTCAAAAAATTAGGGATAGATGTCTCATGTGTTTGGCATTATAGTTCGGGAGGCCAATCCGACTATATCACAAATATTTATGAGATAAAATTGCACTTTTACAGTAAATACATGTGATGCAACTTTAGTTATTAATAACATCAATCAGGTTAAATAAAAATCTTGCTTGAAACATAAACAAAAATTGGACCTGCAACGGGTGAAATTAAAGAAAAACAAATTTGGACATGCTACAGGTAAAAAATGCATTGCACTTAGGTTAAACAAAATCTTGCTTGAAAAATAAACAAAAATTGGACCTGCAACGGGTAAAAAATGGACATGCAGGTAAAAAAAAACAAAACATGCAGGTAAAAAAATAAAAAACAAAAATGGACGACATGCAGGTAAAAAAAATGGACATGCAGGCAGATAAAAAAACAAAAAACAAAAATGGACGACATGCAGGTACAAAAAAATCAAAAATTTTTGGTCCGCAAAAATGGTCCCGGCGGGGCTCGAACCCGCGACCTTCGGCTCATAAGACCAACGCTCTAACCGACTGAGCTACGGGACCTATTGTTGTAAATTTTCATTATACAGTAATTATTATTTGCGTATCAATTTCGTGCACACGGCTCTGATAGATTGGAAGTACTAAATTTGCATAGGAGATCTTTGCAGGCATCCAAGAGTATTTAAAGGTTAAAGGTGAATTTGATGCTAATGAAATTTGTTTGCGGTATAGAATTGGAGGTTGGCGCCGTTCATAGTATCAAACATCTAAAACATAATTTCGTTTAAAAGGAAATTAATTTGAAAGTTGGTTTTAGGATTTCTTTTCGGAGTATATATATTCCAGCCATGCCTTTGCTTTGAAACCACTAAGGCGCTAACAATACATATATAAAATTTCCCTTATAAACTAGTTTTAGTTGCTTGGTTTATTTTTTCACGGCTGGACGATATATAGCTCAAACGATCAGAACCTTTGTAGTGAAAATATAGTAATAAGAGTGAATGATATAGGCTCATTGTTTCGGTTATGCTTATGCTTATAAATCAAAATTTAAATTTTAGAACTTAATTTTGAAGTTGATTTTAAGAAAAAAAATCATTGTACATTTGTTTTTAAATTGCTAAGGATACTATAGAAAAAGCAGTATGGATAAGCATTTGCATAAGGGAAATAATGGGGATTTTAGTGTCATCCAATGTGTTCTTAGTTCCAGAAATTAAACTATATAGGATGTTAGAATAAATGGGCTAGTCCCAATTTATTCTCAATAAATTCCATAGATCCACAATTAATGTTATGAAGATTAATACCACCTTTGAAATTTAAGTAAGGAGATCTCAACTTAAATATAGAGATATTAGAGAGCCTATATTGACCGGTTGAGGTGATGGTAGGATTACCACACGCGCGCGCGCCTAGGAGAGGCGAGGCGAGGCAGGCAAGGCGGTTGTTGCAGCTCTCTCTCTCGTTATTTTGTAATGGACGATAATTGAATTGACGTTAATTCGGCTAATCAATTCTGCAGTAACGAGTGAATGAATTCCAACAGATTGATTTTTTCTTGTTAATTACAGAATTGAATCGGATTGATTTCGATTTAATTACTCCTGAACATTACTCCCTCGCGCGCTGTTCCCACCTACGGGACGGGAAGAGAGACACCCGTTCATCCTCTCACACTGTGATTTCTCGCTGCTTCCTCTCCGTTCTGTTCTTGCGCTAGCCACTGCTTTCCCCGGTCCCGTTCACCTGCGCGCATGGGTAAACGGGACGAGCAGGCCTCTGAAACTCCATCCGCTGTGCACTTGCATGGGTAGGCGTGCGATAGTTTTTGGGGAGCACTCTCGAGCACGACTGCTCTGCATTGTCTACGTCAAGCTCTGCTTCCTCTACGTCAACATGTCTGTTGCTGCTGGAGGTGATGCTACTAGAGAAGACGGATATGGGAATATCAACACCAACGAAAGCAGTACTGCCTCACCATCTAGCGGATGACTATTCTCGGCGTATACTTATATTCTCCCAATTCTACTAGATATATTATTGTTAATATTCATGGCAATGTCAGCATTGATGTTAATGCTTATATTATACAAAAACATGCTCATGTTGCTTATATCTAGCACTGTTACTAGATCAAATCCTATTGCGAATATCATGTTTATTATCTTGTTATTTTGGATTAAAATATGCCAAATTATAACCATATTTCCAACATAGGATGTATTCTTAATTATGGAATTATCTCAAAATTTTAGTATGATATGAGATAGATAAATAAATTATTAAAGAGAAATAGTTGTTATATCTTCAAGCACTTACATACTCCCTCCGTCCCACAATATAAGAGATTTTGAGTTTTTGATTGGAATGTTTGGCCACTCGTCTTATTCAAATTTTTTTTGCAAATATAAAAAACGAAAAGTTGCGCTTAAAATACTATAGATAATAAAGTAAGTCACAAATAAAATAAATAATAATTTCAAAAAAAATTGAATAAGATGAGTGGTCAAATGTTACAAACAAAAACTTAAAATCCCTTTTATATTATAAGACGGAGGGAGTATAAAATAGCTCTATCCTCTAGCTAGCGCGAACAAAAATGCTGTTTACATACAATTACATCAAGCAAGTACAATTAACACTGGCTAGGAGCCAAACTACTAATGAAGTGGCGACTCATTTATGTGTAGTGGCTATAATTGATCTTTACTGTGAAAAGTACTCCCTTCGATCTTTAGTAGTTACTTGATAATACTAATCTTTAGTGTGTGATAATTAGAAGATCCCGATCCATGCAAAGCTTTGTGCATGCCTACATAGAGGGGAGGCAATATTAGATTTTTTTTTAATGCACACGTACAATATTACATTGTTGTTACGGGCTTACGGCTGCTGTCCATATAAATATACGAGAACTTGCGATACGAACTAGTACTCTCTCTCGTGGTCCGATCTTCTGGTGAGAGGGATAACTATCGCTTTTATCGAGTGCGATGTTTGCAGCATGGTTATCAACCAGAACAAGACCAGGAAGCCGTGCAATCGCTACACCACAAATGATGTCGTACCAACTATGACGCGCGGTTAATGATTCCTGCAACGCAAACGAGAGAACACTGCAAGAACAAGATAAGATGCAATCTAAATATTGCGAATAGGTAATTAAACACAAAGGAATAATTGCGATCGAAGTGGTAGATATAATCGACCCGGCAAATCAAAACACCAACTATTAGGGGCTCTGAATCTAAAGTCGACGACTAATCGAGCGAGAACTATAGGCAAGGTGAATGACACTTCGCAAAATTCAACTAAACAAAACCCAAATGTTCTAGAGGGTGTATAGAGACATGGGGGCTGCTAGCTAGCGCGTGCGCGCCAGCAGTGAGCACTCCTCCCCCTTTAGTCTTAAGTAACTATATTAGTTAATATACTTAACACTAATGATAGTAATTAGGAAAGATTCTGGAGATTTTTTTGGATATTTTTTACTAACAGATTGAAATCTTTTTAAGTTAGGTTTGAAAATTTTCGATTTAAGTTATAAATTTTGGAGTCAAATTTTAAAAACTTTTAACACAGATTTAAAAACTTTCAACTTGAGATTTGAAAACTTTCAACTCAGATTCGAAAACTTTCAACTCGAGAATCGAGATTTGAAAACTTTCAAGTCCAGATTTAAAAATTTTAAAAACTTTCAATTTGAGATTTTAAAACTTTCAACTCGAGATTCGAAAACTTTCAAATCAAGATTTGAAAAAATTGAAACCTTTCAAATCGAGATTTGAAAACTTTCAAGTTGAGATTTGAAAACTTTCAAGTTCGGATTTGAAAATTTTCAACTCAAAAATTTAAAACTTTCAAACTCAAAACATGCTAGAAATAAAAAAATAGAAAAAAGTGGAAAAAAGGTAAAAAAAAAAGGGTAAAAAAACGAAAAAAAAGTGGAGGAGACGCGCGAGTGCTGGCACAACGGCGCTGGGCTTTCTGGGCCCGAAACGCGTGCCGTCGGCGCGCGCGCATATTAGCTTTTCTGCATAGACATTTGTAGAGGAAAATAGATCTAAGGTTAAGTATTAATTCATGGAGATGGAGGGAGACACTTCCGAGATGGGCCTAATCTATTACAAGGCCCAAGGCCCAAGTTCGGTTTTAACAATAGCACTGTCTTGTTTTGACAATTTCCGTTGACTCGGAATGAATTTGGATATGAGACCAGATGTGTTTGAAAGGTAGCGAGATAAGCTTTCCATTAAGTCCAAGATCACCCAAATTGAAGTTAGCATGAAGGTGCTAGGTCCGTTTGAAGTCAGTGCTGTCTCCGGAGGCCGAACTAGACTTGGACATAGAATTATCATTGGAACGTGATGTCCTCATCAACAAGTTAATTTATCCAGTAAATACGCATGCCTTCTCTAGAGATCAACCATGCATCTGTCCAGTGAATCCCCCCACCCGGGGGTTTAGGCACGGATGGTGACCTAAGCTATGGAGCAATCACGGTGGCGACCGCGACGGGAATATGACTAGACTTTTGTGGCGTGGCATCTCCGCTCCAATAATGATGTTCTCATGAAGACGCCACTAGTATCCACCGTCCCGGTTAATAAGTCTGGCCGAGCCGAGACGTGTCGCATATCATCTCCGGTCGTCTCCGCGAGGCGGGCATAGCCGTGTGCGTCGATCGTCGTAGGCGCGGAACAAAGTATTGTTCCTTCTAGACCGGCCGGCATTTTGCAGTCGGCCCGCATGGAGGAGACAACGCTGGTAGGAAACATGGTGGGGCAACGGCGGCGCCCCAGCATCTGCGTGTCTACGTGTACACGGCAGTTCGTGTACGGAGACTTGTCCCGCGACGGCGATGTAGTGGGCATAGGTATGTTGGCCTTAGTATTATGGTATGGAGTACTTCTATATACGAAGCGATGCCCCGCGACCCCGTGTGGGATGATGGGTCAGACCAGGCTAGACCATATTCACCGATTTTTAAGGTTTACTTTCTCCGTTTCACAATATAAGTCATTCTAGCATTTCCCATATTTATATTGATGTTAATGAATAATCTAAAAAGATATATATGTCTAGATTCATTAACATCAATATGAATGTAGGAAATGTTAGAATGACTTACATTGTGAAATATTTGGAAAGCAGGATTAATGAAACATATTAATATAAAAAACGTTGGAATTAATAGAATGCCGTGTTCATTGGATTATTCATACAGGGTGTTAAAACACATAAAAGTCTCAAAACTACTGTTTGATTAGCACGCAGGAAAAAATAAAAATTCTAGATACATGAAGAGTAAAAACATAATTAATCAAAAATGATTTTTGTGAACACATCTTTTTTTCGGCAAGCGGACTAAAAATGCATGTATGTAAAAATATCCATAAGGCAAACAGTACAGACAAACTTGTTAAGAGGATCGCTTGCGAAAAAAGACATGTTTCCACAGGCAGGCCTGTTTTAGGCCTTCTTGTAAATTTTCGCACCAGTCGACTCTCTCTCCTTTCTCCTGTGTTAAGTCTTTTCCTCTCCTCCCTCATCTCGTCTCGTCTCGTCTCCTCAATCAGGAGCGGCCAGCGGGCGGCAACCGGAGCACCGGTCTATCACCGAAGGCCTACGGGAGAAGCACGCGGCCTGTGGGTGCTGATGACGACGGCAGCGGCCGCCGCTAGGGAGGATGGGAGCTAGGGTTTCGATTTTTAGAATTTTTTCCAATATTTTTCTTTTGCATGTGGGCGACTTAACTTGATCGTCCACGAAAATTGATTTTCGTACGTGGTTGTGCCCGTTTAAGAAAATACCAATTTTCACAGATATCTCACCGCAGGTGGACCACCCAGCCGTTTGCAAATATCGTTTCTGTAGTAGTGCATGAGGTGAGACCTCGTACTTATTTTTCTTCATAGCTGCTCTAGAATGGTTCATTACGTAGGAATTTCAAAGGAGTTGATAGAAAACATTCCTTTTTTTCAAGAACTCTATAGGATTATTTCTCGTAGGATAAAATCCTCTATAATTCCAATAAATTTTCCTTTGTTTCCCGGTGGGGGAGCTTTAATGGAGCCCACGCACCATGGCCCAATGTCCCCTCTACAAATGCTTGGTTATAGTGAAATACATCTTATTTCGAATAATGGAATTCATTCCGACATAGTGAAGTACACCTTATGTTTTTATACGAAAGGAGTAACTGAAATAACATGGCCTTAGTGTTTACTTTGAAGAATGCCCTTTGTCCGGGCGCAAGGGCTGGCATAGGGGATCATGGGTATTCAGCTAAATAAACATATGTTTAAAGGAAAAAAGAAACAGTTATCTATAGAAGTGTAAAACTCAATAAATACATCTATTTTTAAAATAATACAACTTTAATTGAAAATTGTAAAAATAGATGTTGATTGATAAAAACAACAAATTTAGCACATATCGAACAACAAACGTTCGACGGATTAGTTGGCTTGATTAAAAAAAGGAAAAAAGAGCAAGCATGGGGTGGCCTATCGAACTTTGGAGCCCACTCACATGCATGTACACATATCTCAAGTTCCTAATTTTTTAAACCCTATCGAATAGCGGTTGTTCAACAGGTACATATCAAATAATGATTTGGTTGTTCGACGGGGTGCTAAATTTATGATTTCAGATAATCAACATCTATTTTTATAAGTTTCCTTAGAGTTGTATTGTTTATAAAAACTCTTATTTTTCATCAATGGCATATTATGGTGTAAATTTGAATACCCACATTAATCTCTTGCATCTCGTCTTTGTCCCGCCGCCGTATACTTATCCCAAAATCTGACGCTCAGCATTCAGAACTCCTCCCTATTTCCCTGAGCTCCTCTCTCTCACACACCCAACTCTTCTGATCTGTCCTCTGGGAGCAAGAGGCTTGCGGAGGACGTGGCGCTCATCAGGGAGAGAGCACGAAGGAAGCCAGCGCAGTAGCACAAGGGAGCACTGGAGCAGTAGGTGGCCCAGGGATGGTCGACAACCTGCTTCCAGCGGCCAATGTACTCACTTGCACTGCAACCGTCGGTATCGTCCACACCCAGTGGCGAACCGCAACAAAAACCACCGGGATAATATACATATCATAACACATATAATACTCTAATTTTTAACCAATAATATAATTATTATAAGCTAAAACAGCTAAAGAATAAAATTCTACTTAGGGCCCTGTAACCTCAGCTACAATACTGTAGGAACGCCACTGTCCACGTCTAGGCCAGGATATAGGTTCGGATCCTCGTCTAATAGGGTAGCTCGTCGCTTATGTCCTTGGTGGTGACCGACGAGCCGTTGGATCTCCAGAACTCACAAATGAGGAGGGACACACTGGTTGGTTGGTGCGATTATTTTGCCCAATGAGTTTTTGGCTATTGCTGCTACTTCTTTCTTGATTGAATGTTGCACTCTTCATAAGTTTTAATGAATATTTTTTAATGTTTCACTAATTAATTTGAATGTTGCAATGATTTTCTTCGCATGTTTTAGTAGGTATTTCAGTGATATTTCACTAATACATATATTCTTTTAATGTCGTGATTCATCAACTGAAACATTTAACCATTTGAATTTTTTTTAAATGGAACATTTATACTTTCCAACAGTCTAGACTCAGATGCGATATGTCTACAATTAGTATGTTCATACCAACCGTGCTATGCCATCTTATTTTGGGCTAATAGCACTAATTTTTCTGTAAAACTTTAAAACTCCTTCGTAGTTATATTGTGTGTTTGGTTTCTTAGATGGCGTGAAATGGGACGGAACATGCCAACTTTTATGATGTTTGGTTCGGAGATTGGTGAAACATGATCATCTCTAGATCAACCTCTACCTAAAAAATCGCTGACACGCAGGCCACATGTCAAACAGATTCATGAATCTGATCAAATTCCTAGCAGATAGTTAGGATTATCCCATCTCAAATACAGAGATAAGGCTAACCCATCACACCTCGTTCTTAAATTAAACACATATATAATAAATGGATCGTGCTTTGTTTAGTTGAAACTTCAGTATTTATGTTAGTCTCTATTTTTCTGTCATCTACTAGTTCATAGCTTTAGATCCAGAGCCTCCATAGTCTTGTTTGTTGACTTATCGGGTTAATTAGACCTGTTATTTCAATTCGAGCCATACTCCTCACTTAATTCTCTATTCAAGCAACACTATAGCACTTTTTTTTACTGTTATGTTCCTTCTATCACCATTAGTCCTAAATACTACTTGGAAGGAGAGTAAATTGGGTGGATAGGAAATGAGTGGATCAAAGGAATTCCAGTCAAGGAATCCATTATCAATGTTTTAGCTTTTCCCAAAATTAATATTTTAGATATTTGGATCCTATGTGAAATAAGAAGAGAGTATCCTTTGCATCCCCAGCAATACCCCATTTTAAAGCTTCTAGAAAAAAAAACCTCACTAATGCTCGTATTACTTTTATACTATATATTTGCTAGTAATACTATATATTTGGGTTTATTTGATTTTGTGGAAGAGATTAATTCCCTGACATATTTTTAAGACTGACTAAATAACTGTTTAGGTGCGTTCCATTTTGGTACCCCCCGCATAATTTTAAACTGACAGACAAGTGCATATGCAATTTCACTTACATTTCAGCATCTTCTTTTCACAAAAATATTATCAACTCGTTGAGCTACAAACAACTCTGCTAATTTGCAGCCTCAGGTTGAGCTATCACAGATCAGCACCGATGAATTTGATATGTACAGAGACCCACCGGTATGAACAAAAGAGTACAGTTTCACTTGATACGGTACTCGTAAATGTCAAGGTCAACCACATGGAGCACTACAAGTGGAAGCTTACTTATGAACATGAACAGGCGCCTAATATTCTCCCTAGTCAACGTATCCATATCCACAACATCGCGGCCATCGGTGTACAACCACAGGCTGCTCGGATTCACCTTCTTGAGGCAGGCGCGGCAGAAGGGGCACGACTTTGATTTGGTGTTCCTGCATATATGACAAGCCAAATTTCGTTAAATGGCCCACGGAATTCGATCAGATTCATGCATCAGACGAAGTGAACGCCTCGGCAAGTAGGAAGAGTACGGACAAGGATGCAGATCCTGTTGTGCTTGCTGACAAGGAGTGGTTAATGATTCACTCTCAACTTAGGATTGAATATAAGAAAAGTGAAGTCTGCTCTTGAGTCAACCATACAATGAACTGAGCACAACATAGTTTTCTAACAGCATAAGAGAGTATGCAAAGACTTCGTGTACGCGCGTGTAACCTTCAACCAAGGTGAGAATTGTTACTAGATACAGAGGTTTGCATTTCGGAGGAGCATCATGCAACCAATCTATGATATTGTTCATTTTGGTATACTATTTGCCTACTTCTTTTGCATGAATAAGTTATTACCTGCTCAAGAGCAGGACATAGTTCAATAGAAAGTTCGCTGCAGTTCTTACCATAATAAAGTCATTGTGGATGCTCAGGATGTGTTCCTCAGGATGTAAAAGTCAGTTGTAAATCTCCTGCACCTCTGAGTACCACAATGTCCTCTCCTCAGATTCTTAACTATCAATCAAACCTGCATCCACAATGAATTTTTTTCCCCCCGCAAAAAAAGTCATTGTGAATACAGGTTTGATTGATAGTTAAGAATCTGAGGAGAGGGCATTGTGGTACTCAGAGGTGCAGGAGATTTACAACTGACTTTACATCCTGAGGAACACAACCAGACAATTCATTCATGGCAAAGGCGATTTTTTCTCTTTCTTGGACACCACAGTCAGGTAAACAAAATTGTCTCCTAGAGCACGCAACTACTATATTTGATTCTAACATGAACAATCGATAGTACCGAATATCACTATGTTTGTGTTGGCGCATGCGCGAAAATGTAAGGAGAGGGGAAATTAAAGGGGAAGGAGGAGGGCAAATTACCAATCCTCGAAGCATCTCATACACAGCGAGTGCGCGCAATCGGGCAGCACAATCTTGGCATTCACCTCGAGGCAGATGCCGCACTCGAGCTCCCTCTCCAAATCCACCTCCGAGACCCTCTCCTCCACCTTCCTGAACTTCTGAAGGCACAGCCTCCTCTGCTTCCTGTCGTCCAATTCAGTTATCCCACTCGGCAGCTGGAGCAGCGAAGGGAAGATGACACCTGCAGCGACCCAAAAAAAATTTGAGAAATCACAACCATGAAATTGAATCGTTTGTTGTTGTTCTTGTTGTTAGGAGATGGTGGTTGCGATTGAGTAGTAGTACCGTAGAATTGCCTGATGCTGGCCTCCCTCTCCCACTCCGGCAGAGCCGTGGTGCCATCGGCGTAAACCTGCATTCGATTTACCAGCAAGAACCCGGTGATTAGTTAGTTAGTTAGTTAGTTACCCAGCCGGTGAGAAATCAGCTGCGAATTGGCGATGGCGCGGGGGTGTGGGCGAGACCTTGTAGATCATGATCTTGAGGAGGCCGAGCGCGCCGGCGAGCTTGCAGTCGGTCCACTGCACGAGGAAGTGCGCGACGGCGCTGTACGCCATCCGCATCTGGATCACCGCCCCGTCGTAATCCCGCAAGAACTCCGACGCCCTGCAAAAGAGAGAGATAAACCACACGCAAACCCCCACCACCACCACCGCTCAGCCACCACCGTCGACGAGCCGCGACCGGCGAAGGGAGGAAGAACTCACAGCTCATTGGCGTGCTCGATGTCGGCCTCGAGGGCCTTGACGGAGTCCTGGAACCTCCTCCGCATCGCTTACTCCTCCTCCTCCTCCTCCGCCGCCGCCGCCGCCGCCGACAAGCCAAGAACCCCTACCTAAACCTCGTCGTCGTCGTGCTCCGCCGCCCGCTCGGCTCGCCGCGGGTGATTGGGTTGAATTGGAGTGGATTTTGCCTCCTGCGCTTCTCTCTCCGGATTCGGATTGGTTTTCTTCCCTCGCTTTTGGTGCTCGTCGCGTTGCCGAGTCCAACTCTAATCCGAGCCCCACTCCACTCCTCTCTCCCCTCCCTTTTTTGTTGCCACTCTCGAGGAGGGAGGGAGAACGACGACGACGAGGAACAGTGCCCCCTGGGCCCCACATGTCAGTGAGCCTCACCTTACCCACTGACAGGTGGGACCAGGACGTGTGGGTCCCACATGTCGGTGCGACGGGGGCTGTCCGCGCCGCATAAAAATATCTGGGAGGAGTAGTAAACGCCCGCGACGTCGGCGGCGTGGGGCCCACTGACTCGCGGGGCCACTTGGATGGGGGCCCACGTGGCGGTGTATGGGCTGGGATATTTTTTCTTTTGTTTTTGGATGGGGATGTGGGGCCCACTGGGGGACGCGTGCGCCGGGGGAAAAGGTTGGAAGGGAATACGGTGGGCTCCCTTTCCCGGGGCCGGGCCGCCGCCGCGAGACCGCGCGAGGCGTCGTCTTTTTTTTTTCCGGGTGGTTTTGGTGGGGTCAGTGTTTGGATGATGATGAAAGGAGAAGGCCTTATCGCCAAATCCGGGTGCGGGTTGATGTCAGGATGACCTTGCTGATGACCCCCTCTTGTCCAAGAATTTTAATTGATTGTGATCGTTATCTCATCAATTTTAGATATTTTTTGTTGTTCAATGTCTATCTAATCTTGTTTTGAGGTTAGGATTTGGGGGTAGAACTGAAATGCTGAAGGGAACTGCACTTGCTTGGGGGGAGAGGGTAGGTGGGCCATAGATTTGTGCAATTGCACTCATTCTGTCTAGAAGAAATAAATTCTTGTTATGAATCTAGACCTAAACTATATTTACATTCATATTCATGGTCAGGAAAACTATGGCCAGATTCATTGTTAAGAATTGGTTCATTTGTGGATAAAGGAAGTAGGCTTTTTCATTCGAAAATGATAAAACATACATTTTATGTCCTAAAATATATCAATTTAGGATCAGATGAGGCGCATTCAAGTATTACGAAATGTTAGATTGTTATGTTTTGGGGCGGATGGAGTAGTAATAAGAGAACGTGCAGAAATTTAAAAGACATGGATAATGTGGGAATAATTATGTAGATAAACATTTAGAAATATAGGAAACTAAGGAATGAGATTACTTAAAGGAAAATTCCCACGAGTTTATACCTTAGGTTAAAATTTTCTCAAATGACTCCTTTTAGGTAAAGTCTATTTTTGACATTTAGACTTTGGCCGAAAAATATTTTTCACTTCGAAAATACAAAACTGATTATTTTTCACCCTTTACTTTTAAAACAGAACACATGACACTCTAAACCATATAAATATGGTTGTGTTGATTGATATAATAGTAGTATCTAATTAGCATGACCTTAATTTAGATACGTTTCATTTGTGGGCCTAATTAAATAGCATTTGCGTTAATAAAATGTACATGATAATGTAAGGGTATAAATACAAAAAACCACTTTCTGTTCAAACAAAACCACTACAAAATATGTGCCAAGGTGTGTTTTCTTTTCGATTTTGTAAGTTGGTGAAACATAACTGGTTTTATAATTTAGGTGTGAAAAATGATCTTTAGCAAAGTTCAAAGGCTAAAGATGGACTTTACTATTTTTTTTACGATTTTGCTGATTAACTGGAAATTCTTCCATATAAAACATTAAGGGCACGTACAGAGGCATTGATTAGCCGGCTCTCTTCAATACCACACAGATAAATCAGATTACGTGAAAGAGAGATGATAGATGTGAGAGAAACAACGATGCTATATGTGACAAACATAACCACCATTTGTTTGTTAGTGGCATCATGTTTCCAGACAATGAAGTACGGAGTATTATATAGTACATTTATTATGTTGACTAATCGTGTTGATCCGTGCTGGATGCTGCCTGCTATAAACAATAAACTAGGTGTACTGCTTAAAATTAAATCAAGGACATATGTCACGGACGAGGAGGCACATATACCCACTAATTAAGAGATGCATATATCATAATCTCGCTTAAGTTATGCATGTGTGCATCCTTGCCTACCGTTCTCCCAAAATTAAGCAGAAGCACGTCGTATCACCTACGGACCTACCTCCTAATCCATCTCCTTAATCATGGATAACCAAAACAAATTTCGACCTTTTTATTTTAATTCCCATTGTTTGTTCGTCGTTCCATGTCAAATCTGGCCAAACATGACGTGCCAACTTGGACAGTTCAACACTACAGATAAGACGGAATGATGAATTATGCATAATTAATCATCTTAAACACATCAATTACGCATTACTAGTTCCAGCAAAACCGATGAGATAGGAGCACGAAGCGATGTGGACAAGGTGGAAAAGTTTGTGGGTGTGTTCGGCTGGTATTTTTGCCGCCGCAGCTATGACTACAGCAGTGAAGGTCCTATTTAGGAGAGTTTAGTATTTTAAAAAGCAGCCAGTGAGAGCTAGTGAGAATCTGGAGAAGAAAGGTTTTAATTCATTTTCTAGATTCTATAACTGTATTTACTTAAAATCTGGTTGAAAATCTAAAATATTTGGAGAGCTACTGGTAGTTGAAAATTCTAAAAGAACAGCTACTAGAAGCTTCTCAAATAGACTAAGAATTATTATAGCTTGCAGCGAATTTCTGATAAGCAGTGCAACTTGTATGGCTGCCAAACAGAGCAGATTTGTATTGCCCGATAGATCGATGGTGCATGGTTAATTTTTAGTCCAACCAGTTTTTGTTGATAGATTCCACGATCAAAGTGGCAAAAGTCACAATCCGAGCGATGTGGACAAACAGGCGATGTTGCATAGTCCGAGTTTAGTTTCAAACTTTTTCTTCGAACTTTTAACTTTTTCATCACATCAAAACTTTTCTATACACACAAACTTTCAATTTTTCCGTCATATCGTTTCAATTTCAACTAAATTTTTAATTTTAGCGTGAACTAAACACACCCATAATTATACGATAAGGCATGTTTCAAATACAGGATATTTTCCTTCTTTTCTCTACGGGAATCAAACTGTTCTTTATTATTATTATTTTTTTGAAACGTGGGGAATAATCAAACTGTTTACTACCAGAAGAGATTTATGCGTCATAGAGGGTGGTGGCAAATATTTTAATATTGTCCTTTAACACTTGGAGACGTTTGGTTCACTGCCATAATTTTATTAAACTTTGCTACATTCTATAATCCTTTTTGTTTGTTCCATTGCCACATTCATGACGTGCCACAATTCTTTTTTCTAGTTTCACATGTCATGTACATTTTTTTCCACACCTTGTTTAAGATATGGCTATCAATTTCTTAGTCACATACTTCCTCTGTTTCTATTATAAGTTGTTTTATTATTTTTCCTAGTAAAATTTATTTTAGTTTGACTAAATTTATAGAAAAATTTAGCAACACATATAACATGTAATTAGTTTTATTAAAACTAACATATAATATATTTTGATAATATATATGTTTTGTGTCGAAATATTGTTAATTTTTTATATAAATTTGGTTAAACTTAAAGAAGTTTGATTAAAAAAACTTTAAAATGACTTATAATTAAAACATTATAAAACGGAAAGAGTATTTGACTAGGGTTAGCAAGCATGCATGGCAATGTTAAACAGTCATCCAAACATGCCATTTAAGGTTATATCCGCGTTCTAAAAATCCATACTGTACCTTTTGACCTATGCAGATTAGGTGGCAAATATGACATGTTAACCTGGCCTAACTCAAATTAATGTGCTACAAGGTCGGATACATTAGTACAGTTACTAATCAATATCGATTCAAAAATAAACGGAACATCATTATCGGTTATGGAACCGAATTGGCTGTGAATAATCGATAACGATATTGCCGATTATCATTGCCTTTTCGAGAGATGAATTGATGGTGATATGATTCTCATTTCAAGGGAAAAAAATAACATCACAGTTTGATTTGCATCGCAAAACCCATTGCTAATTCAATGATTCAAGATATTTAAATTGTTCCCTACATCACCAACACATCATTAACTCTAGATCACACAGCTCATCATCATATATATATCATCAACTCGACATCAACAACAAGGATCGTCCTCAACTCAACAGTACTCATCAAGAACAAGTTACCATATGTACCATTTCCAACCGCCGTCCCGGCCTCTTAACCTCTCCCGATGGATCCCGAGCCACCGGTACCGTTGTCTCCCTCACTCACAGTACTGATCATCGCCGTACAAGCTCCAACCACTATTGTTGTAGGCTCGTCGATCGTCGAGCTGTCGTTGCCACCATCGCCAAGCCCCGACTGTTATTGTTGCCCTTGAGCTTCGGCCTCGTAGGCTTCACTTATTGCCCTCACAAGAGCTGGCGTCCCTCGTCTTTGGGAGGCGAGCACTGGTAGAGAAATCATTTTTGGTCGGTCGACCCAAATTCACAATAGACCCGGTTCCATTAAAAACCGAGACTAAAAATGATTTTTAGTCCCGGTTAATAAGAGGAAAATCTTTAGTCCCGGTTGTTGTTACCAACCGGGATTAAAAATCATCTTTCCAACTGGAACTAAAGTTCATTTTTAGTCCCGGTTGATTCCATGTCAGGCCGTGTCAGGGCCCTATGATCTTTAGTCCCGGTTAGTAACACCAACCGGGACTAAAAACCTATTTTTAGTCCCGGTTGGTGTTACTAACCAGGAATAAAAATCAAAACACACTATATAATCTATAGTACCGATCCTCTTTTCCCGTCCACACAACAAACTCCTCCCTCTATCTCTTTTTTTCCTCTCTAACTTCTTATCTCTTTCCTTATCTCTAACTCCCCTCCTCTCCTTCCTCTTTTCCTTCACCACAGTGCAGGCGGCCGGCGCGGAGGCGGCGACGCGGGGAACGGCGTGGAGGCGGCCTGCGCGGCGGCGGCGGCGCGGGAGGCCGCGTGGCGGCGGCGGCGGCGGTAGGCGGCTGGCGCGGCGGCGCCGGGGGCCGCGCGGAGGCGGCGGCTGCGGTGGGCGGCCGCTCGGCGGCAACTGGCGCGAAGAGGAGGAGGGGAGGCGGCAGTGGCCGCCGGCCGGATTTTTTTTCTTTTTTTTTGAGATATGAATCTGTGATGTATTTTTGTGTGAGATGTGAATCTGTGATGAATTTTTTAGAATCCTATGATGTAATTTTTTTAAAGAGTTTGTGATGTATTTGGAGATGATTTGTTTGAGGATTTGGAGATGTTCTGTAATATGTGATGATTTGGATATGGGAGGGGATGGTGTGAAATCAATATTCAATATTAAAAGCAGAAAAAAAAGAAAAAATATCTTTAGTTCCGGTTGGTGTTGCTCCCATCTTTAGTCCCGGTTGATAACACCAACCGGGACTAAAGATTGATTTTTAGTCCCGGTTATTTGAACCGGGACTAAAGATAGCGATCTTTAGTCCCGGATTCGTAGTTCCGGTTGGAAAACCGGGACTAAGGGGGGTTACGAACCGGGACTAAAATACATTTCTCTACCAGTGGAGATTCACCAGCAAGTAGGGTGCTATGATCATCATTATTAGAATAGATTTGTAAAATCTAATGAGTTTATGTTATCATGAGACAAAAACCATGTGAACAATTTCTTTCTTTTTAAATTATTTTTTAAAGAAATTATTGATGATTGTAATTTTAAAAGTTTGATTGACTTTTGTCCTAGATATTAAATCTCCCTCAATTTTAAAATATTTTGACATATTTTGTTTTGTAATTTTGACCAACAATTAAATTATTATAATATTATTTTTATAAAGAAAAATTAATGTTATTATATTTCTCTTCAAATGATTTAAAAAACTTTTATGCCATGTAAATAATATATTAGGAAAATAATTATTAGTTAAAATTTTATCCTAACAGAAAAAATACGTCGTATATTTTAAAATGAATGGAGTATTTATGATATGATAACAGAGGTCTCTCAGTCTTCGAGCTCAAATTAAGGCTATGTTCGTCTCTAACGATGGAGAACCTTTTTCTCTAGCACACAAAACAAAACGGTGTTTTAGCGTACTATTAATTAAGTATTACTAGCTAAAAACACTTAAAATAGATTAATATAACTTTTTAATATAACTTTTTAGAACAAATTTTCTATAGAAACTTTCTTTTAAAAATATATTATTTAGTAGTTTGTGAAATAAGGTAAGAAAAGTATAGGATAACCTAAATAATTTTGCTTACGGTTTGCCTTGTCGCCTTGGTATTGCAAGTTACTACTACTAGTAAGTGACTTTGCTTACGGGGCCCAATGACCCATCAAGTTCAAGATAATTTTAAATTTCATCCGTTTTTGAACAGTTCACAGCAGTAGCCATGAGGCCCATAACCCTGTCAGTAATAAAGAAACGTGCTGACACTCACGGGGCCAACAACCAACGTACACGCTGTCTGCTGTGAACTGTTATTGCGAGGGTAAAACGGTCATTCTCCCTTTCACTTCCCTCCCCATCGCTTATAACCGCGACCTCGCCTTGCGTCGTGCCCTGCACTCCTCCGCCGCCGCCTCCGCCTGCCTCGGAAGTCACGCCCCGCCCGCCGCCGCGGCAGAGAGAGAGAGAGATGGGCTTCCTGTCCTTCGCCGGGAGGGTCCTCTTCGCCGCCGCCTTCCTCCTCTCCGCCTACCAAGAGTACGTCCTCCTCCTCTCTCCCTTCCCCCTCCCTCTCTGAAGAACTCACCGCTCGCCAACCCAGATCTGCGTGCGCCGCGGCGCGGAGGAGGGCGTCTGGATCTCGCGGCCCGTCGAGCTGCGCGGTTGTGTGGTGGTGGTGAGGCGGTTTGGATGTTGGATCCGGTGGGGGCTTTTGGTTTTGTCATGCGGCGCGCGGTCGGGATGCTTTGGGTTGTTTGGGGGGGGGGGGGGGTTGGTTCCGTGCAAATGAATGAATTGCTGTCGCTTTTGCTATGTGGAATGTGTGCTCGAGCGGAGCAGTGTTTGGTGAGCTGGTGCTGTCAGGTTGTTATGGAGGTCTGGAGGAGAATTTGATTTGTGCAAGTTGGTGGTGGGTGTCGGATGCTTGAAATGTGCGCATTTTCTAGTGGGCTCTTGTAGATTTTTTAAGGAATCTCGGCTTAGCTAAGTTTAGTCGTATGTGAACTGCAGTAATTTGTCAGTGGATCGCAGTGCTTCGTTGTAGTAGTTTCGCTGTGCTTCCTTCTCAGATGTGTACTTGCTCATCCACCAGATTTTGTTTGGGTGAGATTTTTTTTATATGTTCAGATATGGTGATAGTTTGATTGGAAACTAAGTAGTAAAGATTGTACCCCGAAAAAAGGAGTTCACATAATAATAGGTACTCCAACTTAGAAAATGCACTGAATCAAAGTTTTTTTTTTAAATAATAAGATGAATTCTAATTGAGTACTAGTATGTAGTTGAGACTTGAGAACACTCGATTAGCTGGCCTAAGGGAGACTGTTGTGGTGGTAAGTCTAGTGAACTGACTGGAAGAGGTCAAAGAGTGAGGGTTGGGCTAGGAAAAATACACAGTTTTGAGTGGGATTTAGGATGGGAATGGTGGATGGAGTGCCAGGGCTGCAACATGTAATGCGCATGTACCAGAGGTACAGGTGCAAGGAGGCAGCGATGGTAGCTACAGAATCCACACTACACATCCAGCTAAAGATGTGCCATATAAATATTTTGTAGTTTATCTCATGTTTCGTAGTTATCTACTCCCTCCGTCCCAAAATAAGTCAATCTCGTACTAGTATGTGACACGTCCTAGTACGAGGTTGGTTTATTTTGGGACGGGGAGAGTAGATGACACCTGATATGTAAAAGTGGCCTAATATTACATTAGGAAGTATAGCAATGAATAGACCAGAGAGGGGCTTCGACCACCAAACCATAGTCGAGCAGAGCCCTTGCCACCATGGGAACCAGCCCATGCGACATAGGGGCAATCTGCCATGCCTCCTTTACTGAGCCCCATCTTCCTCCTCTCCTGTATACTACATAACTGGGTCTCTTATTCAAAGATGCAAACGAGAAAACGAATTCACTCCAACAACAATACCTATCTTATAGTCAACATAATACATTAGCTCATTAGAAAGCAGTGACCTTATTTCTGAACCAGAGTTTGTCATCCATATTACGCATGGCCATCTTCTAGTGTAATAGATAGCATGATGAATGTGTACTGTTTAAACACAGGATTCTCGACAGTTATCTTTTCAAACTGACAAAATTTGGAAGGCACCTATTGACCTACTCTGATTTGATATGAGCTTGCTATAGTTTGTTTTCTATAGCGAATCATAAATTACAGTGCCAAGTACATACATGCATTTTGCTTCTTTTATGTCTGAAGAAAACATATGCACTCAACCAGTCAATTCCTTATCATTTTACCTTTTTTCGTCAATTACAGGTTTAGTGAATTTGGAGTTGATGGTGGGCCGGCCGCAAAAGCTCTCCAGCCGAAGTTCAACACTATTGTTGCAAATATTTCTACCCGTACTGGATTAGTGGTGCCTCATATTGAAGTAATAACTTCTTGTGTTGATACTGATAATATGTTTTATTCTGTCACAAAGTGTTATTGTGGCCATTTCGTGAAGTGATATTATTATTCATAGGGTTTCATTATTTTTTGTTTTTGCAGTTAAAGCATATTGTTGCTGCAATGATTGCTTTGAAGGGTCTTGGTGGTCTCCTCTTTATCCTCAGCAGTTCATTGGGTGCTTATCTCTTGGTATGATCTCAACTAGAAAAATAAAAAGAAAATATTGTTTTGCCTTATATACTCTTAAATGGTCATATAGTATATGTGCCTATGTTTGTCATTACCAAAATTTGGTCATCAAATGCCTTGAATTGACCAAATTTTGTATTCAGCTTGATGTCCTTGATCTGCGCCATCTGTCTTATGGTTACAAAGTAGAATTATTTTCTTTCTAAAAAATATGGTGGCTCCTTTATCTTGAGAAGATCTAACATTTGCTTCCCCTCTTCCACCATGGATGTCATGTTTTCTTTTCTTTTTTGCACTTTGACATGCCAAACAGCCGCCGCAATACTATAGTTTTCTTGACATGCCAAACAGCCGCCGCAATACTATAGTTTTCTTTAAGGAAACCAACGGTACCATACTGATAATTTGGCTGGTGCCTTTGTGTGGTTGTTTTTGTGCTATATGTGATATTGTTATGTTCACTCATGCATTTATTCCTGCTATGTGTTACCTCATAGTACTAGTTCAGTTATACATGCAATGCAAACACACAGAAACTTGTATGGGGTATTTTTTTTAAAATGGAAATCTAGTTGCTGTTTGACACATATATGTTGTAAAGATGCTTTGTTTTGAGCAAAAACGTTAGGAGCCTACCTGTAATATATGTTGCTAAGCATAATTCTGTAGTAAACCCAATCATACTTTTTGCTGCTGCTGCAGTAATCAGTCAATCCCTTCATGCTTCTGTGCCAAGTTTTTTTATGAGGTTTGCAAAAAAGTAGAAACAATTCAGAACCCTTCCCAGGACGACTATAACAGGAGAACTGGAGAAGCTTAATGCAAGGATTATAGGATAATATGGCTTATAATACAAGGATTATACACAATAAGCAAGTCGATGTTGTGTTATGAATCTGACTAGATGTCATGGCAAGTCGAGATGATAGTTTTAGTCGTGTCACTAAGGATTAGGAATGGAATTATATGTAATTGTTTTCACATGTTTGTGTCAGCATATATGATATGGTTGATATGGCAACCTTTTGTTAAGAAAAGGCAAAAAGGTGTACTGTGAATCTCTTTTGTGCTACGGAAAGTCATCTTCTCTATAGGGTCTGTACTGTATTGTGTAGTCATGTAAGCTGCACTTAGGTTGATACGGTTTATGCTTTAGGTCATTGGTCTTGCACTCTTGTACTGTTGTGCCAATTCCCATGAGAACTTATTGGGTTCCTTGCAAGCTGTGAAATATGTTTCCAGATCACAACCTAATGAAGTAATCTTCTCCTTGCAGTTGTTTCACCTTGCTTTTATTACACTTGTTGTCCACGACTTCTACAACTATGACATTGAGAGTGCGGAGTTTGTACAGCTCTTCACCAAGTTTGCACAGGTAACGGCGGAATGCATCACCTTCCCAAGTTTTTAAGAGCTCATGAATCTCGAGAGTTATATTTGTTGTGCAACTGTAAGTCCAATGGTTTTGACTATTTTATAATCCACTGTGAATGTAGAATTGCGCACTTGTTGGGGCGCTCCTCTTCTTCCTTGCCATGAAGAACTCCATCCCTAAGAGGCAGCCCAACAGGAAGAAGGCCCCTAAACCAAAGTCGACTTAAAGATTCTGAACGTCTGGAGCTACATTGTTTGCCTAATTGCTGGTGCCAGGGGATGGCTCTCATCTGGGAGAAACTCCAACTCTCATTCCTTTGGTAGCATTTGAGGATATGGCATTTGTGCTTGTGCATGCTTTAATTCTGAAAGCATCCCCTGATCCTGACCCATTTTTACCGGATTTTTTTTTAAGGGCGCCGCCCTGATTACATTCTAATGTCTGATTAGACGACCAGATTGTACCAACATGTACTCCCTTTTGGTTCTTGATTCAGGTTCTTAGGAAGCAATCATTATTTATGTACACTCCATTAATTTGCTGGGAAACATCATCTTCTTGGCACAATCTTTCTGTGTGCTTTGTGTCATGTTTAAAGAGTTATATTGACTGCCTGGTGCCAAATGGCACATTAAGCATGCAATTCAAAGCTATGAATCTCATTTCAGCAATATAACATTATTGTATTTGATAATCTTATTTGAAGAAATTAAGCAATGACAAAGGCCAGAGCATCGCATCTGCCATGTTCCCTATTGAGTTTGTACTGTAAAAAGAAACAACTGATTTCCCCTAATAATCCATTCATGAACTATGAAATGATGAGAATTAGGGAGAGATTTTGTTTTTTTTTTTTACCAAGAGAAGAAAATTACGCATTAGCGAGAAGAAAAAACCATCTCTCAAAATCCTCAGTCCCACTCCTCGTCGCTGATCATGTCGTCCTCGTCCCTGGGCGGCCGGACGACGACGAGCACCTCGGCGGCGGCCTCGCCGACGCCCTCCGCCGCCAGCTTCCTCCCCTTCTCCACCACCAGCCTCCCCTCCCTGTCCACCACGTAGATGCCGTCCTCGACCACCTCCCTCCGCCCGCGGTTCGCCACCACCAGCACCCGCTCCGCCTCCGCCGACCGCCACGGCAGCGTGCGCCCGTCGGCGAGCTCGATCACCACCGCCTCGCCGGCGACCTCCGCCACGGGGCCCCACCCGGGCACCACCGCCCACCGCGTCCACCCCTTGTCCACCTCCACCATGCCGAGGTCCGCGTCCGTCTTGGTCCGCCTCGGCGCGTGGGCGAGCGCCTCGCCGCCGTCGCCCTCGCGCACCACCGGGAGCAGCAGCACGGTCGTCGCCTCCGCCACCTCGCCGTACATGAGCCGCACCACGGGCACGGCGGGGCGCGTCGCGGCGGCGGCGGCGTTGGCGGCGTCGTCCTCGTCGTCCACCTCCTCCCCGGCGGCCTTCCTCCTCGCGCGGTCGAGCTCCAGCTCCACGCGCGCCCTCGCGGGCTCCGTGTCCACCACCTCCAGCGCGCGCTCCAGCTCCGCCACGGAGTCCTCGGCGTCGATGGCCTCACGCGACTGGCGGAACCGCGCGAACGCGAGGCAGTCGCCCGGGTTGTCCCGCGTGAAGGCCTCCCACCCGTCGTCGCCGCGGCGTTGCGGGAAGTCCTTCATGGAGCGGGCGAGCTCGCGCACCCCGCGTGGCTCCAGGCGGCGGTCGATGGCGTGTCTCGCCGCGTCGGCGCGCTGCCTCGCGTTGAGGAACCGGAGCTCGTAGAGCAGCTCAGGCCCGCCGTAGGAGTCGAAGTAGCGGAGGAGCTCGGCGGGGAAGCCGCCCTCGTCGGCGACGAGCGAGTCGCGGACCTGGGTGGCGACGACGACGCGGTTCTGCTCGACGCCGGAGATCCCCGTGGCCTCCTCGATCGACGACGGCGTGAACCCTTCCCTCGACAACGCGGAGATGAGCGGCGCGTACTCGTGCCAAAGCCCGAGGCGGTCCCGGAGCACGGCGAGGCGCTGGCCGAGGTCGAGGTCCTTGTACTTGTCGGGGAGCGGCGACGGCGGCGGGTGGAACGGCTGGTAGAGCTGGTCGGGCGGCGCGGTGGGGGGAGGGGTGAAGGGAAGCTTGTTGTCGCGGGGCCCGCCGCCGATGGGCCGCCCGTCGGGGCCCAGGATGACGGCGGAGGTCGTCAGGTGCGCGAAGCGGCGGCGGCGGCGGTGGTGCGGCGCGAAGGGGGCGTTCCGGCGGTGGTGGTGGTGGTGGCGCGCCACCGCCGCCGCCGTGGTGGAGGCAGGGTGGGGGTGGGGGTGGGAGAGGGAGAGCATGGTGGCGATAAGGGGGGAGGGGAGCAGCCGAGCAGGAGAGTGTCGGGGGGGGCTTATCTCATATCTGCTCTCGTCTCCCGGAGAGGAGGAACAGTACTTAGCAGGGACTTCTACGGTTCTACCTGCTGGAAGAGTGGAAGGTATGAATTTGGATTTGGATTTGGATTTGAATTTGAATTCGGGATTTTGAGTTTAAAACTGCGGTTTGAATTTTTCTTCTGTTAGTATGGTCAAATTGCAGACCAAAATTTAAATTTCTGGGCCAAGCATTCAAATTAGGGGGGAAATTTGGCACAGCACAAGGGACTTTTACCTGCTGGAAGCTATGAATTTGAATTTGAATTCGGAATTTTGAGTTAAAACTGCGTTTTGAATTTTCTTCTGTCGGTATGGTTAAATTGCACCACAGATTTTAAATTTCTGGGCCAAATATTCAAATTAGGGGGAAATTTGGCACCAGGGCCTTCTTCGGAACAGAGGAATTTCGTAGAAATTTGGCACCAGGGACTTTTACATGCTGGAAGCTATGAATTTGAATTTGAGTCTAAAACTGCGTTTTGAATTTTCTTCTGTCGGTATGGTCAAATTGCAGACCAAAATTTGAGGGAAATTTGGCACCAAAGGGGTTATTTGACTTGGGCCTTCTTCGGAAAAGAGGAATTTTGTAGAAATTAGGCACCAGAGGGGGGTTATCTGAATTTGAACAGGTTCTCTCTCTGGGGTTTTTTCTGACTCAATTTGGCATTTGGCAATAGATTCTTCGATCGATTTTGTCTGGTGTGGTTTTACTTGGCAGTGTGTTCACAGGTGCTGCTTGGTGGGTTGTTTGTCACTTGTCACGGCTCACATGGGTGGGTTTGGCTGGTTTTGCTTGGGTTTATGGTGAAAATCAGTTGCTGTTGCTTGTTAGCACCATGCTCCTCACCAATGTCGACGTCTTAGATATGAGACTCTTTGGAAAGTAGGTCCGGACCTGTGGTGAATGTTTTTCACCACACGTGCACTTGTTAATGAATTTTCATTCCAAGAATGTGCGTGGGGCACACGATACACTAATTAGGGGTGGAAAAAAGAGCTCAAAGCTCATGGCTCGGATATACCCATCTCGTTCAGATCGCCTCGAAATAAGTCATCATGAGTTAAACTGAGATGTGTTTTTAGCTCATTTAGCTGCCTGGTACATAAGATAATTATATCTTCATATACCCCCTTCGTTTAAATTACTTTGTTCTAGGATCTTATGTCAAGGCTAAAAATGTTGTAGTTTTAAAGTTAAATTGATGCTAAACATGTAGTTTAATAGTTTCATTACTAAATCGATATATAGAGTTTTATAATACTTCATCTTAAATATATGATTTCGTTATAAAGTTATTAAATTTGTAATGTGATATAATGACTTAAATTTATAGTTTTTATGAAAGTTTGGTCAAAATATATGTAGTTTTACGCGATTTACTTCCCCCGCCCCCCTAAAAAATACTTGTTATTTTTTTATTCCAAAGCACTTTTAGTGGTAAACTTCACTCCATACTCTTCATCAATGCAGTCACGCATTAATACATCCACAATTTTTATTGGCTTATCTACTAAGTAGAGTTAATGACTGCTTTGGAAAAACAATTGGGATCAGTGGCAAAGCGAGTTACTAAATACTAGGGCCACACAAGGGCTAAGCTAAGACTTAATTAATAAATTGTTGGTTTTCTACAAAACTAGATGGGCGGCCTGCGCAATTACGCGGCTAGCATCAATTTAAAATTATTTTTTTTACACATAATTTTATTTAAAATTACCAATCCCATTATTCTAATAATTTTATAGTTTTTAAAAGTCACGCCAGTCGCTAGCCCTTACTCCTTTGTCACCTTTTTATTTGCTTACTTGGTCTTTCACTACTTCTATTCATGATCTTTATAACTTTAAAAATTAGGCATTATAGGTTTTAGAGTTCATTGTCTTATTGGGTTTCGTTTTCATAATTTTTAGAAGTATCGTCGAACATCGCCAATTTACTACTCTACGGCCCGTCCGCTACTATCTCTCTTTATTGTCATTGGGATTTTAAAAATCGAATATAATTATTGTTTGTGTTCTTTTTTACTTTCTATAAGTCTCGCCAAATCGTTAATGAATTCGCCACTGTACTCCTCTACAGCCTGCCCGCTGCCTCCCCTCCTTATTGTCATTAAGATTTTAAAAATCGAACATGATTATCATTCGGGTTTATTTTTACTCTTCATGAGTCCCGTCAACCGTCATGACCATGTTGCTTAACGGCATGCCCATCGTCAGTCCTCTTAATCGTCATTAGGATTCTATTTAGGGTTTGTTTATAGTTTTTAGATATCCCATCAACCACCAGCACTTACTCCTTTACATGCCTATTGCTTCTCCCCTATTTATTATCATTTGTCATTGTTGTGTTTTAGATGGACTTTTTTTATAAAAAAAATGCATATTTTTCATCTCGATATTTTTTATTCATACAATATAATCCTACTTGAACTCTTAGAATTATTTTTCTATTTTTGAAATTTGTTTTATTTGTTATTTCGAACTTTAATTAATCTCGTCATGTGTTCTAGATGGTCTCTTATTTCAATAGTCTTTATTTTTTTTACAAATTTTAGTTATTTATAAATTGTATTATAGTTGATCTCTTATTTTTCTTTTTTCTATTTTTTGAATTTATTTTACTTTTTTATTTCAAATTTTAATTAATCTCGTATTGTGTTCTATATAGACTGTCGAGGAGTGATCCTCTCTAGCGGGAGATCGTGGGATCCCCCTTTCGTGAGTTCGGCTGGGGGTAGCGGGTGAGATCCGAGGTTTTTCAGACAAAAGAGACACAAGAGATTTATACAGGTTTGGGCCGCTATGAAGCGTAATACCCTACTCCTGTGCGTATGATGATTCTTCTGTGCTCGTGAAGCCTCTGAATCTCCGACGTACAAGCTAGGGTTAGAGAAGCTTTGGCTCGGGGATCCAGAGTTCGATCCCCCTTCCCGTTAGGTATGGTCCTCCTTTTATACTCTAAGGGGATACCACATGTGCTGCGAGTGCTATCTAGGGAGAAGGGAAAATATTCTCTATATTAATTACATGTCTTGTTGCTTGTCTTAGAAGTCTCTTGCACGCTTTGCTGTGACGTGGGGTCCACCGGGTCTTGCCCGGCTGACAGAAGGGGCATGCCCGTCATTCGGCATTTAATGAGTGAAGACTTTTGGGTCCTCACTTGCGCCGGGAAACGGGGAGCCCTACCCTGACCGGGTTAGGCATGCCGTCTCCGGCTGTGATAAGAGGCTAAGACCTCTCATCATCATGACTGATGCGACAGGGTAGGACGCACGCCGCTTGACACGCGCAGTAGTGCGCCTGGCACCCCGAGTCCCATCGGTCAATCGGCCGGTCACAGACCGGTTGAGTGCACTGCACGTGGCACAACCGCTCAGATCGTCATAAATGCGGGTAGGTGTGCGCTTGGAGGCGGCCACCTAACCCATCGCACGTGGTAACCCGCGAGAGGGGTCAGGGGAGCCCGACCCCTAAGCAAGGAGGGGCAGCCGTCGCTCTGCCTCGGGCTCGATCCCCCCTCGGGGGAGGGCCACGTGGTACCTGGGGAGCCCGACCTCCAAGCGAGGAGGGGGCGGCCGCCGCTCGGCCTCAGGCCCGCTCCCCCCTCGGGGGAGGGCCACGCGGCACCTGGGGTAGCCTCATCCCTCTAGTTTCGGTCGGGACGGGCCCGACCTCCAAGCAAGGAGGGGGCAGCCGCCGCTCGGCCTCGGGCCCGATCCCCCCTCGGGGGAGGGCCATGCGGCACCTGGGGCAGCCTCCTCCCTCCAAACTTGGTTCCCCTAATTTGGGAGGGAGCAGCCGCTGCTCCACCCGGGCGCCTCTCCCCTTAGGGGGCGCCACGTGGGTTTAGGGGCGGCCTACTCCCTCTAAACTTGATACCCCCGGGCCCATATCACCGACATAGACTATTCTTTTAATATTTCTTATTTTTATTTACAATTTAAATTGTTTTAAAATTGTATTCCTACTTGAACTCTCTTTTTTTTTCTAATTTTGGATTTTATTTGATTTTTTATTTTGAATTTTAATTAATATCGTATTGGTTTCTTATATGGACTTTTTTTTAATATTGCTCATTTTTAATTTCGAATTGTAGCTATTTTCAAATTGTATTCCTACGTGAACTCTTCTTTATTTTTTTAAAATTTCGGGTTTTATTTTATTTTTATTCCGAATTTCAGTTATTTTTAAATTGTATTCTAATTTTGACTTTTTTTTCTAATTTCAGATTTTATTTTATTTTTATTCCGAATTTTGATTAATCTCATATTGGGTTCTTATATACTCTTCTTTCTATATTGCTTATTTTAATTCCAAATTTTAGCTATTTTTAAATTGTATTTCTATTTGGACTATTCTTTTCTTTTTCTCCGATTAATGTAGAAATTTCTAGCCACTACAGCGAACGTGGTGTCTCATTTTAATGCTGTTTTAATAATATAATAGATAAATAGATTGACATGATAGTTTAAGAAGATTTAAACATGATAATGTGGAAGTCTAGGGCTTATGCCCTAGCTGTCTAGGCTTATCTCTGCCCTGGTTAGGATGTACGTAGTATCAACTATCAAGCTAACATAGTTTCTTTGTTAGTACTATGAGGTTTTCTAGAACGACAAGTACTATAATTAGTGTTCTTTTTAACTATTGAGTTACTTAGTTAGCTATATCCAAACTATTTATATGAGTGAATTATTTATGAGTTAAGTTCTATTATTAATAAATTGTAAGTTTAGATTTATGAATGCGGTATAAACGAGGTAGAGCTCATTACCTACCCTAATGAATAATGAATGCGAACAACTGAGTTTCACCCCGCGTCACCCTCTCGCGCGGGCGGCACGGGGGTGAACCCTAGCTCCCGCCGCTGCCCCTTCCCTTCCTCCCCCTCTCCTCGCCGCCGCCGGAGCACGCCGCTGGAGTCCGACCGGCCAGCCGGGAGAGCGGCGGCGAGGCCTTTCCTCGATGAAGCGGCGCCTCAGCGCAAGGACCGTGGCGTGGCGCGCGGTAGATGGGGCGAAGGCGGCGCGGCGAGGGCGGATCCAACGGCGCAGCGACCGGATCCGGCTCCTCCATAGGTGGATCCGGTGCCCTGCCACTGGATCTGGCCGGACGCGGGCGCACGCGGTCGCGAGGGCATGGGTAGCGCGAACGGGCGCGGGCGCAGGCGGCGCCGCCGGGCGCGGGTGCGAAGGCCGAGCGGCGCGCATGCTGGCGCCCAGCACGGAGGACGACGACGACGACAGCTGCACGATACGGACCGCCCGCTGCAGAGAGGCCGGTGCGCCGGCATCGCGGACGGCGGCGACCGACAGCGCGGCTGGTGTTGGACGCAACGGCGGTGCCAGTAGTAGTCGCGACGGTGGCCTGAGGCAGCAGCGGCAACACCCGTGGTGGCAGCGGCGGTGGCTGAGGCAGCAGCGGCAACACCCGTGGTGGCAGCGGCGGTGGCTGAGGCAGAGGCCTCGGAGCTCGTTGCAGCGGTGGCATCAGCGGCTGGACGACAGCAGTAGCGGCTGCTGTGGCACGGTGGGAGGAAGCACGGTGGTGCGTTCGGCAGTAGCGGCTGCAGTGGTGGTGACCGCGGTCACCGGAGGCATGGCGTCCTCGGACGGCTAGCTGAGGGCGTGGCAGATGGCTGCATCTGGTGGCGCGGCATCATTTGGAGGAGGGGTCAGAGACCGGCTTGGTGCAGAGTGGCGCAGCCGATGGCAGCGGAGGCCGGCTCGGCGCGAGTGGCGCGGGCGGCGGAGATGGAGGCCAGCTTGGCGCGAGAGGCGCGGCCGATGGAGGGAGGCCGGATTGGCGTGAGAGGCGCGTCTGGTGGAGGAGGCCGGCTTGGCGCGAGAGGCGCGGCCGGCGGTGGAGGAGGCGACCTCGGTGTGAGGAGGAGCTACCAGTGGGTGTGGCGCGGTCTGCGGCGCACGAAGTCTGGCCGGCGGGGGACACCGGTGCAGGGGTCCCACATGTCGGTAGAACTGGAGGGGTGGTGGAGCATCGGTGCGTCAGCTATGGATTCGCAAGTGGTGAGCGACGGGTGAAAACCCAGCCTGGCCTTGGCCGGGCCAATAACGATGGTTCATTCCCCCTCCTAAGGATGTTGTCGTGCTGTCTCACCCCTCAAGGGTGGTTGCCGGGCGAAAGCCTAGTCTCGGCTCCTTTGAGCCCCGACGGACGGCGGCGGCGGTTTTTTCCGTCTCTTCTCTTCTTGAAGATGTCGTTTTGGCATCCCCTAGGGGGATGATCTCGTCTGTGTTTCTTTATTGGTCTAGCGGCGGTCGGTCACGCTTAGCGGCGACCGGTCCGGTGCTAGCCTTCTCCCGGGTTGTGTGTTGGCGCTGTCGGTGTGTGGGTGGTGGTTTTTTTTCCTTTTTCCTGGTTACGATCCTTAAGGGTTGTAATCTTGTAATTTTTTCCTACTCTATCAATAGAACTTCGCACCGTCTCGTGCGAGTCGTTAAAAAAAAAAAACTACCCTAATGAGTTTAACGAGTAGCCGAGCTTGCTTGTTATCCACCGTAGCCTAATGAAAGCAAATTGTGATAAATAATTTAATTTTTCGTAGTCCAAAAATGAAAAACATAACTAACACGACTAGCTGTAGTAATAATCAGGAAACATAAAATAACAATTATTTAAGAAATTCCAGTTTACTCATATTGATAATAACTCCCGAAATAATATACATTATTATTGAGATTCCAAGAATATATCGTGATAGAATTAAAAAATAAATCAAAAGTCAGAAGCCGAGAAAACATCCTTCCCCAAACTCTCACCAGTCACCAGTTGACTACTCACCATTTGCTTCACATACTATTGAGCCAAACCCTAAACAAGCCGCTGGTGTGAACCTAAAAATATTGGGGTTTTTCTGTATTTACATGTTCATAGAATTAGGCTATTTGGAGAGCTGAAGATTTAAAAGAAGCTACAGATGACATGATGCAAATTTAGAATTATTCAACTTGAAAGTTTAAACATGGTGAACCACACGGGGATTTTTTTTAATAAAAAAGCGAAAGTATCACTGCATAGAAATTGTACTGTTTCAGCACTGTTTGGAGTGTGGATTTGTTTTCCCTCCACGTGTATAGTGAATATTAAGTTCAAAATCTATCTGGTGGTACGTACATTATTCGTGGTGTTGTGCAAACTACATAAACTTTGTAAATTATTTTCTCCGTATTCAAGTGCATCTTTCTCAGTTTGCTACTGTTTGGTACTCCCTCCGTCCTATTTAAATGCATTTTTTATACAACGTTTGACTCTTCGTCTTATTTTAAAAAAAATATGTATAGTATTTTTATTGTTATAGAAAAAATACATGTGCATTTCAACGGGTGAAGATTATTTTAATCTTATTATTGTTATACGGTTTAGTTTACGTGAAATTCACTCTAAGAATTCGCTTGGATATATATTTTTCCAAAAAGTCACGAGCTGCAATTAGGAGTCCGATCATCTCAAGTTAGTATGCGAGTTTTTTAAGAGATTTCTTATACAACTCCATCCGTATTTCCAAAAGCGAACGAACATGAAACCCGACTCAAATACGGATCTATATTTTCAAAAGCGAACGAACTTAAAAACCGAGTCATACACGGATGACTTACCAAAATACCAGCAAAAACATTTTTAATTTTTATAATAGTAGAGATTAGATAAGAAAACTTAAATAGTACTTTATGCGTGACTATTTTTTTATAAATTTTTAAAACGGACAGTGAAACATTAGACACGGAAAAAAAATATTCTTTGTAGGATGGAAGAAGTAGTAGTTAGCACTTAGACACTTCCTCGTTAGTACAAGAGTAGCCATTACTTGTGGTACTTCTCGCTGGTCTGTCGACTGTGGTGAGGTGGGAAGCGGCAAGGAATGGCAACTAGAGCGCCAAGGTAGACTTGAGCATGGTTTACAAAATTGTCCGATTACGCTCTGAATTTTGAAAACACAAATCATTGGGTTTTTCAAATAAGTGTAAACAAATTTTAAAGTAAACTTTTTAGTTGAGGGCAACATTTGTTTGGATTTCATCTTTTTTTTTTGTTTATCAATGCTTTTCAGGAAATCCGAATATACATGTGAGCAGTTTTTATCTAGTATTGGGATTGTGAACCCTGGAAATTAGATTGATTTCAAAAGATTACCAAGATTTATTCAATCCAGATCCTCCTCACTTAGATTTATCAGCTAACGTGCTACCAAAAGTTTTGCGTGGCAATTTTTAGCGACACTAATTCATTAGCTTTGCGCCGCCACCACCATAACCCCTAACATAATCGGCGGTAGGGTATTCCCTCCGGGAAAAGAAAAACTTAATAGATTGTTTAGATTCATTTTCTTAGAATAAGTCCTATTCTATTTTAGATTGGACTCTTGTAAGAAACGGAGCGAGCAGTGAACTATGCTTGCCCGAAGCAGAGAAACAACGAGGGATGATATAGCAAGCAGGAGAAACAGAAACCTGACAACAAGAGAGAGAGAGGGATGCAAAACCGCCGTGTCCTCCGGTTGCCAAAGCCTCCCCAACAAAACCGACGTGCGCGCCTTAATTTCTACAGTCCACTACCACGGTACCACCACCACCACCGCACCCAAGCAACACGTTAGCTGCGCTGCGCCAGTAGTAGAAGCAGCATCCACGCACGCACCGAACCTTCCGCTTCCATCCATCCATCCATCGATCTCCCGTGGATTTGACCCCGCCCCCGCCCCGCGCGAACATTCTCCGTGCACTTTCCACGCGCGCGCTGCGAGGCCGAGGCCGAGGAGAAGTAAAACAGTAATAAATTGGCACCGAACCGCGGGGTAAAGACGTGAGAGTGCGAAAGCCGGTGGCCGGCCGGTAAGAAAAGTTCACGGCTCGCAACGCAAAAGCGAAGCCCAGAGAGAAAAAAAAAAAGTGAAAGAGAGAGATGGAAGCTGTCAGGGAAGGCAAGTAGCAGCAGCAGCAGCAGGAGTGGTACAGATCAACCAAGCAAGCCCAGAGCCGCGTCGAGATCAGCGAGCGAGTTAGTGAGTTGTGAGCCGCCAGATCGGGCCATGAGGATCCGCAAGCGCACGCCGGTCAGGGCCGCCTCGCCGTCGCCGGGACCGTCGCCGCCGCCGCCGCCGCCGCCGCCGCCGCAGCCGCAGCTGAAGGTGAGGAGGCTCTGTGCCCTGTGTTGTGTCTGTCCCTTTGACACGTTCTCTTCCGACCTGTTCTTGGCTTCCGCCTTCCTTCCCGTCGTCCCGGTGATCCTCCGCCGCTCACCTGCGACTCTCTGCAGGGGGGGAGACCACCGGTGGTCCATGCCGACGAGGAGGAGGAGAAGAAGAAGAAGAAGAAGCAGGGGAGCATGGTCGTCGGCGGGGACAGGGAGGAGGAGGAAGAAGAAGAAGACGACGACGACCTGGTCCTAGTCGCCTCCACGACCAGGTGCGCGCATCTCAAACCCACATCTCTTTGGGTCAGTCCAGCTAAAATTTCCCACCCTTCCAGCGAGACGGATGTCACCGGCGCCGCCGCCGCCGCCGGCAGGTGCAGCCGGAACGACGGCAAGCGGTGGCGCTGCAAGAGCGCGGCCGTGCCGGGGTACGTGTTCTGCGACCGGCACATCGCGTGGTCCACACGCAAGCGCAAGCCCAGGAAGAGGAGCCACTCCAGCATCGTGGACCCGCCGACCAAGGAAGATCCCGCCGCCGCGGCAAAGGCAGAGGACGATGACGACGACGACGACGGCGGCGGCGGCGTGGAGGAAGAGGAGGAGGCCAAGAACCAAGGCGCTAACCTCCGGTGCAACGACGACGACGACGAGGAGTTCCACAACTACGGCGGGTTACAGCACGGCGGCAGGAAGCGGGCGAAGAGCGGCGGCGGCGCCGGGCCGGCGTGAAAACTCTGCTTCCCCGCCGGCGGCTACGCCATTGATTCTTCGCACCAGCTGTGTTTGCATTGCGTTGCGTCGATCGATCGATCACACACTACGGTTTCAGAGTAGCAGAGCTCACTGTAGCTAACCCCAGACGAATTCAGAGGCGAAATGCCATGAAACATTTTGGTTGAAAAATCTAGGACCAAATGCACAAGTAGGAAAGATGAATTGAGCCGAGGTAAAATGGCAAATAATTTTGGCCATATGCCCTGTTCCTTCCCGGGGTTCTTACTTCCTGGCAGTGCTGCTTTTTTTTCCCCTTTTTTTTGGGCCATTTTTCTTGTGCATGGTAGTTTGGGAGGAGAATGTAACGTCCCGTCTCTCCCAGGCCTCAAGTCTTTACATGGCCAAGCACGTTTAACCTCATCTATTAGATTTTATAGGTCATATAGACTGCACTCACAGACCAACATAAGTCTTTCTGCACACTTTGTCCTCACTCATGTACACCCGGGAAGAATTTTCTGGTCGGTCACCTATCCCGAAATTGCTCCAGGCCAAACACGCTTAACCTCAGAGTTCTTTCAAGATCAGCTTCCGGAAAAGAAGTTGTAACTTATTGATATGAGTGTTCTATCAATTCTATTAAGCCCTAGGCTGGAATGTCACAGAGAATATGCTGAGCTGCGTAGTGGTGGGATCTTGCGACGTGAATGGTTGGGCGCCATCGTGGCGAAGAGTGGAGACTGGAGGAGGTGCATCCATCATCCATCCACAATTCGACACCAGGGAAGTCCACGAGAAACATCATCTGCTTGCTACGCCTACGATACAAGCCATGGCATGGCCTAGTCTGCTGGAAGTTCTGTTCCTGACAGATCCAAGAGGCCAAGAGAGAGCTAAAACGTGGCATTTGTTTCGGTTTTGATGTCATTGCCAGTATACTGGTGATGCTAAAATCTTGGTACAGAGCAAGTTTTAGGTGGTGTTCTTCTTCTAAATATGAAGATGAAGATTAAGTTTTTTTATACAAAATAAGGTGGTATTGACGTATAATTGATTGAGTTTTAATTATTATAAACTTGAAATTAGATTAATACTCCATTTGTTTCAAAATATAATAAGTTTTAGGGTTGGACACGATTATTAAGAAAGTAGGTAGAAATGAGTGGTGGAGGGTTATGATTGGTTGGAAAAAGAATATTAGTGAAGAAGTTGCTATATTTTGGGACAAATAATGAGGGCTAAAATTTGTTATATTTTGGGACGGAGGGAGTATGATATTTTAGAGCAAATTTCATATAGAAAGTTTTCGCAGGAAATGTACAGTTTAACAGTTTGAAAAGCGTGCCACGAAAATCTTAATGTTCATCTAACTCTTATTGGAGAAAAGAACGAGACCTTAGACACTACTTAATTGTTTGTCTAGTTTCCTTTTCGATAGAATGCGAAAGATTTCCCTTTGATTTTACCAAAATCAGAGTTTCAAACGAGGCTTCAAAACCTGGCTACTCTATCACTCACCAACTTTCTTAGCTTTCGGCATTGGACAGGCATGACATGAGCGGATGAGCCCCCCATATATCGACTTGTGACTTTGCAGAGACTTCCTCCCTCCGTCCAAAAAAAAAGATAAACCCTAAATTTCCGTGTCTGACGTTTGACCGTCCGTATTATTTAAAAAAATTATGAAAAAAATTAAAAAAATAAGTCACGTATAAAGTATTAATCATGTTTTATCATCTAACAACAATGAAAATACTAATTATAAAAAAAATTCATATAAAACGGACAGTCAAACGTTGGATACGGAAACCCAGGGTTTGCCTTTTTGGGACAAAGGAAGTATGGTTTTAGTAAAGAGTCTCCCCTGGCCTAGCAATGTACTCCCTCCGTCCCATTTTAAGTGCAACTATAAGTTTCCGTGTCCAACTTTGATCGTCCATTTTATTTGATTTTTTTTGTAATTAGTAATTTTGTTGTTATGAGATGATAAAACATGAATAATACTTTATGCATGACTTATTTTTTTAATTTTTTTTTGAAAAATTTTCAAATAAGACGGATGATCAAATTTGAGCACAGAAAAGCATCGATGCACTTAAAATGATGGAGGGAGTATATATGTAATTGGGAACTTTTAGTCCTGACTAAAACCTTACCAAATCACTATTTAAAATGGTAATAATTTGTAAGGCAAAATTTAGCATCGTCTCTTGCGTGGTTCTTTATTTCTCTTTTGCTTTCAGTTCTCCTTTACCATTGGTCAAGATGCAAATAAACTATACCTTGCTTGATATAACACCACCAAGTACTGGCTTCAGTTTTCTTTTTTAAAAAAGAAAAGAGTAAAATGCACCAGTGATTTCACAACTTGCAAGGTTGTTGCAGATTAGTCACTCATTTGCAAATTGCTCAAATAAATCACTCATCTTGCTTTGATTGTATAGATCTTACTGCATATATTGTCACATGGATTATTTGTTTTTAAATTAGAGGTCGTATTGACTTAACATCATATATTTTTTTAGCCATGTTGGTAGGAGTGTAGGACAAACATTAAAATTACAAATTAACACTAATATTTTTCATGTATATGCTACTACTCCTGCTTTCAATGAACACGGCTATATTCTTTTGGCAATCAATAACAAAATTCATCTTTAATTGGATTCTACTACCTGTAGTATTGCACGTTGGCTTATTTATGAATTGTTTGACCATATTTGCGAAACAAATTAACATGGCATATACATTGCAAACACCCTCACACGACACATGTTTTATGTGATTTGCACCTGTAAAACAAAATGAATGACTTGTTCGAGCCTTCTATAAGATGGGTGATTAAATTACATCCACCTCGCAGGTTGCGGTACTAGCAGTCCATTGTACTCAAAAGAAAATGTCTTCAAACCAGAACAACCCTAAACTTTCCACGGATTGTGTAGCAAACACTCACAGATGAATCCAGCGTGGGTGATGGAAGGGTTCGAGCCTCTTTATCCTGCTAGATCACCATTGAGAGAAGCTGATGGAGGAGGAGAATGAAGAGTAGGAGGTAGAATGAGGTAAGCGCCCTCCATCCATTCACTTGCTGGATCCACCCATGGAGAACGGTCAAACACCTTGCGTTCTACTCCTACACAGGTCGTTAGTGGCGCTCTCAGGTGTCAAGTGTCAACAGCCTGCGGCGGGGTTTGGAAGTTGCGGGCTTGCAGGGCAATGGATCAGCTGGACACACGCGGCCCAGCCAAAAGAAAAACCCTCACGACCGAGCCCCTCGTGGGCCGCGCCGCGCGCAACACCGAGCGTGGTGGACGGCTTCGCGGGAGGCGGCGGCCGGCCGGCCGGGCCGATCCAAGTTCCGCTCGTTGTCGGCCGTCTCCATCCCCGCGGCTCGATCGATCGATCGACACTACAGCCGCGCGCTCGTGGTCGTGACTCGCGAACGCGGCGGGAGACGAGCACGCACGCACCGAGGGAATTCGATCGCGATACGGTCGTGTCAACGCGAGCGATTTGATCGATCGCTGCGCCACGACACGCACCGCGGTTTTTTTGCCTGAATAAACCGCCGATTCGATTCGATTCGACCATGCAGGGACGGCCCGGGCCGGGCCATGTCGTGCACGCTCCTAGCTAGCTGCCGCGCTGCCTGCCTCCCCGATCCAGGTTTGACCTTGAGAGAAGCTCTCTAATTAAACTAGTAGTACTATATAAACACATCAACAAATCGAGCGTTTACTTCTTCATTCATCCAACCGTATAGAATCAAATATTCCGTGTCCACGTGGGGCTCACGCTGGACTAAGTTGGTCACGTCTTAACGCGTACGCAGGGGGCCGTAGTACTTTGCTTGAAATAGCGGTTTACATGCATATACCTGACCCGTTTTGGTTCGCCTCCAAAACCGGTGCCCGTACGACAGCGTGGGCATCTAAGCAATCGCCATGAAGAAACATGCCGTACTAATCAAGTACTGATGACTCAGCCTAAGGACCCGTTTATAAAAACACAGATTTCATAAGAATTTAACACGAGAGAGCGATTCAATTCTCGCAGAAAACGAGGAAAAATTCCTGCTGCATCTCAAGCGGAAACCTCAACGGGGTGACATAAGGGATTCGAACAACCAAAAAGGGCTACGAAACACAGCGTCGATCGAACAGTTTGTATAACATGGCGAACTAAGCTAAGCTAAGCTAACCCTGAGCCTTAGCTAAGCATCTTCTTCTTCTTCTAGCTTCAATTCTTCTCCTCTAGCACGTTAATTTCCTTTAATTTGCTCACATCAAGGATTTGAGCGACCGTGCCTTCACGGGCTTCCTCCACCTCTTCCGAGCCTGCTGGCTCTTATTCTTCCTGGCGTCACCATTGATGCCGGCTCGGAGCCTGCCGATCCGCGTCGCGTCGTCGCTGCTCTCCTCGTCGCCGCCTGCTATCCCGGCGATGTCGTCGTCGTCGTCGTCGGAGCTGGAGAAATCATCCCGAGCTGCCACCGCAGTCGTCGTCGACGCCAGCGTCGTCTGACGATCAGTAGTAGTAGCGCCATCACCATCACCGCCCCGGGATTTGTTACCTGCACTAGGAGGAGGATCAGCAATCTCCGGTGGCCGCGCTTCTTCTTCCTCGTGCTGTTCTTCTTCCACCGGCGGAGGCTGATCCTGCATGTTGTTGTTGCTGTTGCTGCTCCTGCAATGCCTCTTGGTGCGGAATGGGCCGAACCCTGCGTAGTAGTAGAACCCCTCGCCGGAATCCGCCACCTTCTTCTTTCGCGCCTTGGAGGAGCTGGTGGAGGTCTTGGAGGACGCGGTCGCCGGCGCCGCCGAGGACGGCGGTGACGCCGGTGGAGCGTACGTCTCATCGGTGGGGTCGTCGTAGAGCGGGTTGTAGTAGCCGCGCTTCTGGTCGGAGTGGTAGTCGCAGAGGGAGTTGGGCTGCCTCACCCGCCGCTGGCAGTGCCACCTCTTGCCGTCGTTCTTCTTGCATGTCCAGACTTGTGCTCCCCCGGCGGCGGAGATGGCGGAATTGGAGTCATCCTCTGCTTGCTTAAGCTTTGGCTTCTTGGTAGGTTCGTCCTCCTCCTTCGCCGCCGCCGCCGCCTCTTTCTTCTTCGCCGTCGCCGGTGACGGCTTCTTCGCCGTCTTCTTGGCGAACTTCTTATTGGGTGGCTTGGTGCTGAACTCGCCGGCCGCAGCTAGCCCCTTCTGCTTGACGGCGGCGGGCATGCTGGTCGGGAAGAGCCAGCTAGCCCGGCTGGCGACATGGACGAAGTACTTCTCCACGACGTCCTCCTCCTAATCAATCGGAGCAGATTAATCAATCGAAGCAGCGAGGCACGTGCAGACGCTTCCCGAGCCAATCTACTGAGAGGAAATGGGGGGAGCGTGGATCTAGGGTTCGAGTCCCCCAAGCCGCCATACCCCACGATTCCAACCCTAGCCACACCTCGGAACTCAAATTACCACGACCCGAGGGTAGCTAACGCGCCGTCGACCTCGATCAGGCCGGGTCCGGTCGCCGGAACCAACCCCTACCCCTAGCATTCGTCGCCGCCGACGAACCCTAGCTAGCCGCATGCACGGACCAGACGACACCCCCCCGCGAGCGGCGAGAACCCAAACGAAACCACCCCAAAAACCGACGAGCTTCGCAGCAGAGCAAGGCGGAGCGGGAGAATGGGAGCGGAGGAAGGAGACGAAGAGGCGGGGGGGGGGGGGGGGGGGAGTGGGTGAACTGACCTGGGGATCGGAGATGTTGAGCTCGCCGATAAGGTCCCATGGCGAGCGGCTGAGCTCGCAGGGCTCCCCGGAGGCAGCCGCGGCGGCGAAGCAGGTGGCCCCCGCGCCGGATTCGTGGCTCCCCGGGTACGGGAGCGGCGGCGGCGTCGCCAGCGCGAGCGGGAAGAGCTCGAATCCTGGCGCCGCAGCCCCCGTCCCCGTCACGGGCGGCGGGGGCGCCGTGGCGGAGGCGGAGTAGGAGGAGCCGAGGAGGCGGGACGCGCACTTGCGGATCCGCATGGCCGCCGCGCGATTGGGCCGCCGCGGCGCGAGGGATCTGCGTGCGGCGGCGCGCGGGCTTCCCCTCCCCCCGGCTAGGGTTTGGGATTTGGGAGGCGAGCGCGAATGCGAGGAGAGAGAGGTGGAGGTCGAGGAGAGGAGAGATGGGTGTGCGTGGCGTCGCGTGGGGTTTGGCTGGTTGTGCTAGTAGCAATTCGCCTTTGCGGCGTGCGTTCTTCATTTTTTTTTTTCCTTCTCCCCCCTATTGTTTTTCTCGCGTCGCGCGATCGCGTGGCGTGGCGAGATTTTCTCCGCAGTGGGCTGTAACGTTTTCTTGGGGGGGAGGGGGGGGGGGGGGGGATTTTATAGGGGGAATAAGTCCATTTTACCTCCCTCGTCTCTTGCCTTTGTCGAATAACATCCCTCAACCACAAAACTAGATATAACGACTCCCTCATTTCTAAAATCCGTTATAAATCGACTCCCAGGGCAGTATTGAGTCCAGTTTTAGCTCATGTGGCATCCACGTGGCATCTAGGTGGCATTCACAGTAAAAAAAATTAGGTGGGGCCCACCTATCACCCCTCCCCTATCTTTTTCATTTCCTCATCTCTCACAGCCTCACGCCTTCCATTGGCTCGAGCGGCGGCGGCGGGGGAGGAGCTCGCCGGGAGGCCGCGGTCGGCCGGGCGTGGGGAAGGACCTCGCCGGGAGGCCCCGGCTGGCCGGGCGTGGGGGAGGACCTCGCCGGGAGGCCGCGGCCGGCCGGGCGTAGGGGAGGAGCTCGCCGGGAGGTTGCGGCCGGCTGGACGCGGGGGAAGAGCTTGCTGGGTGGTCGCGGCCAGCCGGGCGCAGGGGAGGAGCTCGTCGGGAGGTCGCAGCTGCTCGGACGCGCGGATGGAGCTCGCCGGGTGGCCGTGGCCGGCCGGGCGAGGGGTAGGAGCTCGCCGGGAGGTCACGGCCGGTTGAACGCGGTGGAGGAGCTCGCCAGGATACCACGACCGGAGGGGCGTGTGGGAGGAGCTAGCCGGGAGGTTGCGGCCACCCGGACGCGGGGGAGGAGCTCGCCGGGAGGTCGCGGCCGCCTGGACGCGTGGATAGAGCTAGCCGGGATACCTCAGCCGGCTGGGCACCGGGGAGGAGCTCGTCGGGTGGCCACGGTTGGCCGGGCGGTGGGAGGAGCTCGCAGGGTGGTCGCGGTCGGCTGGACCCGGGAGATCTTGTACTCTCCGAACGCCGCCGCCGTCCCGCTCGCCGCGAGGTAGTGGTGGTGCCGCCGCCGGTGCCGCCTTCTCCCATCGGCAGCCAACGCTCACTACCTGCCGCCCGCATCCTGGGAGAGAGAGGGGAGAAGGGAAAGGAGACACGCTGCACGCCGGCCAGAGGAGGTCGCGGAGGATCCTACTGGATGTTGCGGTCTTCGACTTCCCCACGCCGTGGACCGTCAACATCGCCAGGCTGCTTGGCGTCAAGGCGGCACAGTTCTCCATCTCCGGCGCATACATCATCGCCTCCGCACACTGCCTCCACGACGATCGCTAGACCATCGAGGACCCCGTGTTGACACCCATGGGGTTCCTGCCGTCGTCGTTGCTCGCCACCGTGCGGACCAGGCGATGTTGATTGGGGAGGCAGGAAAGGACAGTGACAAAGGGGACCAGATGCAGAACGCCGCCGCTAGCCCCCTCCCAGCCCCCTCCCAGCCTGTTGCGTGCGCTCTAGCTGCGGCGGGATGCGGAACGTGGCCGCCAGCTCGAGTTCGGCGTCGGGCGAGAACGACGATGACGAGGAGGAAAAGGCCACCCTGTCGCCACGCAGCACCAGCAGCCGGCTGGCTGACACGTGGGTGCCACCTGATGACTCAGCCATTCAACGGGTCAAAGATGTCACGTGGGATAAAACCGCCTCCGAAACCGGCCGGGGAGTCGATTTGCAACTGTTTTGGGAGTTAGGGGATATGTTATACCCGGTTTTACAGTTGAGGGATGCGATGCAACCAAGCGCAAGAGATGAGGGAGGCAAAATGGACTTATTCCTTTTATAGGGGTGTGGAACGTGGGGCCCATCGGTCAGTGAGGCGGACGAAATGGGCCCACTCGCTGTTAACGGGCTAACGTGTGTGTTTGCTTCGGTGAGAGGTTTAACCTGTTAACCACCTGCTTAGATTAGACAAAACCGCATATAAGTCCACGTGAGGCGGCTCTAGGGCAGTAGGGTACGATTATGTTCGAACACACCTGTTTGTTGTCTTTCCGAATAAGTCCATGTTACTCTCCTTCAATTTGTTTTACCAAAGATATTAACCTAAAATTGCTTTAGTTTTATAATATTCTTATCGTGTGGTCTTCTTCGGTCTTCTTTATACTTCTTTTGTTCATAAATATATATCTGACGCTTTGTCATGTATTTATTGTTCCCTTTCTTCGTAAATATAAGTATTTTTATGATTTAAATTTTATACACGATGTAACCATTTCTATATAGGATATTGATTAAGAATAGAAGCATTTTCAACCAATCACGTGCTTCGGATGAACTACAAATAATACCAAATTTGATTAATAAAGTACCTGAGAAAATCTTTCCCCTTATATTTTTAAGAGTAAATTTCAGATAACCGCAACTATAGTGACAAAAATATCAATTTACTGCAACATTAGCAACATACTACCTCCATTTCATATTATAAGACTTTCTAGCATTACCCACATTAACATAGATACTAATGAATCTAGACATATATGTGTGTGCTTAGATTCATTAACATCTATATGAATGTGGGTAATGCTAGAAAGTCTTATAATCTGAAACGGAGGTAGTATTTCAGTTTGTTGCAATGATAGCGTGAAAAATTATCACAAAACTGTAACTTTTACGTGATATGTTGCAACAGTTGTCACCTATATGGCCTGTAGGAACATATAATGTAAAAGCTGCAGTTTTATGATAATTTCTATACTAACGTTGTAGTAAACTGAAATATATTGCTACTATTGTAACAAACTGATATTTTTATCGCTATAGTTGCAGTTTTCTAAAATTTACTCTATTTTTAATCTTTACTTAAAAATAGAAATACTTATGCTTATTCTAATATATAATTAATGATTAAATGTTTGACCGAATCTTGTCGGTGACTAGTAGCACAATTGAATTGTCCTCCATGGCAGACATGCACTCAACTTTTCATGTGTGCTCATTGCTATCTACTTCCTTCCTTTTATATTATAAGTCGTTTGACTTTTTTTCTTAGTAAAAAGTAATTTACATTTGATCAAATTTATAAAAAAAATACTAATATTTATAGCACTAAATTAGTTTCATTAAATTTAACAATGAATATATTTTAACAATATATTATTTTATATTAAAAATGTTAGTATATTTTTTTATAAATTTTGGTCAAACTTAAAAAAACTTAGACAAAAAAGTTAAACTACTTATAATATAAAATAGAGGGATATCTTATATATTAGCGTACATGGTGTGACGTCATAGCAAAAAGCACACGGACCAAAATGTCATGTTGACATATTCTTCTCAACCCAACAGCTACTTACTCTATTTCACACTATAAAACATTTTGGATTGGATTTTGAAGAGATTTATACATGAATCCATGTATGTTTTTTATATATTTTTTTAAATATATTGGAATAGTGAATCTAGATAAGGGATAGAGAAGCTAAAATGTCTTATAATGTGAAACGGAAAGAGTAGTCTATAACGATATTTATTAGTGTGAAATGCCTCGTGGAGGCAAGGTGAGTCATTGACGATTGACAGGATAATTTGCGCACGTAAATTAGGGTTTTAGAATGGGACCATCATATCACTTTGAGTGTGACTTGTGGGCCGATAGTCACTGATTTGATTAGTCTAGTTCAGGGGGTGTAATTTAGGGGGTAAAGTTTTGGCGTGTCACATCAGGTATTATATAGGGTGTTTGGGCACTTAAAAAAAAACTAATTACAGAATCCGTCAGTAAACCGCGAGATGAATTTATTAAGCCTAATTAATCCATCATTAGCAAATATTTATTATAGCACAACATTATCAAATCATGGAGCAATTAGGCTTAAAAGATTTGTCTCGCAAATTAGTCGCAATCCGTGCAAATAGTTATTTTTTAAGCCTATATTTAATATTTTATGTATATGTTCAAACGTTCGATGTGATAGGGTGTAAAGTTTTAGAGTGGGATCTAAACACACATATGAAGGGGGCAGCCCAACGAAACCTGGAAAAAACAAGCGGTTGTTGGTTTAAAAAAAACCCGGTTGGATCGCTTTATGCTCGATCATACTCATATTCTTTTTTTTTAAGAACATCGTACTCTTATTCTTTTGAAGAAAGACATCGTACTCTTATTCTATCCTAGGTCTATATATGATCCTCACAATTTATCCTCAATCGTATAGGTATGTTGCAATCCATGGTCAACTTACTAGTATGGTAAAAAAAAAGTTTAGAGATATTTTCTCCGGCGAAATAATTATTTAGAATATTATGGATATATTTTATTTTTGCTTTGGACCAGTGAAAACTGAAAACTAAAGAGAAAAGAACATGGGTTTCCAATATGACCACTTCTGCAGTTCCTTGGAGCATCGAAAATGCTCAGCGACATGAGACTTAATTTTATCTCCGGCAATGTATGTTACATTGGCATTATTTAATTAGATGATGGATGATTATGAGTTCGTGACAATTATTCAAAATACATACATATGAATTTAACGTTACAAAGTTGAAATTTTTAACTAAAATATATTCCAAGATATGCTGATCAGAAAAACTAAAAACGCCATATTGCTGGCTCGAAAACACTTGAGGGCCTATTCGGAACACAGGAAAAGGAAAAACACATAATAGGAAAAACGTAGGAATATGAAAGGAAATCACGTTGAAAATATAGGATTAAAAAACGCAGGAATATAGAAGTTGAGAGCATTCGGTTTACAGGAAAGGAAATAAAAAGTAATTGAGGAGTAATCTGTATACTGTATTTATTATCTACCCCTACCTTACTTATCCCGTCTATCTTGCTTATTATCTAGTGGCTGTTTTATTGCTCGATTGGCTTGATTCTGTCAAAGAGAATGAAACAAGAGGTTGGAGTGGATGGAATTTTCCTCCGTTTTTTCTGTGGAATCAGCAGCAATAGATTTTTTCCTCAGTTTTCCTATAATCACTTTTTACGATCCAAACGATAGGATAGGAAAAAAAATCCTATGTAAACAGTATTCCTATGAAATTCCCAGAAAAAGCTTCCAATCGGAAAGAGCCCTTAGAATCAAGAGGGATTGCCTCCTTTGTCGTTGCTCTACCATTGTGCCAAACAGCAACAGTGATGTTGTACTGTTGTGTGTTCTGCGACTCCGAGGCTGCCAGCAGCGGAGGCGTCTGTCGTCTGCGCACATCGCAGTGCTATTCTGTTTCCTTTTACGTTATGATCGATGAGACGGCTGGGGCTTTTGCCCATTGGTTCTTAAAAAACAAAAAAAAAATGCAAGCACAAATCCAAGCAACTCGATGCTCGTCGAACAACAAATTCAAGCAGCTCTTCTTCTGTTATTCTTTTCAAATTTTAGAAAAATCTTATGAAAATGCAAGGAGTTACGGGTATCTAGTATAGTACTATCGAGTACCCGTGACACGGTGGATTGTACCGGTAATGGGCCGATGGGCAGGGATTTCTCCTATTGGGCTGTTGGGCTCCTATCCTCTGCCTCAACGCTTTTTTAAATCTTCGGAACAGACGAACAGTTATCCTTCGCGGGTAAACAGTTTGAAAAGATTGGCCACCTATCCCGGTACATGGGCTCGTGAAAAGAAAATTTTTAGGTGTCACATCAGACGTTTGACCGGATGTCGGAAGGGGTTTTCGAACACGAATAAAAAAACTAATTTTATAACTCGCTTGGAAACCACGAGACGAATCTTTTGACCCTAATTAATTCGTCATTAGCACATGTGGGTTATTGTAACACTTATGGCTAATCATGGACTAATTATGCTCAAAAGTTTCGTCTCACGATTTCCCCCCTAACTGTGCAATTAGTTTTTTAATTTATCCATATTTAATGCTTTATACATGTGTCCAAAGATTCGATGTGATGTTTTTGGAACTAAACAAGGCCGTAGTGTCCTCCTCCTCCCTTTCTTTTCGCTTCTCTCTATTTTCTACTGAAGAACTCATGCAATTTATTTATGAAATACCACCATTCGTACTTCGTAGTGTCGTTTGATTTTTTTTCTTACTCAAACTTCTTTAATTTTAATCAAAATTATATAAAAGTATAGAAGTATTTTCAACACAAAACAAACATATTATCAAAATATATTCATGTTAGATTTAATTAATTATTTTGATATTTAGATGTTGCTAATTTTTTTTATAAATTTAGTAAAACTTAATAAAGTTTGAGTAAAAAAAGTCAAACGACTTATAATATAAAATTGGGTAAGAGTTTGGAAAAAAAAAAAGCATGAGCAGACTGTAGAGTGAGAAAAGGCCTTTTTTTTGACATGACAACCAGATTTTTGACAAGTATGAGCAATATTAGAGCAGTCAAATACCATTGATTTTGGTTTCATAATTGTCTAGCTGATTTTGCCAAACTATCCGCCGCCTTGTTCATATCTCTCTCAAACACAGTAACAACTGACAGGTCGCTATGTGAAACAACAAAAGTTGGAACCAGGGTTTACATTACCAGTTGACCACTAAATTTCGAGCCCATCAGTACCACGGTTTTCGATAAATTTTGATTGGTTTTCAATAAGTTTTGACTAAATTTCGACCAAATCTACTATTTAACCTTCGAAATTTCAATCGAAACTTAATTCCTAGCCGTGTCGAAACGTCGAAATTTCGCAGAATTTTACCGGTTTTTGTCAGAATTGTGAACCCTGCTTGGAACACAGCATTCATGCATTGCATCTAGAGATGGGGTAATTGCGTTATTACCCTTGTTTATAAACTCTAATTATAATTTTATCCTTATTTATCTGGCTTTGTGTTTTTTCTCATTCTTTTAACTGAAGCGTGTGGTCATCCTCTTTCCTTTTAATAAAGGTCTCAAACTCTTAAGGGTGTTAAAATTCATAGCAAGCTTGTGCTTGCCCTCATTTTTTTTAACCAATTATGTGAAAATTCATGTCAAAATAGGGCACAAAATGTTCTAAGAAAAACAAAGTAAAATTTTAAGCGCATACATGCCTGCACGTGTTAAGTCCTCTTTAGTCTTTAACGAAATGAGGACAAGCATAAATAAGAATAAAATCACAAAGTTAAAAAAAAATATAGGTAAAATCACCATTAAAGTTGAAAACTTGCCGTAAAAACATAATTTATCTCTTCAGACAAGTATAGTTTCTTATTTTCTCCCTCCTTCCCCCCTCAACTAAAATAAAATAAAAGATTCTTCCTTTCTATTTATATCTACACTTAAAGAGGTTACTGTCTCTTAAGTAAAAAGATGTTTTTAGCTACGAACTAGATAATACCCTTTTAGCTATGTAATAAATTCTCTCTTTGTCTCCGGTGGCTCGTATACATAGGCCAATGCGTTGAAACTGCATGTCACCTCCTAACCACTTAGGCTCTGTTTAGTTCCAAGGATGAAAATTTTTGACATGTCACGAAGTATTAAACATGGATTAATAACAAACAAATTACAGATTTCGCCTGTAAACTGCGAGACGAATTTATTAATCCTAATTAATCCATCATTAGTAAATGTTTACTGTAGCACTACATTGTCAAATCACGGAGCGATTAGGTTTAAAAGATTCGTCTCGCAATTTACACGTAATCTGTGTAATTAGTTTTTTTTGTCTTTATTTAATACTCCATATGTGTACAAACATTCGATGTGATAGGGTGTAAAGTTTTTGCGTGGGAAAACATGGCCTTACTTGAGAAAGCAAGCGAAAACACCTGTAGCCACACCCTCCATACATCCTATAGATCACCATCGAATAGGGGTGAAAACGGATCGGATTCAGATAGATAGTAGTTATATCATATTCTAAACCGTATTTTTTAAGATGAATTTGGAGCAGGGTATGGATGGTTTGTGGATATAGATATGAAGCGGATTGTTTCAGATGTTGGACATTGTGCGGAGTCGATGCGGACCCGTTCGTAAATGGATTAAGAATGTCAGATGTTACGTGTATGTCGATGTTTTAGATCACGACTACGGTATTTGTATGGTATGAAAATCGTTGGTACCAGGGTATATGCGAAATTGAGATAAAAGAGATAGAGACATGGATTTTTATATAGGTTCGGGCCCCTTCACAGGAAGGTAACAAACCTACTCCTGTTAGTCAAAGCCGGTGTTGCTCTTATTCATCAGAACCTATCTAGCTGTCGTCGACTTGGCGGCATGGATCACCAACATAAAGTCGACGACAGGGTAGTCTTCCTCCTCGAATACGAACTCATCGAGATCAGAGATGACGCTAGATCTCTCTTGTTAGTCTCCGTAGGCACCAGATTGGGTCAGTCTAGGCTAATTTCTGATGTCGATGTCTGGCAACGTATTGGTTTGTTCTGGCTTGTGTGTCTGTTTTGCCTTCTCCTCTTAGTGGTCTTGTATTTATACCTATAGATGTCCCATTGTCTAAGTAAAACTAGGGATACCAATATGGATACAATCCGAATAGTTCTTATAGTTTCCATATAGAACTCTACTTGTCATTCCTTATCCGAAACTTCTTCTATATACGAGGTATGGTTCCGTATAAAACTTGGTATATGATGAGCTCTGCCGAGCTTAGTCGATTAGTATTGGGTATGTGGTATCCATAACTATGACAATGTGTGTAATCAATACAACATCAACTTAACAATACAATAATCAATAAATGATCCATTGTAATAACTACTTCCTCCGTTTTACAATGTAAGTCATTCTAACATCTTCCACATTCATATTGATGTTAATGAATCTAGATAGATATATATGTCTAGATTCATTAAGATCAATATGAATGTGGGAAATGCTAGAATGACTTATATTATGAAACGGAGGGAGTATATACTTAAGTGCTAAACAATATGTATACATGATGTCCATAACATAAAACCGTAGCTACGCAAGTGACAAGTGTGAGATGAGACAGTGGGAGCCTCGGTGTAAGAAGTGTAGGTCAATTGATAAATTATGCTATTTGATGAGCCGACTCATGTTATATGCAACATATAGAGTGTTACGTGGGTTCGCAACTTCGGATTATCCATCAAACAGCCTACCGAATAATCCGATAGAAATATCGAATGATTCGCATATGCACCACACTATCCATATCCACTGGATTTCTATAAACACATGCAATATCCTCATTTCAGATTAGATGGGGGTATTATCTGATCTGTTTCAACCTCGACCATCATCACCTCACCACTCTCTATCTCTGCCGCCCACTACTGAGCCGATATTAATTACCTTGGTCTCCCTCTTAGTTCAGCGAAATCTCCTTTCCCTCGCTACACAATCACAAACGCTAACTCGGCTTTTAATTTGCCAGAATTTACTGGAGCTAGAAAAGGAGCCATATGTTTATGATATTTAGAGTCAATTTTCATGTAGAATTCTCTTTTGGCAAATCCGTTCAACATCATTACGGTGAAAAATAGGCTCCAACAAGAATTTAACGCCAACACATATAGATGGGTGCATTTTAAGACTCTTTGCATACCCACCATTTATAGAAAACCTATTATGGTTCAATCTTTATTCTTGGTTGTGACTAGTAATAGCTATGATTACATAGCAAATTAAGTTAGTAAAAGGGTAGCGTAGTGGACTTGCTTTTGTAGAGTACGTGTCCATTAATTATTTGAGCTAAGAACAAACCAAAGTGGATCTATGTCAGGAATAAGGGGAAAGACCCCAAAGCAGAGAAAGCACGTACGGTCGTCTTTGTTTAGCCTACTGTTGCAACTATGTTTAGGGCCCATAAACCGGTGCAATGTACTGTGTCCTGTGATTCTAAACCTCCCATTGTTGCTAAACAAATTTTGATTTCTTTTACGAAGAGACGTGAATAATACTAATATAGTGTTGAATTTATGTTCAAAAAAAAGTGTTAAATTTGACAGCTCAATTAAAATGGATCCATACGTATGGCTACCTAATAGAGGTTCATTTCGTGCTCAAATTAACCATCTACTCCCTCCGTCCCAAAAAAGACAAACCCTGAGTTTCCGTGTCCAACGTTCGACTGTCCGTCTTATATGAAATTATTTTATAATTAGTATTTTTATTGTTGTTAGATGATAAAACATGATTAATACTTTATGCATGACTTGTCTTTTTAATTTTTTTAAATAAGACGGATGGTCAAATGTTAGACACGGAAACCAGGATTTGTTCATTTTCGACGGAGGGAGTACAAGATACGGAGTCAACCACGGAAAATCAGGGAGCACTTTGCAAAAATAATCTTGTTAGATTTGATTTGCCAACAAATCACCTCCTAACCATCTTCTAATCCAAAACCAATTGCTAGATTTGATTTGTCAGCTAATCAACTCCTAACCATCCTCTACTCACGAAAAAACAAATGGACTTGCTTCTGCACACATCCCACTGACACCCGGCCCCACATCCTCCATGTCCCCACCTGTCATCGTCTCCACCAACCCGGTCACGCCCTCACGAAAACAGCGTGACCCGACACGTGTCAAACGCATTGAAAAACATTCGTCTCTAGAACACATTTTTTTTTTAAAAGATAGTAAAATTTAAAAACAAAATCCGTATGTATACGAAGACGACGATACTACCGGCAGCAGTCAACCGTATTCTCCGTACGGGTACACGTCACTCTCGCCCTCGCCATCCCACGCGTCGCTTTCCTTTTCCTTTTTCTTTTTTTCTCTCGCGATAATAAAAGCGGAAAAAGATTGGAAAAAGAGAAGAAGAAAAAAAAAACCCAAAGCGGAAGAGATTAGTAGTAGTAGTAGTGGCGCCGCGTGGGAGAAAAGCAAAGCCCCTCTCCTCTTCTTCCTCCTCTCCTCGCCGTCGTCGTCGATCTCCGGAGCAGCCGCGGCGGGAGGGTTTTAGGTTTTAGAGCGGTGGTGCTGGTGGTGGTGGTGGTGGTGGAGTGGAGTCCATGGCGGCGGCGAGACGGGCGAAGGTGGTGGTGGCGCTGGGAGTGGTGTGGTGGTGGGCGGTGGCGGTGGTGGGCTGCGGGGCGCAGCCGGTGGTGGTGGGGAGCTACGGGCAGCCGAGGCTGTGGCTGAAGCCCTACGACTGGAGCTACCTGCGCGGTTAGGAGCCCTGGAATCTCTGCTCGCGGTTGCGGTGGGGGTTGGGTTTGCTTCGGCTTGAGCTCCCTCGTGTGATTATCATGCCGCGTGCGCCTTTTCCGCCGTGATGATCGCCGCCGCGGAATTCCGTTTGTTTGTTTGTTTGTTTTGGTCACGCTTTTGTGTTGCGGTTTGGGAGATTTTGTGTTCGTATTTAGAGATTTCTTCCCAGGTGGTGGTGTTCGTCACTTCCCCTCCTAAACTAGAAGTGCGATTTTGAGTGGAATTAGCTGCTGCGACTGCTCTATTTTTTTTGCTTAAGTTAAGTTAATCAAGCTCGCTAGATGCTTTACTTACGCAGCTGAAGAAGATTGGTGCATCTATGCTCGGTTGTGAGTTTTCACATGTAACATGTTCACCTTTAAGCGTGCAGCGAAACCACGGATTTTGTCGCATCTGTATTGGATTTCTTTTGTTTTTTTGTTTTCATCTTGGATTTACCCTCATACTTTGCTTTCGTTGCTCGCAGTTGAATTGCCGCCGTCGTTTTCTTCCGTCACCATGGATTTCGCGACTGACAGAGACATTGTAAGTGAAGATTCTGGCCTTCTGAGAACTATATTTTCTGTCTAATAATAAATAAAGTCTTTTTATAGATTCGTTGGTTTATGGATATGCTAGTATTCTTATAGTCAGTGAGCAGTGTGGGTTTTCTGAGTTGACCTGGTAGATTGGGCCGTGGTTAGTACAAAAAGTATCTAAACATTAAGATATTGTGACCTGAACATTTGGTGGCAGTAGTAGTTCATTTTGTCAGCTATCCTTGGTTGATGGTTGGTGTGAATATGCTGATTGTTTTGAAGCTAACTTGGGGTATCATTTTGAGTGTGAATTTACTAAGGCATGATGTTTTTTTTTTCGAGTTTTGAGCACCTCCATGGATGCAAGGACATGGTGTTTTCTTCTGTTATGGATGAAAAAAATTGGAAATCCCCATTTTTTACTTTAAAAATATTTTCTTTTCATGATCTTATCATCCCATATGAAAGTATGTGTGCTGTCATGTTCATATTGATTCCCCAGAGTCTATACATAACACACCACACAGGGATTCATGTATTCCTTTTTGGAAATAGTATATCAAGATAGAGGAGCAAGGGTTGATGAATATGGTCTTCATCTAAAAGTGGGCAAGCAGCTTGTTTGTTTAACCTTTACTTTCCAAAGAAAATTTAGGTGGTACAGTAGTTTAGCTCGGTGCCTTCTATGTGTAGTGCGGTGAAAGGAATATGAAATGCTTATCGGTGAGTAGTTATGTGTAAGAGAGTGAGCTGCATTATTCTGTTTTATGAACTCTTTAACTTGATGTAGAACAGCATTTTGGTATTGCATCATCTGTTTAGTTTATATCTGACTATATTGTACAGAAGGTTGCACAGTTGACTTATGTATAGTTTGTGCAATATTTCTTTGGAAAATACAGCAGAGGGAGCACTTGAAGGATCTTCCAAGAAGAGATCTTGCTATCATTTGTTTGATGAATTCCAACCCTCCTATTCCTGATATATCTGATTCTTTTCTGGACACTTTATGTGAGTACCAAATACATTGTCTTATGTGATGATTAACACCTTTGAGGTCTTAAATAACTTTTTGTATAATTGTATTCAGATAATCCTGCATGCATGGTTAATTGCAAGATAAATTTGTTAAATGAGTAATAGATATACGATTTAAGAATATTGTCTTTCAAATTGGGAATGGAGTATACTATGTAGTTCTCAACCCAATAATAATTAGTGTTATGTTTTATGTGTGAAAATCCATTACAATTCCTTGCAAATAAAAGAGAAGTGAGAAAATAAATAAACCACATGACAGATAGGCATGATTAGGAGTTCATTAGCTCCATAAAAAAAGTTCATTTTGAGGGCATTTTTCTAGTGAGTTGTTCTTTTGGTTCTTCTTATTGGATCCTTATTATCAATGTTTAGATAACTTTCTGATTAAACCAATTTTGACAGGAAGGTTCTTTGTTGCAGTATCAAACTTTCTCGTTGTTGGGTCTTTTGGCAGTACCAATAATCAGTCAGATCTGGCGCAATGCATACCATTTCAGAAAAACACGACGATTGTGTTAAGAAATGACCAGGTTAACAATCCTGATGCTGTAATTTGTAAATCGATATGCTTTTCTTACCTTTTTACAGTAATAACAGTCTTAGTAGCAGATTTGACACTGATGCAGAAGTGCACATCGGTGGTTATCTTGATTGAGTTACAAATAGTTGTATGATTACACGTAAACTAATAATGACATTTGGATCCTTATAATTGAAAGTCAACTTCCACACCTGCATAAACCTTTTAGGTCTATTTATTGAGTTCTTCTGTGCCCTTAGTGCTGGAATTTTCTCAAGTCAAATGATTGATTCTGCCCATACAGTTCTATTTACTTGTGTTATCCATTGGCCTTATCTGATCATTAAGTGCAAGAAATGTATTGTTGTCCCCTGATGTAACAGCTCCATCTTCCGTTGTAGCATCTTATGGTTTGTCAACCATTGTTCTGTGCAGATATCTCCAGGAATATGGTACGTTGGTTACTTTAATGGCCTTGGACCTGCTCGCACGCAATCAAAGATGGTATGCCTCATGTCAAACTAGGGAATGTGTAGTTTACTGCACTATCATCTATTTTATTTTTCAGCATGAATGCATCAAGCAAATTTTGAATTGTTGATAATATACTTCTGCAGATTAGCCGAGGCAGAGCACGTTCTGTGAGCACTAGTATAACTGTAGAAGGATGTCCAACTTCAGCACTATGGGGACCATATTGTAACCAAACAATAGAAATGATTAGTTGTTCTCAGTCTTCAGGATATAACAACTCGAGAAATCTTATGGGTTTGAATATTAACAAGAGGAAAACTTTGAATACCAGAGAGCACACAAGGCGTATTAATTTTCTGTCGCAGTGGAACCATTTAGAAGAAAAGGGAGTTGGCTCCAACAGTACAACCTATTCGAGAATGGACAACTCGATCACTTGTGCCATTTCAAATGGCTCATTATGCTTAAGGCAGGGTGATATGAAGTTCTACTTCTTGGATGTGGTTGACCTAGCATTGCAATTTGAAATTACAGCTATGAATTTTGGGTTAGCTCAAAGGTCATCCTTAATTTGTTACCTGCGCTACAATGCCTTTCCTCGGAGAGATTTGCATGATTATTCAGGTGACATCAGCAGTGCTCCTTTGGTTTTAAAGTTGCCAAATATTGGACGGTGGTATATTGCTATTGAGACTGTAAATATAACACAGATGAATAGCACAGCATCAACACCTTTACTGGATATGACATGCTTCTCATTAGAGTGGCAAGTGACTGGATGCCTGAATGGAAAAGCTGGAACCAATTGCTCATGGGAGGCATATGTGCTCCAGGTAGGATGAGAAGTTATGGAATTTACTTTTGTTATTGAGTGTAGCCACACATGTTTTGACCTTTCAATCTCCGGTTTCTATGATGTGATGATTTTAAACATCTTCCTGTTGAAATAAACCAAACACTTTGATACCCATGAATTGCCATCTGACTGATTTTGTAGTTTTTCCATCACAAGTTCTTTTTTGTGCTGGCATCTGCATGCTTTGTTAGGTAAAACCTAGTTTCTGCAAAGACATCTTTATTAATTAATCACTGTTCTTAAAATGCAGAGGGTTCCTAAACGAAGTCCTTCTGTCCCTTTCGAGTCATATTATGTTCCTAGTGATGGAAAGGCATCCCTGGAGTATAGTCACTTCTCCCTGGAACAATTTTTAAGCAACTCATCTTTTGAGCCATTTGCATGGACTTATTTCTTTCTGGATATTCCCCAAGGTTCAGCTGGTGCGCTTATCCATGTCCAGATAAAATCAGATAAAGAATTGAATTATGAGTTGTACTCGAGATATGGTGGTTTACCATCAAATGAGAGTTGGGATTATTATGCAAGCAGGACAAGCAGCAGTAATGGCTCAGTATATTTTTCATTACAAAATTCCACAAATTCAGATATGGATCTATCTATTTTCTATGCAAAGGAGGGAACTTGGTGCTTTGGTGTGAAACATCCAAGTGATAAATCAAATTCTCAGACGTACATGTCCATATCTCTTCAGGGATGCCATAAGAACTGCAATCAGAAAGGAGCGTGTCATTCCTCAATTGATGAAAGTGGGCTAACGTTCTACAGGTAATTCCACAAGATGTTTCCCTATAGTGTGAAAATATTTGTTTCTCTTTTTTTGCTCTTTGCGCTGTAACGGTATTTTTTTCTTCATTTTCTAGCTTCTGCACATGCGATCGTGATCATGGTGGGTTTGATTGCAATGATGAATTAGTTTCACCTAATGGTAAACTCCCTCGTATTTAGTTTCTAAATTTTCTCAGCTAATGCATACTACAGCAGTAGTAGCCCTATTTCTGGGTAGAAATTACAAATTTATCTAATATACTCCCTCCTTCCCAAATTGATCATCATATAAGTTTATGCACCAAGACCAAGGACAATTTAAATCACATCAATCAAGACACCATGCACACATTCTCCCACAATGCATGCATCGATTAAAACCCTATGCCAATTACACCCTAGCATACACACATTCTCTTATACTGCATTAATTGTATTTCGATGAAATCCGTGTCCATGCAGTTATATGATGATCAATTTGGGAAGGAGGGAGTAATTCTTTAGCAGCAGCAGACTTTAATATTTTTCTACACTAGGACATTTTGTGGTAGCTGAGATTACCTTGGTTGCTAGTTAGACTTCATGTACGTGTAAGTGTAACTCCGTAGTAGTAAGCAATTCAAAGTATGTGCTTATTTGGAGTTTTCTGTTCCAAACACACTCTAATTAATACACATTTTGTTCATTACAAACTTGATATGGCTGGAACTTTTGGGTTAATCCCCTTTAGATATGTATTTTTGCTTGAGGACAGAATACAATACTAGGCTACCTTTATACTGAGGTGCCTCTAGATAAGGGAAAATGAAACAAAATAGTAATATAATACTAATAGGACTCTGTTGACAAAAAAAACTAGGAAACTCTAACAGAGGAATAAGAACTAGGACATCTCTTAGCCTATTAGGATTCTCCAACTGCTGCAGAACTTGCTTATCCTGAATTAATGTTATGCTGATGCACCATAATGTCCATCCATAACAAACTACTGAAATGTTGTTCTGTGCAGACTTTTTAGCTGCAGAGAGGCAACTGAATATCCAAACTATTGTTGTTTGTAGGAAGTAATTTATTCCATAGATTTTTAGAATGACCCAGAGTTAACAAAGCTGAGACAAACTGTCCTACGTAAACTTCTTTGGCGGATGAAAAGTACAAAAAATTATGATCCAGTGTATACCAAGTTCTTGACATATGTAGTTAGAATTCTTCAAAAAAAAAAAAGAGAGAGAGAAGTGGTTGGAATTTCATTTCCAACCTTTCTTAATGTTAGTTGCAGCTTATTTTCCAGGGAGTGAATCTACTTTATGCAATAAATATTGTTGTATCTATGCACAGGGCACATCTGGCAGTCTGTCTTTCTAATTGCATCAAATGGTGCAGCAATTTTACCTGCCTTTTGGGCTCTCCGGCAAAAGGTATGTTCTTATCCAGAGTGATGATTTTATTAAATAATTTGTTTCGGTCTTTTAGATACTAGCCAGCCTTTTTTTCTTGAGTAAATTGCACCAGTTTCCTAAAATTTCGTCAGTAAGGTGCAGGAGCTCATGTGGTGCTGGTGCCTCTCCTCCTCTATCTAGTGGCATGAGGAACTCATGTCAGCCAGGCTTCCCCAGGCATACCTATGTTTACAACTTATTTGACCCACGTGAACAATTTTAGGAGTTGTCAGAAAGAGTAATGAGCTACATGCAATTAGAGGGATTTCATAATTTCTTCTGACCATTGGCATCTCATATTTGAAACATGTTGTATGAACCAAGTGCATAATATGTATTTCTTCTTAACTCAAAAGGGAATGCCCATTCACTTTAGATGGCCTAACTGAATGGATTAAAAAAATTCTATCTAATCTTATATCTAACATAGCTAGCATCTAGATTGTCCTGACATATCTAGTAGACTAGTACTACACAACCAGGCCTGCCCAACAGCCTAAACTGATCTTATCTCAAACACTAGTAAATACTAGATGGAATGTTCAGCGTACGCCTGTCTTGCTGGTTGGCAGCAAGTCCTCTGCTGCCATGATGCACATGGCAGTTGGTATCCCTGTCCAAAAGAAAATGCCATGCTTACAGCCGCTTTCTATGTCTTGAATTCTTGATATTCAATTATCAAATATGTCCCCATTTAAGAAGCTAAATTTATGTTTTCTCTTGCTCTTTGATATGAATGAATTAGATCTGTTCAATGTCATCTTAACCTTTTTCCTTTTGCCACCCAGGCATTTGCAGAATGGATTCTTTACACTTCTAGTGGAATTTCTAGTGCATTATACCATTCATGTGATGTGGGTACCTGGTGCATACTATCTTTCCGTGTATTACAGGTGAGCTACTCGCCACATAAAAATCTTTAACGGAATTTCTAGCCCATTATACCATTCATGAGATGTGGGTACCTGGTGCATACTATCTTGTTCAGAGGGGAGGAGAAAGTTGTATAGTGCTAGATGGGATGGTACCAGTTGGCTCTCAGTTGGATTTATCAGATTGTACCTTCTGTTGGTTGGATGTGCTAGATGATACGTGAATGGTTTTATTTGCTTTAAATATATGCGTTATGTCAACACATATTTTGTTTTATTATGTAAACACTATTTTTTATGCTTATAGTAACTAACAAGCACACATAGCTGCAGTAATTGTTAGTAATTATTATAGTTAAACCCAACTTAGTCATAGCTAATCATCGCTAACTACCTGCAATTATAAAGTTATATCTGGGCTCTCCGTCCCACAAACACTTGGTCTTTAGCAATTCTCAGACAGATTAGTGTGGAGTAATAGGCTTAGGTTCCCTGCCATTATTCCTGTTAGCTTAACTCCCACGTGTGCTGATTAGGTGGTGTCATTTTTGTTAGCCAGAGCCCATTAATTGCACATGCATTAGCCAAAGGAAACAAGCTTCAAATAAACTCTGTGGGACAAATTTTGGATGCTAAAAATAAACTATTTATGGGCGGAGGGAGTAACATTTAATGGCAACTAATGTACGACAAACTCTTTAATCTCCATTATGTTGTATGTGCAACCCATGCTTTACACACCCATTGATTATGTCAAATCATTGCTTATTTATTTTCTAACACAAGTCAAACGTAGACACACTCATGCCACACAAGTCCTTGCGCCTACTGCACATTTAGGAATTTCGCATAGGCTCCAGGGCCTCTCCGAGCATGTGCAGCTTTTCCACTGAATGTCACTGGTGTGTACTCTGATTAAATGGTTCACACCATCTCAATCCAATTGTCACCTGACCATTAGTGCATCCTTTCTTGCTCTATTATTTACACTCTAAAATGCTGTTGATAAATTATCAAGCCTTGACCACTGAGCTCTTATCTGCATACAGTTTTTGGATTTCTGGCTTTCCTTTATGGCTGTTGTTGGTACGTTCATATATATGGCTACAATTGATGAAACTTCAAAGCGAGCCATGCATACCGCTGTCTTTATTCTCACAGCTCTTTTAGCTGCAACAGGTGCTACCAGGTATGCAAATTGCTAGCTACCATTTTTCTTTTCATGTACCACATGAGCGCAGGACATACAAGTAATAAGGTTTGAGTTACCATCTCAGATCTGCAAATATTGGTATTGTCATTGCTATTGGTTCTCTTGGCCTGCTTATTGGATGGCTATTGGAGTTCTCTACAGCAAGAAGATTTGTATGCTGGCCGTGGCGAATTAATCTTAATGTACCTCAAAGGTAAAGTGATTGTACTCCTTTTCTTTTGGGGGCTAGGGAAGTGATTGTACTTACAGTACAACAACAATTAATAAACAACAATTAATAACGGGCTCTTAGGGTTCTTAACAAGGTAAGTTTGCTGACATGAAAGAGAGATGAGAAAGGAGAGAGAAACATCGTTGTTAAGCTTAACAACAGCTTAAAAAGAAAGAAATGTAATAGTAAAAAGAAACTTGATGCATGAAGATAGTAAAAAGAAAGAAATGTAATAGAAAATTATTTTTGTGCATTTATTGTTAGTCTCGGTCATCTCAACTATTGTAAGAAGATAATCTCTAAATAGACTAAGAGCCTATACCGGGCTCTAGCTTTAAATATGCCTCACGATTATATGGTTTCTATATAATCTTAGTCCAAAACAGTTTTTAGTGCGTATACCCTCTGTGCCTAAGATTATGGCAAGCACCATCAAAATGTCTAGCATTTCCTTTGGTAAGCTGACACATTTTTCCCATATTGCCATTCTTCCCTCCAGCTGGCCAAACCTCAGGAGTTTATTTTGGAACAGTCTGGATTTGCTGAACAAACGATTCCGTTGGTTCTATTTACTTCTGGGTTTCATCACATTAGCATTTGCGGGTACAAGCTGGAAGCTAGAATCAAATCGTAGCTATTGGGTTTGGCACAGGTGTGTGGCTTCTTCATCCATACTAACTTCCAAAATAACTTTGTTTTCATGTCCACCGATGTTATATCTTCTTGCTATCACTCAAAACTGATCGCATATTGTGTTTTTTTTTTCTTTTCCTTCTCATGCAGCCTGTGGCATATTACTATTTACACGTCCTCATTCTTCTTCCTGTGCTCAATGCGCATCAATACGGTTAATCATAGTCCGGAGCCAAGCTACGAGTTGACGAGGCAAAATTCATTGCCAAGATCAGAGCCAAGAGAAACCTAACGAACCCAGACACCACAAATGTACACCTGCCTGTTCACGTTATCGACTTGGGTGTTTTATGGCCAAACAGCTTACTGGACCTACCCTGGAAGAAGAGTTGAATGCCAGATTCTTTTTTACAGTGTGCATGCGCCGTCCTCTTCAGGTAGGTATATATGGCTTCCAAGATTTTTGGGGTGTAATTCCATGAACAAATAATTAAAGGAGAGAGATTTTGTAACTACGTACATGTACCATTAGAGGAGATCTGCTGCATCGCATCCGAACTGTAAATAGAGTGGGTGCAGAGAACGGAAAATATATACTCCTATTGGCACGATCTTTGTCTGGATGATACGGATCCCGGATAATTGATACCCATCAGAGCTGGGTATTCTGTAGCAATGCAACTGTAAGATGTGATACCGTCCCTATTTTATTTTTTATTTTCCGATTACACGGTAGTTGTACAGGCGCAAGATAAGAGGCGCAATACCTCACTTAAACCCCGTGGATGTGTTTTCTAACATACGCTTTAAAGGACAAAAACTAATGACACATCCTTGATAAAACTAGCGACACATATCTGATTGTGATAAAATCCGGTTGAAAGTCTATCCGCATATAAAAAATTTCTCACTACAGATGTGACCTTGGCTATCACGGATGTAACCATTGCTCACATCATGAATGAATAAGAAGACATTAAGGTTAAGGTTTCCAAGTGCTGGAATCCGATTCGGCCACCTGCTACACTGCTAACTTTAAGCGGCCGCCGAAACAGCATACGATCTCCGTTTTCAGCTCGTGAGTACTTGATGGAAAGCTCTCGGAGCCCTCTTTCCAACGGACCCAGCCTCATCTCCGAATTCCATCTCTTTTGTCCACAATTTCAGAAGCAAGGTGCTGCGTCACCTATAATGGGCTTATGGGCTTGTAACTTCGTCTGGGACCCCGGTCCAAGTGGGGCCCGTGTGGGGTGTGCCCCAATCTGGTGGAGCACGATTCTTGGACCCTCTTGGTTGTCCTTTCACCTCTATAAATAGTTAGGTACCCTTCAGGGTTTCTTGGGTTTTGATTAATTGTAAGTTTAGCCATTGCTACTTCACTTGCAGCGCACGTGTCGGTTAGACCGTCCGTCTGCTTGTTCGGAACCCCACTTTATCGTGTATCAATTCATCTTTGTGCGTCTTGTCTATCTAGCAATTCAGTTTCTTTATATCTTGTTCTTGCTTGTTCTCGATTGCTTGCAGGAATAAGGTTGATCTGCACCGGCAAGATCAACAACCCACGGAGAGGTGTATCGATCGCTAAGGCGCAACGCAACGTCTTGTACGGTTGTAGTCGGATCGTCAACGTTTCTCCCAAATCGTAGTTATCATCAACTCACCGAAAGATCGGGCCAACAACAGCCTTGAGTGTCTCGAGTGGAACTCAGGGTCCATCAGGTGGTATCAGAGCTTTCGTTGCTCGGTGAGTTTTATCTACCCATAACCAGAAAATTGCCATACAAAAAAAATGGTATCCTGTACCTAGCCATATTGTGCCATTGCATTGTTTTTATCAGTTTTTGCTTTGTTGAGTTTTGTGTTGCATTGTCGAGTCGTGTTGCTGGTCTTAGTGTTTAGTTCGTTTAGAGTTTCGAGTTCTGGTCACATTTCGTACCACTGTCATCGCCCCCGCCGTGTCTTTGTTGTCGTCGGGACCTAGGAAAACGGAATCATCTTGTTGTCGGGGTTTCGTTTTTCTAGTTTTCAGAAGTTTTTGTCGGTCGGTCTTGGAGTTGCTGAGTTGCATCAAGGGTTTGTCGTCTGTATTCGGCCGTGCTTGTTTCTCTTGCACGAGGAAGAGGAGAGAGAAAATATAACAGATCGGTTTTTGGAGGAAGTTTTGCAGACTAGATCAATCAGGTTGGTTAGTCTCCATCTAAGGCCAAACTTTCCAAACTCTCCCCCCGCGTGAAGACCGGTTGGCGCCATCTCCTTTTGTCGCCCACTTTAGCTGAGTCCGACTCCCTCCCTCTCACATCGGTTTCGCCTGTTCCGAGTTATATCAAACACCTTGGTGAATTTTTGTTTGGTGTCGGTTTCGAGATCCGTTTGGAAAAACGGAACCAGTATAAATTCAGCATTCCATTTTTGTATAATTTTTAATTTTGTTTTGGACTTTTACAGTTGAGTCCTTGTAATTTTCATATTTACATTTGAGTCCCGGTAATCTTGCATTGAGGTCCTTGAGTTGTTTTTGCATAAAAAAATAAAATAAAAAAAAGAAAGTAAGGAAAAGGCAGGAAGGTGCATAAAAAGAAAAAAGAAAAGAAAAGCCGCACCAAAGAAAAGGGAGAGAAAAAAAAAGAAAAGAAAAGAAAAAGGAAAGAAAAAGAAAGAAAAAAAGAAAAGAGATAATCAATTGTATCTTTAAGTTTGCTTTCATATATCAGAGTGCGCTTGAGTTGTTCTTAGTGCTATCTTGTGGTACCGTTTGTGTCTAGGCTCACGTCTCTAGGACGTTCTAGCCTAGGACCAGCACGATACTTGACTTTGAATCATTATTCAACTTTGCATTCTCTGATTTGAGCATTTGCTATCCCTTTGCTACATATTTAAGCCTACCCAGAGCTCCACAGATCTAATTGCAGCCGTACAACAAGTGTTTGCCAAGTCTTCGATACATCCAACCTCCATTGGGGTGCTTGGTTGAGTCGGTGTACATCACCATTCCACTTGCATTGGTAAGATCTTGTAAGAGCTTGGTTAAAAGCTCAAGTGTGTGTGATTTTTGAGCTGCCAGTACCTAGTAGTTAATAGGAACGCGCATATTTTTGTGTATGTTTCTTGTTTTCTACTAACAATGGAAGGGATACGCAAGATAATTGGGGATAGCTGTGCTCAACATCGACATCTTCGTCGAGACATGAGGAGTGATTAACATGATCTTTATGAGGTAAGTGACGATATTCTAGGTAAGATCAAATCTGCACTGCCTTATTTCGAGGGAAACTATGATCCTCATGCTTACATTAATTGGGAGCTAGCGGTTGATAGTGAATTTCAAAAGCATGTCTTGTCTGAGAAACAAAAGGTTATGTGTGCCTCTAGTGTTTTAATTAAACATGCTTCTAATGATTGGAAACATCTTTGTAGGCATAACAAAATACCACAATCTTGTAAAGACCTGAAATGATATTTCAGATATGTTTATGTTCCCATGTATTATGCTGATATTCTGCTCAACAAACTGCAATGTTTAAAACAAGATACCCAAAGTGTTACTTCATACTATCATGATATGCATGCTTGTTTATTACGCTGTGGCTTAGATGAATGCGAAGAAGCTACAGAATTGAGGTTTTTGCGTGGGCTTATAAAAGAAATTCAGGACTTGCTTGCTTGTGAAAAATATAGATCTCTTTCTCATTTGTTACAACTTGCTTACAATGCTGAAAGTAAAATAGAGGACATGAAAAAGAAACATGCTATGTCCTTGCCTCCAATTACTAACCATTTGCAGGAAGTACGTAATCATGAAAAGGAGGAGAGAGACATGAAAGAGCCGCCAATTCCATTGTTCACACTCAAGTTCGAGGCACCTCCATCATCTGAAGAGGATAACAAAGGTAAAGTAAATGGTGCTGAAATTAATCAAGGTGGGTGTGTTGTTAATGAATTGAATTTGTCCACTTTTCATGCTATAGTAGAGCAACCATTAGTGGAACCAATTGCTGAGATGCCTTTGTCACAAGTTGATTTACTTGCTGTTCCTTGTGATAAAGAAGAGTTGTGTGATAATGTTTCACTTATATCCATGCCACAACTAGTGAATGAACATGTTAGTTCTACTATTTCTTTGTGTGCTGATTCTAAGCATGTTGTTCACATTGCTAATGAAGTAGAGGAACGTAAATTGCTATCTTCTTTAAGTACTTTGGGCTATGTTCACTTTGATGATTTTTGTGAGCTCGATAATTTGAAGGAGAAATTATTTGCTAAGTCTGATTTGCCATGTCCAACCAATGTTATATTTCACATCTTTGGCGAATATAATGATCTTGGAATATATTTTGTGCATAGAGTTTACATCTGCTCGGATTTAGAACTTATTGTACATATGGATAAAACATGCAAACTAGAGAGAAATGTTATTGCTAACCAAATTGTCTCGAGTTTGCCTTGTTTTGATTGGAAGAAACAGGATGTTGTAAATGGACTACGCAAAGAGCACCATATGGGAAAACCGAGGATGGTTTTCCGTGAAGAAGGGAAGGATGATGTGACCTTGGCTACCATGGATGCAACCATTGCTCACATCATGGATGAACAAGAAGACATCAAGGTCAAGGTCTCCAAGTGCTGGAATCCGATTCGGCCACCTGCTACACTGCTGACTTCAAGCGGTCGCCGAAACAACATACGATCTCCATTTTCAGCCCGTGAGTACTTGATGGAAAGCTCTCGGAACCCTCTTTCCAACGGACCCAGGCTCATCTCCGAATTCCATCTTTTTTGTCCGCAATTCCAGAAGCAAGGTGCTGCGTCACCTATAATAGGCTTATGGGCTTGTAACTTCGTCTGGGACCCCGGCCCAAGTGGGGCCCGTGTGGGATGCGCCCCAATCTGGTGGAGCACGACTCTTGGACCCTCTTGGTCGTCCTCCCACCTATATAAATAGTTAGGTACCCCTTCAGGGTTTCTTGGGTTTTGATTAATTGTAAGTTTAGCCATTGCTACTTCGCTTGCAGCGCACGTGTCGGTTAGACCGTCCGTCTGCTTGTTCGGAACCCCACTTTATCGTGTATCAATTCATCTTTGTGCGTCTTGTCTATCTAGCAATTCAGTTTCTTTATATCTTGTTCTTGCTTGTTCTCGATTGCTTGCAGAAATAAGGTTGATCTGCACTGGCAAGATCAACAACCCACAGAGAGGTGTATCGATCGGTAAGGCGCAACGCAACGTCTTGTACGGTTGTAGTCGGATCGTCAACGTTTCTCCCAAATCATAGTTATCATCAACTCACCGAAAGATCGGGCCAACAACAGCCTTGAGTGTCTCGAGTGGAACTCAGGGTTCATCAACTACTAACTTGAACTAGTTATCGAGTTGAACAAACAAACTAAAATCCGGTTGAAAGTCTATCCGCATGTAAAAAATTTCTCACTACTAACTTGAACTAGTTGTCGAGTTGAACAAACTATTTCTCGCTACTAAGGCTGACAGGTTGTGCTCTATTTCTCATTTTCCGTTATTTCTCGCTACTAAGGCTGTGTTCTATTTCTCATCTTCCGTTAGCACGCTTTTCAAACGGTTAAATGATGCATTTTTTTAAACAAATTCATATATAAAAGTTATTTAAAAAATTCAAAAAAAATTATTTTTCAAGTTTATAATTATTAATACTTAATTAGTCACGTGCTAATGAGATTTCTCGTCTTGCGTGCGTTAAAAATCTCTCTCAAAACACAAAGATCGAACTCAGCCTAACCTGAACAAGTGGTCCTCGAGTAGAACAAGTAGTTGTCGAGATGTATAAATAGAAATATGCATGCACCACAAAAAGAATTTATATTGCCTTATTTTGCATGTTAATAGTAGGAAAATAATATTTTGATCCTAGCATTCCTCAAGATACTCTGCTAAATTGCTAGGCATATGCATGCACCACAAAGAGAAATATAAGAGCCAACATCATGTTTTGACCTATATATCAAATCAGTTGTAGCCAAAATTTAAATTTTAAAACTTAATTTTGAAGTAGATTTTAGGATATTTTAAAGTAGTTTCTATTTTAACATTAGCTTTTAAGTCAGCAAAGACGCTTATATAAAACTTTTATCCATAAAATATTTTTTTCACTAATAAGCTATTCTTGGCTTATAATCAGCTCATGTTCAACTGATGAGGCTAGTATGCTTAACAATAATAAATGAATTGGTAAGAGAAAGAGGAGGGAGAGTCATACTTTAATTAACATCAATCCTCAGCACAAGGTATGGGAAAACACATATCTATGAGGTGAAGCACTAGTGGTGTGGTGATAGAGTCGTGGGTGCATTACTCCACCAGTAGGGTTCAAATTCCGGTGTCCGTAAATATTACACACATGCAAGTAGACTTTATTTTAGTGAGACCAAAGATGTGTTGCTGGTTTCTTGAGCTTGTGTGAGGAGGTGCATTTGCGGGTGTGTAGTAGTGTGTGTGCATGTGCGTCTACCATATAATCGAAAAAAGAAGAAAACATAGATCTATGATTGATGTCGATGTGAATGGGAGAGACCGAGAGAGGAGGGTTGACTCTCCGCTTAACATCTATCCCTAGTATGCTGGCAAAGGTCATGTTATCGTCTTCATAGCCAACCTCCCCGATGATGCTGCACTACTCGTTGCCTTGAGGCTCCTCCAGCACGGGATGGGTGGGTGGAGACCTATCCATATATTAGTTGGAGTCGGTGGGAGTTGAAAAGGTTGTTCTCAGTGACGGAGATGGGCAACAGGGCCCGGCTCGACCTATTCCTCCCTTAGCACCAGAGTTCGAGCTCAAGCCTCACCTCACCGCCGAGCTGACATTAAGCATCGTTTCCGTCACCACGCCACTAAGGGGTGCTGCCACGCCCTGTCACTGCCGACGACGAATACACCCCCGAACCACCATGTCTGAGCCTCACCCTTATGGACAGTGTTTGCTGTTAGAGTGCGCAGCCCGGCCCACCAACCGTGGGCCACCCAGGTCACATTGGGTCTGCTCCACTACAGGCCCAACCGAAGCCACAACTTTAGGTCCTGGGCCTACACAACCCAAAAAAATAGTAAGTCAAACCTAATTGATGCAGCACGAGATTGTATATGATAATCTAATACTCGATGAGCCGATAGATCTGTATAATGTGATGGATATAACAAATCTATTTACAATAGCATTGTGATTGTAGAGATATATCGGTTAAGACAGAAGATCAGACCTAACCAAGACAGTTCCAACTAAACCGATGCGTCTCTAAACACAATGCAATTAGAGATAGAATTGAGATATCAGGTAGACAAATATATCAACCAAACCAGAGTGATCCAAGAGATCAAAGCGATGCAACCTTGAACAATACCAATGTAACCAATAGATTCACCAGGGCCGGCGGAACGTATGACTTACCCCTTCGCCGGAGATCGAACTGAACTGATGCAGCCCCGCGTCAGGTGCCAAATTCCGCTGGATGATAAGTAAAAACCTCGGTAAATAGGGTGGCGATGCGCTGAGAGTAGTTGTATTGATTGAGAGATTATTTACAATGACCCCGGGTGTACATATTTATACCCATGGGGAGATACTAGTCCTTATAGGATAAGAAAGAAACTTTCATAAATATAAAAGGAAAACATAAAGTCCTTATAGGACACTAAACACACTTTACTAAAGATAAAAGGAAACTAACAAACTATTCCTAATTAATAGATAACTTGCCATGCCGCATCCTCCTTGAACTAGGACTCTTCTGGATAAATTTCCTTTAATTGATCCGACTCTACCAAGAACACAACTGCTAGCAATTTGACGACTCCCATCGGCCGATTCCAAGACTCTGAAGCCGATACTGACTCTAGGCCGATGATGACTTCGGGCTTACCAAATTTTGGTGTTAACATATAGTGAATAGGCATTTTTAAAAATAAACTAAATGCGGCAAAGCAAAACCGTGTCGGACGGTTTGCTCAGTAGATTAGATTTTGGTCTAAAATGGAACTTCAGATCCTGGGATCAAAACTTGCGATACAACAATTGCGAGAATGAAACTAGATGCAAACTAGGCTACTCAATTAGCACAAAATTATGACCAAGATAGCATATCAAAGATGTGTGAATTGCAAGTGAGCTAGCACAAAGCAAGTGATGAATCGAATTTCTACACAAACTTCTAGAAAATAACCAAACATAGAGAATCAAGAGTTTTCCCGAAGTTTGGATCATACGCCTATTGACCTTCCCCCCTGTTGGCGATATAACATCCTTTCAATCCGGGACTTTGACTTTGAGGAAAATCAGACCTTCTGGTGAAACAGAACTTCTGGCCACATGCACCGAAACTTTTGGTGATGTCAAGGAATGTAAGTCGCAGATCCAAGTTGAGGCAATACCAGACACTCATGTGGACCAGACATTTTGATAATCACACATGAAATTCTAGACACTAGGATAGAAAGACTAGCTTCGAAGATGTTCTTTGAGCACTACAGTTTAATCCTAGCTATCTACATGGCATCCTCTTAGTAGTATGGTGTTCCTATTATCCTATACTCAAGAAAACTAAAACATTATCACCATTTAGTATAGCCGATGCCATTCTTTTTTATTTCAAATCGCAAGATCGCCAACACATTTGTTTCATCATGTTTGAGGATTATCACCTATTCAATCACTCATGGAAACCATTAGCCCTCTCTGGTCGCTTGTCATTAATTGCAAAAAAAAACACATTAGGGCCTACATGCATTTTTTACTAAATAGTGTTTTTGTAGGATGCTACGTTGCGAGATGTGCAAGTTCTAAGTTGCTAGAGCCAGTTCCTTTCATTTTTTTAAAAAAACTTTGAGTATAAAAGTAGTCAACGCTCTCTATTGAGAAATATATTACGTATAATTTGATAACTTTTTTGTGATATACAACTTACACACAATTTAGTTGTTACTACTCTTGTACGAAGTATGTTCATTGATCCTTTGGAAAAAAAATATATTGAAAGGTCACTTAGGCCCTAAGCACAAAAAGAAAAGGATTTGCACAAATAACGACTAAACTACTAGCGGCACTAAGGAGCAAAGCTAAAGGAGTGTGAGAGAGATATTACCGGGATTCTTGCAAGTCGATTTGTTCCTAAGTTCGAATCCTTGAAGGGCTCTTTGTTGAAGTGCTCACAAAGAGCTGAGTGTTTTCCAACCCTCTCCTCGAGGTTGCACAAATGCACTCCTCTTTCACTAGTGGTATCTCCTTCCTTACAGAGCCGAGATCCGGCCTTCGTAAACTCTCTAGGGCAACCACAAGTAGATTGGTGGCTCAAGAGCGACACCTAGTCATATAGGAATCCTCAACCTTTAAGAGTAATAAATGAAGCAAATATCTTTTGGGGATGAATCAAGTGCTCAACAAGTCTTTACGAAGCCAACACCAAGCACTCAATCAAACACACTCTCTCTCGCACACACAAAATCCAAGCTTGAAGAACGGTGGAGTGGAAGAAGTGAAAAAGCAAGGCTCAAAGTGAATCTCAAGTCAATGCAAGCAAAGGCTCAAAGTTTGCAATGGATGCAGCAACCCTAGCTTGGAGGTGGAGTAGGCTATTTATAGCCACACCCTCAGATCTGCTCGATGGTGGCAAAGATTCTATTTTCGGATATTCCAAATGAATTTTCAGAAAGTACGAACAGTGAAAACTTCCATAAATTGGGCAAAACAAAATTTCATAAATTCTGAAAATATTTTCGGAAAATACTACTAGGCTGGGCTAAAGACCGCCAATGTTGGCCTGAGCACGCTCTTACTTAGAAAATTCCTAAGGATAGAATTCACAGAAGTGCTCAATGTTCCACGAGTTAGGGAGAGGAGTCCCATCTTCTGTAACCAGTCTTACTAAGCTCAGTTGGGGGACATCGGTCACTAGAAAAGGGGCCTTCCAACTAGGGATGCAAGCAGGCCGACCCACGAATCTACTTATATGTCAAATAAATGGTAACCCATAGGTTTTTGCGCCGTGATCTGGCTTGCCACATCTAGAGATGTAAGTGGGTCGACCCATAAACCCATTTATAGGTCAAATTGGTAGGTAACCCGTGGGTTGCTCACTAATTTTACCTATAAGCGGGTTCGCCCGCTTGCACCCCTACTTCCAACATTGGGGACAACTTGTTTTTTGGGCACGTGTTAGGACATGACAGAGGACTAGGGCCTGGACCTTACGTTGCTGGTAGAGACCTAGAGCATGGCCTGTCGCTAGCGCTCTTCTAGATAACCCATGTCGTCTCGCCGCATTTGTTCCTGCTTGGGGCCGTTGTTGTAGAGTTGTACCCGAGATGAGCCGAAGGTGAGCTCGGATGGGAGGATTTCTTTAGCCCCATATACGAGGAAGAATGATGTATCCCTCGCTGCTATGCTTAGGGTGGTTCGATTGGCTCACATGACTATTTTTGGGGGTAGCCCATATGACTGTTGGGAGCTCATTGATCTACCCCGCGCCGTGATTCTTGAGTATGTTGTACGATCTTATCTTGAGGACCTTCAAGATTTCGGCGTTTGTTCACCCTACCTACCCATTGTTTTTTGGGTGGGCAGGAGAGGCAAAGCAAAGTTTGATCCCAACGTACGTCTGTTAACAACGAAATTTGGTAAGCCCAAAGTCATCATCGGCTTAGAGTCAGTATCGGCTTCAGAGTTATGGAATCAGCCGATCGGAGTCGTCAAATCACTAGCAACCGTGTTCTCGATGGAGTCGGATTAACTAAAGGGAATTTATCCAGAAGAGTCCGAGTTCAAGAAGGATGCGGCATGACAGTTTATCTATTAATTGGGGATAGTTTGTTAGTTTCCTTTTATCTTTAGGAATGTGTGTTTAGTGTCCGATAGGGACTTTATGTTTTCCTTTTATCTTTAGGAAAGTTTCTTTCTTGTCCGACAAGGACTTGTATCAACCCATGGGTATAAATATGTACACCCGGGGTCTATGTAATTTATCTTCACGATCAATACAATTCGGCGCATCGCCACCTTTTACCTTTTCTACTTTATTTTATCGTCCGGCGGGACTTGGCACCTGGCGCGGGGCTGCATCGGTGTTCGATCTCCGGCTAAGGGGTAAGTCCAATGTTCCGCTGGCCCAGGCAATTGTATCGTTTACGTCGGCGTCGTTTAAGGCTGCATCAGTACATTCGACCTCTTGGATTGCTCTGGTTTGGATGATATATTTGCCTACCTATTTATCATATGTCTCTGTTAATCTAGTCTTAGCATATCAATTTAGCTCTATCGGCTGCTTCTCGTTTTAGGGTTTCTGCCGGTATCGGCTAAATCGCGTTGCTAGATTAGATTAGATTAGCTTAGACATCTACCACCCTGAAAACTCAGTCAACGGCTTGATTGTCTAGATATTATGTTTCTTTTCATACTTAGTGCTACATCAGTTAAGTTTGATCTACTAAGTCGTGCTTAGAACCATAATCTCTAGCCTGCTTCTTGATTGCCAATAAGGGTTTCATCGGGGTTTCAGCCGATGAGTTATCTGGACGTTTGTATCGGCTCATAAGGATTGCATATACATATAAGTTGGATTTAGCCGATGACAACAAAGGTTTCACTGTTTAATCTAATCTTGTGGATTTCATGACATCGAACCTCCAGCCGATGTGTGCTTTAACCTTCGGATCGATGCTTATTTATCATATCATTATTTGCCAATTGGTTTATGCTGGATTATATTGTTATTTTATTACATCATCATCAGCCGATTGCCTTTATATCATTATCTACATTAGACATATAGCCGATTGCTTAAACCCTATTGCTATCGGCTGGTATCGGCATCGGCTATTATCGGCTCTCGGCAGGAACTACTCCATCGGCTTGTCAGCCGATCGGCTGTTTTGATCTACTATTTGCATATCTTGTCATTTGCATGATCAAACTGACTAGCACACCCGCATCTCATCAAGATTTGGACCTGCACAGGAGCTGAGCAGATCTCCCAGGCCCGTGTGTTCGATTTTTTCGTCAACAACGTCCTCGCAGTAGTCTCCGAACATGTCGTTTGTGATTTGTGTATCATTATCGGTGATGATGCGGTTTGGGATCCCAAAGCGGCTCGTGATACCCTAAATGAACTTGAGCGCGGAATGTTTGTCGATTTTGGTGACCAGGAATTCCTCCGACCACTTGGTGAACTTGTCGATGGTGACATAGAGGTACTCGTTGCCTCCAATAGCCTAGGGAAATAGGCCCAAGATATCAGTCCCTAGACCACGAAAGGTCACGACAGGGGGGTGGTTTGGAGGGCTTGCGTCGGCTGGTGGATTTGTGTTGTGTGGAACTACCAGGCGTGACACCGTTGTACTAGCTCGACGACGTCTTGGAGCGCCTTTGGCTAGTAAAAACCATGGCGGAGGCTTTCCCAACTCCCCTTCATGAACATGGTGTGGAGATGATCTCAACACCGGTCTCGCAAGGTATGCATTTGAGCAGCACACCATCTATCCCGCTCTTGCTCGATGGTAGACTTGGTTTGCTGCACTCTTGTTGAAACTTCTTGACGCACTTGGCCAGGTTCTGCACAACCCAACACTGAGAGGTTGTGCCAGCTAGTGTTGTGCACCGAGCACCACTTGTGACCTACGGTACTGGGCGGTGGAGGCGGGCGGCCTTTTGCCTTTTGCTGTCGTATTTTATACAATGACACACCTCATACCTGGCACGCTAGTTGTCGAAGCTCAAGCTCCTCTAGCAGGAAGGCTGGGTACCCTCAATTATAGATTAGTCCAAGGTGCTGGTGTTCGAGGTCGGGTGTGAATCACGTGGACAACGATACAGATAGGGTGTGAATCACGTGGACAATGATATAGCTAGTCGAGAGCATAATACCCTACTCACGTGGTTCTTGCTTAAGGGCGAGAGTTACAAGTGTTCTTGGAGTTCTTTGTGATTGTTGGAGAGCGAGCTTGAGATCTCTATGTTTTGAACCCCTGTTTCGGTGGCATTGGTCCTCGTTTCATAGGGCAAGGTGTTACCACAATGCCAACATACACACACAAGCCTATGTACAGGTGGGGCGCTACGCACATGAGCTGGTTTGCTTTGGTCTTGTGATTGTCCATCTAGCAGGGTCCTACCAGATACAAGTGATTTCCTTTCCTCTCGATGCATGGGGCAGGGTAACTGGTCTATTGTCCTGATCACCATAGGGCCCACCCGTTGGCCACTGGGGCTGGAAGGGGGCTCAAGTGGTTAGGCACGGAGCATGCGCCGTGCCGTTTGCCTTTTTACTGGAGCGGCATGGGCAAGTGACGGGAAGTATGCCCCGTCACATCCCCACGTTTTCTCCATAGGAACCACATCATCCTGCCATTAACGCATAATGACACAGCGAGGGAGCGCACATATGGTTGGGTCAAATCCCCTTAATTGTGACGGTGCGCCCAAGATAGGCCTCCACCCTCGAAGCCAACCCTAGGGCCCTGGCCCACTAACAAGTGGCCATCAAGCCTCCCGAGCTGGCATCGATATTGGGGCACTCTCCTTACCTTGGGGCATCCATTCGAAGCAGCGTCTACAGGCGTCTTTTTTTTGACCTCAGGATGGTTACATGTGCCCCCATATGGGCTCTTATCATAACGATGGTGGGTCCTATAGTGCCCCGTGCAACTGAGGTAGGGGTAGGGGGGAACCTGGTTGGCTGGTTCTCACTTCTCCGACACTATGTTTTCTTGAGAGATATTTGTTCAATATTGCCATCGTTTTGAGAAGATCCGCTGCAACGCATAAGCATTTAGCAAGTTACTAAAATGACTCTACGACTAAATATGTTCTTACATGGTTAATGCACCAGTCATTTACATGGATTTACTTGTGTGTTTAGGGTTTTAGCGGAAAGTCATCTTTTTTTTTCTTATTTAGATTAGGAGGGGCTGATATATAAAGACACACAAAATTCAACTAGGAAATCCAACTTTAGCACCATCCTATTGACAGTGCGAATACACCGTATACGCGCTGTCCAAAGATAATATATTTAATCATGCATTAAATTACATTGTATACTACTAGGTACTACTAAATCCCTTCTAAATAAATGAGAACGCCGTGGATATCATTTTGATTTGATGCTAAAAGTATAGAACAGATACAATAACTCATGAAACATGTGACATATAGTTCATCACATCTTATATTACTATCACAAATAAAATCTACGTGCGTAAACACTTTTTTACATGTTTTAAGATAGTTGATTTTTTATGGGAAAAAATAGCCGCTTTAGATAGAATTAGACGGAATATGACTCACCAACAATGGCTCATACCATCCCATTCCAAACAAATATTCCATATAGAATGACACATTTTAGGGGATAAAATAAATCGTGCTCCACCTACCACTGTGTCATCTCATTTCAAACAAATATTCCATATTGGATGACACCTTTTAAGGAATAAAATAAAACGTGCTCCACCTACCACCACTATCGAAAGGTGACCCCACACACCATAGATAAAGCATAGCCTACCTACCGTCTTCTACGAACTTACCATCTTTTTCAAATAAACTTAGGTGGTCCACAGCTCAGCGCTAGATAAGACGTGGCCCACCGCTCTCGTCCTTATCCCCTTCCTCCCCACCCCTCCCCTCCCCTTCCCCACCCTTACCCCTACCCCTACCCCTTCCCTAGATCTAGGGTTTTGTGCTCCCTCCATGATTTAGGAGCTAGAGAAACCATTTGCCCATCCTTTTCTCCCAAATTTTTTTCCCTCTCTTCTCCCAACAACACACCATCGAGCAAAGCAAAGGCGAGAGGAGGAGAAGACGAGGAGTTTTCTCCCAATCCTGAGGGCTTGCAAGCAAAAATGGCCTCCCTCCCAACCCCACCACCACCACCCCCCCCATCCGCCCCTTCCTCCGCGCCCCCTTTCAAATCCAACGCCTCGAGCTCTCGCCCCAACCGCGCGCCGCCCCAGGGCGCGCCCACCTCGCCGGCGGCGGCCACCAGGCCGCCGCCACCGCCACCGCCGCCGCTCGCCATGGTCCCGGCCGTGTCCGAGGCCGTCCTCGCCGTGTTCGACGTCTCCACCACGCTCCGCTCGCAGGGGTACCTCGCCGGGCAGGAGCTGCCCAGCACCACCCTCCCCGAGGACCGCGCCCCGGAGGTGTTCGAGCGGCTGCTCGGCTCGTTCCTCGCGCAGTCGCACGGGCCCGGCACGCTCCCGCCGCGCCCCATGCCTCCCCTGCTCGGGGACGGCACCCCCGTGGGGCTGCTCCGCCTGTACCTCGCCGTCAGGGCGTGCGGCGGGTTCGAGGCCGTGCGTTCGTGGGCGGCCGCCGCCGAGATGGCCGGCCTCAACCCCGCCATGGACGTCCCCATCATGCTGGTGTACCACAAGTACCTCTGCCCCCTGGAGGCGAGCTTCCTCAGGGCCCAGAAGCTGAGGGAGGAGGCCGGGAGCAGCGGCGGGAGCGCCAAGAAGGGCAAGTTCCTCGCGCCGGCGGCCAGGGACGCCGAGGGCGTCGAGGAGGTGCTGGACCTGAAGCGCAAGAGGGAGAGCCTCGTGGGGATGCTCAACTGGGTGCGCCAGGTGGCGAAGAAGCCAGATCGGCGTCGCTCCGGCAGGAGCACCGCCGACAACCACCTCTCCATGGCGTTGATGTTTCGCCGCCAGATGTTCGTCGACGACGGCTTCAGCGACAAGCCCCATGGCTGCGCATCGCCCGAGCCCGAGGCAACAGAGCCTGAGGTAAACAGCTCACTGCCTCCTACATCTAATTTTCTTGAAATGCTGCTTGATTGATATGATTGATTCTATTATTGTTTTGTTAATTACATTGGGGATGTAGATTAGAATGATGTCGTTGCTCTTGCTCCTACTCTGCTCGATTATAAATGTTGGTGCTTAGATTTACCTTTCGGGAAGTGCAATCTTCCATCACAGAGCATTGCTCGAGGTGTTGGACTGAGGGATACCATGGCTAATGTGTAATGCTTGATCATGTTTGAGCATTCGCATGCTTTCTTTTTCTTTTCCATGTGCCATGATGTTTGCTCTACGTAGTTCAAGGCATAAGGAATTGTGTTGAAAAAAAACTTGATCAGGGTAGAACCTGGATTTTCGGTTGACTGTTGGTTGGAACAATCGTTCTGTTTTGCCTAATTCTTGCCAACTTTTATCTGTTAAAACTTTTCCTTAGTCAAATTATTTTTGCGGTCATCTGGCCTTTAATTTTTGAACTTGAAGCTAGTTCTGTTCTTGTAGTTACGAGCCTACGAGCATCTGCTTGTGAGGAAAAGGAAAACACAACCTTTTCCAATTGTAGTATGGCAAGTTTTGATACTACTTTTTCTTTAAAAAACTTAAATTTAGCATATGGAGTTAGGTATGTCAAAGTACTATACCACACTTCTATTTCTAAGACTAGCCGTTTTGGGGATCATTGGTGACTAGTAAATGAAGTTAAGAAAGTTTGATGCTAGTACACTGTTTCATGAGAAATTTGGAAGTTCTCTATTATCTAGAAAGTGCCCGTGGGTGATGCCTAACGCCTTGGCCTTTTTAAAATTATCTGATTTGCTATTCACATGAACATGGGTGATCTTCTTTCCATATTTCAGTAAGCTTACTATGAGTAACTTGCTGCCTATGGATATCCTGCACATCACAACATAGCTTAGTATGTATTGTTAGTTAAAACAATATATGTTTTGCTATTCATACAGATTGAGTAGATTTTGCTAGTAATACATTTAGGGGCAGAGATAACACTCTTTTCGAAAGAAACCTAGGCTTTTAGGGCCAAAGGTTATAGGAAAAAAACATAGACACACTGCTATGCCACCCTTTTTACTAGGAACTATGCAACATACGATCGCAAAACTTGCTATAAAGTATAATCTCACATTGGTGGGCTCCACTATCTCATTTTAACCTCTCCTCTGCACTCTCCTTCTCCCTCTCCCTCTCCCTCTCACTCTCTTGATAGTGACAAAAAAGGTGAAGTCACAAGGCTTCATGATTGATGACATTCAAGGATTGGATAGTGCATTGCCCTTAATTGGGTCTACTAGAATACTAATGAAACGTGTCCCTTATCCAAAAGAGCTCTGTTGTCTTCACCAATTTGTCTTCTCTCTTGATCGGATCTAGCCATGTTGTGTTCCTTGCAATGAAACGTCCTTCTCAATTGTTGACCCTGCCGTCACAATTCCTTGAGAAATTGCAAAAGCTAGTGTTTTGCTTTAGGATGTGTTTGGTTGCAAGGATGTGATTGGATGGGTCAGGGCGAACCCACTTTTAGGAGTGTTTGGTTTAGGGTTAAATGGGTTGGGTTGGTCCCTGGAGAAGAATATTCCTCTTAGATCCGGGACCAGGCCATCCGGCAAAATTGGTCGGACCTCATCTCACCTGGACAAAGCACACGGCGTCAGCTCACCTCTGCATCCACCGGCGCTCGTCCGTGCTCGCCGCCACCTCCACGACCATCGACGCTCCCCCGCGACCTGCCGCCACCGCTCCTTCGCGAACGGCCGGCACTCCTCCGTCACCCGCCGCCGCCTCTCCTCCGCGAGTGGCCGCCGCTGCCTCGCCTACGCCGCTTCTCCTCCGCGAGCGGTCGGCACTCGTCCGCGACCTGCCACCGTGTCTTCTCTGCGAGCGGCTGACACTCCTCCGTGACCCGCCGCCGCCTCGTTTCTCCTCCACAATCGGTCATCTGCCTTCTCGCTTGTCTGCCCGCCTGCCTGTTGGTCGCCGCCGCTCCTCCTTTCGCCTGCTCGCTCGTCCGCTTGCCGAGTTGCTGGCCGCTCCGTTCCGTTCCTCCTCCACCCACTCGTGAATCTCGTTCCGCTTGCTCGCTCGTTCACCCGTCAAGTCATCGGCTGCGCCGTCCCTCCTCGCCTACTCGCTTGCCGAGTTGCTGGTTGCGTCGATCGCGAGCCCTTCCGCACCGCTCCTACCTTTGGTTGCTCGCTCGTCTGCCATCCGCCCACCAGCGTGGTGCCGGGAATGGATGTGGGTTGATGTAGCCACAAACGGCGTCCATCCCATCTCTCCCTCATCCTTTCTACCAAACAAAGAACTGGATGGTCCCATCCTATGAACCAAACATGCGAGTGGAATCATCCCATCCCAACAATCATGGATGGTCTCATCCCATCCCACCTAGTCCTAGAACCAAACACATGCTTACATTACGTTGTAAAACCTTGGGTTTTGTGAAATTTCTTCTTACAAATTAGTTTCTTTGATAGAAAGCCTCTAAATGAATGAGAATGAAGCGAGGAATGAAGCATAATTCTCCCCTAGATATCTCTTCCCTACTTGCACAACTCCCATTCAAAGCAGCAGTTATTATATGGTATCCATCCTATGGTATATATCAGAGTAAAATACACGGCCGGTCCTTAAAGTTGAGCGCGGGTGTCACTTAGGTCCATAATCTTGTAAATTGCACATCTAGGTCCACCATCTTGTTTAAGTGACTCATTGAGGTCCAAACCCGGTTTGACCAAAGCTGACCGTCTACGTTGCATTCCACGTAGACAGCTCATTTGCAAATAGCCTCTTCGCGCTACAGTAGAGCCCTAGGCACCAAAAAAATCCCCAAATCCCTCGGCTGCCTCCGTCGTCACCTCGCCCATCGCCATCGCACGTCATCCTCATCGCCAGCCCCTTCACCGGCCACATCATACCGATGGCCGAGCTGCTGCGGCGCCTCGTCGCGCACCACGGCTGCGCCGCCTCGCTTGTCACGTTCTCCGACCTCGCCTCGCCAACATCAGCGTTCTCCATCGCCGCTGTCGTGGACCTCGACGAAGCGGCGCATGATTGCCAACGACACAATATTAGAGGGGACGAAGCGACCGGCGGATGAGCTCGAAGATCAGGACGTCGCGCTGTCGTGGACCTTGACAAAGCCGACGCGCCTCGCCGTCGTTGTTGTTGCCACCGCCATGGTGTCAACGTCGACGTGCTGCCCCGGGAAAAACTCGTGGTCGTTGAGGATGTCGAACGGCACCAACTCCAAGGATGGCACGCCACGCCGCAACGTGCCGTCCTGCCACAACACGTCGGCTGTGGTGCCAGTGCCGGAGATGAGCATCACCTTCTCAACAGCGGGCGCCCTGTCGCCCCACCCTCAAATCCTTCTTGTAGAACGGGCGGCGGGCGGAACGGCAGTGGGCAAGCGCGGCGGCGGGCTACGGGCGGAGCGGCGATGGGCGAATGCGGCAGCAGTTTGCGGGCGGCGAAGGGAACTAGAGGAGAGCTTGCGGAGCACCGTCGCCATGACCATGGTGGGCGAGCTCGGAGCACCGTCACCGTCTTCGTAGCTAGCGTGCCTGTGGCGCTCGCGCCTCACTAACAGCCAGATCCACCGGTCTCCCTTCCCGCTGGTCATTGGCGCCAGAGGCATCAGCGAGCTCGGCGCGCACGGGAGAGGTGTTGCCGGCCGCGTCCCGGGGGAGTGGTCTCCTACCGCGGCCGTGCGTGCGGGGGAGGTGTCGGCGAGCTCGGCGCGAGCGGGGCGGGTGCGAGCTCGACGGCGGCAGCAGGGTGGCAGGGCGAGCTCGACTTGAGCAGTTGCCGCAGCCGCTTGCCGTGTGCACCTGCGGCTGGCAGGAGTGGGGGCCTTCCCCTTCCCCTCCTCCTTCCCATCGACAACGGTGTGCGGTTCCTCTGGGCGCGGTGCAACGCCGGCGAGTGGCTGCCGGAGGGGTACGAGGCGCGTCACCAGGCGCAGCGTGGTTGAGACGGGTGGGTGCCGCAGGTGCGCGTGCTGGCGCACGTCGCCGTCGGCACGTTCCGGCGTGTGTCATGCGAAGAAGGGATTGGATCAGACACGGGGAAGCAAAGGGGGGGGGAGGCAAATATGTTGCCACGCTGGACTGCCACGTAAGCCAGTCAACCCGGTCATAGGTCCTTTGGATCTCAATGAGTCACTTAAACAAGATAGTGGAACTAGATGTGCAATTTACAAGATTATGGACCTAAGTGACCCGCGCTCAATTTTAAGGACCGGCCGTATATTTTACTCTATATATCATATTAGAAACTTCTTTAGAGCAACTTTTTATCGGAGTCGCTCAACATTGCTTTTGCTACCAAATCTTTGTTACTTGAGTCAAAGGCCAACTACATCGACTACGTCCTACAACTTTTTGACACATTGTATGGCATGATGGCAATCAAGCCATGTTAGACATCAAAGAGAAATATAAGATAACATGTGATGCTTGGATGGCCAATGGCACTACAATTGGTCAAACTTCGAACGCATTGGCACACTCTTCATTGAATATATTGCCTTTGGCATTAATGTTGGTGAATTTGTGGAAGTAAACAAAAAGGATCATGAATTTGTGACTCACACCTTCTGTGCTTTGGTTGCCCATGGAGATGACCTTGTCAATGCTAGACCACAGTTAGGGGCTCCTCTCATTTGCTCCATCCATGAAAGCTTTTGTTAATCTTGTTCCACATGACATGGTGTTTATATTATATGCTTATATCAATGTGTGTTCACCACCCATATCCATCACCTTTTAGCTAGAATGGCAAGTAGTGCAAGTGTGCAACCAATATCCATATTGAAGGATTCATTGCATAGTGTTCTGAAAGGCGCCTGCTTAGCTTGACTAAGTGGCATCTAGGTGCTAGTTGGCATCCTCTTGCCAGAGTTACCTAGCCGATGACAGCCGCAAAGCCTCCCCCCCCCACCCCCCGCAATTATGCGCAAGTATTGGTCTACTGGCTGACTAGTGCTCAATGCTGTGGCAAACACTAGGTCTCTATTATCTACTTCCATGTTTACTAGATTGTTACCATTCCGATCGATCTATATGACTTTTATGGAAATACTAGGTGGCATTCTCCATTTAAGGGATGATCCTACACTTGCAGTTTCTTCACTTGATTTGTACCCTTCTTTGTTAAGCCGTTGCCAATCGGCTTCCATATTCTTGTACTTACCAGTTATGAAATTTCATGACATGATTTTCATGCCATTATAGGTGATGTGACCATCAAGCAGAAAGAGATAAGAACAAGGATGCGATTTTATTTTCGATGCAAGAACTTTAGTCAATGTCTATTTTATGAGACTCGGTCTATTGCACTTGATTCCATGGATGTTTTACCTGATCTTGTTGTTTGATATTTTGGAATGAACTGTGTATGGCCGTAAATTATGCTAAAAGTAGTTGTAGCTGGGGAACAATTATTGTGCCTTCTATTCTATGGTATAACTATTACCGAGAATAGAAAATGATGCATGGAATGGTTATCGTTTCAAGCAATGCACTACAAAGGTGATATAATTAACTAGTGCTATATGGTAGCGTTTGGTTCGGGACGGGGAGAATGGGACATGATCGTCCTGCGATGAGCCCTTTTCCCTTCATTTGGTTTGGAGAACCAAGTAGAACAAGCTAGGACAGACTCATTCCACCATGTGGATATTCTGCCTAGATTCGGAACTAAAATTTGGCCGAGCGAGATCATCCCAACTTGTCTCGCTTAGTCACATGGCCGCATCTGATCACGACCCATCGGATCACTAAGGCTGACTTTCGTCTCTATTCGATGGTTGAGTCTTGCAGTCAAGCTCCCTTCTGCCTTTGTACTCAAGGACTTTCATGGCATTGCTTTCCCTTAGCTTTGTAATTGAGGGGATCCGACCATTGCCAAGGATATCGGGCCGATGTCCTTAGTGCTAGGTGATACGAGAGGGGGGACAAGAAGATGCATATGGTAGTGGCATGGCAAAAGTAGGGAGCAAAAACGGTAGACTCACCAGAAGGTTACTAGAACTAACCTAATCTTATTCCATTTCTTCAATCAAACACCGAATAAAGCTCCAGACTATCTCATCCTTTGAACCAAACAAAATCTAGAACCATTTCATTTCGTCAATTCATCATGTCCCATCATTCCACCTCGTTCCCCCAACCAAAACACTACCTAAGATTTTAAGTAGCTCTTGTTGTAGTTGATGCGAATTGAATCTCAGGGAGATATTGATCGAAGTAGGATGGCATGATCTTTCATGAACATACGGACTGTGATAAGTAGTTCTCGAGTTGCAAGATGCAAACCAAGAACCAAGGATAACTCAACAACAACAATCGCACTGAGCAAAAGTAGTCGACAAATGATGCGGTAGAAGCAATGACACCATGTTATGCTACCCATGGTCACGATTCACACTATTGAAGGATACAAATGCACATTGTTTTCACATTATCAAAATCATAAAGTCTAGCCTAGTTGACCGATGTTGAAAAAGTTGGTCCAGTTGTGCTATGGGATTATTCATGCGTTTAGACCACTTTGAAGGTAAATATAGTGAACCGCAATTGAATCGACTAACTGAATATTTGGAATGTTGAACGGATGAGCCAAGAGTTTGGGTCGGTCACTCGTCTGGCTTGTACTGATAACACGTTTCATGTTTTGATATAGTTGATCCCATGAACATTAACCTTGACCAAATTGATGCAATCCCTTAATCTTTCACTGGACTAGTGTATGGTACACGTAAATGTTGCATGTTGCAACTTGGTGGGTTTATTCATCTTAGTTAATTAATCTACCATGAAAATGACTGCTCGTTGGTATGTCTATCAGCATGATGGACGCACCTAGAAATGGGCCAAAGCCATGGTCCCCAAGCCTACTTTCTTGATACATCTGTGCTACGATGGTGAAAATTTGCGCATAGGGATGGCAACGGGGACATCCCCGACGGATAGTGCCCACCTGTCCCCGCCCCCGAGCAGTTGGAAATCCCCCGCTCCCCATCCCTGTCCCCGTAGCCAGGGGCAGTCTTCCTCCCGTCCCCGCCCCCACCGGGGTTCCGGGGCTCTGACGGGGGCGCACACCCGAGAGGAAACACAGTGCAGCACGATGCATCAATTTGGGAATTGAGAGGAGACACAAATACAAATTCAGAAAAGTTTGGGAATTTGGGAGTAGAGAGAATAGATGCACAAGAATTAAGAAAAGGAAATGCTTAGTCATGAACCCAGATGACAAATCCTTTCTTTCTTTTTTGATAAAGACACATCAGATCCATGAATTAGAAGAGAAGTTACATGATTCATTCCAATTCCCAAGAGCAAGCTATGTACCAATCAAAAGCAGTAGAATCAAAGTGCATGTGGCTGCTGTGCAGCTCTCACGTTGTGCTTTGCATCGGCAGGCCGCTACATCGGCGGCGGCTCAGCCCAGGCGCGCAGCGAAGTGACGACGCGGCCGGTGCCCAAGGCGAACAACGGCAGAGGGTCAGGACGCGGCGCGGGGCACAGCCTGGAGTCGTCGCTGCCTCGGTGATGCGTCGATCTACGCCGGCGTCTGTAGCTTGGGCGTGTGGCGGCGCTTGGGTACCTAGCCGAGTGTTCTAGTGACTAAACGAGCTGTGTTGTGACCTAGGGTTTCTCATTTATGTGTATCTGTCCATGTGAATTGGGCCTGGATAGTTGGGCTTCTGATCTCTAGATGGGCTGAGGAGAGGTGCACATGTGCTACACTCGGGGGCTCGGGGATTCAGGGACGGGGGCCTAGAGAACGCCCCCGAACCCGCCCCACCCGACGGGGCTTGCTTTTGCCCGTTAACAACCCCATGGGGAGTAATATGGACCTATTTATAGCCCCTAATAGAGTTTTTCCCCACGGGGATTTGGGGTTCGGGTCCCCATTGCCATCCCTATTTGCGCAAAACAATGGGCCTTTAGTCCCTACTCTCATGCCCTGGTTCATGGCCTATGTGGTCTGGGGTTTGGCTTTGCCCTTGCCTATGAGGGCTTCTTGATTGCTTGCCCTTATTAATCAAACTTGATCAAGTAATTGACCTAGACTAGCTCTCTTGCCACCGATAAACCGGTGATTTCATTTAGTTGAATCATGGTTTTATGGACTAGAATATAGTAGATAAATAGTTGCCAAAAAGTCCTATGCTCCTACATCCACTACTTTATAGCTTTCTACTTTCTATGTGCGTACATGCTTAGTTGGACCCATGCCTATTTGTCCGTGGTTTGAATCCAACACCCTAAATTTTGGCCACTTAATTTGGGTCATGCATAGATTGAGGTAGATCAAATCATCGTTTTGCTTAAACATCGCTTTGCCTAATCTTGTTTTCTTTTTTTCATGGTGAGCTAACTATAGAGATGGTAAAATGTTGCAAAGTGCGTAACCTAGGATTTAGGTTTGGTTTTTCAAGTCGAATCGTCATTCCAAGATGTGATTGGTCGATTTGGAAATTGGTTGATTCATGCACTTCATACTCTGCATACCATAAATATCTCGTTATGTTTCACATTTGTTAAGAGGAATGTTTGGCATTTCATACTACTGATGTGGTTAGTCTTGGTCAGTTAGATTAATTTGGATCGCCAATCGTATGGTCAATGACCTTTAAGTGGTACATCCAAAACTCTCTATGATATGTCATACCATCATTTGCATGTGGTATAAATTCCTCGTGAAGTCCATCCTTTTGTGTTATATTAGGTATGTAGCCTACAATATATGAAATCGCTTTGCTCACATGTCTTTGTGTTAATATGCTTCTTATCTTGGTTTGAGTATGTTGTTTCTTATTTGGTTGTCTATGAAAACATTTTTGCTAGTTTGATCAAATAGTCACACATTTGAGTGCCTATTGGTTGTGCAATCGGCATATGGTTGGAAATGGTACTATTGAAAAGCTATACTGGATTGGCAGTTTACTAGGAAAAAGTGGAATGGTTGGTTGCATCCAAAAACCGATCATACTTTGTACATTAGGATGTTTTTAGCTATTTGAATTGGGTGGTTTTTTTTAGGTGAACTAGGCATTAAAACCGGGATGAGTTGGACCGGGTGGAGGACTGATGATTTTTTGTAGTGGGCCAAACTGAGGTCCAATTCCTTCCATCAAGGCTTGCATCATCATTTCTTCTTTTTGCAAAACTCCTAAAAAGGGGCGCTAGGTGGGGACTTGACCTCCGGTTTCCATGGTGTAGGCCATCTCCTATTGCCTTCCTACTACCAAGTTAGTTGTGCGTAGAAAGGAACATGCATCCTAGATGATTATTTTGATATTGTAGTTCCATCGCTCGGTTGAACGGTCAAACCACTTGACCATCGCTTAGCTAGTTCACCTTCTAGTCCAATTGATTATACTACGGGTGCCTACGAGTGAACACTCTACGGAGCACCGAACACTTATAAATGTATTTTGTGTTGATTGACGTGATGTTTTAGAAATGAGTTGCTAGGGGTTACTTATAGGATTATAGCTAATGTACAAAAGGCTACAATACTTTTATGTGCACTAGATAAGCAAGGAAAATCATCCATAGGGTGGATGACAAGCAAGTCTCGCCTTTGCCCTGGGTTGTTGAGGTCATCAACCACTATGTTTTGCTATAGGCCAATTAGATCAATGCCCATGTGTCGGGTTAAGGACTTGCACCTCTTGAGGGTAACCTTGTTCGTCCCTTGCCTCAGCCATAGAGCACATGGGGTCTAACCCATGCCAATACTAAGGGAATGAGGGTGTACCACCTAGAAACCATGAGCTGCTTATAGGGGAACCTTAGAATGAAAGGGTTCCATCAACATGCACCTTTGAGAAAGAACCAAACACTGGTCACATACTTGAGTGTAGCAAATAGTGGCAATGAAACATGAACCAGACAGTTAACTGATGCATACCATCTAGAAGATCCCTTCCATGTTTGATTCTTTTCCCTAGCTATAGTGGGTATGCAAATAAAGAGTCCTCGACTTATTTAAACATAACTACAATTGCTAGAGACAAGGTGATGCTTGTAATATTCAATAGACCAGTAACAATGCAAAACTGCAGCCTGTCCAGTTATTGTTTTTCTTTAAATGGTAATATCATCCACTTAAAACACTACGATATTTCTTGTCACTGTTGTAATATCATTAATGCAAGATTTTCCATGCATATGGTGTAGTGTAATTACTTGCTTACTAGCTATGACGTGTAAACCTGATTACCGTAAGGATGAGGTAAAGTTGCATATTCCTCAAGTTCTCTCAGAATGCATGTATGGTAGTCCATGCCTATCCGTAAGACCATAAGATGGCAAAACCTAGTTGGCTTGCTACTGTTTTACTTGGCAAGATGCACGTAGAGTATGTTCTGGAATGATCCTAAGTTTAGGCTATATTTGTACTTACCATAAGATTGAGCCAGCACAAACCACACCTGGCAATACCTTTCTTCAGATTTTGTATTCTGTGTGGAATTGTGGATTGGGCATTTATATTTCTTCAGGGATACGCCATGCTTATCCACATTGTAATCACGAACTGGTTGCTACATATTAGCTTATTATTGGTTTACAGACCATACATATACAATCATTGTAGACCTCAAAACTGCTTGACATGCATGCTGAACTATGGCCTATTATTAATTGACAATTCCTTCCTAAGATATAAAATAAAATTGAGAAGGATCACTTTTCGTTCCTGCAGAGTGGTCTTACAACTGAGGATGGACAGTATGATGGATGGGATGATCAACAATCTGCAGGTGGGAGCAGTAACTGGAATTCTCGTGCAAATCGCTCTTTTGGTCTGGCAGATATTCCGGAATGGACTGGGAAGCCTTCATTACCTTTTGAAGATCCAGATATGTTGAGATTTCTTGGAGAGCCTATTTTAACTCCAAAAAGCAATGAGGTCTTTGATGATACTATTGGTAAGGGCAGGCCAGACAAGTGCAACTGTGAAGTCCCAGGTTCCACTTCTTGTGTCAGATTTCATGTGGCAGAGAAAAAGACCGAGCTGAAGCGTGAAATGGGCTCATCATACTATGCAATGAAGTTCGATGAAATTGGAGAGGATGCAGCATTAACATGGACAAAGGATGAAGAAAAGAAGTTTGAGACCATTGTCCAGCAGAATCTGCCTTCATCCAAGTACAATTTCTGGGACAAGCTGCGTGCCGCCTTCCGTTACAAAGGTGAACGTGCCCTTGTGAGTTACTACAACAATGTTTTCCAGCCGCGCAGAAGAGCCTTCCAGAATCGAGTAGCTCAACATGCTAATGGTGTAGATAGTGATGATGACTCAATTGAACCTGCCTTCCTACGCCTTCGTCAAGACGGTGGTAAGAGTAGATCCAGGTCTTATGCTTCCTCTAGGAACCAAAATCAGTCTTAGGGTGGTAGTCTTCTATAAGTTACTGGTGGCTCCAGTTCAGCTTCACCTGGAGCTCAAGACTCAAAAGGTTCATTTATTTTTATCTTCACCAATTGGTTACTGGACTGGAGACGGTAAGTGAGCTTCAATTGGGAATCTCACTGAGACTTGGTGGTGGTTTTTGTGAATACCTCTGTGTGGCGCGTTGCCCGTTTACCTTAAAATCTCAATGCAACTGTGTTGATATTTAGACTATCTTAAAAGGTTGTTTTACCATTACCTCGGTGTCCTGGGTGCAATGAGTGGTTGTTTCAGGCTGATATTGTCACAGTGATCCGGCAAGCTCTTGGCTTGCGAATGGTAAGCTTGGTTGACCCTGTTTTGAAGCAGGGTATTGTAGGGAAAATTGTTCCTGAGGTTCTTCTCATGCAAAGTGACAACTGAAACATGAATGGAGGCCATCATTCAGTGTCTACTCCACCGTTGCCATCAATCCAAGGTAAGTCAGAGAAAAGAGGGCCATTTGGTTTGTTGCCCAAATCAGCCAGCCAAAACATTGGTAGCGTATTCATTTGATTTGTTGCAAAAAAAAAAATCGATATTTCAAAATTTTGGCAACAGATCAAGCCATCGTACTTGACCAAATTTTTTATAAGGTCCACATTGGCAAAATGATTCAGACATGCCCTTGCCCTCAGCCCCTCACCCTAACAACAATGGGAGTTCGTATTCTTTGATACTCTGATGTAATACATGATTTATGTAGCAACACAGTTGTAGAAAAAGACAATTGCTGGTCTCCTTTCGTATGTGATGGATGTGACTAGTAATTTTGAAATTTATTATTTTCATATCTCACAAATAGAGTCGAGTTTGGATAAGATGTTTTACATGATTGTATAATATCATCTTATCTACATACCGGATTTTCTTTTAATTCAGATGACATTTTAATCGGGGTTTACACAGCGAATTATCCAGTGAAAACTATCGAATAAGTAAAATTTCATTTGAACAGTGTTATTTGATTGAAATTTGTTTTTTCTTTTCTTTTCAAATGAAGCTGAGTTTGAACTTAATATTTGAGTAAGAGCAATGTAGTTCATGCCTATACCTGTACCTGGTATTTTTATGAATTTAAAAAAGAGATCCGATTTTCATGGAATTTTACTTTATCTGATCATTTTCAGCGGATGTCTCCTTGTAAACGAGGCCTAGACGGCATATGTTACGTGGGTATCTTGATTGTACAGCAATTGGATGGCCTAGAAAGGGTGAAACGCAAGTCACTGTAGGTTGTTGCTTTCTATTCAATTTAGAAGTTAATTGTTGCTCCAATAGCCTATCATTGACCAGTATTAAAGAACGTCATCTGGTACCCTATTCTAAACAGGAAGATGAAATCTTACAAGCTAACAGACTCTGAATTTGACAGCACCACAGAATACAATTTAGAAGGTACCGCTTAATCCACTAATGTAATGTTCTATTATCCTCAACCTTGTGGAGAACTTCAACTGTTTGATTTTATGGGATATGTAATATACAGACTAAAGTAAAGTAATTTTAATGCTCTACTTCTTTAATTGTAATGTGTTAACAAAATCACTCAACCAGTTAACACATGTTTCAACTACGAAAAGATCAACATAAACGCATGTTTTAAAATATAATTTTGCGAACTAAGCTTAACTCAGTTGGTTAGACTCTTTGGAATGAAACATGTGCATTTAGCGGTAGTGTGTACCATGGTATGTGAGGCTGTATCTTCAATCCCTTATGCGTGCTAGGACAATCACACTGGTACCATTTTTTCAGGGAGTTGACACTTTTTATTCAAGGGTAATTTATTTTTATTCAATTAGAGTTTGCTAGGTTAGACATCTCTTTCACGCCTCGGTCTTGTAATGATTATGCTCATAGCTTGCTCAATTACGATCGAGATAGGATCCGGATCAATATGTAGTTTAGACATATCCCTTTTTCAGAGTTTGTAAACTTTAGTGGTTCGTGATATTTCTCAACCATTCAGATAGTAAAGAGGCATTGTTTAAGAGTTTTCTCCGTTTTCGAAAAAAAAACATATCTTTTTTTACGAGACATAATATAAGACTTTCTAGCATTGCTTACATTCATTTAGATGTTAATAAATCTAATTACATGTATGTGTTTAGATTCATTAACATCTATATGTATATGGGCAATGTTAGAAAGTCTTACATTATGAAACGGAGGGAGTACGATAAATATGTTTATCTCATTCTTAGTTATGTTAGTTTTTTTATTGAGTGAGTACATATCTACGTATATGTGTTTTATGTGCATGAGTATGATGTCATGTGTGTGCATGCAACTTGTACTAAAAATAATAATGATAATAATTTCAACCAAGACCGAAACGATATTTTTGCTGGATGACCCATGCTGCCTTCTTTTGTACTCCTAGTTTTGTCGGAGGGTCATGACGGACAAACTAAATTGTCTACCATTTTCATCTAATCCTTTCATTCCAACACAATAAACTTAATATGAAATGTAGTACTACGATAAATTTGGACATAGAAAATCTAGACATAAATAAACTATATAGCATATTTTGTATCATGTTTATTTATTTTGTGACATACGGAGTACTTTATACTTCCTTCGTCCCATATGATAGATCCTAGTATTACGAGAGGATATTTAGATTTATAGTACTCTGATGTCTAAATTGGTATTCGCTCCAATCCAAAATATTTGGGATAACCATTTTTAGTCTAAAGACCAAGAAATAATTATTATCACCTCATAGTTTAGATTAATCTAATAATAAATGTAATACATGCATCCAATAAAATTAGATATGTTAATAGTGGAGAATTTAAATAATAATATTATAGTGGAGAAGGTGGATTAGTTAATGGCATGCATACATGTATGCCTTATATCTATATACTACTTAAAAAATACGTAAGGCTTCCGATCATCCGTTTCGTCCGTCGATGTCGTTTAAGTCTGAGTCTGTCTTTAAAAAAAATTCCCGAGCAGATCAGCCGATTGCTCCCAACCGCTTTGCCCTCAATTCCCAAAATACATGAATCACAAAATCACTCAATTGCAATCCCAAATCAAAACCAAGAATCCCCACAAAATCAACATCCTAAATCAAAAATAAAATCCAAACCCTAACCCTAGCCGTCTCCCGGAGCCGCCCTCCTCGTGGTCGCCGTCGTCGTCGTCGGCATCGCCACCTTCTGCCGCAATCGGCTCCCGAGCCCACCGCCGCTCCCGGCCACATCACCACACCGGAGAGGGGGAGCAACAGCTGCTGAGCCCACATGCGGTCGTCGTCAACGCCACCACCGCCGTCAGATCCGCTGCGGGAGGGAGGCGAGAGGGGTTGGAGGGAGCCGCCGCCGTCGGATCTGTCCTCGGCCACCACCATCGCGGACGAATCCACCCACGGTCATCGCTGACACCGCCGTCGCCGGATCTGTCGCGCGAAGGAGGCGAGAGAGAGAGAGGGGAACGACGCCGCCGGGGAGGGGGAGCGGCACTGTAGGATCGAGATGTCGACTAGAGGGGGGGTGAATAGGCAATTTAAAATTAAATGACACCTAATCAAAACTAACCTAAGTTGCTAGGCTCGGTGAGGGACAAGTCTAACTAAGCAACTAGGTTATGTTTTGCAATCCTAGGGTAAAAGTGGCTCGAGTATATCACTAGGAAAGTAAATCACACTTCCTAAGTCTAGTTTAGCAATACTAGGGTGATATGATCTCTAGTATGTCTCTAGGAATGTAAATTGCACAAATGTAAATACAACAAGTAAATGAGACAAGGAGATAAGAGATTTTTCACCGAGATTCGGAAACTCGCTGGTTTCCTACTCCCCGTTGAGGCGAGCCCAACTCCACCGCTCAACCACGAAGCCACCGCACGCCCTCTTCGTCAAGGAGTGGGCAAGGTGGGAGCCGGCCCACGAAGAGGACTACCCAAGCCTCGATTACTCGGGGTAGTTCTTCCTTCACTCCAAAGGTGGTGAACTCCAAACCACTCACAAACCGGCGCCGGGCCTCCTCCACAATCTTCTCGGAGAGATCACCGGGCAACACCTCCACAAGCCATCTAGGAGGCGGCAATCTCCATGAGTAACAAGCGATGACTTGGCTCGGAGATGATCAAGTGCCACACTAGCTCTACAATGGAAGCAAATGCACTTAACTCTTGGTTAGAACAACCCTCAAACACATTAGATGGATGAACACAAAGCTCAAGTGGGTGTGTGAGAGATGTAAGGGGTGTATGCAATTGAAGTGGATGCTAAGAGAGCCCTCTTGCTGCTGGAGGGGAGTATTTATACTCACACCAACCAAAACTAGCCGTTGGGGGCGAAAACCCCCAATTCTGTGTACTACCAGTCTGACCGGAGGTGTGTGGCCGGTCAGACCGTGCTACTCTACAACGGCTAGTTTTATAGCCATTGTAGCTCTGTCAGAGGGCCCCATTGGCCTAGCCGGTCAGACCGATGTTGAGTGGCCGGTCAGACCGGCTTCGGCTCGGTCAGACCGCCCTCAGCTCGGTCTGACCAAATACGGCTCCGTCGACTCTGTATCGGCCAACCCCGAGCAACACCATCCCGGCTTACAGGGGGCTGGTTAGACCGGACGAGTGCGTCGGTCAGACCACACGAGGGGCCGGTCAGACCGGCCTTGTGCGCCGGTCAAACCGCACGCTTGGGGCCGGTCAGACCGGCCAGGGACCGTCGGTCAGATCGGCCAGTCTGACCGCCCCTGGTCAGGCCGAAACCCAGTGAATGCAAGTGTGTTGTGAAATGTGAGCACAAGTGAATATGCAAATAACCTAATGTGGCAATTAAGATCATCTCTTTGCTAGGTCATTACCCCTCTTAATAGTACGGCGAAGCTAAAATTAAACTAGCAAATTTGATCGCCCTACTCCTTGATCAATTTAAATATAAAGTACTAGTTTACCATCTTCTTATCCTTCGCTTTGCGCCGTCAATTTTGATCCATCGATAATCATCCATGTGTACTCATGATGTGAACCTAACTCAATATAAATATCTCAAAGACAACGGTTAGTCCACAATTAGTGCTTGTCATTAATTACCAAAATTAACAACGGGGGCCTAGATGCTTCAGGCGCCGCCGGGGAGGGGGAGAGGTGCTGCCAAAGAGGGGGAGAGAGGCGGCGCCACTGAGAGAGAGTGGGGGAGGGGAAATGTTTTTAGGGTTAGGGTTTGGATCTTTGAAATTTTATATAGGTCGCGATGAATCAGGATCATCCATCAGATCGGACGGCTCAGCTTCTCCCGCGTTCCTAGGCCGTCCACACTATTGGGCCGCTTGTAATCCCTAAAGTTCTCCCCGAATATGTTCTTAGGCCGCCCACACTATAGGCCGCCTCATAGGCCGCGTGTATACTCCGCACGGAATAAGTTCACTTGAGGTCCCTTAAGTTGAACTTTTTTTTATTTCATTAGGAATAGATTTTCTTAAGAGCTCATATCATGTAAAATTAAACCCTAATTATCTAATATTTTTATATTTGGTATAATTTTAATTTACCCGGTGCAATGCACATGCATTTTTTTTAAGTTATGGAACAATTTTCAAAGTAGTTATGTCCTATATTATGGAATGGAGGAAATAGTAATTATAAACAAATTATCTTCTGAATTCACCTGTTTAATTATGTTCTCGTTTACGTGTATCAAAACAATGAGGATAAAACAACCAAGCCCATTTCAACCTTTTCCTTTAAACTTTCAACTTTTTCTTTACATTGTATTTTTATACACGTAAACTTACAACTTTTCTATTACATCGTTTTAATTTCTTTAAACTTTAATTTTAACGTTGAACTAAACACAGCCGAAGACGACGTGCGTCCTTCCTTCCCTGTTGTCTGGAAGCACAGGCACTACAGCAGCCTCGGCGTGCGAGATCGTGAATCCTACACTCTATTTGAGTAAAATAATACTCTCTTCATCTACTTTTGATAGTCATATTTCATCTTGATACACAGACTAAAAATAAATAATTTTACTTATCATCTATTTAAACATGCTACTAGTCATTCCTCGTAAACAAGCGATTCATTAATATTTACATTTCTCGATGGCCATGTAGCTAATTTTGTGTGGAAGAATAGAGAGTAATGCATTAAATCCGAGAAAGTCATTAAGAGAATAGGTTGTTGAATTGAAATATGCCTATTAAAAATAAATTTTTTAGATTTAGAAATATGACTATCAAAAGTAGATAGAGTGAGTACTAGTACTCCCTCCATCCTAAATATAAGAAGTTTTAGAGTGGGATACGTTTACTAAGAAAATAGGTAGAAATAAGTAATGGAGAGTTGTGATTGGATGAATAGTGGAGGTAGGTGGAAAAAATGAATTGTGGAGAGTTATGATTGGTTAGGAAGAGAATGTTGGTGGAGAAATTGTTATATTTTAAGATAAATTCTAAGAGTTAAAAGTTGCTACCTATACTTTCTTCCTTTCACGGTCCAGCTTTCAGCAAATCCGATGCGAGTTCACATCTCAGCTCCTGACGACGGGCACAGTCACACAGTGACAGCCCCGTACGCACACGGCTCCAATTGAATACTAGTACACCGGTAGGACGGCCGCCGGCCACTGCTGGCCTGCCACGCACGCTCACCCTCGTCGGGAGCCGTGGCATCGCACGGACGGACGGACGGCCCCTCGTATGGTGGATTGATGCTGCAGCGGCGGCGGGGGCGGTGTCGCGGTGGTGGTGGACTCGTGGTTTTGTTGGCCGCACAGAGACCACCACAGTCACGAGTCACGACTTACAAATAACAAATATAATAAATGATTATATTCAGATTTATTGTTTTAGAATTGGTCAAATCTATCCTAGATAGCAATATTTTAGAATGGAGGAAATATATGTGTCTTTTTAGCAAGTCAGCTATAGCTACGTGTCGGTTGCGTCGCAGATACGAATTAGCAGCCGAATGTACCCTATGTTAGTAGTATTATTTTTAAGACTTACAATACAGGTATATATACTCCTTCAAAAACGTAGTGAGACTAAAATTTTTTTTTCTATAAATATACAGATTTAAAGTATGAATAAAAGTATAGAATAGATGATTATAAAACACAGAAAATATGGTAAGCAAATATTTACTATATTTTTTCAATGTTTCAAAAGATATTTACTATATTTTTCCTATGTTTTATAATCTACTGTTCTATATATTCGTTCCTGCTAAGGGTCAATTTGACAAGACTCTACTCCTAGATCCAACTCCAAGAGTTAGGTTTGGAGTAGAGTTGTAGAGTAGCCTAAATACAGCTCCACTCATTTTGTAAGAGCACTTCAGCCACTCCACTCTCCTTTTACGTAGAGCTGAAATTGTTTGGCTAAGCTATAGTTTCACGAGATATGTAGTTAAAGCTGAAGCTTTGCTAAATAAAGGAAAAGATAGGATTCATTCCTTTATTTTCAACGGCCTTCCTCAAAAAATTTTCTACGTGATTGAAGCCCTCCATTTTTTCTATGTTTTTTATATGCATTGAAAGGGGCCTAAAACACCTATCCTTTTACGGCTTATTTGGTAACTCGATGGAAGGGGATTAGAAGTTTACACGAGAGAATTGATGATGAAATTAAGATAGGAATTTGATTTTTAATCCCAATATCTTGTTTGGTAGAGGTGATGAAAATTGATAGGGAGTTTAGTTGGAGATTAGGTCATTAATAAAAACGGATGGCTGAGATTTGCTTAGACAGTAAAAAAGGAATTCCCTCCCAATTACCTTCCCCCTACCCAACCCAGGTATTAAAAAGGAGGAAGTTCCTTCCTCAATTTCTCATCCTCATCCTACCAAAATTCTCATGTATCCCAATCAAACAAAACACTTAAAAGTCTCATCCCTCTGAACTCCCAATCCCTCCTAAAAACTCCCTCCAATCAAACGGGCCGTTAAGCATTTTTAAGTTAATCAAGGTGTTTAGGATGGAAATAAGTACTACAATTTAAAATTCAAAATATAACCCAATAAGGCAACTAAAATGTTTATCTTACTATTTAGCAACGGAGAGAGAAGAACTAGAGAGGAAGCCCTGGCTGACGGTTCCGATTGGCTGTTTGGAACTTTGGATGCAACCCTCATTTGGCCGAACCATTGTGTGCCAATCGGTGTCATGTCACGGTCACGGCTTAATCCAAACTAGGCAAGATGCTGTGTCCAATTGTCCATGATTATGACCAGTCAGGTGCTCCGCTAGATTCTTATGACAAGTCAAAAACATGGCTGCAAATTGGGCACTAGGTCGAACAACATTGATATGTGATAGAATGTGGTAGACTTAGCCAAACATTCCCCTACTTCCTCTCCCGTTGATAAGAAGCATGTCACAATTGGTTTGTGTGGATGAAACAATTACATCATGTATTCTGCACGTTGATTGAAGCATTTGAAGTAGCGCTCACTTCATTGCGCATTTTCCTATTCCTCGTGCACGAATGAACGAAAAGCATATTTGTAGAGATGTATAGCAAATATAACTGTAAGGGCGATTGTTTGGTACAGTTTCACCTCAGTTGGAGCCTAGCTAAACAGTTTCAGCTCTACTTAAAATAGGAGTAAAACTGGGGTAAACTCTTTCACAAAATAAATCACAGAGATGAAGCTGAGTTTAGATAGCTCAACTACTCCACTCGAGACTCAAATCTTTTTGCTAAATTTAGGAGTTTGAACTCTACTAAATAGGCCCTAAAAACATGACCCATTATCTACTCTATTGTTTTGTATCACCGTATTGTCAGAAAGAGGCCTATGAATTGATAATGAGTTAAGGCCGAATATCCATTATGTAAAAAAAAAAAACCCAAAAACGACAATAGAAAGCATGTGGGACCAGCGAGTGACATTGCAGAAAAAAAACTGGGACCAAAAGCATAACAACCAAGCCTAAAAACCCTGAAATGCATGGGTAGAATTCTTTTTTATATATAAAAAAAACCTGAAATGGCCTCTAGAAGACAAAAATGATATAAAGAGAAGCACATTTTAACAGCAAAATGATCCGTTCGTTGTACAATGTGTGAACTTCTAGGACCATGTATTAATATTATCAGGTGAGTACCTGTATTCTTACAAGCCCAGTAAACTATTTGATTGGGTTTCATAGTTGCCACGTCTCAAGTTAGATAAGTCTAATTGACTTAGATGGTTGTTTGGTTCATACACTACTTAGAAAAATGGTTTTTTTAGGTGGCCAAAAATGATTTATTCCAGGCGGGGGAATGATCCGCCTCTATGCCAACGCCTGCAAAAATCGATAATTTTCGCAGGCGGCCCAGTCACCCGCCTGTGAAAATCATCTTGATGAAAAAAAAATCACCGCCACCCCACCTGCGCCCCTACCAACCTCCGGCCGATCTACGGTTAGGGGAACTGCAGAAGGGCGCCGCCGCCCTCCCCCTCCCTCCAGCCAGATCTGGGAGGAAGGGGAACTGCCGCCGCCGCCCTCCCCCGGCCTCCCTCTAGCCGGATCTGGGAGGGAGGGGAACCACCGCCGCCACCACCTCTCCTCCCCCCTCCCCCCTTCGGCCGGATCTGGGAGGGAGGGGAGGGGAGCTGCGCCAACCCCGCCTCCTCGCCGTTGCCGCCGCTGACCTAGCCACCTCCGCGTGTCGCCATCGCCGGTTTCCGCCGCTCCCGTCGCCGATCACTGAGGGAGCTGAGGGAGAAGAGGTGAGGAAGAGGAGAGGTGAGGTGAGACTTAGAAAAATCTCGGTGCCATATCGTGTCTATTTATATCCATGCTAATTTTCGCAGGTGGATCACATAAGAGGTCCGCCTGCAAAAATAAAGGGTATTTTTGTAGGCGTGCGAAACAACGAGTTTCAACTGGGTTTGCATTTATGTAGGCGGCCATTTGGCTCTGAGGGTCATGTCCGTCTGGGAAAGAAATACCCCATGTCTGCAAAAATGTTTTTCTAGTAGAGATAACCATACTCATGACAAAGATTCTCCATCATTTAGGCCTCACATGCTATTAAGATAAAAGGTGTGATAAGAATGTCTCATGTTAGCTAAAGTGTGGCTCTAATTTTGCTAGTCACATCTTAAAAAAAAGTTAAATAATTAGGCATTGTTTGACTAATTGGTTAGGGAAATGATTTTCCACCCATCAAAAAGCATCTTTAAATTCCAACTATTCATTCTCCCTCTTTTATTTAATCTAACCCTTCATTCATTTTCCCGACCCAATTTCACTCTTTTTATCCCATTATCATCCAAACAAATCTTTACGGGAAGCTTGGCTAATTTGAAGTGCCGAACTAAAATACCGCATAAGCTTAGCTTCTCTCTATCGAAATTGCTAATTAGCGGGTGATCGCTCCCCGCGATCTTTTTTTTCCTTTCTCCATTTGTGCCTGGGGCACGGGCCGATCACGCGCCGCGGGTGATCTTGCATTAGGCGCTCCCGCTCTCTACTCCCTACGGCATATGATTGACCAAAGTGCAAGTAAACCTGGTTGGTAGAGGCCTATAGGGTTTGGTTTTGCCTAATTTTGCCAAATTTTTTTAAGTCGATCATATGGATTAGAGTAATACTACGTATTACGCAGTAGTAGACTAGACAACCATCATACCACACCATAACGCATATGGATAGCTATCACTATCTTACGGTATGTTTTACCCATATACTCCTATTTCCTTAGTCAGACTCGTTCAAAGATAATATTTGATATCTATATATCGGACTATTGCCGATTCCTTATTCATTTCGAAGGTATTTAATTAAGCAAATTATTTGACTAATTTACCCTTAATTAAGCAAGTCTTATTTTTTCTTATACGACCTTTGTTTAGAGCAGGTATAATAACAGACTATAAGCCAACTATAATCACATATCGAGAAGAAAAGAGAAGAGAGAGAAAAAAATAGGCTACAGATTTGTAGCCAGCTGCAACACGAACTCCAACACGTTATGTGTGTATGAGAGGTGGGACCGGGTATTAATGGTGTAGTATATTTTTATAGTTAACTATGGTATAAATAGGCTTTTAGATTAACTATAGATGATTTAGAGCCCGTAGTTGGCTATACTATTAAACTTGCTCTTATGTGGTTCGCTTTCTCCAAAATGCCAGTAATGAAAACTTCCTGCTTTCTAAAAGAAATATCTATATCTTCAATTTTTTATCATAGAAATAGAAAAATAAATTCTAAATATATAACTAGAATCAATAACAAACTATAAAGAGAGCATAACCCACTTAGGTTTAAATTCTATATATAAAATAAGTATTTGCATTTACAGCTAATGATAGGTGATGTACCAGTAGACGATAAGTAAAGGTAAGTGTGTACGTATTTGTAAGAGCACCTGTTATACGTGTTTTAGAAAAAGAAACAAACTAAGATAAGAAAAGAAAAAGAAACAAACTAAACAATTGGTTAAAGAAAGTTGGATCCCTTGTTTTCTATACTTGATTCCATTTCCCAAACGTAACCACCTCCTGGGAGGAAACTTGAAAGAGAAAACCGACTAACTAAGAAACCTAAACGATTGGTTAAGGAAGGTTAGAGATCCAATGTTTTCTACCCGATTCCCACCATCGGCCCATTTCCTGACGAATGGTTGATAATTTCATTTTAATAATCTCTAAAAAAACTAAATCTAAGGTGAGTGCAGACATCACTATTAAACAATAATTAAATATATTCTCACGATAACAAAGTGTCTATCACAATTTTCACGCATACGCTTTCTAATATGTTAAACAGTGTGATTTTCTTAAAAGAACTTCAATAGAAAAGTTACTTACTAATATATTTTAAGTTTTTCTAAAGTTAATATTTAATTATCCGTTTACGTGCGCGATGCTTGTGTTTGGAATTAGGCCAGGTTGATCTGCCATTTCTCCCTAATCATCTCATCTCCTTTCCTTTTCTTATTTCTTTTTTTTTCTTTGTCACTTTCGCCTCTCTCTCTCTCTCTCTTCCTCTCTCACGGGCCACGGCTGCTGCTGCAGTGGCCATAAAAATAAATCTCGCGCAGGGGGTGGGGAAGGGAAGGAGGAGGAGAGGAGAGGAGGGCGCACGCACCACACCACCACCGTCACAAGCACCGCAATCTCTTTCTCCCTTTTTCTTCTTTCTTTCTTTCTTTCTCTCTTTCTTCCCCTTATCCCCAAGAACCGCGTCTCTCAAGAGGTGGGGAGAGGAGGAGGAGGAGAAAAAAAAATCCAATCCTTTTCTTTTTTCTTCTTGTGTCAAGATGTCTTCCCCGAGCAAGCGCCGCGAGATGGACTTGATGAAGCTGTGAGGATCTTGTCCTTTTTTTTTGTTTTTTTTTGGGGGGTGGAATTGTGTTTTGCCCGGTTTGATTCTTTTCCTTCTTTCTATTGGTGGTCTCCTTCGTCCAATCTGATGTGTTGTTTGTTGTTTTGGGGGTGGGGGGATTGGGGATTTTCTTGGTTTCTTCTTGTTGCAGGATGATGAGCGACTACAAGGTGGAGATGGTGAACGATGGGATGCAGGAGTTCTTCGTGGAATTCCGGGGGCCTACTGAAAGTACGATCGCGCACGCAAATTCCGATTTTGTTTTTCCTCTTCCTCCTGGTCCCTGGCCTGATGATCCGCGTTTCTTGTTTTCCGGTCTCTGATCTAGATGTAGGGGAAATTTAAGTAGAGGAAAAATTGGGAAATTTTGACTGTTGATCATGTGCCCATTCTGTTAGCATTTACTGGTGAAGCGTAGGGATTCTAGGGCTGCTTTTGCTGATGCTGGATGAATTTTGCCTGCTTGTTCAGTTGACCAGGAGTAGTCTTGTTTCAGTGACTAGGGAAGAGAAGATATGGAGTCTGATGAATGTTTGCTTAATTTGGCAGGTATTTATCAAGGTGGTGTCTGGAAGGTTAGAGTAGAATTGCCTGATGCATATCCTTACAAATCTCCGTCGATTGGTTTCGTTAACAAGATTTATCATCCTAATGTGGATGAAATGTGAGGATTTGATGTCCATACCCTTTTCTGGTATGATTGAAGCTCGTGTAATCAATTGTTGCTGACCTGCTTTTGTTGGACTGGAAAATGTAGGTCTGGTTCTGTTTGTTTGGATGTCATTAACCAGACGTGGAGCCCAATGTTTGGTGAGATAACTCTCGTCCTTGTCATTATTAGTACGGGTACTTGCTGTTTATTCTAGCTTCTATAACCCTGGGTTGAATATTTCCATGAATTTTTGGCAGATCTAGTTAATGTGTTCGAAGTCTTCCTTCCACAACTTCTATTGTACCCAAATCCTTCTGACCCATTAAATGGAGAGGCTGCTGCACTGATGATGCGTGATCGTTCTGCTTATGAACAAAAAGTGAAAGGTGATGTGGTTTAAAGCCATTGAACTAATTATTGTTTCTGCCTAGTCTTAGACTATTGTTTGGTTTAACTGTCTTGTTCATAACATTTTGCCACAAATTCAAGCCTTAATATTATGATGCCACAATGCATTTTTGCAAGATTGGCTCACAGTTCTGTTTTATCCTACTTCCTTCATTGGCGTGGTAGCAACCAATTATTGGTATGAAGGTGTCCAATGGTTGTCCTACTTATCTTTATTCTAACATAGTAGCAAGCCCTTTAGTTTCTCTGCTTTAGAATCAGTATTCTCATGTAGTTGGGTGCTTTCTAACCAGGATGTATATTCACTTAATCTTACCTGTGAATTAGGTCTATATTAGTTTAGTGATGGAACATTAATGTGCTTTGTCATAATTGTCGACTTCCTTTTTTTTTTTTTTTGGTTAGAAGCCTTACTAGATCTTTTTTTGATAGTTCTTATTGGAAGAAGGTCAATTTCAAATTCAAATAGCCTGCCAGAGTCTTTTTGGGGGGTTATTCGGAGTCAATAGTTCTGTCATGATCTCTCAATGATCCTCTGTTCTGTGGCAAAACCATGTCTGCCATTCTGAAAATTAGCCTCTGTTTGTGTATAATGGCATGACTTGTTTCATTATGCTCAAGAATGGAATAAATGCTTGCTGTTGGTTTGTTTCCATGTGTTATGTTACACTAGGAATCTTCTTTCTTTTTTTGTGTCATGTTTATTATATGTTTTGAGTGTCATGGTGGACTATGTGAGGTATTCCAGTATTTGTGGCTGGAGGCAGTTTTCTATTTGAAAAGGCTCTTTCTATATCTCTATAAGTTCTGTTTTTTGTAGGTAATTACCATTTTAAAGCTTTTTCTAGTGTATCCTAATTATTATTTTTTACCGGAGTAGAAGAACTATCAGCGTATTGGACTATTTATTTATAGCATTTGTGTTGAAGATCTAATTGTAATGATTAACTCTTATGCTACAACTTCAGGTGCTGCTAATATTGCTGATTTTATATTTTCTAATTTTATTTCCATATCAGAAGTCAGATTATGTGATTATTATAGTTGTGCCATGCTAATGTTGGAGAACTTCATTAGTTGATGTTTTACTGATTATCAAGGAGTATATTTTGATTGTGCATGTGATTCTTATTTGCCATCCTAGGCCCTGGTTAGTGGTGTAGTGTGCACCAATCTTGTAAAAAGTAGCTCAGGACACATAAAGAAAGAGGACGAGTGAAACTATTACTACTTGTCAAAACCATTGCAGACATTATTTGCTTCATAAACCAGCTAATTTAGCCTGATTTCAATTTGTTGATTAATAAATAAATCTGTCCACCATTCATACTTAGTCTATGCATTATTGTCAGTCCAGTAGCTGCCAGTTACTGTAGGCCTTGTTCATCATCGGCGTAGATAATAAATACTAAGGTCTCTGCGAAGTCAAATATCAGAATTGAAATGGGAAACATGCTTGAGGACCTCTTGAAATTGTTCCTTGTTGTGTTCTTAGCCTTTTATGTTCTTTTGCTGCCAACTCAGGGGTTGTCTTTTTCATTTCTTAAATGCTGCTCTACACCAAACTGCCGATTTTGATGATTATATCACCAGAGGCTTGCAGTGTGCATTTGGAGGTTGGTTCCATAGGAATAAGGACAACATTCCATATTATTTCTCATCGAAGATAGCATCGATGACTCATCGGACAGTAACATCTGCAACTTAGGGTATGATTGGTTGCCATTATATAGGATCTGGGTTGAGACGTGCCTGGCTGGTGGGATGCAAGGGGTTGGTGTTTGATTGTGGATTTGTGGTTTCCGTGAGTGGAGATTCTGTTTGGTTGGTTCATGGGGTGTTTGATTGCGGGTATAGACGAGGATGATTTAAAAATGTTATCAGGACTTCTATTTTGTGTTAATATACTATGAAGCCCATATCTTATTTTAATAAGCCTTAATCCACTTGTAAATACACTGATTTCATTTGCTATGCACTAACTACTTGCTAATTGCGTCATTAGCCGGCCCGTGGCTCGAAAGGGAATCTTGCCTAGCTGCTTTATAACAAAATTAAACAAGGAACTGGTGCATCTTATTGGCATGGCGCAACCCCTATGCAGGCAGAATAACACATTTCTTGATTCTTGAGCACTCAGCCTCAGATGTATTGCCAGGAACTGCTAGCTTTGACCATGGTTTTAGATTGCACAGCCCACCCGGCATTGGTTTTTATTATCGTTATAGTACAACTACTACTTTTCTTTCTCTTTATACTTGATTTCATTAAGTATGGGTTGACACTTCATATTCTTTCTTGGTCAAATAAAACTGCACTGTTGCGTTTCTCCCACGCGATGCCAGAAGCTCACTCGCTTTCCTTTTGATTCTGCAGAATATTGTGAAAAATATGCAAAGCCTGAGGATGCTGGCGTAACCCCCGAAGATAAGTCGAGTGATGAAGAACTTAGTGAAGATGAAGATGACTCTGGGGATGATGCTATACTCGGCAACCCAGATCCTTAGTCAAGTCTGGAACCAGTTTCCATAAGCTCATCATATACAATGTTTGGTTTGCAGAAATTGCAAGCAAACAAAACATGAAAAAATATCTGGGAAAAAAAAAAGGCTCTTTGAATCTCTCATGTAAATAAGTGTACTTGTATCTTGTCCAATGTTGTTTCCTTCAATTGACCAATTGAATTCGCAGCAGCTCTCATGTTTTCCCAACCTGTCAAAGTGTCAAGCTTGTAGATTTGTGCTCGTTCCAGGGAATAAACAAGGTTGTAGCTTCTGGTGATCTGGTCCTAGATGATGATGCTGTGCAATGTGATGGCTTGTTTGATTGATTGCTTCATGGAGGGTTAGCTTTGGTTTTTCAGGTTGCATGTGCAGATGGTGACAATCTACTTATCGCTTTTTTGGTTGAAGCCAAGAGTCTAGAGATAATTTGGTAGAGTTAGTGGTAAGAATTGTGAGGCGTTTATAGTCTCAGCTGTGCCAAAATTTTCTGTACTTCTCAAAATTTCCGTTCATGCATTTTTTCTTTTTTAAAAAATTTTCCGTTCATGCCTTCTTTTTTTTTTAAAAAAAAAAAATCTAATTTCAAATATTCTTTTTTGGGCGTTCACAGCGCTTGCACACTTACCTCAATGCGCACACACATACCTTATACCTATATAAGCATTTTTAAAAGATAGCCGATATATCTTGAGATTGACGAAGTCACAATAAACACTTTGTTATCGACGAGTATGTCGATTAATTAACAGTAAATATGAGTACTCATGTCAAATCTAGAGCTTTAATCAGGGTGAACTGGTTTAATTATAAGTAACCTAACCAGTTTAGCGATGCTCACTTCACTAATTCCAAATATATTTAGGAAGCTTGTTTGGTATAGTAGCGGCTTATGTTCAACAGCTTCGTCCTTTGCACTCCAGCTTAATAGGGGCTGTTCGTTTGTGCTATTGTGGTAGCACAGGGCGTATCAGCTGCTATAATCGCAATTAATTTTTCAATAGCTGCTACTATTGCTGTAGCTGCCTGCAGCTGCAAAGTAGCGCAAACGAAGAGCCACATAACTGATTTTAATGTTTTTTTATTATATCTTTTTTTTACATTGGCTTTTAAGTAATAAATCTAAAAAAAATATTTATTTTGTAACTAGTACACGTTTTATGCCTTGTAAAAATATTTATTTTTTAACTAGTACTTCACCCATCCCACTCACTAAGGCGCACACGTTTTTAAGATTTAACTCTGATCAATGAATTGTTTATTATAAATTACATTTTATACTATAAAAATAATACTATTGGATTGTCATTTAAATTTGCTTTCATATAATTAAGATTTTATTGTTATAAACACTAGGATATCAGAAATTTAAAGTTAAATATTAGTTTTTGAAGACTGCTCTTAGTGAGTGGGGGCGGAAGGAGTAATTAGCAATAGCCGAAATGATTGGACTGCATGTGTTTATACTACAAATCTGATAGGTAGGTAATGCTAGTTAGAAACGGGTCGTTTTCAGTAGGATGTTTGTGTGGTTCACTGATTAGTTCTTCGTCTTTTGCGTTAAAGGGACTGTTTGTATCCGTGTATACACGCTTGTGTTTAATAGGTGATAGATGAATGAAAGATGGGATCTATGCTCGTTCGTATTCAGAAATTTGTTTTTTTATGGGATGGAGGGTGTAGTCACGTGCCAAAGATGATCAGTCTTGTGTTTGTATGTATATTTGTTTTAACCTACACTGTTCATAGAAAAATGATATCCGTTTCGTATTATAAATCGTTTTGATTTTCGTATTAGTCAATTTTTTCTAAGTTTGATTAAGTTCGTAAAAAATATAGTAATTTTTTCAATATAGATAAACATATTGTCAAAATATATTCAATACTCCCTCCATCCCATAATATAATGCGCGCACGTATTTTAAGATTCAACCGTTAAAACATTCGACCAACACTTAGTATAATATGAAATGAATTTTATTTGTTAAAAATTGTATCATTAGATTGAGATTTAAATTTACTTTCACATGGTTATAATTTTGTTGCTATAAACTCTATAGTATATGTAAATTATAAGCTAAAGATTCGTTTTGGAGACCGTGCCAACTTTGAGCGGTCCTTATATTATGGGAGAAGGAGTATTATATTTAATGAAACTAATTTGGGTTGTAGATATTGCTAAATTTTTTTATAAACTAGAAAAATTGCATGTGTGTTGCAATGGATGAAGGTTATTTTAATCGTATTATTGCTAGATTTTATTTTTGAAAAGTATATGAGATTTTTATTTTGATAGTATTGATATCTAATTCGGAACCCTTATTGGGATGACAGCCATATCTTGTACATTGATTTCTTATGGTCCGATAAGAATTCTAAAGGAATTAATTAGGATTACTACTCTTGTGTTAGCATACGAGTTTTTTTTAAAAGGATTTTTTATACGACTCCTTATTTATTTCCAAAAGCAAATAAATTTAAAAACCGACTCAAATATGAACGACATACCAAAGTATCGGCGGAAATATTTTTAATTTTTATAATAGTAGAGATATATTTTTCGTTCGATCTGTGTGCTGCGCTGTATTTTCTAATTGGTGAAAAGAAGTTCGTTGGAGCAATTTTTGTGGTATACTTACATGTAACATACATGTAACGTTCTTTGCTGTTGCTGGCTCGTTGCATACGTGGGCAATGATAGAGTGTCGGACTCACGGCACCCACTGCGTGATGATGGAGGAAAAATACGAGAGGATATATAAGAGTCAGATATTAAAATTAAAAACCAATTTAAATACGAATAACGTAACAAAATTCTGACAGAAACAACAAAAAAAATTATAATAAAATTATAATAGTAGAGATTTAGACAAACATGTTAAACTGGTAAAAAGGTCAGCTCGACCCAACTGTGACGTCGACCATTTAATCCCACGGGTCCTCTAGCCCGCCCGCCGTGGAGTCCTCTCCGCGGCCCACAGCCTGACCCCGTGTTTGGGCTCATCACCATGTTATCTAGGCGGCCCAGAAATGCGGCTCTGTTGGATGCGGGAGGGAAGTGTGGATTTTCTTGGGGGTATAAGTTCACTTTTGGTCCCTCTATTTGTCGGTCAGTCTGATTTCGTCCCTTGACAGTAAAACCGGGTACGGGCCATCCCCCAACTTATCAAAACCGGGCAAAGGAGGTCCCTCGGTAGTATGGAGGGTGGTTTTGGCCGACGTGGCGCCTACGTGGCTCCATTAACTAGGTCTTCGTCCCATATTACATTGACGTGGCGCTTACGTGGCATTAACGTGGCATTTACGTGGCAATTTTATCCGAAAAAATAATAAAAATCGTGGGACCCATATGTCAGCTAAAAAATAATTAAAAAAAGGTGGGGCCCATGTGGTCCCACATGTCAGCCTCCCTCCTCTTTATCCCCCCTCTCCCCTACAAAGGCGGAGCGGCGGAGGCGTGGAGCCGCGGAGCGTGGCGGGTGGCAGAGGGCGCGGAGAGGCGGGACCGAGCGAGGCGGGCGGCGGAGGACGCGGAGCGGCGGGACCGAGCGGCTGAGCATGGCGGATGGCGGAGGGCGCGGAGCGGTTGAGCGTGGTGGGTGGAGCGGCCGGCGGCCGACAGATGGAGACTGCGAGAGGCAGGGAGGCCGCCCGTGCGGTGCTCTTCTCGGCCGCCAATCCTCTCTCTCGCCGGTGTACGCCGCTCCTCTCGCCCGCCAGCCTCCACACGACGCTACTCTCGCCAGCCGGCCGCCGCGCGCCGCACTTTCCTCCTGCCGACCACAGCGCGCCCCTCTTCTCCCTCCCACCGCTTCTCTCTCCCACCGCCGCGCGCCGTTCCTCTCGCCCGTTGGCCGCCGCTCCTCTCTCTCGCCGTCGTGCCGCTCCTCTTGCTCCAACCGCCACGACTCCTCGCCCGCACGCCGGAAGGAGGGAAAAGGGAATGCGGCGGCGAGTCGCTACCCGAGCTCGTAAATGGCGGACGACAGATGTGGATTTGGGGAAAACCCATCGCCGACGTCAGCGCCTGATTCCACCACTCACTACCCGCGTCCATGGCTGCCGCCTCGACCGACGCGCGTCATGCGGTAGCGGCAGCGGCGACAACCCCTTGCCAGGATGAAGATCTCCTTCACGGGCCCAGAGGACAATGACGAGGTGGGTCCAGGGATGAAGTCGAGCCGGATCTACAGCGGTCACCACGTCCACCCGCCGCCGCCGCCTCCATGACCGCCGGAACAAGCAAGAGGGTGAGGTCGGCCGCCGCCCGCTCCGCCCACCACGCTCAGCCACTCCGCACCCTCCGTCGTCTGCCATGCTCAGCCACTCGGTCCCGCCGCTCCGCGCCCTCCGCCGCCCGCCACGCTTCGTGGCTCCGCGCCTCCGCCGCTCCGCCTTTGTAGGGGAGAGAGAGAGGGGGGATAGATAGGAGGGAGGCTGACAGGTGGGACCACATGGGCCCCACCTTTTTAAATTTTTTTTAGCTGACATATGGGTCCCATGATTTTTATTATTTTTTCGGATAAAATTACCATGTAAACGCCACGTCAATACCACGTAAATGCCATGTGGGACGAAGACCTAGTCAAAGGAGCCACATAGGTGCCACGTCGGCCAAAACGACCCTCCATACTACCGAGGGACCTCCTTTGCCCGGTTTTCATAAGTTGGGGGATGGCCCGTACCCGGTTTTACGGTCAAGGGACGAAAATCAGACTGACCGACAAATAGAGGGACCTAAAGTGAACTTATTCCCCCAAGAATCCACACTTCCCTCCCGTGCCCATCAACCCATAGAACAATTGGCCGCATCTACGCGGTCCATTACTAACGGCCAGCACATCTACTGACCCGTTTAGGCCCATATAAATAACATGGCGTGTCCTGCGCGAGCCCACGAGCCCACACTTCTCCACGGCCTAAATAGAAATGGGCTGCTGAAGAGTCAGGCCCAAATGTTAACCGGCCCATGGACCGGCCCTTCTGGATCCGTCTCATCACTCAACTACGGGGACCTGCCTTTGCTTGGGCGTGTCCGTACGGTCGCCGCCCGCGGCCGCACTGCCTCCGCCTCCGCCCCCCGCGCCGCCGCCCGCACGCTCGGCGCGCCGCCGCTGCCCAAACCCTAGCTCCATCTCCCGCTTCCCCCAGCCGCCGCTCTGTTCCCCGCGCGCTCCTCGCCGGACCAAGCCGCGGGGAGCGCCACTCCCCCCCGCCAAGCCTCTCTCTCTCGTCGTTCGCTCGCCCCGTCGCCGCGCGTCGGTCGCAGTCGCGGTTGCTCCGCAGGTATAGGTTCACATGCTCTTACCTCCAATCACATGTCGCGGTGGATCGCTGGTTCCATGCTCTGAATCACTTATGCTCAGTGTGCTAGTTTCTCACGGTTGTAATTGGACTATTGGAGTAAGTTGAGTAAAAACAAGTACTGGTCAGTGTGATATTTAGCTGAAGTAAATCAAGCAATGAAAAGGTTCACCTAACTGTTTAGTCTACCTAGCTTTATTTAGTATGAACCCGGGTATTCTATCCCTCTAAATATGGAAACGGATTCACATAACTCCTAGGTGGTTTTGTAGGTGATTCGCTGCCATGGCGTCTGATGTGGCTAACGAGCGTTGATGATTTACGCGATATAACTGCAAAACCGCGAGATAACTGCAAAACCGGTAGCTTGGTTGTCATTATAAATTCAGTATCAATATAAGTTTCGTATGGCCATAGAGATGGATTTGATTTTGATTCGTATCTGTTGCCTCTTAAGATGCGCTCATAGTGCAGTTTCGTATTTGTTGCCTCTTAAGGTGCGCTCATAGTGCAGTTTAGTATTTGTTGCCTCTTAAGGTGCGCTCATAGTGCAGTGGCAGGGGTGGCTGGCATGCACCCCATCCACCCGGGTTCGATTCTCCTCAAGCATGCTCACCGGAAATATTTTGCTTCTTTCTTCTTAAAACCATTGACACCAAGACCTTCCTTGGTGTCCAACTCTTTTATTTATTAGCTCTTCTTTGTTTTGGTGATGATAGCATATGTCTTCAAAGTTGCGGTTAACATTTCCGGTCAATAGGGTGTCCAGTTGTGCTGCGTATGAATCCCATATATGGCGTTGTTTCTGCAGGAAATTATAAACTTTCCTGTTGGCTTTACTCTGTTGAGCATATATGCCTTAGAGAGCTTCTGCAATGGAAGGGTCTGATTCTAGTCGAAGTCGTGACAAGAGAGATGCTGATGACGATGTTGATGCTAGGAGCAGTTGGAAGGAAGACGACGAACATGAGGATGTCGAAGACAGAAAAAATCGCTCTGGCAAGTCAACAAGGTACATCTATGACGATGAAGGTGATGAGGATGATTACGATGTAAGAAGGGAATCACGGGTGTCCAAGGTCCTGAGGAGAAGCCCAGAAGAGAGAAGTGAGAGGAGATTGTCCGACGGGTACAAGGACAGAGATGGGGATAGCAGCAGGAGGAGAAGAGAGGACAATAATGATTGGGATTCTTCAAGAAGATCTGGCTCCAGAATTTCCGGTTATGATGCCTCTCGTAGTAAAAGCAGGTCCTCTGATCGGATCAGTTCTGATAGAGCTGATACAAGAGATAGTAGGTCCTCTGCTGATCAAAGTAAGAACAGGAGCGCAAGAGAGGCTCATGATTACAGGAATGAATTGAGTGAAAGATGGGAAGACACTGAGCGGAGAAAGGGTTCAGCCAGAACTGATAAGAATGATCAAGATAGACGATCAATTGATCCAAGGTACGACTCACCTCCAGCTAGAGATGATAGGATAGTTGATTCTGTTGATAATACTAGACAAAATACATTGCATTACAATGCAAAGTCTGAAGAGAGTGATGAGAAACACATGGATCAAGTGGAAGGTACAAATAGAATCAGTGATAATGTGGAAACAAAGGATATGCTGCCTTATGTAGACAAGGATGGACATGCATTGTCAAGGGATGGAAGAAACAAAGAAGCTAGACATCACAGAGAAAAGGATGATGGCGACCAAGGTCATTCAGACTCAGATAATGAAAGAAACATAAGCATGAAAGAAAAAATAAGAGTGGATGCTCATGGAGATTATAAGTCCTATAGAGGGAGGGACAGAAATAGAGAGTTGGAAGGATCTAAAGAACATTGGGGGAGTCGTCAAAGGCATGATTCGAAGGAGCCTAATGACTATGATGCTGGTGCAGAATGGAGGCATGGACAGGAAAGGTTAGATGGGGGAAATTTTCATGGAAGGTCTGGGTACAGGAAAGATTCCAGGGGCAGATATGAGAGCAGCAAAGGTCCTTCATCATATGGAAATCGATATGACAGTTCTGATTCAATAGAAATTCGGCCTAATAGGAACCTTGATTTTGGAAGGGAGAGCTCTGTTTCTGGAAGAAGAATCAACATGGGATCCCATCAGGATTTAACACCTGGAACAAGTGATCCATCTGAGGAGAACAAAAGAAATTATGGAAATGGTGAGGATGCACAGGAGAGATACTATGATGATGTCCAAAACATGGATGGTAAAATTCCTTCCGATTCTCAAACTGGGAGAGGAGGAGCAATAGCATCAAATAATTCAGGAGCCGGTCAAAGTGGCAGTGGGAGTATAATTTCTCCAACTCCTCAGCAAGGGCCAAAAGGTAGTAGGCCCTCTAGAGGTTTACGAGGAAGACCAAATGTGAGGGACCCTCAAAGAATGGGACTTCCAGTGCCGCTGATGCCACCTCCACCATTTGGACCTCTTGGTCTGCCACCAGGTCCTATGCAACCAATTGGACCAAACATGTCCCATTCTCCCGGTCCTCTTGGACCTGGTGTTTTCATTCCACCATTTCCTGGGCCTCTTGTTTGGCCTGGGGCGCGGGGTATTGATGTGAATATGCTTTCTGTTCCAACCAACCTTCCTATCCCTCCAGTAGTGGGACCTAGTTTCACTTCCAGTGTAGCAGCTGGCCCCAATCATAGCATTCACTTAAATCAAACAGGCAGTGGGTTGGGATCTCCAGCGAATGCACCAGGAACTGGTTTTAATCCATTGTCTACACCAAATCGTGAAATACTGCAAGATAAACCACCTGCGGGTTGGACACCGCAGCGGGGGCCTGCTGGAAAAGCTCCTTCACGGGGTGAACAAAATGATTACTCACAGAACTTTGTGGATACTGGCATGCGACCTCAGAATTTTATCAGAGAACTGGAGCTTACAAGTGTAGTGGAGGACTATCCTAAGCTTAGAGAACTCATACAGAGGAAAGATGATATTGTTTCTAACTCAGCTTCAGCACCAATGTACTACAAGTGTGACCTGAAAGATCATATGCTTTCCCCAGAATTTTTCGGCACAAAATTTGATGTTATTCTTATAGATCCTCCATGGGAGGAATATGTTCATCGTGCTCCTGGTATCACTGATCATATAGAGTATTGGACTCCTGATGAGATTATGAATTTGAAAATTGAGGTTATCTTTTTTGACTTACTATCCTTTCTATTTTATTTGTCATCCCGTATGTTTTATGGAATTTCTTTATAATGGTAAGTTTATTTTACTCAGCAGGCCATAGCTGATACACCTTCATTTATCTTCCTCTGGGTTGGTGATGGTGTTGGTCTTGAACAAGGCCGCCAATGCTTGAAGAAGGTAGGCCAGTTGCCTCTTCGCACAAATTCATATTTTTGCAGGTGCTGTTTTTATTTGTGTCCTTGTAAATTGCTAGATTTCTGATATTTTTTCTGAGAGTACAACAAAGTAACCAAAGTCCTTTATGGCTTTTTGCACTAAATCTGAATTTACCATTTACTTACCAAACTTGAGCTGTCTTGCGGCATTAGCATTAAATTAAACTTGTAGAATTCATCTGCCAATATTGTGCTTCAGAGAGCAATGTTCATGACATGATTTATGCACCTCTTTTACTGTACCAATTTCTCCTTGTATGTCACTGAATAACTGCATATATGGCATGTATATGCCACTCATTCTTACTAGTATGTGTCCAGTCAGCCTCACAATGAGTGGCATATTGCGCATCATTCGCTAGTCAAATAGCATTATTGATCTTCTCTTTCTGTTTTCTGCATTTACTCTTCCCAAGCTTTAATTTGCAAAAGATCGTATCCTTAAAATGTTCACTTATTTAATAAATACTTAGGTGTTTCATTGAATTTCTTTGGAAGGATGTACCAATATTTTGAACCAAGTGATGAACAATAGTAGTGGAATGCATGTTGATGAAATTTCTCCTTGTGTAGTGGGGATTTCGTAGGTGTGAGGATATATGTTGGATTAAAACCAACAAGAAAAATGCAACACCAGGTCTGCGCCATGACTCTAATACATTATTCCAGCATTCAAAGGTTAGTTGACTGTATTTCCCATTCTTTATATAATTTCACTTTTACTAGTTTTCTATTTAAGTATACATTCTTTCTTTGTGCAGGAGCATTGCTTGATGGGCATAAAAGGAACTGTCCGGCGCAGCACTGATGGGCATATTATCCATGCAAATATTGATACTGATATAATAATAGCTGAGGAACCTATTGATGGTATTTCTTTCATTCTTTCTTTTTATAATCCTTAATATCATTATTCTCCTTGTTTCCGCTTTGCCAACCTCTGAATTACATATTTGCTTATGGCTCCATTACTCTTGAGGCTTCCTACATTGAATGTTACCTCTGATTCCTGTATGAACAATTGGGTCTCTTCTCTTATCCTGATATATAATTTCAGTTGCTTCCACTTGTCAACTTGTTCATTCTCCTTTAATCCATTCCAGTTTTTGTTATATTTATTTTTATGATAGTATGAATGTTCCTGTTGCATTATTATGTAGATGAAAAATATACTACTTCCTCCGTTTCATAATGTAAGTCATTCTAGCATTTCCCACATTCATATTGATGTTAATGAATCTAGATAAATTTATATGTCTAGATTCATTAATATCAATATGAATGTGGGAAATACTAGAATGACTTATATTGTGTAATGGAGGGAGTATGTATATCTTCTTGATGAAATATCAGTTTGGTAAATATTTGTATTTCACATTTTCACCTAAACTTAACAAGTTTCTTTTGAAAAGAAAAAAAAAACGAGGTGTAGGGGTCAACACAAAATTTGAAGCTCGAACACAATTGCATTTGAGAGAGAAAAAATCCTACTGGCCAACGTGAAAGCATTGTGGGCCACTTTGGGCTTTATTTACCATAGTGTTGATTATTTACGTTAAAATCAGTATCACTGTGCATTATCTGGCATATGCTCAGTAGGATGATGTCCTTATTCTCCATTTGTTGTTCATAACTTTCACACGTCAGTTCAGAGACATCATTTATCACTTTGGAGTCCTAGAGCTACTTAATCATCCACATAAAGTAATTCCTTTGCGAATTGTAGTGTCATACTTTGCCAGTTTTTGTGTCTTTACCTTTAATGATGCTTGGCTTGTTTTGCCATGGTAGATCAAGAAAGCTATCCATATATAACATATAGGCTCTGTTTGTGGCTGCTGTGTTGTGCTTATTTTTTAATTTGATGTAAAAATTTAAATACTTAATCTTTATAGTTTGTTTTACAAATTAATAAAGTTGGAAAAAAAATGTTATCCAACTATCTAGTCTCTCCCTATTGTCGCATATTTTCAGAACACAATAATATCATTGTTTGCTGCTTAGATTAGAAAAAAGATTGCCAAATGCTAAAAGTTTCTTAAAGCAGTTGTGGCAAACGAGATCATCATGATCCACCTCGATACCAACAGTGCCTTAGAATCCTCATGCAGGTTTTGCTTTTCTTTCCCCCCTTAGCTCCCTATTGTGAAGTTGTTCATACTTCCATGTTGATGCTCAGTGAGAGCCTCCATGTTTTCCGATTTACTTGGAGTGGTGGTAACGTAGGGGAATGTGGTATAGAAGAAATTTATAATGTGTGATAAATGCTGCGACAGGGATCAATTCTGAATTTGTAAAAAGTGGAAAAACTCTTAAGTTCTTGTCGAATCTATGTCGGAACCTTGGGTTGCACTCTATTTGTACCTTACTTTGCTACTTTTGCAAAAATAAAATAAAATAAAATGTGTGCTCCCTCAAGAGCTTTATAAGAACATTAATACAAACAATCATGTCTATGGCACAGATCATCTCTGTTATTTAGTATTGTCTTGCTCCATGAAGAGTCACTTATTTATTTCTTGGTATACAGGTTCAACAAAAAAGCCAGAAGACATGTATAGGATCATTGAGCATTTTGCTCTTGGAAGGAGGCGCCTCGAACTCTTTGGTGAGGACCATAATATCCGTCCGGGCTGGCTAACTCTTGGGAAAGGTTTATCTTCATCAAACTTCCATAAAGAGGTACAAGAAAGGTCATATAATAGTTTAAACCCTAACGATCTGAGCATCTCAAGTACTTGTTCTGAGCCCTAAAATTTGCTTGCTTGCAGGCATACATCAAGAACTTCATGGACAGGGATGGAAATATATGGCAGGGAGGCGGCGGGCGGAATCCACCTCCAGATGCTCCTCACCTTGTCGTTACAACTCCAGAGATCGAGAGCCTCCGTCCCAAGTCACCCCCGCAAAAGAGCCAGCAGCAGCAATCCATGCCTCCAATGGGATCTAGCAGTTCTACAAACAGGCGGTCTGTCATGAACTCCTCGCAGAACGTCGTGACGGTTGTTGGTTCTGAAACAATGATGCCATCTCCATGGTCTTCCAACCCAATGTCAGGTTTTGGTATGCCTGAATAGTTTTGTTCCAAGGAAACCATTCATTTATTTCTATACGATTTTCATTATTGATGTGTACATTCACTTTTACACGACAGATGCGTTAATAATTATCTGTATCATCAATCATCCACAAGGCTGCAATTGGGTCCTTTTCAAACATAAATTCATGCATGTCTATAGGATCCAGTTCCTCATATATTTGTAAAACTTTCTTTTTCAAATTTCACCATCGTACAAGATATTTCTAGTTCGTCTCTGATGCATCAGAGCTTGACATTTCAGCATCCTTTGCTACTTTCTTCCAGCTCCATTGGCACCCGTTATTAGATTGGTCAGCTTTTCTGAATAGATCAAATACTGGCTTATAGAGTTGTAATAGCATGTGGCTACCCAATTGTGAGGTTTCCTGAGCTTTCCAAACAGATGGATAACTCAAGAGAAAATTCCCCAGGACACTAGCTATTGCTCAAGAAACTTGCCTTTGATCTTATCAAATACTGGAATCTATTTGGCAATCAATCAGCCACTGGTGCAATTGCTTTCTCCACTGTTCACTTGTCCACAAGAACCTTTTGCAGTGCCATGCAGTGTGTGTAACTTCCTTTATCCAAGAAATATCATTTCAATTCCTCATCAATGAACCATACTCATATCAAATTTAGGTTCAGAGGTAAAGATAGCATTCTAGCACATGACCAGTTACTGTGGTTGTTTCAATTTCTAGTCCCGTTCCCATCATCTGCAGAAAACTAACATAGCTGCAGACTTGTAGGCATCAACTGCTGTGGAGATTTTGTCATGAAATCTTTGTTGGTCGAACCGTCCCAACAAATAATTGCCATAGAAATGACCACACAGAATGATGTGGGTCTTATGAGCTGAGCCATTTCAACAAACAAAAGCTAAAAAAGACCATTGGAAGATGTTGGGATCATGGGTTGGGCAGTAAGCTCACTGCAGGAGGTGTTGTGTCCATTTCCTGATTTCCATCAGGCACCTGGTTTCCTATCGAGTCCAATTCCATGATTCTTTCTGACCCTCAGGTATCCTTAGTAGGTTTTCACATTAATTAGAGGGGTCCAGCATATTCTACTTTGAAGTTTTATTCACAAACTGACTATCATGTGTCCTAAGGTTCACATATTGTAGAATTTCTCCTTCGCAATCTAGGGGCACATCACAGCAACTTCAGCTTGAAGATTTATTCACAAATTGACTAGAGCTAGCAATTCTTTGACATTTTTTTTCCCTCCAGGACTGGTTCTGCAAGAATCAGATTTCTAATTTTTTTTTCACCCACTCTGATAATTTGTGGTACCTGGGGGGTCAAATGTTCAGTGTCGAGTACTGTAATTGCTACAGTGGTGCAAGTCAGCCTTGCTAACTCTAAGTTGGTAGGCTCCAAAATTTGTTCTCAGACAGGTCGTTGTTCTGAAAGTGAAATCGCCAACGACCATATTGTACCTGTCCTCCTCTTGAGCTGGACTAATCTATGTCACCTTCGCTTTCCAAGAAAAAATGTGATTCTCAAGCCATTGAGAGCGATCTGTTTGTTGATCATTTTTCTTTTCGCGATACCATGAAGGGCCAGTTTGAAATGTGGGGGTATTTTTCTGAATTTCTTTTTGGAATTCTCTGAACGTGGCCTGAATCTCGGCAAACAGGTTTTTCTAGCATATGAAGTTGATGTATATAGCTTCATGTCTACTTGTGCATCAGTGCATGAGCTTTTCTAACAAAGTTATTTACTGACATGTCTCTAAGTCTGTGTTTTGTATTCATAAAGGTTTGTAGAACTTTTCAAAACAGTTTAAGGATCTGTAGAAAATTTGGTGCATGCTTGATAAATGGTACTATCGAATTTGGTGCATGGACATTTTTTTTTGTCAGTTTTTCCCCAGAAAGGGTGGATCTCTGCTGTCGGATCCAAACAAGATGTTCCCTTTATGGCACATCTAAATTGACACTATGAAATTTCATGTTAATCACGTACTCTGCATAGAATCATAATGATGAAGAGTTTGACGACATGCTTATTACCCTATCTAGTTCCTGACTAGGGGATTGATCTGATATAATCGGCAGGCTGAAACAAGAATTTAATTGCAGCGCAAATCGGATTAAACTAGTGGTTATCATGTTCAGAGTTCAGTTTATGATTGGCCACACGAATTTTCCTTTATGCTAACCTTTCAGATCGCCAACTACCAATTGGCCCACATGTCGACTATTGAGCGATTAGTCTGAGTTCATTGCTGAAATCAAATTTATATGTATTGAGTTCCATTCCCCGCGTCCAAATCAACCGTACCATCTTAAACCCATATTCCATTTGCAAGAAAATAACATAATGATGAAGAGTTTGAGAAATGCGGGCATTCCGATTCCCATTCCGTTATCTAGGCATTCCGATCCATTATATGAAGTTGAGAAATGCGGAATGGAAAGAAGTGGCCGAGAGATTTGAGAAGAAATCGAGTAGCTGAAAAGGAAAACTTTTTACGTTGGGAGGACGACTTACTTTGATTAACTCAGTACTTAGCAGTCTCCCAATGTATATGATGTCATTCCTTGCAATTCCTAGTGGGATACTTAAAAAACTTGATTACATTCGATCTAGGTTTTATTGGCAAGGGGATGGACATAAAAAGAAATACCAGCTTGCTAAGTGGGACATTATTTGTCGTCCCAAAGAACAAGGGGGGCTAGGAATTCATGACCTCGAGATAAAGAATAAAGCGTTGATTAGTAAGTGGTTATATAAACTACTTACCACCGATGGAATATGGCAACAACTGCTACGCAATAAATATTTGGGATCACAACCTTTATCTCAAGTCTATTGAAAAGCGGGGGATTAACATTTTTGGGCTAGTCTTATGAAGGTCAAAAATGACTTTTTCTGTTTTGGATCCTTCAAGATTAGAGACGGCTTGGGTAATGCCTCGTTAAGAGAACAGTATCCTTGTCTCTATAACATAGTTAGGCATAAACAGTCTACTATTGCATAGATTTTTTAAACCAATCCTCCGTGCTTTTTATGGCGACGGGATTTAATTGGTGCAAAACTAACTGCTTGGCATAACTTATTGCCTCGCATAGTTGAATTGGTTCTGGTACAGGAGCAAGATGAGTTTCACTGGAACCTCACCCCGAATGGGGTCTTCTCGGTCAAATCTCATTATCTAGCTCTTAACACATAACGGGGTTCCGAATATCAATAGACGGATTTGGAAGGTGAAAGTACCCCCTAAAAGTTAAAATCTTCTTTTGGTATTTACGTCGGGGCGTAATTCTCACCAAGGACAACCTTGATAAGAGAAATTGGAAAGGCAGCAAGACATGTTGGTTCTGTCACAAGGATGAAACTATCCAACATTTATTCATTCAGTGCCGCTTATCTTGCTTGGTGTGGTCTGTAATTTATTTGGCTTCTAATCTGAAACCTCCTCGCAATATTGGTCATATGTTTGGGAGTTGGCTATCATGTGTCCCCAAAGAAATGAGGAATCTGCTTTTGATGGGTGCAACAGCTTTGTGTTGGTCCATTTGGCTAAGCAGGAATGGAGTAATTTTTGATAACAATATGGTGTCTTCTCCTTTGCAGGTTATCACCTTAGTTACCCGGTGGCTACGTACCTGGGCTATCCTCCACCAACCGGGACCGCGAGATACTATTATAGTGGTATCTCGACGTTTGGACCAGGTGGCACATGAGTTTTTTACCCAAGAGCATGGGTGGCGGTCTAGTCTACGGATTGATAGCCACTAAGATTTACGGTGGTATCTCGACAGTTGGACCAGGTGGCACAAGAGTTTTTTTACCCATGAGCATGGGTGGCGGTCTAGCCTATGGATTGATAGCCAATAAGATATATGTTTCTGTCAAACTTTTGTGCTTGGGAGATGTTCTAGTTGTTTCTTTCTTCTTTTTTGGCTCTGTGTATTTTATGCAGAGGCCGAGGGTGACTTAGTTTGATTGTATCATCTTGATGTAATTAACTGAGTCTAAATAAAGCTTCCATTATTAATAAAAAGAAAGAACAGAATACGTGCAACAAAGAACCGAGCAATTAATTAACAACCCATAAATAAAGTAAATAACCATAAATATTTCTAAAAACCTACCAAGACATTTTTTTCTGTGGTTTTTTTATTTTGGGTTATGTAACCACAAAAGGATCTCCGATTCACGACTATGACTCCAAGATCATCCACCTCCAGATGATTTAAACATAGACATCAATCAATATTTTTTCTTCTTCTTTAGTCTATTTGGAAAGAAAGAAACAACCGTGTGTTTAACAACTACATACGGTCTAGCCCGAGGTTATCGCGGCCATGGCGTAAGAAGCCACCCTTTGATGGCTTGCCCAACCTTCCTCGCCCGCGCTCTTTGTGTAGGGTGCTAGGTCGCTAGGTCGTCACATTGTTAACGCGAGAATAGGCTTAAGGTCTCTTGTTTCGTTTCCTTTTTCTCCCTCGCTCCCCTCCTTTTAGTTTGGTTACACCTATAAATTTTATTCCTCTTAATATAATAAAGATGCGCAATTCTTTAGTGTATTTCCATAAAAAAATTTCTTCTTATCCAATATGTTGTATCTATTTCTATTGTCATGTCTTAACTACTTGTTGATGTGAAAACACGACGGCTGGGGAGATCCAAAATTCCGTTGTTAACACTACTATACTAGAATCATTTTACCTATAACATGCACAACCCTTACAACTGTCTTAAGTGGTTCTCGATCGGTAGGGGTGAAGAACCTCTCAGAGCTATACCCCCGTGAGAGTATAGGCTTTGTCCTAGAGGCCCGGGAGTATATACCTTTAAACTCCCAAACCAAACCTATAAATGTAAATATGTTTCCGTAGTCTTGCGCAATCAATATATAAGTCAAATATCTTGCCTTGTTTTAAACTTATATTTTGAGATTACATGGTAGACGCATAGACATACACATCACTATACACACAACACCATACTCATATCCCGACGAATGTGTCCTCTAACACACGCTCTAAGAGATGGAAACCAGTGTCACATCCCTGATCTCACTAAAGTCCCGTTGAAAGCTCACATGTATGTGTGTAATATTTATGGGTAACAGGATTTGAACCTAGATGGGTAGAGTCATATGCCCACGACACTGTAGGTCCCCTTCAGGACTGCTTATATACTGTAGGCCCTATTTCGGGGAGCTTAAGATTCTGAGAATCTGATGGTTGGTAGCCAGTTTCTGAGAATCTGGAGAAGCTGTGTTTTCCAGCTTCTGGGTTCTAATTCATTTTCTAGATTCTACAACTACATATTCTCAGAATTTGATTGACAATCTGGACTGTTTAGGGGAGCTGGAGATTCTGTGAGAAGCTGCAGCAACTAGAAGCTCTCTCAAATCTTTACTACTTAAAAATAAGAGGTGCTTCTATTGTCCTAAAAAAACCAGGCAAAAAAAAACCGAGAAAAAACCGGGCGAAAAAAAGAGTCCGATCAAAAAAAAAGGAGAAAAAAAAGCGGGAGAAAAAAAATGACCGATCCAAAAAACGGAGCGAAAAAAACCAAAAGACCGGGCGAAAACAACCGAGGAAAAAAACAGGGCGAAAAAAAAAGAGTCCGATCCCAAAAAGACGGAGAAAAATACCGGGAGAAAAAGTGTCCGATCAACAAACCGGACCGAAAAAAAAATTGTCCGATCCAAAAAATACGGGGCAAAAAACAGAACGAAACGAATAGGTAAAAAAAAGGGCGAAAAAAATTAAAAAAATTGTCCGATTCCAAAGAAAAAGAAACTATATGTGACACGGTAAAAAAAATCGACCGGACGAAAAAAATAAAAAAAGTCCAGTAAAAAAAAGGTGAAAAAAATATGTACGATCAAAAAAAGCAAAAAAGGGAAAAAATCGAAACGAATCCGATTCCATCGACTCGATAAAAAAGGGTGAAAATAAATAATAAAAAAGTCCGATTCCAAATAAAAAGAAATTATATGTGACGCGGTAAAGAAAATGGAACCCTATATATATCTAGAAAGGTCCGACACTATAAAAAAGTGGCGAAAAAAACCGTTCGTAAAAAAAGATGCACTACAAAAGAAAATAAAAAGGGCGGAAAAAGTCTAATTTCTATTCGTCGTTTTAGTAGTCCGTTTATCTCTTCTTTATCTCTAATCTAATCTAATCTAACAAGTTTCTACCGTATATTAAAAAAGAAATAAATGCCTGAGAAAATAAATACAGTTTAAAAAAATCGTGAGGAAAAAATGTCAGAAAAAAGCGCAAAAGAAAACGCGTTCCGTAGTCCTAAAAAAACACACGAGAAAAAAAAATATTTCCATCGTCTATAGAAAAGCAAAAAAAGCATACGTATAAACATATTTTAATAGTTATATAGAGAAGAGTGGACAGTGACTCTATTTTGTGTAGACTTGATCATACGAGGCAATGTAGGATTTGATTGGTTGCAAGAATGAGATTAAAAGAATATTTTAGATTATATGCATGTTGTCATATGAATAATCCAATTATTTTAGGTAAAGCAACCATCATAAGGTTGCCATCATCGAGGTTGGGCTATTATATTTATAATATTCCAATTTTCTGATTATCATCGACATGGTTATGTATGAAAAACGTATATTATCATTACGTTTTTTTTCACCTATTGTAACGCACGGACATATTTGCTAGCAGAGCATATAGCATTAACATAAACATAACAACTCGAATTAAAGATGCCACGCTCACCCTCAGACGGTTAAACCGGACAAGGACACATCAGGCGGGACCACCCTAAAAAAGCTCCCCTCCTTTTTACCCACGTCACCTCCCTCTCCGAACAGCACCGCCCCATGAGGCCGTGGCCCCCACCCCCGCCCCAATCAGATTAGCGGGAAAGCAACCTACGTTCTGTCACGAACGCCATCACGGCATCACGTCGATCCGTCACGGCCTCCTGCACTGCACAGTGTAGCCGTCCTTCCGCCCGCCCGCGCCACCAACCCAACCCCGCGCGCGCGCGGAATTTCGCCCGCCGCGCCCCCGGCCGCGCGGCTACGGGACAACCCGCGTACGTACGTTCCTCCGCGTCGTCGTCGTCGGCGTCACCGAGCCTGAGCCATCGCACTCCGCCCGCGCGCCCGTGCCCGCTTGGAAGCGAGCAAACGGGTGATATATCGATCGAAATCAACGTGCGCGAGCGCCTTTCGCACGGAGGGGGACGGGACGGGGGCCGGCGCGAGAGGAGATCGGATCCCGCGACGGCGACGAGTGACGACTCTGCCACGCTCTCTCGCTCTCGCTGTTGCCGCGGAGGACGGGAGGTGCGTACGTACGTGTACGTGCGCGTGTGCAGTGTTGTGGTACGTGGCGTGGAGCGCCGTTGCTTCGTTTCGTCGCGACGGACGACGGATATGATGATGATTGGGGCTCTCTCGCTCGATGAAAACGTGGGGTTCGTCCTCGCGACGGACGGACGGACGGACCCCGGTCTCGTTTGGCTCCTCCTGTTTGTTTGTTGGACCCTCGGCCCGGATTGTGGAGCTGGAAAATGTGGCCTGCCCGAATCTTGAAGCGACCCACCCGACCCGACCAGATGAGATGTGTTTGTTTGTCTCATTGTCTGCCAGCAAATCAAGGGCTCTGTTTGTAGAAGGCTCTCTCAACAGGGCCGTCATGAGATGAGATCATGAGAGTGTAGTGCATTTTTGTGGTGATCAAGCGTACAAATGGCGTGCATTTTGTGCAACAATTATCGTCGCCACTAGTTTTTTTTTGTGTGGTAATAATGGAAATCAGTTTGGCCTCTGGCTAGATTAGGATGAGCGTCGGTACCAGGTACCATTGAATAGAGTTCCGATCCCCAGCGGTTACAACAGCGATAAATTCATATTCTAAATTTCAGTTTCAAATTTATGAACTCTACATGGTAATGCATGGTTACTGTGCGGTAAGCCATGGAGACCGTGTCTATCTTGAAGCTGAAAAGAAAAAAAAGAATGTAAAACATAGTAAAATTATAGAAAATTGTGGATATCTCGAGAAAAAGGATGTAATATCGCATAAATTTTCTGGCAAAACCTTTGCTATATATATTTAAACAAAGCAGGATTTTATATCCAAACCCATCTCTTGTTTTTTCAATTTTTGTTCCAATTTCAGTGGAGCTCCAAAATATGAAGTAAACTTCATCATTTTCACAAACTTTGTTCACCAGGTAACAATAGAAATTAGGTACTACTTGTAGGAAATTATTTTTATATTTTTTCCATCATTTTTCAAATTTAAATTCAAACAAAATTCGTCAAACCCTATGGGAAGTTACCCCTACCACCATGCCCCCCACGACAAAACTCGGCCACCACAATAACCCGCCGGTAGGGGAATCCTTGGTGAGGAACAAACAAATTTTCACTAAAATGAATAGATCGATGCATGACACAAGTAAGAGGGCAAGTTGAAATAAGGGGTAATATATGCCGATCTTCAATCCAAATTGATCATTTTGTTGTTTCATGTGTTATAGATATTAAAACACATTCTCTTTATGTGTTTTTCTCGAAAATACAGCAGAAATGCGCATTATTTTGTCAAGAACAAAGAATTATATACAAATGAGGGATCCAAAGACCCCTCCCCGAACACACTCCTCCCCATGCAGCGTCACACAAGGTGATACGCGACCCAAACTCCCAACAAGACTAGCTAACTACAATCTAAGCGATCTATACAGAAGTTCATGGAGCACTTTAGTTCCTGCTGCACACCAAAGGGTGCTCTCGTTCGCTATAGCTTGAAACACCACCGAAGCTCTAGGACTAGCGCCATTGGAGACATAATCGTTACGATGCTTCCAAATCAACCCAAGCCACTAGAATAAACAAAGAATTCTGCCCCTTCTTCAGATTTTTAGGAGTTCCCTTGATCACTTTGCACCACCAACTTGAAAAACTAGTTTGCTGAAGGTTGTGGTGCTGCTGCCACGAAACCAAACTTCCCCAAGATCAAAACCTAGATTTGATGAGAGAAGACAAATGCCAGTAGGAGGTGCTGAATTGTCTCATCATGCTGATCATTTAGCAGGCTGAATTGTCTCATCATGCTGATCGTATAACGGGTAGGCGTCTGAGTGCGGTAAACCATGCTTGGCAAGGCGATCCAATGTTGAACATTGATTATTAGTCGCTAGCCAAGTAAAGAATTTGCAGTGTAGAGCAGTCCAACTCTTCCAAATATGCTTCCAAGGAGCAAACTCTTCCAGAATTATGTTTATATCTGAAACTTAAATAAGGTGTGCATGAATATTTGTTATGGAACACTCACGCTTACTAATACTACTTCAATAAAAAGTGAATTAGTTTTTGCGTTTTTAAGTATAAAAGTATATTTCGATGTCAATATCTATAAATATTTATATATAACATAAATATAATGTGTATAAATTTATCTTGAAATTTACTTACATGGTACCATTATTTTCTATGCATTTCTGAACTCTCTAGTAGGGATACATATGGTAAATATGTAGAGGAAACCTACTTAAAAGTTCGCAAAAGAATTTCAAAACAATCTCACATATAGGTATTGTGGTATCAGCCTCCATCTTTTTTTTATCAAGCTTGATTTCAAAATGTTCTTCGTTGTTTGCCGATTTTGCATATCACAAATAAAGTCGAGTTTGATCTTGAACTTTTGTACAATTTTCTAATATCACATTTTTTAAAAAAAAATAGTTTAGAATTTTTTATGTAGTGATATCTAAATTTCCACCTAAATTGTGGTTTCGACTACATATTTTCTTGATATATCTGATTAATCTACTTTGCAATCTATAGATGATCGCAATGGGTGGTACATGTCTTTTCTAATTTTCAACGAATTAGCGGGAGATCAATCCTTGCAATGTGGCATTTTCTATTCTCATGTAAGATGTGACTGTCAGAGACACTGTACAACTGTACTAGCTAGACAGAATTCTTACACTACACTTGGTCAGGATAATTACAAACTGTAACTGTACCCTTTCATTACAACACTAAAATCTTGCTTTTAGTTTACATTGACCGATATGTGAAGAGGATGCATGGCATGGGTACTACATAGTGCTTCTTCCTCTCTCTATAATCTGTACTAAATCAATCAATTCCTGTCATGATCAAGAAAAAATAATTTGTGTGTGCAGAGATGATAAACATGGCTAAGGACTTGAGATTATATACGGTCTCATCCCCAAAAAAAATTAACTTGTTTTCTGTCAAAAGTTTTTCTTGTATGAGTTCTGAACTCTAAAGCAACCAAGGCAGGTAAGTGAACATTCGTTCAAAGCTTGAAAGTTCATTAGAAGATGACATGCTTGTTTGTTAAGTTTGAACAGGCTTGTTAAAAGGTGAGACAAGAAATAAAGCTGTCCAGTTGATAGGTCCAATTTTCAGTAGTTTTTGTGGAAAAATCTAATTGTTGTATTTTGTTGTTTTCTGATGTATTACATCGATCCTCTCATGGGGTATATATAGGAGTACATAGAAGATAGAGACTTGGAGTACAATACAAGTAAGAGTAGATTTATCTCTAGGATTCAATCTATAGGACTCTATCTTATCTCTAAGATTTTATCTCTAGAATATATCTTATTTTTATAATTTATATTTGACTCTTATCTCTGACTAACATATTATACTTCTAACAGTTTTTACTTCTGAACTTAATTTGGACTAGAAGATCATGTCTTGTCCATGTCATAAGGTTCAATTACGGATGACTAATGAAGTAACTATCGATCATATATACTCTTTGACTAAAGGAGACAGGGTAAGCATTCATAGTGTGAAAACCATTTTCAGAGGGTACTACCAATTAATCAAGCAAGAGAAGATATGTTGATAGAGAGGCCTTTGTTTGGATTAATCCATACATATGTGAAATAGGTAGATGCTTGAGTACAAGTCACACAGACAACTAGCATGGAAAGGACACATTTCCTGTCCAGATTTCAGAGGATCTCTCAGTCGACTCTGATTAGCTGTCTGCAGCCATTTTATTACCATGATGCTAATAATCATGTCACTTCAGCATCCATGTATCCTGTTTGACAATAGACAGCTCAGATCAATGTCCCTTCAGAGACCACAAGAAACAAAAGTATTTGCTGCACAATAGCGAACAGTCGCTTGTTAACTACTGTGCAACCGTCACACATCAGGATTCAGAAAACCATCAAAATTATGTAACACAGATTTCAGACTCAAATCTGACCAGATCGTCACAATGACGTACTACCGTATCTCATACTAACCTTTGAACAGTCGAATTCAGTTTTTTTACTTTTTTTATCACAACACGTTTCACTTTTATTGCGAGGCACGACAAGTGTAGGGCAAAGTCAATAAAAATTGCAAGGGGACGAGCACACGAGACAAACACAGCAAAAACGACATGGCTGATAGATCGTTTTCTTGGTTAGAACAAACAGTGACCAAACTTTCATCCCTCTTTCTCCCTAGCTAATGGCAGTATGTTATTACAGCCAATGAGCCAAATGTACACATCGTTCTCACCAATGAGAGATCCATGTCATTGTGTTGCTTTCATTACATAACTCCTGGACAAGTGTAAAGTAGTATTCATGGAGGCACATTAATGCAGTTCCAATGAAGAGAGAGAGAAAAAAAATAAAAATCAGGAATAAACATAGCCTTTCCTGATACTACTACTATCTCTTGGATTAGATCCATTTGGTGATGTGCTAATCAAGAGAGGCTGCAAGAATGAATTAAATAGGATTGCGAAAGCTAAGGAACAACCACACACATTTGAAGTAAACATATTTCATCATTTTCTATCTCGAACATTGCGCTCAAAGTTAATAATTTCACTTTCTTTCCCTTCCTTTTTTGAGAGGTACACACAGATATGGTTTTCAAGAGAGTGATGCACATTTGGCTCTTGTACATAAGAAAGGGGGTCAGGTAATTTTTCAGAGAACACGCAAAAGGCTTGCGTGTCAACATATTACGAGAATGAAGACCAGGGATTATTGGGTGACTCGAGAACGTATCAAAGAACAAAGATGAGTTGTTCCTTTCATGGTGAGACAACTGAATCTGAAGAATTAACGATTGATTTTGTACCCCCAAATTAAGTCGACTAATTTCGTTTTCTGAGCCCGGCCGGTTCTACTTGTTCTTTGAAACGTAGCAGAATAATCCACCCACAACAAGCAACACACACGTAGAAGACAACATGAAGAAAACATGATAGTTTGAGTCAAGATAGCAATACAACATGGCCATTTTATTTCGCCTGATCTGATTAATGATAAAATAAAGCGTTTGGAGACTGTTTCCGGTACAAAATTCATGCAGAAAGATGGTTACTGTTCAGAGGAAAAAAACACATGGGAGATCTGAGATCATGCAGGTCTTATGTTCAATCTTAATCATGTGCCCACTCTAATTAAAGTTCTCATCGAGGTCGACTATTTGTCTAGTTAAGGCCACATATTATACTACAATGTCCCTTTCTCTAATTAATGCGGTTGTCTTAACCTAGTTGTTTTGCTTATCTCACCAAGGTTCCCAAAAAACCTTAAGCCGCACCTTCAGAATCAATGGTAATTAAATTATAGTCAATGACTTCATAGGCTGGCTAAGTAACAAAAAGTTGAGGGTGTTGAAACTATGGATGACTGATGTGTGCAATCTGTTGACTTGTGCATTAGTTTTTATGGCATACAGAATTACAGAGTGTCTATTGCTACTAGATTTCATTGATAAAAATGGATTGAAATGTATTTCAGCAGCTCACCATGTTTGACTCTGTTTCACCAAACTATCATCAATTTCGTAGCCACACGTGCTGGCTGACCACATCTGTTTGCTGTCCGTCAATGATAGTCCAACTGATGAGACATGCATCATCTGTTCTTTTTCTTTTTTTTTTTCTCAGCTTAAAACAGGGACGGATTGCTGAGCAATGTTAAAATTTCAACGCATTAAGATTGACATAAAGTACACTATTCTAACAATGTTTTTCAATGGCTCGAAACCCTTCTTTATTTTGTTGAGACATATAGACCCCATCTAACCATTAATTTCCAAGTCGCAAACAAAATCAACGCTCTGAATAATTGTACTACGAATAATGGATGAACGACACATATCATCATCATCATCAAGTTAATTAAAATTAATTGCATGCATGATTGCATCAAGCTGCTCTGACTAGGTCGACAGACTTAACTAGGTGTTGGTAAGTCTTCGCCATCTCATTACGCGATTGGGCCCGCTCAAATTAAACAGAGCACTGTCAGTGTTCTGAGTCAATAATCAGGATGAATGGCAGGCATACTCGTCGTCGTCGCTGTTCACTGAGCTGCCTTTTCCAGGGTCTAATTAACATCCTACAGTGATAATTATGTCTATATGTAGGCATCAAATTACTGACATTTTAACAACCTCATTTATTCAGGCATGCATCAAGTTGGCTGTACATAGTTAAGGTCTACTTCACTGCATGGATATTACATCTTATATTCTTATCACTTTCTAAGAGATGTCAACTCACTCTTGTGTGTGTTAATTGCTACTATTTGCTATGGATCTTAGAATTATGTCGTAGTAACTTGGATCTATCTATTCACATCTGCGTACTCTGGGAAAATTCTCACGGAAGTGTAGAAAATGATGAACAACTAGGTGCTTATTAAATCATGGTAAAATTGGAAATACTATTTCCAAACCAAGTATAACTTTGTGTTTATTAATTTGAAAATTAAAAATGTTTCATTAACAAAAAACTAAAATAACCCCTTCACGACAAGTTCCACCTCTAAATTTTAGAAATATTAAATTAGGAAATATCGAAAGCAATGATAACCTCGAAAAAGTATTATGCTAGATACTGTATAATTTTTTTATCACTGATTTTGAGTTTAAAAGGAATTGATAAATTATTTTGTTCTTAAGTATTTAAAAATAAACTATTCACACTAAAATTTGGCTGTATTTAAAGTATATATTCTTAAAGATAACTGAATTCATTATGTCCTTTACTTTAAAGAAACTTCGGCCAATTATTATGGTGTTTGCATATATCGAACAACTATAAATAATAAATCATAGCTTAATGGATTACATGAAACTAATTGAACAGCAAACTAAAGACAGAGATAACACTATCAATAGAAACCCTACCGCTAAACCTTCATCAATGGATGCGGCCTTGCAGATTGCATATAGTTCTTGTCCTCATCAAACCAAAAAACATAATCTTCGAAATCAACGCCTAATCATTATGTCGATTAGATCTTGCCCACATCATTTCCGGTATTGACGTCGAACAAGCGGCCGAAGATATCGACTATTAATTTAAGTATATATGCAATATAAATATTAGTATTATGCAGATGCACAGGTTACCAAGCTATTCGTCTTCTTAATTAGACAATTAACCATCTTATATTGTGTTCATGCACTCTTGATAAAGTTTAAAATTCCAGCCGGGGATATATGATATATCTCTGAATTATTGCAGTAATATACCAGCATTACCAATCTCGACATTTTTTTCCTCTTCGGTAGTTGGAACCCTGGCTATCTCCAGGTCATTAAACATGAACATCTTGAACATATCCAAAATTGATCCCCACCTTGTCCACTTAACACAGATGTAGCCACAAATTAATCCTCAAGTACATATATAATATTCCGCGGCAAAGAGTATATAGACATATGGTTATCCCCAACAAACATGGATAATAATCCATGACTTATATCTCTTTGCCAAACGTTGATAAAGCTATATAGTCCAACAACGGACCACACGATCAATTGTCACGTTCATTCATTATTTCACGTAGCATACACAGGCCCAGATGACACTGTTATCTGGTACATACATCAAAGTTTAATTAATTAGTGGTGTAGGAGCAACGTACAAAAATGTTTAATTCCCCCCCGGTTACGTCATCTTTCTCTGTCAATCAACGAACCTAACTTTAATTAATTTGATTTATTATGGCCCCTCCCCTGGACTAGCTGCTTGCATTCAGCCTCAAGTGTCAAAAAAATTAATCACTCACTGGAAAAGTACAAGAGTGATCAAGGAGAAGGCTCCAAGAAGAGCTTAATCAGGTTTTCCTTTGCTTGGTACACACACGTGGCACGCCCCATCTCTGGCCTGGCCAGAGGCATCTATATGGCTAGCTATGCTTATTTATACCCATGGCCATCCAGGCCACACCCTCTAGCTCCACCAGCCATTCCTCTCCCCCTCTCCCTCTCCTCCGTTTGCAAGCTTGTCAGCCCCGCAACGGTTCATATATACACCGATCAAAATCGATCGGTGTAGAACCATATTCTTGGAGTCGATCTTTCGCTGGTTAGCTAACTAAGCTAAGCCGAGCTTCCTTGCTGTCCTTAACGATCAGGTTGCGTGGTTTGACGAGCTAACGATCGAGGAGAAGAGATCGGCGAACGTTGTAAGTTTCTCTCGAAATTTGTTGTGTATCATATGTTGATGTGTTTATTCTTGTGAAATATGTGTGTGCATGTGCAACTATATGCCTAGCTTGCATATGCGATATATATTGCAATGTGTCATGTGTGGTCGTGGATATCTGTTTAATTGATCGAGTTCTTTTGCATACTTTAAGAAAGGTATATCCAGAAGTATCATATTTTTTAGAATTAGTTTATACTAACTTACTAAGTATCTTTGGACACCTTAACGTACACCGAGTGCATGCGTTCATATACAAGCACAGCAAAATTGCTCCAATTAATCAATCTCTTTGATGAGATGCATCATGCATGTGCGGACAATTCAGGCAAATACTCGTGAGAGGCGATGAGATATTATTGATGTACTATTGTTAGTTAGATCGTTTAGACTAGTTTTTTATGGCCAATCTCGAGTCAAATAAATCATAGGTATACGTGGCATTTTTCGCATGCATGTGTGTACTTGATACTAGCTAATCTAGCTTCTACATAATCGACTCCTATGAAAACTTAGGTTCACGTTTCTAACAAAAATTGATAAAACGGTGAAAATTTGAGGTTTTGATCAGGATGAGAATCAAATTTGAAATGGTAAATTCGAGTGAAATTTAGTGAAAACCTTCGTACAGCTGGGGTGAGATTTGGCAGTCCATTGGTAAGGTAAACCTGAGATCGATTAACTATATGTCGCAGATACATGTACTGACTTATGTATAGTTGACTAGCTAATCAATCAGAATTATGGTTGGTAGACAGTGACTCAGTGAGCTGGACTGAGAGCGCCGAGAGAGAAGGAGAACCGTGCATGCCATGCATGTTATCTGCCGTACAATTTGATTTTAGATTTTCTTTTAATACGTTTTGTGAAGAGGGAATTACTACACAATCTCTCTCTCTCTCTCTCTATGATATGGTTTGGCATGCATGCTAATTAGCTGATGGGTTTTTACCAATAAAAACATCACCATAAATTTAGGTTTAAGAATATATAGATCCATCCATATTAAGCCTATTTGGAAAATCATATTAACCTTTGATCGTGCAAGCAAGCCATGCGCATGTTGGGGGGTAAAGCACTTGAATATTGACTTCAAGAAACACGCCAGCTAGCTAGACGTGAGTGATCATAGTATTTCAGTAATATTTATTTGCTAAAGTTACTAAAGCTCTTTCCTTTTGTTTTGTATCTAAGGAGTAGTTGATTGTTCAAGTGTAGTTTTCTCTCTTCTTCCCGGGCTGTAACTTATGCGTGTTGGGTGATCTTTCACTCGTCTTCTTTTTTTTTATTTATTTATCCTACAATGCAATGATACGCAACCCCCTTGCGTATTTTTCAAAAAAAATGTATGTAGTCATTGTTTAATTTCTAAAAGTATATTGGTTTTAAGGTATAAGTTTGAACAAAGGTCGTATTAAATACAAGATTAGAAATAAATGACTAATTTAATAAAATTACAATATCTAGTGATGATTCCCAACACGTCTTGAAGAAAAAGAAATGTTTCCATACAAATTTGACAAACCCCAAATCATTTATATAAGGGAGTGTTATATGTTTCTCCTTTAATAAGTCCACTTTACTCTATCACAATATTTCGTCGGTGCATTAACCTTTTAAACTTGTTTTCCTTTGCTCATTTTACCCATGAACTACTTTAGTACAACCTACTATACCCCTAATTATATATTTCTCTGTTTTGTTTCTTTTTATATATTTAAGAGCTATGTATTTTTGCATAACCTATTTTATTACAAGATATTTTTAAAATATTACACGACAATTTGGATGTAGTTCCAAATATCGATGTTTAAATTTATCTTAGGTGGTTCCAACATATGCAAGAACAATGACTAAAAGTTTCACAAAGAAGTTGAGATGTACTCTCTCCGTCTAAAAAAAAAATCAACTTCTAGGGTTTGAATTTTGTCCCACGAAAAACTAACTTCTATCATCCTACCTACCCTCAGCACGTAAAACGAGAAGTTTTATCCCTTCAATACCTTTTACCTACCTATCACTCTTACTACTTTTTTTCAATGATTAAGTGCATATTAGTCATTCTCATTCTCCACTATTTCCATCTTGGGATGTTAGGGATGGGTTTTTTAATTTGCAGGACGGAGGGAGTAAGGTGTAATGTGATCCATCATTTGACAAAATTTTGACTTAATATATATGAAGAAAGATAACATTATGGTGTAAAATGAGCTATTTTCAACAATTAGTGGGATAAAGTGAGCCAAAAGATATTTTAGAATGATGTGCACTTACAAAGAGTGTAAGGGACTAAAATTGACTTACTTTTTTTCCCCTTAGAACGAGCCATAATTCTCAAGGCACACACTGGAATCAAAAGATTGAAAAATCTAGCTACGGCAAATCTACAGTAAATATGATTATTTGAACCCCCACATAATATCTGGTTGGTAGGAATTAAAACCATGTCCATTAATTAGCGACAGAACAGAAGGTGGCACGCCAGCTGTTGGCCTAACGACCTGTCCGGCCGCTTACCATGAAAAATCAGTACAGCAAAACTTGACATGAGAAAAAACTTTAAGGGTCGATAAATCAGTTAGTAAAATTTGATGTTTACATAAGACTCGGTCAAATACTTTTTGGAACTTTGACCATTAAATGTGTTCATAAAGTCTAATAATAAAACTTTTATGATGGCATGATAGTTATTTTTCCAAGGACGTATACTTATTTTTTTTTAGTTTTTTATAAATTAATCATACACACAAGAAGTTATCCGTCGTGAAAATCTCGAAATTTAAAAGGTTTAACTAAATCTTATCCTAAATATCAAATATTTATAAATTTATATATCAACAACACAGTTGCAGTGTTGATCATAATTAAGGCTTAGTTCGTTTCCCATTGTTCCCAACTCCCCTTCTCGTTTTCCATGCACACGCTTTTTAAACTGCTATTTTGGTGCGTTTTTTAAAAAAGTTTCTATACGAAAGTTGTTTTTTTAAAAAAAATCATATTATTCTATTTTTGGAAAAAAAAATAGCTAATGCTTAATTAATCACGTGCTAATGGATTGCTCCGTTTTCCATGCGGAGAAGTTTGGTTCCCAAGCATCCCAAACGAACACAGCCTAAGAACGGGCACCTTCCAAAAGAAGTACGAAAAATATCGAGTACCTTTAGGTGTACATACCATACACTTGTCTACTACATAGTACAGGAGAGAGAGGCTCCCATATATATTGCCGACTTCATTGGAAAAAGGGTAATTACATTGACCGGCCCCCCAATCTCCTCTGCCGCTTTTGCCGGCCTACGGGCCAAGTACATCCGGACGAGCTAGCTAGAGATCAAGCCATTTGCCCGTTGGTTGCTAAAACGATCGACGTCCTCCCCTTTGATGGCGAGCTCGCAGCCGAAAAAAGCCACACACCACCACAACACGCACGTACGCACATGTACACTCTCTCGATCGTTGGTTCGTTCGTTTGGCAGCAACCACCGCCGCGCGCGCCACCCGTACGCGCGTACGCCTCGCCTCGCCGACTCCCCCCCCCTCGCCGTGCGCGTTTACGACGACGGCGACGCGCGCAAGCAGCTGCAGCCGCAGTCGCCATCGCGCGCGAGATTATTTAGGTGTCGTCACACGCGAGAGAGGATCGGAGTAGCGAGCGTCGCGTCGAGATCGCGCCTTTATTTGCCGCCGCGCGCTAGCTGATTGCAGTCGTCTTCCGGTCCTTTTCTACTGCTCCTATCGTACTTATAAGCACGTACTCCCTTTATTTCATATTATAAATTATTTTGATTTTTTTCAGAGTAAAATTTATTATGTTTATAGAAAAAATAACAACATATACAACATCAAACTAGTTTATTAAATATAACTTTGAATATTTTTTGATAATATATTTGTATTGTGTTAAAAAATACTATTATATTTTTCTATAAATTTGGTCAAATTCAAAGAAGTTTAACTAGGAAAAAAATTAAAACGGCTTATAATGTTAAACGGAGGGAGTAGTAAATATTAATGTGTTAGATTAAGAGAGTTTTTTAAATTCAGTTGTTAAATTTTAATTTTTGACAAATTATTTAGATTCGTTTCTAAGCAGCTGATTGGCTTTGGAATCATTGAAATGATGAAAAATCATAAGATCAAATCAATCATAGGTAGAGCGCTCCCTACGGCCGAGAGTGGGTCGTTTGACCCAACTTTGCCGGTCAGAACCTAACACCCCCACCTTTCCATAAAAATCTCTAAACCTTGTGATTAGTTAAAGTTAAATGTGTTCTTAACAATATTTTTGTTTCATATTTTAAGTTTAATTTATCTTTTTCTCCTACATTTATTTAGCTAGAACAGGCTTGTTTTTCTTTGCTATAACAAGTGTTTGAAGATGACTATAACCATCTCAAATAAATGAAACTCATGACAACAACGTGAACAAACATTTTAGGCACCGAAGGTTCCATTTTTCTACTTAGTAAGGACAACTAAGTTATTGCATCGATCAGGACGTGATTCTTCCTCAGTTCTTACTTACTTAGGCCATTGTCAGCTCTGGTCACTACAACAAAAACATCACGTGGAGATATTTTTGTAGATGTATTTTACAAATTGCCCCTTAAATCAGGAGTCCTTATATTATAGCTATAAAACTTGAACCACAGAAATCCAAATAATTTATAACAGAGGAAGCATAGTTTTCACAGCTGAAGAAGAAAAAAAAAATCACCTCGGCTGGCTTAATCAGTCGGTTGAGCTCTCACCGGCCAGCGAAGCTCACCGGTAAGCTAAGCTAGCTTTGGATGCAGTCGTTTGACGACTGACTTGGTCGTAGCACACAACCGCTGGTTACTTGGTTAGGGAGCCGTACGTAGCTACGACTGAGCTTGACGACGATGTGTGCCCCCGTGATGAGGCAGCGACGCGACGGCCGGGCGCACACCGGCGACCACGCGCCGGCGGAGTAGACTGTAAGTACGGTCAGTTTCATGGCCGGTCTGGTCGTTGTGCACGTGACATCTATTTGTTAATACTCCCTCATTCTCTAAATATTTGACGCCGTTAGACTTTTTTAAACATATTTGACCGTTCGTCTTATTCAAAAACTTTTGTGAAATATATAAAACTATATGTATACATAAAAATATATTTAACAATAAATCAAATGATATAAAAAGAATTAATAATTACTTAATTTTTTTAATAAGACGAACGGTCAAACATGCTTAAAAAAGTCAACGGCGTCAAACATTTAGGAATGGAGGGAGTATATGACATGATTAATTTTAATTTGGAATCCCACTATAGGGCTATGTAGTGTTAGTAGAAAATAATATAAACAATCGAAGTGATCATATCTATTTATACTACAACCTCATTACGTAGTAGTAGAAACGTGGAGCGGTATTATTATAAGAAAAATGTGTGGAGAGGCATAATCATTATTTAGTAGTGATTATTTTTTTTTTCTTTTCGATGGAATATGAGCGATGCCATTGCCAGCGCAATGGATAACCTCGGTTTGATCTAGCCATGAAAAAAACATAAAAGATAAATTTATCCCTCGTCACTGTATAAATAAATTACTTACTTATCCTTAATAACGAACGGTTAATATCATTTTTATTGTACTACTAGTAGAGAGAGCATTGGAATCGTTCATTAGTTTTATTAGTGGTCTTTTTTTTTAAAAAAAATAAAACATAGATAGAAACTCACATGACCGCGACAACTAGAAGCTAGGTACTATGGGTATCGAGCGATCTCTCTCATCTCATTACAAGTTGGGCAGTCGACCGACGGAGACTTGAACAACTTGATCCGGGGCTTACATGCATGCATGCACATCCATATCTAGATTTTGAAGTATTTTCTTGTGATTCGTGAGTTGTGATTACTTTTCTCATAGTCCATACAAGGACAAAATGTGATCAGTGCATGAAGCAATATACTTGGGCATTCTTCAGAGTCTACCAGAACCTAGGAAAAATAACTACGGCGGGTATTAATACGGATGAACTAATTAAAGATTTTCATTTGCATTTCCCCTGTACAACCATCTAACATCTTCCATTAAGAAAGATACATTTGGTTCACATATTTAACATTAATAATATGTACCAATTGTGTGACTGTTCAATCTCTGTTTCCTTCGACCAACTTGCTGTTGGATCTCCCAAAAAGAAAAAAAAAAGAGAGAAACAGCATGATCACCAGCTTGAAAAACAACCGGATCTGAAAGACGCACGCATGCTCTTTTTTTCTCAAGCAAAAAAGGATCACACCACCTGTTTTTTTTTACATGTTATCCTTTGCTATAGCTATTGGCGATCGACCTGTTGGCCATATCTTTCTCTTCTACCCTGTTTGCCATGTTCATCCTTTGCATGCTATTGCTTGGAGCACTTGAGCAACAGACAACTGTACAAGCTCATCCATTTCCCTTTCTTTTGCGAGTTCGTTCTGTAGCTAAGCCTTGTTCGTGATGATTGGTAGGACGTACACTTGATTCACCAACGAAATACTGCCAAACAACCTTCAACTTTTCTTTTTTGCCGTATATGATTGCACGGATCGATCACCATATGGTAGTGGTTTGCCATAGCAAATAACCTGTTCAGATCTTTTGATACCGGTCCTAACATGCATGATACCATTAGCAAGCTGTGTGTGTACATGTGAATCGTACCCACCGCACTTAGCCATATGTCTGAAATTTCATTTTTTTTTTCTAACTAGATTGTTTTGAAGTTATCATTTTCCCCATAATCATATTTAATAATCACATAATACCTAGGCAGTTTTTTTTTTGCCAAAAATGTTCAATTTTTGCACTTGCTGGCCTTACTGAAATTTGAGTCTATATTCCAATTTCAGATTTCCCTGTGTTGTTTATGGTTCAAATTTGTTTGCAAATGAAATTTCAAACCATATGAATATTTTCAATGAAAGTGTGCATACTTTTTTTTTTTACCAAAGCTGTCATTTTCCATGTTTTTGCTTAAATTTGATACTTAGTATTTGTTTATGACAAGACCATTCTAATTTAAAATGCAACTTCAATGAAGGTAGATGGCTAGTAATCATTGAATCCGTAAAACCTTTTGAACACTTTTGCAAGGTTGACTCTACAAAGAAATTATGCAGTACACATCAAAATTACTTGGTACCACAGAAGCACCATATATACAAAAGGTTGTAAAGCCAACAGATATTTAAGTGTCCAATTTAAGAAGCCAACACATGACAGTGGTGAATTTGTACTTTCAAATGCCTACTTGTAGCGCTGTAGTCAAAGCTATAAGTAATACCTGGTAAATATAATAGGCCCTAAGAGTCAAAACAACAAAATTAGTTCATAAATGCAAGACCCATACCTTAAAAAAAACTTCTTTTTTTTCACCAAACTTTATATAGTCATTTTGATAAATAATTAAATATCGTAAATATATTTCGATGTATAATTATTAAAATACAAAAAATATAGGAAAAAATTTTCTGAAAATAATTCATGAACCAATTGCCATTTTTTAAAAAATTTTGAGACGACCAAACAAACTACAGCGCAGTTCTTGACCAAATTGTCACTGAGTGAGAATAACGCCACTGCAGTTTGTCTCTGCACATTCACTTCAGCCAAAGTCACTTCTCGCTCTGATCTAACCAGGTCAACCCACTTCTCACCGTGGTGATGCACTAGCCGTGACCACTTCTTATATTCCATCTCAAAAGGAGAAAAAAAAGGTGACCACTTCTTATTCACATGTGTGTTCTGGGCCACCAAAACAATTAGAGTACAAAACTCACCTCTTCACACTGTCACACATCCATGGTCCATATTGATGTAAAATTCTGATACCTATTTCTGAATTTCTGGTCCCATATTAGTCAGGGGTTTTCACACTGAACCAACCTACGCCGTGTTTAGTTCCAAAATATTTCTTCAAACTTCTAACTTTTCCATCACATCAAAACTTCCCTACACACATAAACTTCCAACTTTTCCGTCATATCGTTCCAATTTCAACTAAACTTTCAATTTTGACGTGAACTAAACACAGCCCTAGTAGTACCACATTGAGAGCTTGAGATGAAGCAGTATATGAGTATACTAGCTACGTTTGTTTCTTTTTTTTGGTTTCATGGTGATTGATGACTTTGCTGGGGTCAGGTTAAAAAAAAAAGTTTTTTTGCTCGTCTTATGTGGCACTTGCGGTCCTAGAATACGTGCAATTAATCTTTCTTTTAACAATGACATTTTCTTGCGTACTAAGTTCTTTGCTGTACCTAAGTTCCACTGAAATAACATAACTGTTAGAGTTAATAAATGTTCCTATAAAGAAATTAACAAGAAGACTAGCAATCTGAATTAGTTCTGAGACAAGTTGTCTTTTCAGTATTAACACGAAACCGCGTGTCTGGAGTTGATCAAAGTTTCTCAAAAGTTAAAATGGATCAATACATTTAGCTAGTTAGGTCAAGAGTACCTTCATACTTTCCTTTTCTTTTTTCTTTTTATGAGTGCCAATGTATTAAATCGTAGTTCGCAGTCACGTGCCAATCGAGGTCAAAAGTTACTAGGAAAAAAATTACTATATCTGCTCCAAACTAATTACAAAAGAAATCAAAATATTAATTTTCAAACATGGGAAAAACAAAACATATTCAAGTTTGACGGATAGCATGAGCCATGAAACCACACAGCAAGCATATAAACAACTTGGAAGAAAAAAAACCCAGTGTATTCGAGTTAGAAAATACTCCCTCCTTCCCTAAATGTTTGACGCTGTTGACTTTTTTAAACATGTTTGACCGTTCGTCTTATTCAAAAACTTTTGTGAAATGTGTAAAACTATATGTATACATAAAAGTATATTTAACAATAAATCAAATGATAGGAAAAGAATTAATAATTACTTAAATTTTTTGAATAAGACGAACGGTTAAACATTTTTAAAAAAGTCAACAGCGTCAAATATTTTGGAATGGAGGGAGTAGTATCTGTTCAACTTAAAAAGCATAGAATAGGCATATAAGCGACATGGACATGGGCAATGGTGTGGTCGTATTTCACGTGTGGGGGAGGAAATAGCAGCGATACAAGTAGAATTCAATAAATACCAAAAGGACTAGTAGGAGTACCACGTGAAAAGTGTGGTAAGCCGCTAGTCATGTATGTTCAGTTTCACTTCATTCATTTTTGATTTTTTCTCTATTTGAACTTTTATTTTCATAGCTCGGGTGGTTATTAAGTTTGACTAAATTTATAAAAAAACATATTATCATTTATATAAAAAATATATTATGAAAATATATGTAGTGTTAAATTTAATATTGTAGAAGTCGCTAAATTTTTCTATAAGCTTAGTCAAACTTAAAAAAAATTAACTATAAAAAGAATCTAAACATCTTATAATATAAAATGAAGAAAGCATTTAAAAGAAAAATAAAACGACAAACTAGTTTCTAGTATTCAAGTTTTTAAAATAAAAGACCAGAACTGTAGGAGTGATAAGTAGCACCAGACACTTGCTGGCTTCTTCCCTTCCCCCATCCGCCACTTGTACGCCAAAAAGGACTTACAAAAAAAAGTAAGGGTCGGTTTATTTTGATGCCAAACAAAACCTTACCAAATTTTGGTAACTATGCCAAAATTTTGCCAACTTACTAAAATTTTAGCAGGATTTCTTATATAGTTACCAAAATTTGACAGCAAACTAAATGTAGTCACTTTTTTAGTAACTTTACTAAAATTTGGTAAGGTTGAAAATGACATCAAAGTGAACAGGCCCTAATACTATATTGGTAATAGACCGAGGAATTGAAAGAATAACCACGCTATATATATATTCTCTAGTATAAAATATTTCAGAGATTCCCTTGTGGAATTTGTTGTGCAGAACCGAACAGAACAATGATGCCAACAGTGGCACAGTGCAGGCCACCAAACTGACAATAAGCCCAAACCAAAGCTTCCTCAATCCTCACTGCAGCTCACCCTGACCCATGTATGCTTGCCACGCCATGTGTTCCAGACCACACGATTCGGGCAGCAAGAGCCGAGCAGACGAGCGTTTATAAATACCCATCCTTACAGCCAACCTCGAGGAGGAGATCACAAACCGCGCGCCGCCGCCGACGCCGACGAAGACGACGGCGAGCGAGAGCGCGCGCGACTCCCACTTCGGCGATCTTGGACTTGTGTGTACGCCATCATCGTACGTCGTCGTCGTCGCCGTCGTTGTGTTGTGTTGGCTTTTAGCTATCACCCCTTCGTCCTCGGCGGCCGGCCGGACGTGCTGCTCGATCGATCGAACACCGGCGGCCTCCGCCGCCGCCGCCGTGATTGAGGTGAGCGACTCCATGGATAAGAACCGACGGGTGATCGATGCTGCTGCCTAGCTAGCTATTCTTAGCCATGTGTGAGTGTGTGACTGACCCCGCAAACGCTGCATGATGTGCAACGTACTCTGCATGCCTTCCACGGCGGCCAATCTTGTGAGACCGATTCTTGCACGATTGTTTTCTCAGTTCATATGCGCATTGATCAGTTCTGTGCTTTGTGTTTGTCCAGTTATTGGTTTTGGTTTCTGCACTAACACACGCTGCTCCAGTTTTTGCAGGATCGGTACTAGGGTTCATCTTGGAGAACCAATTTGATCGATCGAGCGAGCGAGTCGAAGATGGTGCTGGCGAGCACGCCGAAGGTGGTGCTGGGATGCGTGGCGTTCACGATCTTCTGGGTTCTCGCCGTGTTCCCGTCGGTGCCGTTCATGCCGGTGGGTCGCACGGCGGGCTCCCTCCTGGGCGCCATGCTCATGGTGCTCTTCCGCGTGATGACGCCCGAGGAGGCGTACGCCGCCATCGACCTCCCCATCCTCGGCCTCCTCTTCGGTACCATGGTCGTCTCCATCTTCCTGGAGCGCGCCGACATGTTCAAGTACCTCGGGAACATGCTGTCGTGGAGGAGCCGCGGCAGCAAGGACCTCCTCTTCCGCGTCTGCGTCGTCTCCGCCGTCGCCAGCGCGCTCTTCACCAACGACACCACCTGCGTCGTCCTCACCGAGTTCATCCTCAAGGTGGCGCGCCAGAACAACCTCCCGCCGCAGCCGTTCCTCCTCGCGCTCGCGTCGAGCTCCAACATCGGGTCGGCGGCGACCCCCATCGGCAACCCGCAGAACCTCGTCATCGCCGTCGAGAGCGGCATCACGTTCGGCCAGTTCCTCCTCGGCGTGTTCCCGGCGATGGTCGTCGGCATCCTCGCCAACACCTGCATCCTCCTCTGCTACTTCTGGAGGTACCTCTCCGCCGACCGTGACCAGCTCGAGGGCGGAGGCGGCGCGCATGGTCCCGAGGTCGTCGCCGACGAGGAGGTCACCTCGCACCGGTTCACCCCGGCGAGGATGTCCCACGCGTCGTCCGTCAACGACAGCGACTGCATCAGCGAGCCCATCCGCCGGAGCGAGAGCATGAACCGCGCCGACGCGCTCCGCAGCCGGAGCTACAACTCCGAGGGCGACATCCAGGTCGCCATCCGCTCGCTCCGGGCGTCGAGCCTGTCGCGCGAGATGGTGGAGGTGTCCACCGTCTGCGACCGCCGCGACGTCGTCGTCGACGGCGGCGGCGGGCCGCGCAAGATCACCAGGTCGACGAGCCACCAGCGGAGCGTCATCATCGAGGACGCGCCGGAGCAGCACCAGCATCCGGCCGGCCTGTTCGACGGCGAGAAGGACAAGGACGACGAGGCGATCGGCAGGCGGCGGCGGTGGAAGGTGATCGTGTGGAAGTACGCCGTCTACCTCACCACCCTCGGCATGCTCGCCGCCCTCCTCCTCGGCCTCAACATGTCATGGACCGCCATTACCGCCGCCCTCATCCTCCTCGCCCTCGACTTCACTGACGCCCAAGCTTGCCTCGAGAAGGTCAATCAAACTCTCAACTGAAAATTTCTACTCCCGATATTTGACGCCATTGACTTTTTTAAACATGTTTGACCGTTCATCTTATTCAAAAACTTTTGTGAATATTATTTAAAAACTTAAGTAGTAGTAGTATATTTAACAATGAATTAAATGATAGGAAAAGAATTAATAATTACTTTTGAATAAGACGAACGGTCAAAATGTTTTAAAAAGTCACGGCGTTAAATATTTAGGAACAGGGGAGTAACAGTTTCTTGCTCTGAAATTTTCAACTGTTATCTTGAGTTGAATTATATACTGTTTTGCTAAATGATTATTGGTGAATTTGCAGGTGTCATACTCGCTGCTGATCTTCTTCTGCGGGATGTTCATCACGGTGGATGGATTCAACAAGACTGGCATTCCAAACACTCTCTGGGAGCTCGTCGAGCCGTATGCGAGAATCGATAGCCCGAAAGGCGTCGTTCTTCTCGCCATCGTCATCCTTGTTCTGTCAAATGTGGCATCAAATGTTCCAACAGGTAAAAAGAACTTTAATTTGGTACTATAAATGTTCATTTTTAGTTGGTCAATATTCGGAGAAGTAGACACATCATGACACGTGCACACACTGTTCACCTTCAGAAAAAAATCTTGCGTTTTTGACCGTGAAACAGTAGTGAAGTACCATACTTTTGTGGTGGTATATTACCCAGATCACATATGATGCAGAGGAGTTGACAATGTGGAAAAATCGTAATCATAATATTCCTGTCATGTTCCATGTTTGCTTATGGAAAAAAAATGTTGATTTCAGAATCCACTAATGTTGACTAGTTAACTCTGTCGTGGCTGACAACGTACTTAAACTAGATCTTTTAGAGATGTCCGTACATTCAGTAGGCCACAGAATCACCACTGTAACCTTCTAAGTTGAAAATTGCAGCAAATTTAAGAAATCAGTCCACAAATCTACTATCTACTACTACTTTTTACAACCCTGAAAAATAGTATTTTACTACTTGTCAAAGCAGGGAGATGATTCTTTTCTCCCCAAAAACTCATGATTCTTCAGGTTTGATACTATCTTTTTTTTTTTTTGAGAATTACACAGTACACTACTTGTCACATACCTATTGGGTACATACATAGATTCAGAGTTCTCTGAAATTGCTTACATTATGTCTGAACTCACATTGCAATTTCAGTTCTACTGCTGGGCACAAGAGTGGCAGCATCAGCCGCAGCGATCTCCCCTGCATCGGAGAAGAAAGCCTGGCTGATCCTGGCCTGGGTGAGCACGGTGGCCGGCAACCTGACCCTCCTCGGCTCAGCCGCGAACCTGATCGTCTGCGAGCAAGCGAGGCGCGCGCAGTTCTTCGGGTACAACCTCACCTTCTGGAGCCACCTCCGCTTCGGCGTGCCGTCGACGATCATCGTCACCGCCATCGGCCTTCTCATCGTCATGAGCTACTGATGAACAAGCCTCAAATGGAGGAGAAGAAAGTAAGTAGCAGCAATCAGCAAGTAATCACGTAGCAGCAGTACAAGATTGAAGGTTTTACTACTACTACTACTACTACTACTACTACTACTACTATTTCAGCTGGTTTCTTCCACAAAGGTAAAGAAGAATGGAAGGAAGCAGCTGTGGATATGATGGATGCAGATGGGGACTGAACTGAAATACTAGGTTCAGCTGAGAAAAACAATGTGTTTTTTGTTGTTGTAGCTTGGTTTTGTGTTCTGTACTTGTAATCTTTTAATCCATGCATGCATGCGCGAAGCAAAATTAAGCGCGAGGTTGTGTCGCTAATTAATCTGCTGAAAAGCAAAAAATAAGTGGGGGCAGATTATTGTTTGTAGATGATGATAATTAATGACCCAGTCGATGGAACTTGGAATTAGTCGGCGTACTTGTACCCTGTTGTAAGGTGAAGCAGGGCCTTTGATAGGAATGAATATATGGTGATGTTATTTTGCTTCTGGTGTTGCCTTTCGTGGTTTTGTTCAGTTGTGTTTTTGGAAAATGCCTCGGATCGGTCGCTCGGGGGAGGGAGAAATATCGGGCGCTCCCTCCCCCACGACGCGTGCTGTCTGCCCCCCGGGCTCCACCACGTCTCTGCCCTTACATGCCACTTATCTTCACCATATATTCCATTGTAACAAATTACCTACATATTTTGGAAACCCTATATTAAAGGAATTTGTTTTTTTTACTAAAAATATTTCATCTAGTGCACTTACAATTTGTTTTTCTTTTATCGAAATATAATCATGCGATATCTTGTTGTAAAGAGTTAATTACAACTTATACAACGGTGTGGTCGGATCATAGATTGAATAAGTAATTTAAAAGAAAAATTATTTTGATGCTTGCTAAAATACATGCATGTATGCATACATGAGGTGGAGAGAGTACTAGCAGGTAGTTTCAGGAATTTTGTGAAACACACCGAAGACACGTATTGAAACATATCACTATCACGTATGAAACATTTTATTTTAACGGTTTGAAACACATGTTTTTCTTTTAACATAATATAATCATATGATATCTTATTGTAAAGATTTAATTGCAACGAATACAACGTTGTGATCGGATCGTAGATCGTATAAGTAATTTAGGAAAAAAATATTTAAAGAGAGGAGGAAAGAATGAAAAGAAACAGCTAGGCACGTACGTTACAGTGACAAGGTTCGTTTTCACATGCGCTCATTGCCTGGCTGGACGTCCGATTTTTGGTGAGATGCCGGATGTCCGAGCCGTAGCGCTCTCGCATAGAGCATCAACCGAGGATTATCATGTAATAGACAAGAGATGCACGAGATTCACCAAAAATCACCATGATCAATACATTACGGCTGATCTAATCCACTAAAACAGGAGTAGCTAGGTATTAGCTTAATTATCGAGAGGATCTGAACCTATTTAAACCCTTCCTTCTTTGCATCCATTCACCTTTAGGTTTTAAGTGCTACTTTTTTATTATAAGATAATTGCTTATTTGACCCTATTTCAAAGCCTAACTACCAATCTGATCTTACCTTTTTAAATTTGCTTATCGACCCTGCTTTTAAAAGACGAACACCCCGTCTGACCTTGTTTCTACATCACCATTAAGATTTCATTTAAAAAAGAAATAAAATTCGAAACTTCTAAAGGGCCTAGCGATCGGGTAGCGATCAGGATTCGTCCCCCCCCCCTCCCTCCCTCTACCTGGTTTCCTTTTTTGGCACCACGTTACTTCCTATTTTAGTAAATTTATGCACCTAAAGTTTATACTCCTCAAGTTTACACATCTGAAGTTTACAGACCAAAAGTTTATAAGTCAAAAGTTTACATATCCGATTTAAATTTGAATTTGAATTCAAATATTTTTTTATATATAGTATTTCTATACATCTAAAGTTTATACACCTAAAGTTTATAGACCCAAAGTTTATAAGTCAAAAGTTTATATACCCGTTTCAAATTTGAATTTGAATTATATCCAATTCAAATTTGAATTTGAATTCAAATATTTTCTATATATAGTATTTTTATACATCTAAAGTTTATACACCTAAAGTTTATAGATCCAAAGTTTATAAGTCAAAAGTTTACATACCCGATTTAAATTTGAATTTGAATTCAAATTTTTTATATATAGTATTTCTATACATAAATTTTTCTAACTTTTGTTTTAAAAAAATTTGTGGTGTACTGTAGTAGGAAGAGAAGAAGGGGAGGAGGAAGGGGGAGAGGAGGGAGGAGCATATCTGCGTATAGGGGAGGGACGGACGGGTGATTGCTCCGCCCATTAGCCTTACCCAATAAAATTATTCTTCATAATGATCAAAATACCCTTGAATCTTATCCACATCTAACCATATGCACATCTCTAACCCTATTTGTATCCCGTCTCTCCCTCACTCTCTTCACGGTGACTGGCAGCAACTGGTCGCAGAGGGAGGGGATCCGCGCTGGTGCCAGCTCGCGGAGTGAGGGTGGCGGCGCCGGTCGCGGGTGGAGGTAGCGGTGGCACTGCGGTACCGACGCATGGAGGTGGCTGCGGTGGCGCCAGCTCACAGGTGGAGGTAGCGGCGGTGCTGGCTCGTGGAGGGAGAAAGCGTTGTCAGCGGTGCCACTGCCGGTGTGCGCATGGAGCAGCTTCTTTTTGCAATCAGGGGCAGCGGTGGGAGGGTCACGGTGGTGCCGATGCATGGAGGAGCTGCTGCGGCGGCGCACGAACAGATGTAGCAGTGGCGCGCCTTGTCGACCGCCTTTGTTGAGGTAGACGTGGTGGCCGGCCTGGTGGCAGTGCGCGGCCTTCGGCGATCCTGGCGGCATGGCCCCTCAATGTTCCGGCCGGTGACGACCCGAGGAGCTACGGAGGCTCGCGGTCCTTGGCTACCCCAACGTCACGCGGACCCACGCAGAGGAAGGGAGCATGTCCCACCGTCGCGCCTGTTGGGATACGCGTAAGCTACGATAGCATAAATCAAAATTTTCTATCACGTAAACCAGGAACCATGCAAGTATTAGATCATAGATCGTTACCACTCGATGCGCTGCGCAGCGGAAGAAGGCGCTAAGAAGGCGAAGGAACCCTCGCGATGTAGCGCGCGTCGATGTAGAGGAAGTAGTCGATCGCACCGGCTCGACCTTCCCCTCCTCGTGCGTTCTCCTTGCCGTACTCCCACGCCGATCAGCACCGCAAAGCAGAGGCGCCTCTACTGGTATCCACACGTACAGGGACGGAACGCCACGCGCAGATGTGCTAGCACCCACGTGTGGCTAGGGTTTTGCGTGGGAAGGGAGTGACGGCTAGGGTTTCTCACGTGATGCAATGTCTCCGCCGGTCACACCCTTCATGAATATATAGGATCCGTGTCTCGGGCCTCCAAGGCCTGTAGCACTCCTATTCGGATCCCTATCCGAATTAAGCTCCTATTGGATCTCCATCCAATCCCCTTATTCCGGCCCATTAAGCGTGCGACCCTGTAGATTCATGTACACTCGGCTGTAACTCGAAAACTCCTTTCCGGTCCACGTGTCAACAGCGGCCCCTAGCAAAACGTATTGACCCACCGAGCATACATAAAAATCATATCGGCTGAACCTCTTGTGTATACTTGTATGAACCCCTTTGCCTCACGATATCGATTAAGTTCAAGGCTAGATATGTGCCATCCTCTATTAGCTCAATCATTCACTCGAACATGTGATAGATTATATAACTTGTGATTGACTCCTCAATCTCCTTTGGCATGGCCATGCACTTCCATAATCTATAACATCGAGGGGCCTAGAGATATCTCTCCATAGGAGGGGCAAATCCCATCTTGATTATTCATATCCCACTACATCTTTCATAGCATACCTGAAAACTACTTTTATAACTACCCAATTACGGAGTAGCGTTTAGCAGTCCTTAAGTAAGCTACTACATATGTTGGGAACCATGATAATCTCAGCTCTAAGAATTCAACACCAACACTATATGAGGTCACTGATGACACAACACATATGACTCTTGCAGTGTCTCATATTGGGTCTATCCAACAACATGTTCCCCAACATGTGTCCACATTATTAATTTGGTATATCTATACCATGATCCATGAGACATGATCATCAATTAATACACGTGCTTATCATTAAACATATTTATTCCATATATGATATTTGATCAGGGATTCTTTAGAAATAATAACATACAACATAAAGAGTCTCATGAAAGAATCACATATTCATTAACCAATAATGAGTTATCTATTTCAAGGAACAATATCGAATAAATATGTAAACATAGTATGTAATACAATCATCTCTATGGTTGCCTCTAGGGCATATCACTAACAGTGCCCACCCACTATCGTTGAATCCATCACCAATTCACCGCCACGCCATATCCCAGCTTCGCATAAAGATGCCGCCATGGCTGCCAACATTTTTCCCATTGATTGTAAGTCCTTTGCATGTGGTTGGGAGAAATAATGGTTGATGGAAGGAAGTGCTTGTTGGATGGTAGAGGGGAAGAGGAATACTGCCAATATTGGACACGTTGTATTGAGCCTCGGGGGCCAATATATATAGGAGTACATGGATTGGATCTTAAGTAAACTCATAGAGATAGAGATGGAAACTAATCCTTTCCAACCATAACAAACCGGATACAATACGATTTTATCCATATACTCTAACATCCCCCCGCAGTCCAAGTGTGAGCAATGCGGATACTTGGACCAGAGAAGAAACCAGCAAGAATGCTCAATACAGATGATAGCCCTTTGTGTCGTAGTCGATGTAGCCAAAGCGAAGGACCCGAGAAACCCGTGGTCGATAAAGATGAGCGTAGAGTAGCCGTGGTTGATGTAGCCGGAGTGGGGAAACCGATGTCAAGATAGCCGAGCCACAGGGTGCGCATGGGGCGCCTTAGAGTAAGGTGCGCGAGGACGCCCTGAAGACGAACACGGTGACACGATCGCGGTAGTCATTGGGGAAGATGAGGCCAAAGAGCGGATGTAGTCGAACCGTGAAGGACGAGACATCACACCGGGTTTGCCAGACCAGGGGACAACTCGGGACGAATGCACGCAACTGTGTTACCAATACCGCGTGGACGAGGTTGGGAGACCACCATGAATCTTCACCAATGTCAGAGGACACTAGCAGAGAAGACCTCCGAGATGGTCGCGGCATGAGAATGGCGTAGAGGGAGAATTGCCGGAGCAGCATGCGGTTGTCGGAGAAGAGCAAAGTGTAGTCAAGAAAGATACGACGACGATGGCAATGAATCTTGCTAGACGAAGTATAAGGCGATGTAGTGGGACCAACAGCCTAGATGGCGACGTTGATAGCCATGTAGAGGTTGCTGGACCACCGGCCTAGAGCGGCGACAGTGGCAACTTGGAGATACGGCGGCGATGCTCGAAGTAGACGTAGAAGACCCAAGTGGCTGACGATGACCAGTGCGGATGACGAGGGTGTCGAAGCGCGAACGATGATGAATACGATGATAGGGGCGACACTGTGACCCAAAGAGGCGACATAGGTGGAGCACGATGTCGATGCAGTGGCGAGAACTCGACCGACACTGAGGCCATGCTGAGAAGGGCGCCTCTCAGCCTTGCAACAACCAGTGGAGGTGGACCACAAGCCAGCGGCACTGCAGTCTGAGAGGACGACGTAGCGGCAGTCCGAAACTTGGCATAGTACACTTGCTCAATGATGATCGGTTGTAGGGTGTTGTCGTAGCCGAGCGGTTGAATGGGTGATCAAGTCGGTGATGCGCGGGGCAGGACAATGAAGAGGAAGTTGGAGTCGAGGCCGATGTTGGAGACGCGCAGATATCGACGAGGTGGTGGGCGATGCAAACCTGCTCTTTAAACGGGAAAAAAAGATACAAGCAGCATGCAATGAGCAGCACAGTAGGCCCAATCACCAACGGTCCACCAATGGATAACCTCACAGCCCAGCTTGTTTCTCAACTCCAAACGAAGAGAGAGAAACAAAGCAGAGGTAGAGCCGTGCCTCCCGAGCGCAGGTTGACGAGTGGAGGGTGCCCAAGCCGGCACCTCGGTGGACGGCAGGAGCCGAGGCTCTATTGGCCACGCCGGCGGCACGCCGTGGCGGAGCGGGGAGGACGAGGCCACGACCGAGTGGATCTGGAGGCGGAGGAGGCGGTCGTCAGGGGCGCCGGTGGAGACGACAATAGGGGGCGTGGGCGGCCGGTGGGGAGAATCAGGCCGGTGCGTAGAGGAAGCAGGGCAGAGGTGGCTCCCCCCGGCGCTGGTGGTGGAGACGACCAACGGAGGCGGGTCGGCGCCGACGGGGATGAGGCCGCCAGGTGACGGGGAAGGGGCGCTCTGTAACATCCCAAAAATTAGCCATTTGCTAATTTTCTTCTAAACCTATGAAAATATAATTAGAGGGACATTTTAGAACTAACTTGCATAAAATCCCTCTATGGTATTTAACTTTTGTTGTGTTTTTCATTTAAAAATATATTTGGTTAAATTGAGGTATTTCTTGATTTGGTTTTAATTTAAAAACCTTCTTTCGACTAAAATTCTTTTATTCAAATTTTGTTTGAAAACCCTTTCTATTTTTATGAATTATGGTCCAAGAAAATCCTCCAATATTGCCTTTGAACCTAAACCAAAGCAATTCCAATTTTATTGGAATTAATTGTCGATCCATCCTTTGATTCCAAACCTATTCTTATTTATCGCCAATTATCCAAAATCCTTCCTTTTAATCTAGCCACCAATTTAATTTCCGTGGCCTAATTTCTCTTCTTGGCACAAGAATAATATTTTTAGAATAATTGCTCTTGTGCTAAGAAATTAGATCTTATCCTCTTTATTAAAATTCAAATCCTCTCTAAATACAAATATCATTCAAAACTCCCCACACAAATTCGGAGGCCTTCCTATTCATTTTGGGCCGAAATCTCTTTCTTTCCTCCCTCTCGGCCCATCTCCCCAGCCCTCAGCCCAAACCAGCCCAGCCGAGCAGAGCCAGCCGCTCCTCTTCTCTGTCCCGTGGGCGCCGCCGCCGTGCTCTCCAGGCGCGCGCACGCGCAGCCGCCCACAGCCAGCGCTGCTGTCGCCCACAGCCGACGCCGCCCGCCGTAGTTCCACCGCCGCCGCCGCCATATTGCCTTCGACGCCACGGATCCACTGCCCAACATCAGCCGCACATCATCCCGCCAACGTCATCCTTTGTGCCGAACCGACACCATCGCCCAATGGGAAGCAAAAGCCGGCGTCGTCGCCGTCCTCTTTCCCACGCCGCCGCCACCATGGCCAAGTTCCCCTTCTCCTCTCCAAACCGACCTCCGCGACCTATAAATTAACGACGAGGTCGCCCCTCTCCCTCTGTATAACCGAGTTCCCTCACTTTCCCTCTCTCCTCTCATGCCCGGCTGCCGCCACCGTCGGCCGATCTCCTTCACCGTAGCTCCACAACCCAAACCCTCGCGCCATCGGCTTTGCCTCGGAGAGGTGAATCCGTTTTTCCCCTTTCCCCTCTCCATTAGCCACCGCCACAACCCATCACCGCCACCCTCCATGCCACCCGTGGCTGAGCTTCTGCCGTCGCCGTTCCGGCCTCCTCCCTCTCCCTCTCTGCCAGCCACCGCCCTCCCCGGGTGCGAGGTGCTCGGGAACACCACCCGCCGCCTCCCGGCAGCCGGAAAGCCGTCGCCCCCCCCCCCCCCCCCCCCCCCCCCTCTCTTTCTCTGTGTTGACACGGGAAGAAGAAACAGAAGAAGAGAAGGAAGAAGGACAGAGAGAGAGAAAGATTCCTGACAGGTGGGCCCAAGCACAGTAACTTTTTACAATTTCTCCATTTAATACAAATCATATTCTTTAGAAGCTCATATCTCCTAAACCGTAGATCTCATTCCAGTGAAACTTGGACCTAAATTCAAACTCTACAATTTGATACCAAATTTGCTATTTTAAGATTTTATTTGAATTTCCTTAATTTATTCAAATACCATTTGAATAAATATTTGATTTAATCTTATATTTAAATTTTCAATTTAAACTTATATTTGCTTTTCAAATCTTTACTTTTATTCCAACACATCCTTTAGCCACTAAAAAGTTGCCGATTGGAACTTTACGCCTTCAATGGAGACGTTCGTGGTCTATTGGCCCCGACATCGAACCGTTGGATGTAAAGCCCAGCAAAACCAAACCTATGGTCGAAGTGCTGCTCCTGGCACCCCACACCTTGATGCGTATAGTGGTTGGAGCTTCACTATTTCTTCGACCTTTACAGCACACCACACAGTTAGCTCTTGAGCTTTGTGTGATCCTAGTCACTCCACCATCACTCACGGTTGACGGAGTAACACTTCCGCCCCACTAAACCTATACAAACCTCCAATCCCTCTAGCCGATATGCTGTCTGTCGACACCGGTTAGAGAAAATACCAAACCTAGTCGTTATGCTCTAGCATCGACTAGCACACAATCAAACCCTAGCTGACACCTTGCTTGTTAAAACCCAACCGTCATCCAAATCCCACACCTATGAATATCGCCTATCCACTATACTCAGCCATCTACTCTCCTAGAACCTATACATAAAACATAGAACCTAGCCGATATGCTGCCCTACTATATAGTCAGCTAAATATAACCAAACTCTAGGTATTATACTACCCAAATCTACCACCAACCAATACTAGCCACATACTCACTTAACCAGTTATATCCCTTATTCTCCAAGCAACCAAGGCCCACAAATGAAATATAAGCGACATTAGTTGCTTGATCCCCTCTCCACCTTAGCTTCCATCCCTTTAGAACCCATACATAAAATATTAGCCAATAATCCCTATACCCTATAAAGGAGATATTTATACCCTAAACCTAGCCCTTCTCGCCATTTTATCGGTTTTCTTGTTATTCTATGACTTTTATTAAATTTGGTTCTTCCTCTTCTTTAGTAGAGTCTATTGTCTTTTGGATGGCAACATATGGTATTTCGAGGACCGAATAATCAGGTTGCCTATCTTGGATTTATTTGTGTCGGAGCAAGGCAAGTTATTATTCCTCCCCTTTGAGCATAATTACCCTATATTCTATATCTCTATTCTATGCATTAGCCATGCATGATTTCGAATGCATAATCTGAACATAGCAAACCAGATATATACTAGCTTTTGCTTAGCCCCGCCTAGTTAAACTATGCATAAAATTTAATGAACTTAGATTGGGATAGTACACTAGAAATGGTTGATTTCCGGGTGGCTAGTATTGTTCCAACCGACATAACTGCTGTGCCAAGTACATGTGAAGAATGAATGAGTACGACCGCAAATTCTAGAATAGGGACAGACCTAGCAAAGTAAGTTCAAAGGTGGTACCGCTGTGTAGTGGTTCTATTTTTAAGTCCTCGCGCAGGAGGCAAACTTACGCCGAGCAGGGCGATTGTAATATTTACCAAGGCGCAGATAAATATTTGTTTAAGATAAATGTCATATGACTTGTTTGTGAACCCTGATTGCGATGACATGTTGTCATACAATCAATACTCTCTAAAGACCCCGGGAACGCCAGAACACCTCTCGCTGCTGATAACGTTACGTTCAGAGCGCGTGGGGATTATAGTTCATGGAACATGTGCCACTGATGCTAGTAACCGAAAAGCTGGGCCATGACTAAGCTAATGAATATTGGCAAGTTAAGGATTGCGGGCAAAGCGTACATCTACTGCAGTATGAATATCCTTAAAACTATTCGAATAGCCGTGTTCGCGGTTATCGGGCATCGGGACTCACAATGGCATCTTGGTTAGAAATATAATTCCAGATTTTATTAAATATTGTTGCATCTAAAACATTATAGGCTTTCTCCCTCTTTATTCTCAGCTTTCTACAAGTAAACCTAGCTCTATTCAGATATTACCAATTCATGCATTCATTATTGAATATAATAGCTTGCTGAGTACGTTGTACTCACCCTTGCTTCAACCCCTCCTTTTTAGAGTCTATTTGGAGTTTTTGCCGAAGCTGAGAGTTCAATCATATAAGTTAGTCTCATTTCAACCTAGTTTTTCAAGTCTAGATTAGTTAGATGGTTTAAGTCTACAGTAAAACATTAGCATTGAGTCTTTCTATAGCTTCCATTGGATTAGTTAGCCACAAGCTTGTAAATTCCTTATTATTTTATTTAATAACATCTTCTTTGGAGCCTTAACCAAATATATGCAATGAAGATCCAGATTGTTGAACCTGTATCAATCTACCGATCGAGGGCTTGATACAGTTAAACATGTCGGTTTCCGAATCATTAGTTTTGGAACCCGACACGCTCATCCCCCTAGTCTCCGACGAGAGGGCGAGAGGCCCATCCCCCCGGCGGCGGCAGAGGTGAAGAAGTCCGGCACCCTGCGCCAAGGCAAGCAGACGGCGTGCGGCGGAGGCTGCCTAAGGTGACGGTGCGGCAGGTGGAGGTGGACAACGGGTTGGCGGAGACCTAGGCGGCGCGGATGGAGCCGGCGACGACGCACTCCTCCACCAGATCGAGCGGCGGGATTGACTATCGGCGAGTAGACGACAGATCCGTCCACGACGACGTGGAGTCCGAATTTGGGGTGCAACGTCCGGGAGCTGGCTATCTTGGACCGGCAGCGACCCGGAGGCAGCTGGGCTCCAGGGACAGGTCCCGCCAAAGTGGCGCTGACGACCTCGATCCAGTGAGTATGGCGGGGCCGGAGCAGATGTCGGGGACGCCAGCGATGAGGAGCTCACTACCGGGACCGGGGACGCAGCCTCATGGCGAGGAAGATGGGCCCAAGACTAGCGGCTGCTATGCTGCTTGACGATGATGGTGACGAACGGCCTGGCCGAGGAGACCAAGATTGATGTAGCACGATGACGACAGAGAAAAACTAAAACTTGTGGTCGCCCCTGGGAGATCGAAACCCTCCTGGGGGCGACGAGTGGAAGCGTGAGCGGTCGCGCCTCTAGGTCGCCTGCTCTAATACCATGTTGGATGGTAGAGGGGAAGAGGAATACTGCGAATATTGGACATATTGTATTGAGCCTCGGGGGTCGATATATATAGGAGTATATGGATTGGATCTTAAGTAAACTCCGAGAGATAGAGATGAAAACTAATCCTATCCTACTGTAACAAACCGGATACAATACGATTTTATCCATATACTCTAACAGTGTTGTACATGCATGGCAAGGAGAAATCATCAAATGTTAGTTTGGGCATGCTTGGATTTGGGGATATCTTTGCTACAGTTCTTTTTTCCTTTTTTCCCCTCTTTTAGTTTGTATATAGAAAGCCGGAAGATGGATTTTTGTGGCTTGCTAAGATTTGTATCTCCAATTAACATATAGCACTAATCATTTCAACTTCTTATGCACAACCGTATTAGCTTAACCATTAAAACTTGTTAGCAATAGTAATCGGAAGCCCAACAACCAGCACCCTTTCCTCTCAGCCAGAATTGGCAAACAAAATAGGCAAAGCTCTACTCCCTCCGTTTTTTTTTTTAAAAAAAAACTTCTGGAGTTTAAATTTTGTCTCACAAAAACCAATTTCTACCATCAGGAATGCTCTTTTTTGGGACGGAGAGAGTAGGTGTCACGGTCAGGAAAACATCAAATTGAAGACAATTATGTCAATTTGCAGTCAAATTTGATAAAATGAAGTTAAATCTATCAAATTTGTCAAAACTATGTCAAATTCATTATAAACATGTCAAAAGGTTCCGAATAGACAAAAAGCTTTTATATGACAGGGTCAAATTAGCAAGAGCAAAAAGGATAATTTGCCCTCTAGTTAACACCATTATCTAGTCTTCACGGAATAGGGTCAGTATTGATCTTCAATTCTAAAAAGTGGGGTCAAATAAATAAACCTGAAAAAGTAAGGTAATATTGGTAGTTAAGCTTCAGAATAGGATTAAATGAGCAATTGCCCATTTTATTATTACCGATACAAAACATCGAGAACAGTTCTTACATTACAAGACAAACGAAAGTGAAGTAAAGTTAAAGAAAAAGCTACTTATCACCACCGAGCTAGACGCTGTCTGCGACAACCCTACCGGCCTTTTTGCAGCGGAATAGCAGCTCATCCTGGGCCTCGTCGGTCTCCGCCCCAATGCCATTGGTAACTGCTGCGTGGATGTCGAGTGTTGGCACATGGGCAAGGCAACAGGCCAAGGCTCGAGTTGCGCCTTTAATGGTGGCTTCCGTGACCTCTCTCTCTGACTTCCTTCTCATGTCCGCCAGGAGGTATTCCAGTTTTCTCACCAGGTCCTCGAACGAGGACACCACGGTGAGGAGATTGATGGAGCGAGGCGCGGGGATGTCCTCATTCATTAGCTTCATAATGTTATTCAACTTATCGAATGAATCCCCAACCCTAATCTGGATTTCTTTCTCCCGCTGATCAACAGCTTCTTGGGTCTTGGCCTTCAGCTTTTCATTGAGCCTTCGGTTCTCTATTTCCAGCGTTAGGATACCAACCACGGTATCCATCGTTCCCGGGGAGACCTTGGTCCAGTCAAGGTTGGCGACACACGCAGGAGGGGAAACGACCTGATCTGTCGTCTGGGATGGTAGTGGGAAGGCCGACTGGGAGACGGCGGGGGGGAGCGCTGGAGAGGAACAAAAAAATAAGTTATTAATTCGAAGGAGCCCTTGAAACAAAGGACGTACTTCCTCTCTTCCGAAATAAGTTTAACCCTGAAGATAAATGAAAATATATGTTTGTCTAAATTTATCTTTGGGATAAGATTTATTTTCAGACAGAGCGAGTACATAGCACTACTACAAAATTTATTTTTACATGCAACCAAAAGTGATTTTGCATGCGGGCAGTGCAACCGCATGTACCAAAAGTCTACGGAAATCAGATTTTCGCATGCGGTCATCTATACCGGTCACATGCAAAAATAAATTCGGTGAAAAAAAACCCAATCGTCCAAACCATAGCCCATCGCCGTCATTGGTCGGATCCCCGCTGCCTGAGCCCGCCGTCCTCCGTGCTAAACCTGCCACCTGCCGTCAGATCCACTGCCCTACCGCTTGCAGCCCTCGTCAGCGCTGGATCCGCCGCCCCCACCACCTGTCGTCATTGCCAGCGCCAGATCCACGCGAGGGAGGGCCCCCGGCGCTAGATCCGCGCAGGGACGGCCGCTCCCGACCGCCTCCTCCTCGGCGGCAACGGTGCTGCCCGGCCGCCGCCCGGTCCCGGTTGCCGAGCTGCCCACCGCTGGCTCCCGTTTGGAAGAGAGGAAGAGTGAGGAGAGGAGAGAATGAGAGAGAGGAGAGGAAAATACCAGGAGAGGGAGGGAGAGAGAGAGGAAAGGAGGTGAAAAAAAATATTGGAGCGGTGAGGAGATGAAAAAAGTATGAAGAAGAGGGCGGTATTTTCGCATGTGGCCCCTTAGGAGGAACACATTCAAAAAGGTACTTATTTTTACATGCGACCAGTTAAATGATCCGCATGCGAAATAGATTTTTGCATACGGAGCTCTTAAAGAGCCGTATGCGAAAATTATTGTTGAATTTTGCATAAGCGACCAGTTATGGTCCGCCTGCAATCTACAAGGGTCCTCATACAGAAAAATTGTTTATTAAGTACTTCCTCCGTCCCAGAATATAACTAGTTTTGTGGTCGGCACGGGTATTAAGAAAGTAGATAAAGATGACTAGAAGAGAGTTGTGATTGGTAGAAAAGAGAATGGTTGTGATTGTTTGAGAGCAGAGGATACATGGAGAAATAGCTTCATTTTAAAGCAATTTACTGTGCTAGAAACCTGCGAGGGATCAGAGTGGGATGGAGATTGGGTCTCATCACCAGTCGAGGGATGAGCAGGCTGATACAAGTAAATATAAGTTAGGGAAAACAAAAGACATATAAAAAACAAACCCACAGTAAAAAGCAGAGTACAAAATTACTTACTCCTATATGGAAGGAAGAGGAACGCACCTGCTTATTGGCGGCAGGCAAGAGCGGGTCCTCTGCCGCAGCCACTGTGGATTGGTCAGTGGTCTGAGCCGCCAATTCATCTGGCCCTGCTGCAGTGTGTCCGATCTGATGATAGTCGATCACGTGAAGAGCCCGCAAATCAGCATCGTGTTATATTTTGCCCTTTTTTTTTTCATTCTTATTGCGTAAAAGCAAGAACAAAGGTGTGTTGAACTTACATTGTCTTTGTCCATCAGCTCTAGAGTGTGGTCGGGAAGCAAGGGGTCAGTCCCCTCTGATTGGCCGCCCTCTTCGGTGCACTCCATAGTGGTCGGCGCGCCTGCAAAAGACGAACAAAAAGAGACCGAGGTATAGAAGGGAAACTCTATTCAGAATAGATATTTGATTTTAGAGCTAAATCCATGACCTAAAATTAAATATTGTTGGAGAAATATATAAGGCATATACATCTCGACCACTTAGAGAAACTTCTGCTCGGTTCAGTATATATTTGAGGTTTTCTTCCATGCTATATACGTCATATACCTCTCCACCATTTAGAGAGGTAAAAAAATTAAATAGATTATACTAATTGTAGTAGAGGTATCTACCTCCCGGATAAACTTATATACCTCCTGGATAAACTTAGTATTAATACCTCTGAAAAATTAGAGAAAAGCCCAAGAATATATGTAAAGATGGGAACTATCACGAACGCAAAACTGATATATGCAGCCATTACGAACGCAAAACATATATATATATATATATATATATGTATGTATTTAAACAAACAAATTTATATATATCTATATGTATGTATTTAAACAAATTTATATATGTATGTATTTAAACATACATATATATATATATATATATATATATAGCCCTACAAACAACCTAATATGATATTTGCTGTTATCAATCTAATATTCATTTTTATGAAAATTTGATCTCAGGACCTTAAGGTGCTTATTAGGTCACTACAACCACTAGGCTTTATGCCTTTTTACAGTAACATGTACATAATTAGTGACAGCATAAAAAGTTTTATATGCATACTGTTTTGACTTTTGACATTATGACACAAAGTTGCATTATGTACAATTGCAGTTACTATAGCATTTTTGTACACATGTTCATCATACAGAATGCATTCTACCTAGCCAAAAGTGGTCAAAATCCATTTTCACCCGACCCCATTCTCAAGGCAATCGCAGCAGATTGATGAAACCGGCCGGAGCGGCCAAGCGGCGAGCTGACGGCTTGAGCGACGACGTCTTCAGACCAACAACTGACATCCTCAACGGAGCCCTCCTCGGGACACCTCGGCATGGTGACGAACGCGTCCTCCACCATATGGCAGGTTCAACCGGTGACATCACAGTCATCGTCAGTGGCTCGAACGGCAACCTCGCTTCTTCCATGGTTGCTCAAGCGGAAACCTCGTTTTCCTACGTGGCAGCTCAAGTTAGCAGCGATTTCGCCCTCTTGGGCAGCGGCAGACCCGTGTAGATGTTCTGTTGTAACGCATGGACACCTCTTACTTCTATATAGTATTTTATCTATTTTAAAATATATGACGCCGTTGATTTTTCATATTACATTTGATCATTTGTTTATTCAAAAATTTAATATAAATATAAAAAAGTTTAAGTTAAATGTTGTACTTTGTTTGATGATAAAATAAATCACAATAAAATAAATAATATTTATATAATTATTTTGAATAAAATGAACAGTCAAAAGCTTTACGAAAAGTCAACAGCATTTGATGCAACCACTCCTTTCTATATCTACTACATCTATTATAAATTATAGTAATCTAAGGCTAGAGTGAATAGATGCCACCTCTTTCTAGATTTATAGTGCTGAGATACGTACCGTCTATTTTACCAAACTAGGATGGAAACTATTGTGCTCCACCATATTTACTTTTCCATAAACTTTAATACGTAAATAATTAAATATTTAGTTTTAGGTTATTTAAAAGTTACGATCTATTCAATCAAAAAATTATTTTGGGATTGTTTTGATGAGGATATATACTATATATAATGATTTTGTTGAAAGGACCAAACATAAATTATTAAAACTGTGGAACATTATTTCTGCTGCCTATATCTTGTGGAGTCTTATGGGACGCAAGTCGTGACGTCCTCGCACAGGGCCTCCATCTCGCCACTGCTTTGATCCCCTCACTACTACAAAAACCTCATAGGGACCAGTCTTATAGGTGCCGGTTCATTTATAACCGACACCTATAGGACTTTTCCCACATCCGTATGTCGAAAAATATATAACCGACACCTTAAAGGATTATAGGTGCCGGTTCATTAGAAAAAACCGATACCAATGCTATAGGTACCAGTTTTTAAGATGAATCGACACCTATAATATATTATAGGTACTGATTAATTAAAATACCGGCACCTATAATATATTATAGGTGCCGGTTAATTAAAAAACTGGCACTCATACCAAACCAAGCCGAACCGGGCGAGCCGAGCCGGCCTCCTCCTTATCCACGCGCGCATCTGCTTCCCCTCCTTATCTGCGCGAGTCTCGCTCTCTCTCTCGCGTCCTCCAGTCCGCCGGCCTCCCCTCCTCCGTCCCCTCAAGCTTCGTCTCCTCCTCCTCCGCCGCCCTCCCCTCTCCCTCCAGCCCACGTCTCCTCCTCTGCCGCCCTCCCCTCTCCTTCCAGCCCACGCCTCCTCCTCCGCCGCCCTCCCCTCTCCCTCCCCCTCACCCTCAACACCCGCCACCTCCCCCTCCGCTCCCCTCTCCCAGCCAGCCGGCCCGCCACCTCCCCCTCTTCCTCTCCCTCTCCATCGGCCTCATCGGAGGCAGCCAGATCTGGGGATCTGGGGAGGGGGTGGTCAGGGTGGTGGGTTGGCAGCGGCGACGTGTCGGCGGCGTGCGGCGGCGGCGGTGGCCAAGGGAGGTGGCCGGCGGCCTCCCCGTGGGTGATGGGGCGCAGATCCGGTCTCCCTCTCCGTCGGCGCTCAAATCTGGTCGGGGTGGTGGTTTGCTGGTGACGTGCGGCGATGGTGGGTGGCCAAGGGACCAAGGAAGGACGGTGGAGTGAGTACGTGCATCTTGCTTGTGTTGATCTTTGATTTGTGAAGGATTGGATCATTGTTGACCCAGGACTGTGATTGTTGTTGTTGATCTGTGATGGATTATTGTTGTTGTTGACCTGAGATTATGATGAATTGCATCTGTGATTCTTGTTGTTGACAGGGGAATTATTTTTGTTGATTTATGATTGGATTGCATCTGCATGACGAATGGAGCTGGCTTGGCTTGAGCCAGCTTCTCCATTTTTTTTAATTGGGAAGGGCACCAATAGGTCATTGGTACTGACCAATTGGTGCCGGCTGGGAAACCAACACCTATTGCCGGTTCCCAACCAGCACCTATGAGGGTTTTTTACTAGTGCCTACCTCCTCTCTCATGCCCGCACCGGTGACTATGATGATGGTTTCTTCATCATAAATTTTTTTCAATTAGATCTATTAACAACCCTAGGGTTTAGATTTGTCTTTTGTCTTTTTTTTAAGGGCTGCTACCCCACGGGATTCCGAGGAAATAGTGGAAATAGTGCACTCACGGGATAATTAGAAAAGGAAACGACAACATAAAGGATCACCGCCGCAGAGCAAGTGATTTGTCTCGATACCTAGCCACCGCATGCTCGGTATCGTCGCCGGAGCAGTGGCTACCTTACCTCGCCGGCGTCATCGCCGAAGCCGCAGCTAGCTCACCGCCAAATCCTCCTCGGTATCGCGCATGCTCGGTATCGTCGCCGGAGCAGTGGCTACCTTACCTCGCCGGCGTCATCGCCGAAGCCGCAGCTAGCTCACCGCCAAATCCTCCTCGGTATCGCGCGCTCGCGTGATACCTCGCCGGCATCGTCGCCCTGAGCACCCAAAGTAGTAGCTCCCTCACGCGTGATACCTCACCGGCGTCGCCGCCCCTAAGCACCTAGAGTAGCAACTACCTTACCGCCAAATCCTCCTGGTACCTTGGATAAGGTACCAAGATGGTACCTAATACACTGGTATCAGCTGGTACCATAGTATCGACTGATACCTGGTATCTTGGGTATCAAGCTGATACCTAGATATCAAGCCTTGGTACGTAGGTATCGACTGATACCTGGTACCCTGGGTATCGAGCTCATACCTGGGTATCAGGCCTTGGTATCTACGTATTGACTGATACCTGGTACCCTGGGTATCGAACTGGTACCTAAATATCAGGCCTTGGTACCTGGGTATCAGACCTTGGTACCTGGGTATCAGACCTTGGTACCTGGGTATCAGCGTGATATCCCAAGAGAGAGGAGGAAGAGGAGTCGTGGGTTGGGGAGGTCGAGCAGCGGGGCGGCGGCGGAGGAAGAGGAAGAGGAGGCGATAGATATGGTGCCTACCTTGTGCCATTCCGTCGCTCGTCGTCGTGCCTCGCTCCAAACCGCCGAACCCGTGGCTCCATCGACGCTTCCTAGAGCATCTCCTCGTCGCTCATGTTGTGCCAAGCGCTCGCCCCTGGTGGCCGCGTCCACCGCTCCCCGATCGTAGGAGGCGCCAGCGCCGACGAGGAGGAGGGCGGCAGCGGCGAGGAAGCCAGCGACAAGAACAACGAAGAGGAGCGGCTTGAGGAGCTTGATGGGGAGGCTTCTCGACGGCGGCCGTTGCCCGTGGTGGTCGGGAGCCCCGCCGGCTGTTATCCAGGTCGTCCGTGGGGGCTGGTGGTGACAGCACCCCTGTCGTTGTCGTTGTCGCCGCCACCGTCGCCGTCGTTGCCGCCGCCATCGTCGCCGTCACCGCCTCCGTGTTCATGGGTGGTAGTCACAGAGAGAGATCGAGTGGAGGGGAAGAGACAGAGAGAGAGAGATCGAGTGGAGGGGAAGAGACATAGAGAGAGAGAGCGAGTGGAGGGGAAGAGACACAAAGGGGAAGAGGGGGAGATAAGGCAGCACTACTATTCCGTCTCCACGGGACACCGTTCAATAGTTTTTCTGCTTTTTTTTTGTCGGTGGCTTCTTTCTTTGCGAGGTCCTTTGCAAAGACATAGAGTCTTGTCTGTCGGGTAGTTTTCATATGAACTCGGATTGCAATAAAGTTTATATGAAATTTTAGTTCTTGACGAGATTTATCATTTTGTAGATAACTTTTTCATTTGAATTCTTTTATATATTCAAATCTATGATAAAAATCTCAGTTAGCAAGATTCAAATGGAAAAATTAATATCATTTTAGAACAAAGATTAATATGTAGGTGAATTGGTAAAGATAGTTGTATGTGAGGGAGAGGTAGTCTCAGGTTCGAATCTCTACCATGACAAGAATTATATTCGACTTGAAAAAATAGGTACCAGTGGTTGAAGCTCTGCAGATTCTGCCTAGCTAGGTCACTGATATCATTTTCTGTACTAGTGTTCCGTACATGCAAGATCAGTATTAGCTACGGCATTCCTCAAACCAAACAGTCTCGTCGAGATGGGACGGTTTATTTTCTACTGCTTCTCGAAATAGAGGATGCAATTAATTTATACACACGTTTGGCAATTTCCTTATTTTAAAAGTTATATAAGTAATTATCATTTATTTTGTTGTGACTTAGTTTATTATTAAAAATGCTTAAAGTTTCAGTTATATTTTTACATATTTGAAACAAAATTTAATAGTATGAATGCATAGTTGAAACTATACATCGAAAAGTCAGTATTAAAAACAGAAGGGAGTATAGAATGAGAAAACAACCTGTACATTGTTTTTATCTTCAGAAAGAAAAGGGAAGAGAAAAGTCTTACACAGTTACGGTACATACTATACAAGACAGAAACGCTAATTCCGTAATAATGCAACACATATAATTAAGTAACTGTGGTGAGAACCTCCCACCCTAATGGAAATGTACGTACCAGGGAATTGTGCAGCAAGATCCATGGCGGCACGCTTGAGAACGCCGATGAATTGACCAATGATGAGCCCCGATCGCACGCTTGAGAAAATGTGCATCTATATGCTGCTTATATATCCTTGTTAGGGTTTCCGCTGCTGCCATAGCTAGCTGTACACTCGACTTGTTTTGTTTTTTGTTTTTTTTTTGGCGAGGTCAACTGTGTCTGCTCGAATATAAATTTAAGTTTGGAATGATCTTTCGAGGAAATGGAATTACTTGGGTAGCGAGATCATTTTTTTTATGGAAAGTCTTCTTGATTAATAAATCTATCCTGCAAGTTACCACACGGCCCACCACGCAGAAGTGGGCACGCAAGAAATTAAAATAAATTTCCTGTTCTATCGTTTCCTCAGCTTATCAGCCGTATATTTGTTTTATGAAACTGTAACGGCCCAGATTCCACAACCGCACAACCCAATCCATCCGATGGATGAGCCCACTTATATATGCGATCTCACCTACACTTTCATTATCGCTCATGTAAAAGAATTCATCCGGGACTTATATCGATGGAGGATAATCCTTATAAGTTGGTTCCACAATTGCTAAACTAGCAATGTAGTATCATTGTTGGGGAACTTATCTTTAGTCCCGGTTTGCAAACCCCTTTAGTTCTGGGTTACAAACCGGGACGCCCAATCCCAGACTAAAGATGAGTCTCGGTTGAAATTACCGTGACTAAAGATCCATTTTTAGTCCCGGTTGGTAACTGTTATCATCGAAATTTGGTAAGCCTCGAATACATCATCGGCGTAGAGTTACTATCGGCTTCAAAGTCCTGGAATCGGTCGATGAGAATTATCAAGTCGCTAATAGTCGGATTATTTCTATATTCGGTTAATGAAATATCTATTAAAGGAAGCTTATCCAGAAGTGCCCAAGATCAAGGAAGATGTGGCATGGCAAGTTATCTATAAATTAGGAAGAGTTTGTTAGTTTCTTTTTATATTTAAGAAAATATGTTTAGTGTCCTATAAGGACTTTATGTTTTCTTTTTATCTTTAGGAAAGTTTCTTTCTTGTCCTACAAGGACTAGTATCTACCCATGGGTATAAATATGTACACTCAGGGTCATTGTAATCTATCTCCATGATCAATATAATTCGATGCAACGCCACCTTTTATATTTTCTACTTTTTATTTATCACGGCGGAACTTGGCACCTGACGTGGGGCTGCATCAGTTTTCGATCTCCGATGAAGGAGTAAGTCCAATGTTCCGCCAGCCCAGGTAATTGTATCGTCTATGTTGGCATTGTTCAAGGCTGCATTAATATGTTCGACCTCTTGGATTGCTCTGGTTTGGACGATATATTTGCCTACCTATTTATCATATGTCTCTATTAATCTAGTCTTAGCATCTCGATTTAGCTCTATGGGTTGTTTCTCGCTTTAGGGTTTCTGCTGCTATTGACTAAATCGCCTTACTAGATTAGATTAGCTTAGACATCTACCACTCTAAAAATTAGTCAAGGGCTTGATTGTCTAGATATTGTGTTTCTTTACATACTTAGTGCTGTATCAGTTAAGTTTGATCTACTAAGTCGTGCTTAGAACCATAATCTCTAGCTTGCTTCTTGATTGCCAATAAGGGTTTTATCGGGGTTTCAGCCGATGAGTTATCTGGATGTTACATTGGATTATAAGAATTGCATATAAGTTGGATTTAGCCGGTGACAACAAATGTTTCATTGATTAATCTAATCTTGTGTATTTTATGACATCGGACCTCTTGCCAATGTATTCTTTAATCATTAGCTTAGTGCTTATTCTATCATATTATTATTAGCCGATTGGTTTCTACTGGATTATATTGTTATTTCATTATATTATCATCAGCCGATTACCTTTTTTTACATCAAGTGTCAGATTCTACATCAACTATATAGCCGATAGCTCAGAACCTTATCGCTGTCGGCTGGTATCGATATCGGCTGGAATTTACTCTATCGGCCTATCAGTCGATCGGTTTATTGATCTGCTATTTGTATATCATGTCAGTTGCAGGGACAAACTGCCTGTAATGCCCGTATCTCATCAACCTTTGGTCCTACACTGGAGCTAAGCAGATCTCCCAGGCCGTTGCTGTTGTCGACCCAGTCCGCGCCAATACAATCTCGACACCTTTGGCTGAGCGCGGATTTCTCATCAATAGTAACACAAACTGGGCTAAAGATGGTAGCGCCATGTGGCTGGATGTGCCACGCGGTTTGAAGGGCCATTAAACCGGAACATTTAAAGGCTGCTATCACACATATGTGCTACTTTTTTAATGCAGTGTCACAGAAAGTCATTAATCCTGAAGAGTTAGCACTGAGGACAACGACAGAGATTTTGAGAAGTTTAGTAAGTTGGTGGAAGATTGTTAGATTCCCTTGTATGATGGATGCAAGTCGAAGCACAACAAGTTGTCATGCGTGTTGGAACTCATGAAGCTTAAGGCTAGTAATGGCTGGTCCGACAAGAGTTTTACACAACTTCTTGAGCTGTTAAAGGACCTGTTGCCAGAGGAGAACAATTTACCGCAGACGACATATGAAGCGAAGCAAGTATTATGTCCGTTGGGCCTGGAGGTCAGAAGAATTCATGCTTGCCCGAATAACTGCATTTTGTATTACAAGGAATACACTGACTTGGATGTCTGCCCTGTCTGTGGGGCATCTAGATACAAACGAGCAAAGAGTGAGGGAGAAGGAAGTAAGTCAAAGAGGGGAGGCCCCGCAAAGGTGGTGTGGTATCTTCCAATTGCGGAGCGCATGAAGAAAATGTTTGCGAATAAGGAACAAGCTAAGCTAGTGCGCTGGCATGCCGAAGAACGGAAAGTCGATAGTATGTTGAGGCACCCAGCAGATTCAGTACAGTGGAGAACAATCAATAGGATTTACCAGGAATTCTCAAAGGACCGAAGAAACATGCATTTCGCCATGTGTACGGACGTCATTAATCCATTTGGTGATTTGAGCAGTCGTCACAGTACATGGCCAATTCTGCTCGTTAAGTATAACCTTCCTCCCTGGTTGTGCTTCAAAATAAAGTATATTATGCTTGCCATGCTCATTCAAGGACCGAGACAACCTGGCAACGATATCGATGTGTTCCTTGAACCGATAATCGATGACTTCGAAAGGCTACGGAATGAGGGCACACGAACATGGGACGCATATGCACAAGAGTACTTCAACCTCCATGCGATGCTGTTTTGTACCATCAACGATTATCCGGCCCTTAGCAACCTTTCTGGCCAAACTGTGAAAGGGAAATGGGCATGTTCGGAGTGTATGGAGGAAATAAGAAGCAAATGGTTGAAGCATTCACGCAAGACAGTCTACATGGGTCACAGGAGATTTCTCACAAGGTATCACCTGTATAGGAATATGAGAAAGAATTTCAATGGACACATAGATACAGCTGGACCCCCGGCAGAGGTAACAGGAACAAAGGTGCACAACTTAGTGATGGGAATAACCAAAGAGTTTGGAAAAAAGAGGAATGTTGGAAAGACAAAAGAGAAGAGCATGTCAAAGGACAAAAGAGAAGAGCATGTGGAAAAACAAAAGACAAAAGAGAAGAGCATGTGGAAAAAGAAGTCAATATTTTGGAGACTACAATACTGGAAGGATCTTGAAGTTCGTCACTGCATAGATTTGATGCATGTCGAGAAGAATGTATGCAAGAGTTTAATGGGATTACTGCTTAACCCAGGTACTACAAAGGATGGTCTCAATGCCCGACGAGATCTGGAAAACATGGGTGTTCGCTCGGAACTACATCTCATAACCACGGAATCCGGTAGGGTGTACCTTCCTCCAGCCTGCTACACTCTCTTGAAAGAAGAGAAGATTGATTTGTTAACATGTTTGAGTGGTATAAAGGTTCCATCTGGTTACTCATCAAGAATTAGTAGGTTCGTTTCACTACAAGACCTTAAATTGGTAGGAATGAAGTCGCATGATTGCCACATTCTTATCACATAGCTGTTGCCCGTTGCAATAAGGAATATTTTGCCTCCTAATGTGCGACGCATGATCCAGTGGTTGTGCTCCTTCTTCCATGCAATCGGCCAAAAGATCATTGTTCCCGAGGGACTAGATGAACTACAGGCAGAAATTGTGAGTACCCTATGTCATCTTGAGATGTACTTTCCTCCAACTTTCTTTGACATAATGGAACATCTTCCCGTGCACCTTGTGAGGCAAACAAAGTGCTGTGGTCCAGCTTTCGTGACGCAGATGTATCCTTGCAAAAGGTATCTGGGGATCCTTAAGGGTTATGTATGGAACTGTTCACACCCCGAAGGGAGTATCATCGAGAGTTACACCACCGAAGAGGTCATCGATTTTTGTGTGGACTACATGTCAAAAACATCTTCAATTGGATTACCACGATCTTAGCACGAAGGGAGGCTTGATGGTGTTGGTACTGTTGGAAGGAAGATTGTTAGGTTGGATCGGAAAGTGTATGATAAAGCTCATTTCACGGTACTGCAGCAAATGACTGTGGTGGTGCCGTACGTTGACGAACACCTTGCAGTTCGCTGACAGGAGAACCCAGGCCGATCAGAGAGTTGAGTCAGAAACAAGCACATGTCTTCTTTGAACGGCTGAAGAACCGAATTGCCAGGTTGTAGAACTTGTCTAGTGAAACACTTCAGTGGTTGTCGCAGGGTCCTGAATGGAGTGCCACCACCTGGTAAGGATATGACATAAATGGATACACCTTTCACACGGTAAAGCAAGATAGCAAATGCACAGTGCAGAACAAAGTGCCACCACCTGCCCCGTTTTCGGACATCCCTGAACAAAGATCTCGCAACTGGGTACGGGCAAGGGGTAAGGTTAACCCGGACGGCCCTGTCACATTTGAGAACAAAAGTGATGCCGTCATCTATCAGGAACTGGTGAGTTCACTACTTAACCTAACTAATTACCGTTCGCATGAAGTAGAAGTTTGTATAGACGACTCTTGTTTTTTATAGTTGGGGTTGGTTGCTGAACAAGCTTCACAAAGTGAGGTTTAGTCCACGCCGAAGAGGCGCGAAGATGACATCCTCACAAAGGCGCAAAGATGACATCCTCACAATGGCGCCCGGAACCAAAGAACATCCTGGCCGGACTCGGGGAATTGACAGCGATGTGCCCTGGAAGCATGGACTGCCGCAGTACAGCTCCCAATACAGGAAACAGAAAGTCTCCAAGGAAGAGAGGGACGCTCGTTTGAAAGCCGAGCTTAAGGTGGAGGTCATTCAAGAACTAGAAGCAAGCATGGACGCTAGGGTGGAAGAAAGGTTTAACAAGGTCCTCGCCGACATGAATATACCTGGAGGCACAACACATGCCGTGCATCCAACTCCTCGTGCACAACACAACGTGAATCCGTCACAGCGTAGGAGTAGTTGTGCATCCACAGATGTGCCGACCCCTGGTCTCCCGGTCGCACCACTAGCTGCAGTGGACCACATAGAGGTAATTGATGTTATCCGATCCATATCTAATCAAAAACCTTTACATGTTTCAATATTAAATTCAAACTTTACATGTGCAGGGCGTAGCACAGTGTATCCTACAGGCTAGGGTCCATCCAACTTTCGCTCCCGAAGTCGCTGAGGGCATGGCTTTCAAACCCTCGGTTACAGATAAGGTCCACGGTGCAGACCTGCTAGCTGGGTATGCCAAGGTGTCCATCGATACAGTAAAGGACACCTGGTCAGGCTATCCGCTGCCTGTGCCCCCCAATGATGAAATCATGACTTTGGGCGATGCGTGCAAGATGTTCATACAATGGCCCAAAGAAAACATAGTTGTGAAGATGAGTCCTCGTCCAAGACGACCGACGGAGCTTACACCTCCCAAGTCTAAGCTATCAATTGAGGCTCCCCGTGGACCGGCATTTTCAGTACCTCATTCTCCTGGTGGAGCTGATATGGACTTCGCAGATATAGCTCAAAGCTTGGCTCCAATTAAGACCACAAGAAAGGCCGATAGCTCCCCACCACTTGTCAAGGGCCAGAAGCATGAACGCGGCAAGGGGAAGGTCGGGGAGTTGGCGCCGGTGCCAAAAAGGGCCAAGGCTGCGACGTCACTGCCGGTGACCAAAGCGGGGACCAAAGCGAGGAAGGTCGTGAGGGCGCCGGCCCAATATGAACTAGGCATGCCATTGGTGGAGGACAATGTGTTAGCCGTGATGGGTATTGCTTGCCGAGAGCTACATAGGCAATACATGGAGCTAAGCAATGCCAAGCGTTAAATGAGGGAGTCATCCATAGTTGGACATCACGACCACCAGTCGTTCCTATCGTCGCATGCCTATATAACTATAGGCTTTGATGACCTCTTCGACCTGTTCAGGATCCGGAAGTTGGACACAGGACTTCTAAAATGCTACTCCTTGTAAGTGTAGACCTTCTATACTTGTGATATGATTGGACTATGTTAATGATGAAATTTGGTAAGCCCAAAGTCATCATCGGCTAAAAGTCACTATCGGCTTCAGAGTTCTAGAAACAGCCGATGGGAGTTGTCAAGTCGCCATGCTATCATGTTCTTGGTGGAGTCGGATCAGTCGAAGGAAGCTTATCTAGAAGAGTCCGAGTTCAAGAAGGGTGCATCATGGCAGTTTATCTATTAATTAGGAATAGTTTGTTAGTTTACTTTTATATTACGAAAGTATGTTTAGTGTCCGATAATGACTTTATATTTTCCTTTTATCTTTAGGATAGTTTCTTTCTTGTCCGACAAGGAATAGTATTTACCCATGGGTATAAATATTTACACCCGGGGTCATTGTAATCTATCAAACACACGTTCAATAACAATCTCGGCGCATCTCCACCCTTTACTTTCGTATTGTTTTCGATGAGTTCTTGCTTTCGGGTTGAGCTGCATCGGTTTCGATCTTCAATTAGAGGTAAAACTTGTTATGGCGGCTTGCGTTCTCGGGATTAGTGCTTCCATCTTTATGACACTAATCTTATTTATGTAAGTTGTCGAGTTATCATATATTTTATATAATCTATGGCAATATTGTTATCTAACCTCCAGTCGGCTAATATCTATCACTAGAAGGTAGCCGATTTGGTTAAATACCAAAGTTGGCATAGATTATATAGAATATCTACCACCCTGAAAATCAGTCAAGAGCTTGATTGTCTAGATATTGTCTTTCTTTTCATACTTATGGCTGCATCAGTTATGTTTGACCTCATAAGTCATGCTTAGAACCATAATATCTAGCCTGCTTGTTGACTGCCAATAAGGGTTTCATCGGGGTTTCAGCCGATGAATTATCTGGACGTTGCATCCGCTTATAAGGATTGCATATATAAGTTGGATTTAGCCGATGACAACAAATGTTACATTGTTTAATCTAATCTTGTGGATTTAATGACATCGGACCTCCAGCCGATGCATGCTTTAACCTTCGCATCAGTGCTTATTCTATCATATCATTGCTAGCCGATTGGTGTCTATTGTATTATGTTATTGTTATATTATATTATTATCAGCCGGTTGCCTTTATATCATTATTTACATCAAGTATCAGAATCTACATTGGACATATAGGCAATAGCTCAAAACCCTATCGCTATCGGCTGGGATTGCTCCATCGACTGTTTAGTCGATCGGCTATTTGATCTACTGTTTATATATCTTGTCAGTTGCAGGATCAAACTGATTGGCACGCCCGCATCTCATCAAGTTTTGGACCTGCACTGGAGCTAAGCAGATCTCCCAGGCCTCATGTTTTTGCATCAACAGACTATATCTCCTTATTAAATTAGTTCTAATACATAAATATTTGAAGGTTGTGTTGGATCGAGAGTCGTCGCCTTGGTAATCAGGTTGGTTTCCTTGATCCATCCATGGTGAATGAGGTCAATTTACGCCAGAGCTTCACTAATGTGGTTGACTATGTCAACCGGTGTTTATGGGCCCACCAAGACAAGGAGTATATCATGTGCGCATACAACCAGGAGTAAGACGACAATAACCTTTCGTGTATATTGTTTTTGAAGTTAAGGTTATTATTATTAATGCTACATAACCACCGTGCAGGCAACATTGGATTCTCTTAGTCATCATACCTAAGTGGAGCAGGGTTACCTACCTTAACTCCAATAAGACGAAAGATTATGATTTCACTGAAATCACCAAGGTCTTAAATATGGCTTGGGGCCCATATGTGGAAAAGGGTGGTAGGCACAAGGAGGGCAAGGACGAACTTCATCATAACACCAAGTTCGCATGCGCACAACAAATCGGAGACCAGTGTGGTTTCCACGTGTGCCACAACATGTCAACACTTCTAAGAGAGGTGAAAGATTTTGACCTTGAGGTTGTTGCTAATGGCGAATAAACTCATTTCAATACCAAAATTACTATTCTAAACGTGCTAACCTCTGATTTATTAAACAGAAAGGTAGAGCTGGCTTGAAGATTTCACCCATCAACCCCCCCGCTATCAGAGGCGAAGTGTGCGCCTTCATTCTTGCAGAAATAATGAACAAGAAAGGACATTTTCACACCAAATAGACCCGTGAACTGGGTTAGATGTGATGTCGTAAACAATACAGTTATATAATTTCTTGTGATATAAAAAAAGTTGTTTTTATGATTCTACAATATGGAGTGCAATGTAATTTACTTTCATATGTGCAATATTTATGGTAGTTTGCTAAATTGTCATCAAATTTGATCAACTACGATTTACGTTGTATTATTCATTTGTTTTCTCTTTTTTTTCTAAATGACATGTCGTGGAGGTTCAGAACGAACGAGATACAAGAAAGTTTGGCAATCATTTGAGGATTTTCATGGGGTATGAATTGTGTGCTGTGATGTTGTAATTTTGCTGCATATGTGATGGATCTGTGATGTTGGGCAGTTGGGGAATATGTGATATTAGGGGGTGACTGACATCTGTGATGTTTCTGTTTTTCAGAGGGCATGGCTAGCAATTCCTGAGGCTAGCCAATATTTAGCATTTATTTTTTTCTAGAATTAACTCATCAGTGACGGTTCGGAAACAAAACCCGTCAAAGATAACATCACCTGTGACGGACTCGCAAACATAGGACCGTCAGAGGTGACACACCTGTGATGGGCCTTTACTTTCGGGCCCGTTACAGGTGGGTCACCTATGACGGCTTCTATATACCGGAGACCATAACCTCTGACGGGCCTTTATTTAGAGGTCCGTCAGAGATCAATCACTTGTGACGGGTTCTAACTGGTCCTAGGCTAGCGGAGACCAACACCTCTGACGGCCTTCTAGTAATTTGCCCGTCAGAGGTGGATGTCACCTCTGACGGCCATCCACCCGTCAAAGGTGACTGGAATCACCAGTGACCACTGATCACTGACCAAGCCCAAAGCCGTCAAAGGTGAGGGTTTGGACCCATCACAGGTGATTGACCTTGACCAGTGTAGTGAACTAGTATAAGATAAGGACGACTATGTCCATGCCTTGATTAACTATATACATTGAGATCAAATCTCAGTTCTACATAGTATTAGTTATGCATTGTTTGCATGTTTGGTCTGCTCGATGCCTCGAAGTTCTATATTTTCCACTATCTGTTCATGCTGACTCATGGCCTTGATTGATTTTTGCCCATTCAATTTAAGATTTCCTTATTGTAGACCTCATCTTTTATTCATCCCATTACAGCGTTGGCACAATTGGTTTTACTTAAAAAAACGATTGAGTCGTCGGCATCCTCGCAGCCATTAATATAATGGGAGTCAACGTAGTGCTTATCCTCCTATGCAACTATGCTTTTGCCTACTTGTGTTCGCGTCGCCGGCGCCGGTGACGGGGAGGCTCAACTAGACAGCAAGGTCTTCAATTATTGTTCGTTTCACCGGGTCATCGCAACTTGATCTTACCCCGGGAGTAGACTCCAACTTCCAAGGGAGATGTACGATCTTGGTTGAAAATATATATCTTTGGGCTTGATCGAAGATTCGAAGGCCTATAAAATATCTATTTCAGTTAATAAATTTGTATCGAGCCTCCGCTGTCCAAACAGGCCGGGTCAAGATGTTTACCTGGATAAACTAAAGATTAAATTTCACTTTGGCCACTTTTTATAACCAGTATTTTTATTTTGGATCAGATTTTAACCAATATTTTTATTTTCGATCGGGTATTTTTATCTTTATGGTACTTTAGATTACCCTTTCCCTTTTATCCATATATATCCAATTTTATGGTCTTACATATAGCTATGATAGTAAATTGATGAGTAAGAGCCGACATACTCAAGATCGTTAATATGCTTGACAAGAGAGTTGGGGTGCGTGACCCAAAGCGAAGCAAAGGCATGATTACATGAGTTAAAAGACTGATCCTAAGTAAAACTTGGTAATAAAATGTGACCCAAAGTAAAATTTACACTAAACTAAAACACACACTCCTAGAATGCAAATAATCTTACTGTGCATTGCGATAATTCCTCTCTCTCATATTAGTCGCACGAAGGGAGTACAATGGAAAACGTATCAATGAGTGTAGTACCCTCCTCTGGTAGTCTAAAGGGGAAAAAAAACTAAATGAGTGTAGTACCCTCCTCTGGTAGTCTAAAGGGGAAAAAAAACTCTAGTTGTACGACAGAGATTACATCCGTACCAATTAATACCATAAAACATTGACATCTACACTCAATACACACCACGGCAGCATTTCCTTCGACAATACCACAAACTTAGACGGCTGTTAGTCAATCTCGCCCCTACTCATTTTTTTCCGTTTCCTGTGTTTGTATGATTACGGATATACCCTTGTGGTTGTGGGGCAGATTTGGACGGGTTCTCTGCCGCACTCGGCGGCAGTGACAGGGTATCTCCATTGCATGATTAACTATAGCTCACCGAAAAACTGGGGCTTATCAATAAACCACATTGCACAAAGTAGTTGTTTGGATTTCGCTCTTATAATAATAAAATAGAAAATATAAGATTATAGCAGCTAGGTTGATTTCGGACATCCCAACCTAGAAACTATCAAATAGTTAAGTTTTCATACTTGCAATGTCATATATATATAGACGCTATATATATAAACTTTATATATTCAATGGATGGTGCCTTCAAATTAAATTCTTATCCAATCACCTCTCTTCCCTTTCCTTTTATCTACATCCCTTTGTTATCATTCTTGGTTCTTGTATAGAGAGATTTCTTGCATAAGAAGTGGTTTCTTCATGTTTTTAGCTCTCACCTCATTAACTCTCTTGATATATCAATTTTTTACTTGTGTGACAATGTTAAATGCTATAGACACTAAATGACATGTAGGGTTGTGGATGGCCTCAAGAGAAGGAAGGTGCATTGAAACTTTCAAACGAATTGTAAACGTTTGTACCTTGTGCTAGAATTATTCCTCCAAAATGTGGAGCAACCTTTTCTATCCTATGAAATTCCTTTGAAGAAATCCTACAATGTATCTAAAGGCTCTCCTAGAATTATTTGCAACGAATGGAATGCCTCCATTTTCTTGCAAAAATCTTTCAATCCAAAGGAGCTCTCGTATTTTATCTTTCAATCACGTCATTTACGATACTTTCTCTTTTCATTTTATTTTGGTTCCATGCATCCGTTCCGCACTGATGATCGCAAAACAAGCGATCAATTGCTAGTTTGTAAACTAGGTCTCATACTCTCAATGTCATATAATGCTTATGGGCAGGGATGGATCCAGAATGGTGAGGAAGGGCTCATGTACCTTCTTACTAGCTAGCTAGTCCCCTATACTCTTCTCCCTCCATTCTCTCTCTCCTCTCTAGCATCCATGTTCGATCTGCCTCTGCTTATGGGTCCATCTCATCTATGTAATCAGAGTTAGACATTGTCTTTAGTGAAGCAGTGGTACCTCAGCTGCTCAGTAAAGCAGCACCACCGGTGACCACGATCGAAGACTAACATCCTTGCAGATGGCTCGCGGTATAGTTGGCCATATGGATCGCCCGGCACGGCACGGCCTAGGCCCGGTCGTGCCCGGGCAAAGATTTGTAGGGCTGGCATAGCCCGATCTACCCACCGGATGTTAGATTAATGGGCTAGGCCCAATTAAATCCTAATAAATTCTATTGGCCCACATTAAGTGCTATGGGTAATAATACCACCTTGGAAATCTAAGTGAAGAGGTCTCAACTGAAATACCGAGCTAGTGGAGAGTCTCTGTTGATTGGTTGAGATGGTGCGCGGATAGCCAGACGGGGCGAGGCGAGGCAGGCAGCAGCTGCTGCTGCTGTTCTCTCTCTCGTTTTGTAACGGACGGTAATAAACACGGAGAATTGATTCCATATTAACGAGCACGTCGGTTACGAAATTAAACACCGCGGTTGATGACTCCGAACGTTACTCTCGTGCTCGCATATATATACTCCGCAGCGACCAGAAGGACGAAGTGATGTTCTTCCCAACTCTTGCACTTCGAGCTCCTCCTCCTATGTTCCTGAGCTGCAGAATCCTTCCCCGGTTCTGTTCACCTGCGCGCACAGGTGTACGGGACGAGCAGGTGCCTCCGGAACTCTGTCGTTTGAGAACTTGGATGGGTAGGCGGGCGATCAAGTTTTTGGGTAGCGCTTCAAGCGCGACTGCTCCTGTTCTTCAACGTCTGCTTCTGCTTCACCATGGCTTCTACCGAAAAGAACGAAGGAGACAACATTAACAAAGGCAATGCGAATGCCTAAACATCTTCTGCACTGTTCTCCGGGTATAAGATTGTAACTTTATTCGATTTTCTTCTTGTTATTTACATGTTCACAACGTTACCCATAGGATTTCAATCCTATGTGAATATCAATGATGTCTATGCTTATTTTAACTTAAACATGCTCATGTTTATGTTTAGCCTCATCACTAGATCGCTTCTCATTGTATATGTCATGATTATTGTCTTAATATTCTGGATTAAAATATGCCGAATTATGACCAAATTTCCAACAATCCAAAAACTTGAAAGGTCTTTTTCGGTAGTTGGCTTTGCTGCATCACTAAAACCACATACTTTCGATGGTTCAAATTATAAAAGATGGAAAGCACGTGCACTTTTGTGGTTGACGGCGATGCAATGTTTCTTTGTTTCACGGGGCAAACTGTTAACAACCAAATTTGGTATCCTCAGTATCGGGGATGAAGATCGTATCGAAGCGGAGTCCAAGACGGAGATCGTTGCGGAAACAGAGCAAGAATCGGCTTCAGTCCAAATCGGCTACGGTCAGGATTGGCAGAGTTCAAGATGGACAGGGCTAGCCGATACAGCCGATTCCGATAATACGACTCGGTGTACGTCATCGGGTTCGAGTTGATGTGCTTCAAGATGATTGCCACGCATGGGTAGAGTCCTGGGAAGGCAATTGTATCTATTAATTAGGATATTCTATGTAATTTCCTTAGAGATATGTTTGGGCAAAAGTCTGCCGTAAAGACTTATGGTATCTTAGAGTTTGTTAGAGATAATAGTCGTGTCCGGTATGGACGTATCTTGTAGTTCTCGGGTATAAATAGACCCCGAGCCCTATGTGATCGATCTGAACACACATTCAATACAATCTCGGCGCATCGCCACCCTTTTTGCTTTACTTTTATTTCGACGAGTTCGTGCTTTCGGGTTGAGCTGCATCGGTTTCGATCTTCAACAAGAGGTAAAACTTGTCATGACGACTTGTGTTCTCAGGATTAGTGCTTCCATCTTTATGACACTCTAATCTTGTCTATGTAATTCGTCGAGTTATCATATATCTCACATAATCTTTGATAATATCATTGTCTAACCTATAATCGGTTAATATCTGTTAATGGAAGGCAGCCGATTAGGTTAGACAACGACGTTAACTCAGATTATGTGATGTATCCACCACTCTATGAAATATCCAGCGGCTTGATTGTCTAGATATTGTTCTTCTTTTCATACTTAATGCTGCATCAGTTGAGTTTGATCTATTAAGTCGTGCTTAGAACTGCAATCTCTAGCCTTCTTTCTGGTTGCCGATTAGGGTAGTATCGGAGTTTCAGCCGATCTTACCTGATTTAAGTACATTTACTCTATATGCTTGATCGATATGTTAAACCTACCCTTTATGTTAAGATTTTGTTGCATCTAAGTATATTAGGCTTCCGTTTGATATATTTTACCTGCTTTAATATCTTAATATAGAGTGGTATCGGAGTATTAGCCGATACACGCTAGATCTATCTGATCGGCTATGCTATGAATGTATATAATCCCACTATTAATATATATTTCGATCCAAGTGATTTATACTGTCTCGGCAAGGTGACCGATCTATCCCAATCACTTGATTTAAGTATACATCGATATAAGGATTATATATCATTAATAACTACAGTCGATCGAGTAGATTTAGTTCAGATTTGCTTATTGATATTTGCCGATGGATGTACATATGACATCGGCTTAAAATAAATGATATGTCATGGGCACCTAGCCAATTGGCTATCATTTATAGGATTAATCGCGGTTTCTTTGTTTTTATTTCTTGTTGATTGCAAGATCAAATCAACTGGCACGCTCATACATCCGAAGGCGAGTTTTGGACCTGCACTGGAGTTAAGCAGATCTCCCAGGCCTCGTGTTTTCTATCAACACAAACCGAGTGAACCGCCTCTCTCCCCTGAGGAGGAGGCTAAGTTCGAGGCTGCAGATTGCTTGTTCCGTGGAGCATTGATCAGTGTGCTCGTCGACAGTATTGTGGACGTGTATATGCACATGCCTTCAGGGAACGACATGTGGGATGCTCTTGAGGCCAAGTTCGGGGTTTCCGACGCCGTCAGTGAGCTGTATGTCATGGAGTAGTTCTATGACTACAACATGGTCGATGACCGTTCTGCAGTAGAACAGGCTCATGAAATTCAGATGCTGGCAAAGGAACTTGAGGACAACAACTGTGAGTTGCCAGACAAGTTTGTGGCGGGTGGCATTATTGCCAAATTGCCACCTTCTTGGTCGGACTTTGCTACTTCTCTAAAACAGAAAAGGCAAGAGTTCAGTGTTACTGGTCTCATTGGCTCTTTGGGTGTTGAGGAGAATGCGAGGGCAAAGGATAACCTGGGTAAAAAGATCGAGGGAGGTTCTAGTGCCAATTTGGTGCAGAAGAAGAACCCTCATGCATCCCACAACAACAACAAGAAAGTCAAACCTGACGTTGAACCCAAGGCAACCAATTTTAAGAAGAAAGGTAAGGGAAAGGCAAAAGGAGATTGCTTTGTGTGTGGCAAGCCTGGGCATTGGGCCAAGGATTATCCTGAGTGCAAGGACAAGAAGTCTGCAAACATGGTTATTAGTGAGGGCGGAGGAACATCGGGGTATGGTAAATTTTTACCTACAGTTTTCTCTGTCTGTCACTCACCTGATTGGTGGGTTGGAACTGGTGCTAATATTCATGTGTGTGCTGACATTTCCCTGTTTTCTTCTTATCAGGTCGGGAGAGGTTCCTCCTTGTTGATGGGAAACGGATCGCTTGCGGCTATTCATGGTGTTGGTATGATCGATCTGAAGTTTACTTCGGGAAAGATCGTGCAACTGAAGAATGTGCAGCATGTCCTTTCAATAAAGAAGAATCTAGTTAGCGGCTCTCTGCTGTGTAGAGATGGTTTTAGACTTGTGTTTGAATCCAATAAATGTGTCGTATCTAAATATGGAACGCTTATTGGAAAAGGTTATGACAGCGGAGGCTTGTTCCGCTTTTCCTTGGATGATATGTGTGATAAAGTTGTGAAACATGTAAGGGATGATGATGATGAGTCCAATGTGTGGCATTCGCGACTTTGTCATGTGGATTTTGGTTGTATGACACGCTTAGCCAACATGAGTTTAATTCCAAAATTCACTTTAGTCAAAGGCTCTAAGTGCCATACTTGTGTTCAATCGAAACAACCTCGCAAGCCTCACAAGGCATCTGAGGCGAGGAATTTGGCACCACTAGAACTTGTTCATTCCGATCTGTGCGAAATGAACAGCGTGTTGACTAAAGGGGGAAAGAAATATTTCATAACATTGATAGATGATTGCACTAGATTCTGCTATGTGTACCTATTGAAAACAAAGGATGAAGCATTACATTACTTTAAGATCTATAAGGCTGAGGTAGAAAACAACTTGGAAAGGAAAAATCAAACGGTTGAGGTTTGATAGGGGTGGAGAGTATTTTTCCAATGAGTTTACTTTTTTCTGCGAGGAGTATGGAATTATTCATGAGAGGACGCCTCCCTATTCACCCCAGTCAAATGGGGTAGCCGAAAGAAAGAACCGCACTCTAACTGAGATGGTGAATGCCAATCTAGACACTGCAGGACTTTCCAAGGAATGGTGGGGTGAGGCGATATTGACTGCGTGTCATTTCCTGAATAGGAAGTAACACCATTCAAGGAATGGGAAAGGAAGAAATTAAATCTCTCTCACTTGCGCACATGGGGCTGTTTGGCCAAGGTAAATGTACCTATAGCCAAAAAGCGTAAACTTGGACCAAAGACCGTAGATTGTGTGTTTCTTGGTTATGCTATCCACAGTGTGGGATATAGGTTCTTAATAGTAAGTTCCAGAGTACCCGAAATGCGTGTTGGTACAATTACTGAGTCCAGAGATGCCACATTTTTTGAGAATGAATTTCCTATGAAAAAAGAAGCTAGCACTTCTAGTCAAGAACCTATTTTATCCCCTGAGCGCTTTGTGCCGATATAGCACATTGATTAAACGCCTGAGGAAAATCCTGAGGAGGATAACATTGTAGCAACTCGAAAGAGTAAGAGACAAAGGACTGCAAAGTCTTTTGGAGATGACTATATTGTATATCTTGTGGATGATACTCCAAGAACCATTGAAGAGGCATATTCATCTCCTGATGCTGACTATTGGAAGGAAGCAGTACGCAATGAGATGGACTCAATTATATCTAATGGTACTTGGGAAGTCGTCGAGCGTCCATATGGGTGCAAGCCTGTAGGATGTAAATGGGTTTTCAAGAAAAAGCTTACGCCTGATGGTACAATTGAAAAGTGTAAGGCAAGGCTTGTGGCCAAGGGTTATACCCAAAAAGAAGGCGAGGACTTTTTCGACACTTATTCACCGGTTGCTCGCTTGACCACGATTCGAGTACTACTCTCTCTGGCAGCCTCTCATGGTCTACTCGTCCATCAGATGGATGTTAAGACAGCTTTCCTCAATGGAGAGTTGAAGGAGGAGATTTATATGGATCAACCAGATGGGTATGTACTAGAAGGTCAGGAGGGAATGGTGTGCAAGCTGTTGAAGTCCTTGTATGGTCTCAAACAAGCGCCCAAGCAATGGCATGAGAAGTTTGACAATACACTTACATCCGCTGGCTTTGTTGTGAACGAAGCTGACAAATGTGTGTACTATCGCTATGATGGGGGAGAGGGAGTGATCTTGTGTTTATATGTCGATGACATATTGATCTTTGGGACCAGCCTCAATGTGATTGAGGAGGTCAAGGACTTTCTGTCCAAAAGCTTTGAAATGAAGGATGTGGGAATGGATGATGTTATTCTTAACATTAAACTACTGAGAGGAGATGAGGGTGGGAGTACACTTCTGCAATCTCATTATGTGGACAAGGTCCTGAGTCGCTTTGGTTATAGTGACTGCAAGGCAGCTCCTACTCCTTATGATCCTAGTGTGCTATTAAGGAAAAACCGAAGAATAGCAAGGGATCAATTGAGATACTCCCAGATCATTGGTTCATTGATGTACTTAGCTAGTGCAACGAGGTCTGACATCTCATTTGCCGAGAGCAAGTTGAGCCGGTTTGTTTCAAATCTGGGAGATGATCGTTGGCATGCTCTTGAAAGAGTAATGCACTATCTAAAAGGGACAATGAGCTATGGAATTCACTACGCTGGGTACCCAAAAGTACTGGAGGGCTATAGTGATTCAAATTGGATATCTGATGCTGAGGAGATAAAGGCCACAAGTGGGTATGTGTTCACGCTTGGAGGGGGTGCTGTTTCCTGGAAGTCTTGCAAGCAGACCATCTTAACGAGGTCAACAATGGAAGCAGAACTCACAGCTTTAGATACTGCCACAGTTGTGGCTGAATGGCTTCGTGAGCTCCTGATGGACTTGCCGGTGGTTGAAAAACCAGTACCAGTAATCCTGATGAACTGTGATAATCAAACTATGATTATTAAAGTGAACAGTTCGAAGGACAACATGAAGTCATCCAGGCATGTTAAAGGAAGACTGAAGTCTGTCAGAAAGCAGAAAAACTCCGGAGTGATAGCATTGGACTATGTCCAGATGGCTAAAAATCTAGCAGATCAGTTTACCAAGGGGCTACCACCTAATGTGATAGACTGTGCATCGAGGGAGATGGGCTTGAGACCCACTTAGAGTTGCACAATAGTGGAAACCTGTCCTTTGTGATCGGAGATCCCGTGAATTTGGATGGCGAAACAAACTATTGGGTAACTGAGAGAAGAGACCCTAAAATGGCCTTATCTTCATGATGCACTTCTCTTGTAATCTGTATGGTAGGATGGTATACACCTCAATGTGATCTGAGTGGCTTTTCATAAAGTAGAGATGTTGGCCTACAGAACATCTTAGAAGGAACACACCTATATGAGTCCGACTGCTAGTCACAGTCTATGAGATCTGGGTGATCTCTAGATACTCATGAAAAGGCCAGGAGTATGACTTATACGCTCGAAACAGAGGGGATGCAAACGGCAGCCTAGTACCAATTAAGGGTTTGAGTGCAACCTGAATCGCACAAGACTGACAATTCAAGGCATAGTCCATTGTTCAGTTGTGATCTGGTGTAGCTCTTTTCCTAGGTGGAACATCAACTTAACAGTCTCCACCGAAACACTGGTATAACAAACAGGATCAGAATCGAGAGCATTTCCTGTGAACCATGAAATTTGGTGGGGATTGTTAGATTAATGGGCTAGGCCCAATTAAATCCTAATAAATTCCATTGGCCCACATTAAGTGATATGGGTAATAATACCACCTTGGAAATCTAAGTGAAAAGGTCTCAATGGAAATACGGAGCTAGTGGAGAGTCTCTGTTGATTGGTTGAGATGGTGCGCGGATAGCGGGGCGGGGAGAGGCGAGGCAGGCAGCTGCTGCTGTTGCTGTTCTCTCTCTCGTTTTGTGACGGACGGTAATAAACACGGAGAATTGATTTCGTATTAACGAGCGCGTCGGTTACGGAATTAAACATCGTGAATTAATTCCGTCGGTTACAGAATTAAACGCCGTGAATTGATTCCGTCGGTTATGGAATTAAAGCCGTGAATTGATTCCGTATTAACGAGCACGTCGGTTACAAAATTAAACACCACGGTTGACGACTCCGAACGTTACTCTCGCGCTCGCATATATATACTCCGCAGCGACCAGAAGGACGAAGTGATGTTCTTCCCAACTCTTGCACTTCGAGCTCCTCCTCCTATGTTCCTGAGCTGCTGTCACGCCCGGAATTTCTATCCAAAATTCCAAACGCTTACATGTGTGTAAACCCTCGTCCAGGAATCAGCCGAGGCACACAATAACAAATTGATAATAGAGTACAATTATTACTCTAATTAATAAGCGAATAAATTGTCATTACAGAGGTAGATAGTTCCTCTCAAACAATAAAGATCTAAGCAGCGGAAAATAAAGATAAACAGCGCAGACGACTCCACTCCACAGGCAGCTTGACAAGGACTACGCCAAATCCTCAACACCATCAGCATCACTGTAGAACTCCTCCTCTGATGAATGATTGCAAGGTGAGTATATGACATACTCAGCAAATCACGCAGCAAATACGCAAGTGCACAGGATAACCAAGGATGGCATAATATAGGCTTCTTTGCATAAATCGCATTTAATGAATTTTTCAGAATTTAATAAAATAGTGGAGTACTAAGTAAACAGTATTAATCCAACACTATACAACATACCCTGTTGTATAGGCCCAACCATTCTGAACAACCAACCCCGGCTGCACAGTTCTAACTCCAAACCAGGAATATACCATTCCAAACCAGGAGATAATCAATTATTACCAGTCATAGCATCTTTCATTATGGGGTGAAGGGTGAGACTAATCACGAAAGACATTGTTAGACCCGCCCATAACCGCGGGCACGGCTATTCGAATAGTTTTACTCTGATCAGAGGTGTACCACTGTACCCACAAGACACAGCCCCACAACATGTCACCATGTGCCTTGATACCACCACGGTACCTCGGAAAGGAGCTGTGACAGTACCCCTCGCACAACACAATCCACCACAGTGCACCATTCCTGGATCATAATCACCCCCTTATAAACAAGGCATGGACTCCCCAGCAACCCCCGTGGGCTTATCTCCGCCACTTCTCAGTCTGGTGCTCCGCAATGAACTATGCTATACAAAAGATAAAGCCGTTGCCCACGCTGGCTTGTGGTTGGCACGGTTAATGTTTCACAACCGAAACTCGTGAACCGATCCTTAATTGTCATGAGCACGACCATCAAAACCATGTACTCACAACCCACCATTATCAGGTTTTAGTTGGCAAATTAATTAATTAACCAATCACGATCGACCATCGTGAACTATCATTAAGCCATCATTAAGTAATAGTGAATCATAAGTTATCCCATTAGTGTGCTAAAGTTTCTAAGCATGGCTAAGCAATTACATCTAATATCTAGTTGAACCAATATATAAAGCTCAACTAGTCAAGTTACAATAACCCAAGGTATCAAGGAATAAGATAATCAAGAACAAAAGGGCCATAACAAACAATAGATTAATTCTACCCAATGACATTCAAAAATAAATGCAATAGTTGAATAGAAACAATAACTTTAAACGGGATCAACATGCTCAAAGGATTGATTAGGATCTGTGTGACTTGCCTTGCTGGCCTTGGAACTCTTCTAAGTCTTCTCCTGCAAAAACGGACTCTCCGGAACCGTCGGAATCTAAACAGAAAAGAGCAAAAACACCAAAACAGCACATAAGCAAGCATGAACAGTACATGTGGATATTTTTAACATGTAAATCTCAATTTTAGAAAAATTTAGAGACTTGAACCAACTAAATCCGAGCTAAGATGAATTAGTTATGAATTTTTAAAGATTAAATCGGATTAAATCATTTATATAAATTTTAATTGAATTATGACGCAATAATGAATTATTTTTGAAAAGGAAAAAGGGTTTATTGCGTCAGCGGGGCTCGGGTTCACGGTGGACCGGGTCCACGGCGGCGGTCTACGGAAACGAACGGCCGAGATCAATCCGACCGGAACGAACGGCTGAGATCGATCGGCCCACGGCCGGACCACGGAAGACAACGACGATGACGTCAGCGGTGACGTCACCACCGACGGTGGCGACGGCGGGCATGCTCGCCGGCGAACGATGGCACGGCGGCGCGAACGGAGGGCACTAAAACGATGCGGGCGGCACGGCGAACTCACCGGTAACCAAAGGAACGGCGGAGGATGACCGGACGGCGATGGCGTCGAGGAAAAGGCGGCGGCGACCTTCGGCTTGACGACGGCGACGGTTCTCCGGCGGTCTACAGCGACGGCGAAGGGGCGGACGAGGACGGCGACGCGACGGCGACCACGACGATGGCCTTCCCGAGCGACGGCGACGGCTGGAGCGACGGCGACGCACGGCTGCACGGGGCTAGGGCTCTACGGACGGCGAGAGGCGAAAGCGAGGGCGGCGGCGGATAGAGGGGAGCTCGGGGATCCTTTTATAGGGGTTGGAAGGCGGCGGCGAAGCCCACGGCGGCCCGGCGACGGCGATGGAAACCTAGGGTTCGGAGGAGAGAGACGAATCCGATTCGAGATCGAATCCGCGAATTTCCAAACGATTTTAGCCGATGATTCCATAAGAGAAAAGGTAGAGCGGATCACGCAGACCATTTCCCCCTTATTGATTTCACCGGAAACGGAAAGACGTGGCCGGATTTGGAAGGAGACGGCGGCGGCGCGGCGCTAGGGTTTCGGGCGCGGGCGGACGGAGGAAGATGATGACTCCGACAGGCGGGACCCACCTGTCTGCGAGCGGGAGAGAGAGAGTGGAGCGGCGGCTGCGCGCGCGGCGGCTCGGCTTGGGCCGACTGGGCCGACTTGGGCCGGGGAGGAGAGAGAAAGGGTTTTGGGCCGACTTTCGGCCCAAAGCCAAAAGAAGATTTTAAAAACCTTTTTCAATTTAAATTATTCATTAAATGCAATTCCATTTATTAAAAATACTTCCTTAGCTCAAATAAATCCCAGAAAAATCTAGGAATTATAGAATTAAGCAAAGTATTTAATAAAATTTTATCTGGCCCAATTTTATATTGGAATTTATTATTTAAAAAATTAGATCTTTTCTTTTAGGCTTTTAAAAATCATTTCTGATAATTCCATTTAAACAATAATTTATAACTTCAAGATTTTTAGGGTGTGACAAACCTACCCCCCTTAAACAGAATCTCGTCCTCGAGATTCGGAAGAACTGGTGAAAAGATGCGAATGAGCGGACTGTAATTCGTCTTCTCGTTCTCAAGTAGCTTCTTCTTCTGAGTGATTACTCCATTGCACCTTACAGAAACGGATAACTCGATTCCTGATCCTTCTCTCGTTTGTCTCCAAAATACGGATTGGTTTCTCGACATATGTCAGATCCTCTTGGATTTCTATCTGTTCAGGATTAGCTTCGTCAGTAGGTACCCTTAAACACTTTTTCAACTGTGACACATGGAACACATCATGGACTCCTGCCAACGATTGAGGTAATTCCAACTGATAAGCAACCTCTCCTCTTCGACTGACGATCTTATAAGGTCCCACAAAACGCGGTGCTAATTTTCCTTTGGTATGAAAACGATGAACCCCTCGGAGAGGCGTGACACGAAGGTACACATGATCCCCTTCTTCAAAACTCAAATATCTGCGGCGATTGTCGGCATAACTCTTATGACGAGACTGAGCTACACCCAATCTTTCTTGAATGACCTTCACTTTTTCTTCTGCTTCCCTTAGGATATCAGTTCCGAAAACCTGACGTTCTCCCGTTTGATCCCACAAAAGCGGAGTACGACACTTACGACCATACAGTGCTTCGTAAGGAGCCATTTGAAGACTAGATTGATAACTGTTGTTGTACGAGAATTCTGCGTAAGGCAAATTCTTATCCCAACTTCCACCGAAGTCTAAAGCACAAGCTCTCAACATGTCTTCCAAAATCTGATTCACCCTTTCGGTTTGTCCGTCTGTCTGCGGATGATAAGCAGTACTGAAGTTCAGCTTAGAACCCATCTCTTCCTGAAGCTTCTTCCAAAACTTTGAAGTAAACTGACTACCTCGATCAGATACTATTTTCTTAGGGACGCCATGTAAACACACAATCCTTGCCATATACAATTCCGCCAAACGACTTCCGGAAAATGTTGTCTTTACTGGAATGAAATGAGTCACTTTGGTAAGTCTGTCGACTATCACCCAAATAGAGTCGTGGCCCGATGACGTTCTGGGTAAACCCGTGATAAAATCCATACCGATCTCTTCCCACTTCCATTCTGGTATCTTCAAAGGTTGCAACAAACCTGTGGGTTTCTGATGTTCTGCCTTAACTCGCTGACAAACATCACACATAGCTACAAACTCTGCTATCTCACGCTTCATACTTGTCCACCAAAATCTTTCTTTGAGATCTTGATACATCTTGGTACTACCAGGGTGAATGGAGTACAAAGTGTCATGAGCTTCTTTCAGAATTGTATCTTTCAACTCTTTTTTCTCTGGAACACAAATTCTTTCACCCAACCATACGGTCCCTTGCTCATCTTTCAAGAAACCGATAGCTTTTCCTCTTCTCATAATCTTCTTGATCTCATGAATATCAGGGTCATTAATCTGGGCTTCTCTAACCTGATCAATGAGAGTAGGCTTTGCTTCTAAGGTTGCAACAAAACCTCTAGTGACAATTCCCAAATTTAATCTTTCAAATTCCTTGCATAACTCCAATGGCAACTGTCGTCCTTCCGTAGCATTGCAATAGCCTTTCCTGCTAAGAGCATCTGCTACAACATTAGCCTTTCCCGGGTGATAATGAATTCCCAGGTCATAATCCTTGATTAATTCCAACCATCTCCGTTGTCTCATGTTCAGATCCGGTTGAGTAAAGATGTACTTTAAACTCTTGTGATCGGTGTACACATCTATACGGGTACCGAAAAGATAATGACGCCAAATCTTCAATGCATGAACCACTAAAGCTAACTCGAGATCATGAGTAGGGTAGTTCTTCTCATGCGGACGTAACTGACGAGATGCATAGGCAACCACTTTCCCATCTTGCATCAAAACACATCCTAACCCAAGCTTAGATGCATCACAATACACTTGGAAACCCTTCTTTGGATCAGGCAAAATCAAAATGGGCACTGATATTAAGCGACTCTTCAACTCTTGAAAACTCTGCTCACATTCTTCTGACCACTTGTACTTCACATCTTTCTGAAGCAGTCGTGTCATGGGCTTAGCAATCTTGGAGAAATTCTCTATAAACCTCCGGTAATATCCTGTAAGACCCAGGAAACTTCGAATCTCTGAAACTGTCTTTGGTTGTTTCCAGCTGGTTACCGATTCTACATTACTAGGATCAACGGCAACTCCTCCGGCTGAGATGACGTGACCAAGGAACTTCACTTCAGACAACCAGAATTCACACTTGCTAAACTTGGCATACAATTGATGTTCTCGTAGCTTCTCCAATGCAAGGCGAAGATGTTCTTCATGCTCTTCCTTGGTTCGAGAGTAGATAAGAATGTCATCAATAAAGACGACCACGAACTTGTCTAAGTATTCCATAAACACCATATTCATCAAGTTCATGAAGAAAGCGGGGGCATTGGTAAGTCCGAAAGACATAACAGTACACTCAAACAACCCATACCGAGTAGTGAAAGCCGTCTTAGGTATGTCTTCCTCTTTAATCCTTAACTGGTGATATCCTGATCGAAGATCGATCTTAGAGAAAACAGTGGCACCCTTGAGCTGATCAAACAAATCATCAATTCTGGGTAGCGGATACTTATTCTTGATAGTCACATCATTTAGGGCACGATAGTCCACACACATCCTCTGGGTATGATCTTTCTTTTCAACAAAAATAACTGGAGCACCCCATGGAGACGAACTTGGTCTAATGTATCCTTTCTGAAGCAAATCATCTACTTGCCTCTTGACTTCTGCTAACTCATTGGCTGCCATTCTATAAGGTCTCTTATGGATTGGAGCTGTACCAGGTACCAAATCTATTCTGAACTCTATATCTCTTTTAGGCGGCATACCAGGTAAATCATCCGGGAACACATCTGGGTATTCTCGTACTATAGGAATCTCTTCCAAAGCTATTTGGTTCAGACTTGACCTTAAAGGCTCAGAAGGCAATGCGTGAACAGTTACAACTTGGCCATCATTACTGGTGAGAGTTACTTCTCTATTGGCACAGTCTATCACACCTTTATATCTTGCTAACCAGTCCATCCCTAGGATGACATCAAGGTCTTTGGATTCTAACAGGATAAGATTGGCCAGAAATGGCACTCCTTGAATCTCTATTCTGACAGAGGGGCTACGTTGCACTGAGAGTGCTTGATTACTCGGGGTACTAACCATCAAAGGACGTCTAAGATCTTCTACTTCCATCCCATGATTTCCCGCAAAACTCATAGATAAAAATGAATGCATAGCACCAGAGTCGAAAAGTACTGTTGCAGGAACTGAGTTAACAGGGAACGTACCCAAAATCACATCTGGAGCATCTTGAGCTTCTGCAGTAGCAACGTGGTTGACACGAGCCTTTGTCGCTGGTGCGGTGGAGTTGTTCTGTGCAGGGACAACCTTCACGCGTCGGGGCTTCGGACACTTGTCGGAGTAATGGCCTGGTTCACCACAGTTGAAACATACCCCGGGCTTGTTTCCTTGTTCCCTCTTGACAGGCTGATGCGGTGTCGGAACTGTCACAGGACGCGGAGCTTGGTTGCGATTGTTGTTGCCAGCATTGTTGTTGAAGAATTGATGCTGCGGACGAACAACAGACGAAGAACCTCCCTGTGGCATTGACTGAGATCCCAAGACAAGACGTGACCTCTGATTATTCCCTTGCTGAGCTTTGAAGTGAGCAATCCTGCGTTTCTTCTGCTCCATGCGGTTGTACTTATCCTCCTGGCGAATAGCCTTATCCACCAATTTCTGGAAATCATGATAATCTCCAGTCATTAATGGGTAAGAAAGCTCATCATTTAGTCCTTCCAGGAACTTCTCTTGATGCTCTTCATCAGTGCGCACTTCTTCCAGAGCAAAACGAGCTAGGCGATTAAACTCATGCAAATATTCAGAAACAGAGCGAGATCCCTGAGTGAGCGCTCTGAACTCCCTCTTCTTGAGAGACACCACTCCCGATGGTATGTGCGTCTTGCGAAAAGCGACAGTAAATTCAAGCCAAGTGATAGGTTCCGCCGTAGTCCTGTTGAGACGGAAGTGATCCCACCACTCAGAAGCAGGGCCATGCAGCTGATGTGAAGTAAAAGAAACCTTCTCCTGATCAGTGCACTGAAGCATGTCCAACTTCTTTTCTATGGCGTGCAGCCAATCACCAGCCTCTACCGGATTAGTAGTGCTAGAAAATGTAGGCGGCCTCACACGAAGAAATTCTGCTAACTTGTTCTGGGGAGGCGCAGGGTTATTCCCTTGGTTCTGCTGGTTCTGGAGTTGCTGCATCATCATATGCATAAGCTGTGTCTGTTGAGCCAAGACTTTGGGCAAGCGTGGGATTCTCTCCATTGTTGTTGTTGCCGTTGTTGTTGCTGTTGTTGGGACCATTACCAACGCTGCGAGTGAGCACCATCTGGCATGGACAGGAGCACAAGAAGAGAAACCGGGGAAAACTACTTAGGACCGAGAATTAATTTTTCTACTAACTTAACTTTTATTGATCTTAACTGAGTTTCATTATTACATAGATTTGAAGACTCTCACACCACTAAACTCACACTACCTAACACACGAAAGCAAACAAACGCATGCACTTACATCTCACCACTGATGTAAACCACATGCGAGACCCACACACACAACCAAACTTAAACAAGCAAGCTAACACAACGATCTAAGGTAACAGCTTAACAAGGCGTTCTAGGTCTTCCGAGCATCGGAGTTGATTGAGGGTTCGCTCGGCTCGTCTTCATCATCATCTTGAGTTGCTCCCCACTCGACCGTTGAATGGGTGCGCTTCGATTCTTCCTCTTCATCATCACTTATGTTGATGACCTGGGGATTCACTGGGGTAACTTCTTTTTCCACCACACGAACCTTTGGCGCCAACTGGTAGCGGGGAACAAAAAGGGCTCTCTTTCTAGGAATTATAGAATTAAGCAAATAAATCCCAGAAAAATCTAGGAATTATAGAATTAAGCAAAGTATTTAATAAAAATTTATCTGGCCCAATTTTATATTGGAATTTATTATTTAAAAAATTAGATCTTTTCTTTTATGCTTTTAAAAATCATTTCTGATAATTCCATTTAAACAATAATTTATAACTTCAAGATTTTTAGGGTGTGACACTTTACTTGGCACAATAAGTAAAATTGAGTTGGCTCTGTTCAGAAGTAACGCCTTCAATCGGTGGTGGGCTGAATGGAAGAAACACATCTTTCATCAATCGGCTTCCATGTCAATGACTTATCTCTTCCCGGATCTGATCCCTCAAGTAAGTTTTTTTTACTTTTGTCACTTTTGTTTAATATCTGTCAGCCGATTTGTGCTTAATCAATCTTTTCTTCTTCTATCTTGCAGACAACAGAAACATCTCCTCCTCACAAAAGTGAGAGCGGCAAGGATATAGAGTATGCAGCAGGCCTCCTGCCTAATGGAGGTGGATTGTCTCCCTCGGTAATCGGCTACCATGCCCCCAAGACATCAAGTTTACTCCAAGGGCAAATAAGAGAACCAGCTGATGCCGGAAAGAAGAGGAAGATTAAAGCATCTGCTGTTGATCCGTCGGCTACCAAAAAGAAACCCAAGAAGCAGAAGTCTAAGCCAGCCAATGATCTGCCTGCCATTGATCCAGATGTAGAAGCGGCCTTGGATGAAGAAGAAATCGAAGAGGCTGTTGATGAAGCCGCTGCTGAGCTTAGTGAGGCAAGGGATCAAATGCCACCAGCTTCCCCAGCTCCTTAGAGGACACCTCCAACTCCCGCTGCTCCAGTTCATTTTTCAAGGGTAAATAACTCATCTTGGTACATTCTTGAAAAATTACCATACAACCGATTACTCGTTGAACTTTGCATTTGCAGAAAAAGAAGACTGCTGTAAAGAAGATATCGGCAGTAGCACCATCTATACCAACTCCATCGGTAATGTTAATTTCCTCACAATCCTTTAAACTTGTTTCTTACCGAAGATAACTAACATTTGTCTTTTCTCAGTCTCCTCCTCCTCCTTCACCTCCTGTGCAGCCAGCTTCAAGTGAACATACTCCATCAGCTGTAGGAAGCCATCAAGTAGAAGAAGTCCAAGCCCCTGCTGCCATTCCTATAAGTCTGAACACCATTATAAACCCCAAATCAGCTAACATGATTCATTCATACTTAATATCTTCAACTTTCATTTTGTAGGTCTAAGCCGATTTGTTTTCTTTTGATATCAAGGACCACTTTGATCAAGAGGCAGAGGAAGAGACGACAAGCAAAGCCTTAGCCCCTCTAGCCGAGGATGTCAAAAGAAATCTTGAAGATATATCACATCGGCTAGAGGCTTCTCTTGACAACTTGGTGGTCGACTGCGGCTCCATCCGGGCAAGATTTCAAGAAATTCAAGCTCTAATCCCGGATGACCTTGCAAATACCATCACTTCAGCAGTATACCTTGAGCAACACCAATTTAAGCTGGAAAAGGCTAGACAGAGGATAGCCGATCGGCAAGAGAAGAAGAATATTGAAACTACAATCCAAGCCAATCGGCAGCTTGTGCATGCTAAGAAAGGCAAACTTGATCAGCTGGCCGAAGAGCCAATTGAATCTACCATTGACTAGCTAAAATCTGAAAAGATTGAGCTCTTAGCTCGCCTTGAAGAATGCAATGCCAAGCTTGCTATGGAGGAACAGAAGTTAACCGATCTCCCGAAGGCTGTTGAGGAACACAGATCAAGATTGAGATCGGCTATCAAGAATGTAGCTGAGATGACCAAATCCCTCAAGGTGATCCCTGGAACTGATGCCCAAGAAGCCCAAGCAATCACCGAAATTGAAGAAATCAAACAAAGGGCTATATCGGCTATTCAACGACACCTGTCTCAGTGATTGGCTTGTGATAGGGACTTAGAATATTTTTGTAATCGGCGAGAAAAACTCTTATATTTCATCATAATATATGTCTGCTGATCCTTTGTGCCAATTTGTTTTTGAAATCTCAACTTTTCATATATATTTGCCCCCCTAATTTTACAATGGTGAAAACATTGATAAAATTATTATTTGAACTAAGGGCGATATTCCAAATATCGGCCATCATCCATCGGCAAAGCATAGCCGATTATGATAAAAAAAATGCTAAGGGCGATATAACTTATATCGGCCATCTCTAGGCGATGTCAACACATCGGCTAACATGTATCGGCAGCATCCAGCCGATCATGAATTGACCCAAACGCTTGGGTAATATTTCTTCAGATATTTTCCATTAAGTGCTCGTCCATAAACTTCACCGTAAAGTCTTTGCAACATGTAAACTCCCTTGGACACAACCTTATGTATTTGAAATGGTCCTTCCCAATTCGGTGACCACTTGCCGAATTTGTTATCTCGAGTTTCCATCGGCAATATCAACTTCCAAACAAACTCTCCCTCAGTAAAAGACATGGGCACGACTTTCTTGTTATAATGCCGAGCAACACGTTACTTGTCCTTAGTTACCTTCGCAAGAGCTCTCAACCTGGATTGGACCAAATCTTCTGTTTCATCTAGCATGAGATTGTAATACTCATCGGCTGTCAATTTGTCTTGTATATCTATCCGTCTGGAGCTGATTTTAGTTTCCCACAGCAAAACTGTTTCGTGTCCATAAACAAGCTTGTAAGGAGGGACTTGAATTGATCCATGACAAGCCATCCGATAAGACCATAATGCTTCGGCCAATCTTGTATGCCATTGCCGAGGGAAATCAGAAATCTTTCTCTTGATCAACTTAATCAAACTCTTGTTAGATGCCTCGGCTTGCCCATTGGCTTGTGCATAATATGGTGAGGAATTCAACAACTTGACACCCATACTATCGGCAAACTGAACAAATTCATCAGACATGAAAATTGACCCCTGATCGGTTGTAATAGTCTGAGGAATTCCAAATCGATAAATAATATGCTCCTTCACAAACTGTATGGCGTCCCCAGAGTCAACTTTCTTAAAAGGAACTGCCTCCACCCATTTGGTAAAGTAATCGGTTGCCACCAATATAAACTTATGTCCCTTGCTTGAAGGTGGATTAATCTGACCGATCATATCAATTCCCCAACCTCTGAATGGCCATGGTTTGATAATAGGATTCATAGCTGATGCTGGCGCTCTCTGAATTCCTCCAAACTTCTGACAATCCTAACATCCCTTGTAATATCTGAAGCAATCTTCTAACATTGTCGGTCAAAAATACCCTGCACGCAAAGTAACCACTTCATTTTATGAGCCGATTGATGGGTACCACAAATTCCTTCATGTACTTTGCCCATCACAACCTTTGCTTGATCGGTACTCAAACATTTAAGTAATACCCCATCAATCGTCTGATAATAAAGCTCATCATCCAGCAATTTATATTTTAAGGCCATATAGCGTAATTTCCGTGAAGCCGATTGAGATGGATTCTACAATTATTGAAAAACATCATATCTCCAATCATCGGCTGTGATTCTAGCAACTTCCACCTCAACGTCTTTCATCATTGGTTTGTATCTGTTGATGTAAAAACACGAGGCCTGGGAGATCTGCTTAACTCCAGTGCAGGTCCAAAATCTTGCCTTTTAGGTTCCTTTATTAGATTGATTTCCTTAATCAAATATAGCAGGGATCCGACTATTGGCAACTTGATAACTCCCATCGGCTGATTCCGAGATACTGCAGCCGATAGTGATTTTCAGCCGATGATGACTTTAGGGCTTACCAAATTTCACTGTTAACAGTATCCCGATGCCCCTTGAGCCAAGTCATTAGCTTCAATATTCTGCTCCCGAGAGACATGCTTCAAAGTCACCAGCCGAAAGCTACTCATCAATTTCCGGCATTTCTCATTGTAAATCATCAGCGTATCATTTTTGCATTCATATTCTCCTGCCAACTGACTGATTACCAACAATGAATCCCCCATAATCTCGACAGCATCGGCTTCAACTTCTTTGAGGAATTGCAACCCCTTGAGAACTGCTTCATATTCAGCTTGGTTGTTAGTTGCATAAGGTTTTATAGTATAAGCAAACTCAAAACTTGCCCCCCGAGGAGAAATTATGACCAAGCCAATACCGCAGCCATGCATGCAAACCGATCCATCAAAGAAAAAAGTCCAAGGTACAATGTCAACTGAGCCGATCGAATCATCCCGATGCTCTACAATAAAATCGGCTATAGCTTACCCCTTAACCACTTTGGGTGACTCATATCGAAGATCAAATTCTGTCAAGGCATAAATCCATTTTCCAATCCTCCCTTTTAAAACTGGAGCCGATAGCATATACTTAAGCACATCGGCTTTGCACACCAGACTGCACTCATTGGATAACAAATAATACCTCAATTTGGTGCAAGAAAAATATAAGCACAAACACAACTTCTCTACCAGTGAATACCTTGTTTCTGCATCCAAGAGTCTTCGACTAAGATAAAAAATTGCCCTCTCGTTACCTTCGAGCTCCGGAATCAAGACTGAGCTGATTGACTTTTCGCCAGCCGACAAATACAACTTGAATGGTACTCCTTTCTGTGGAGGAATCAAAAGTGGAGGAGAACTAAGATATTCCTTAATATTATCCAAAGCTTTTTGCTGTTCTGCCCCCCAAGTGAATTCTTGATCGGCTTTGAGTCTCAGCAATGGTGTAAAAGGTTCCAATTTGCCAGATAAATTTGAAATAAACCTTCTTATAAAATTTACCTTGCTGATCAACTTTTGTAGCTGCTTCTTATCTTCTGGAGGTTGAATCTTCTGAATTGCATTAATACTCCTCTGAGTTATTTCAATCCCCCTCTCATGAACAAGAAAACCTAAGAATTCCAGCCGATACACCAAAAGCACTTTTCGTAGGGTTCATCTTCAAGCCGTATTTCCTTGTTCTCTCAAAAACTTTCCTTAAATCGGCTATATGGTCTTCTACCTCTTTAGATTTAACGATCACATCATCAATATAAACTTCAACCAATAAACCGATCAGATCATGGAATATGTAATTCATGGCCCTTTGATATGTTGCTCCAGCATTTTTCAAGCCGAAAGTCATCACGACCCACTCATACAAGCCGATTGCACTAGGACACCTGAAAGCAATCCTAGGGATGTCTTCCTCCACCATAAAAATTTGATTGTAACCAGCATTACCATCCATAAAACTTATAATCTTGTGACCTGAAGCAACATCAACCAGTTGGTCGGCAATTGGCATTGAGTATTCATCCTTAGGGGTAGCTTCATTTAAATCCTGAAAATCAATACGCACCCTAAGTTTGCCGTTCTTCTTGATGACTGGAACAATATTAGAAACCCACTCGGCATATCGGCATGGCCGAATAAAGCCAGCATCATACAATCGAGTGACTTTAGCCTTGATAGCATCATACATATCGGCTTTAGATCTTCTCGGAGGTCGCTGATGTGGTTTGAACACTGGCTTGACAGGGAGCCGATGTTCAACAATCGATCGGCTGAGTCCTGACATCTCATAATACTCCCAAGCAAAGCAATCTCTGTATTCTTTAAATAGCTCTATTAACTTTGTTCTGAACTCTGCCGATAGATTTTTACTGATAAATGTCGGCCTTGGCCTATCTCCTGAACCAATATCCATTTCTTCCAAATCATCGGCCGCCATGAAACCCAGTCCTTGTTTGTCATCAAGATCATCTACCATGTCCTTGGTGTAGACATTTGAACCCTCCACGACGCCCTCAAAGTAATAACTCGGGCTCTCCATCCTCAATTGGCTATATATCACAATCGGACACTTTCAGAAAATCTCCTTGCCAAATCTTTCCAGATAAAAAATCAATACCATCCATCTCCCAAAGGGGCAAATCGGCACTAGAAACATTAACTGACCTGTCGGCTGGCACGACCTCAATCTTGTCACCTTGCCATTGAATCAAGCACTGGTGCATGGTCGAAGGAACACAACAATTAGCATGAATCCAATCCCTTCCAAGCAACAGGCTATAGGAACACTTCCCATCGTTGACAAAGAACGTGGTAGGAACAGTTATGCTGCCGATTGTTAATTCTACATTCAAAACTCCTTTGGTCTCCGACGGATTGCCACCAAAATCTTTGAGAATCATGTTTGTCTTGATGAGATCATCTGTACTCCTACCCAACTTCCTGAATGTAGCATAGGGCATCAAATTTACAGCAGCTCCTCCATCGACTAACATCTTGGACATCGGCTTGCCATTAACATATCCATTAAGATACAACGGTTTTAAGTGCCGATTCTCTGTACCTTCTGGCTTCTCAAAAACTGCTTGATCTGGTGACAAAGTTCATCTTGCGGATGCCTCCTCAATATCATCAACACCGGCCTGCCTAGCCTCAAACTCTGCAGGTAGCATAAAAACCATATTTACTGATGTAGATGTAACAGTTTTACCTTTGAGCACCCTTTTTGCCTTGTCGGCCTCAGTTTCATCGGCTATTGTGACCGTGCTCTTAACGCGCCACTCTTTCCTAGGCTTCGTCTTCTTCAACCGATGGTTGATTTCTTGTTCCACCTCATGAAAACACTCCCTGTTCCTCATCCTTTGAACCCTTCTCTTCTGATTTTTGATGAAAATACCAGAAGGACACCATTGTGTTTTCCTACCCTCATCACCATCTTGATGACGATCTTGGTTGAGTGGGCCCAATCTCTGATGAACAAAAACCCTTTTCTAACTCAACCGATTTCCTCTAATGCAAGGTCGGCTTGAACTCACTGTGCTATCATTGCACCCAGGACAATCCTCAATTGATGGTAATCTCATCCCCTCATTCCAGCAGAACCTGAAAAACTCACATCCCCAATGAGGATCAAAACCACTATCCTCTTCTTCATAATATTCCTCCTGCTGCTTCTCATGCCTCTTCAAATATTTATTGATGATTTTAGTTGACTTGAATTGTGGATTCCGGTATTCCCATCGGCTGCCCTTCCAGACGTATGCACCATATTGATGGGAAAAGGATGACCATCAACCTTCATCAGCTTCTTCGAATCATTGAATTTGATCTTTCCCCCTTCAATAGCTACTTGAATCTGTTGCCTAAAGACTTTGCAATCATTAGTCATATGAGAACCAGAATTATGCCACTTGCAATATTTCCTCTTCCCTAGCTCCTCAGCCGATGGAATTATATGGCCAGCAGGAAGTTGTATGTGTTTCTCCAGAAATAGCAAATCAAAAATCTTATCTGCTTTGGTGATGTCGAAGACGTACCTTTCTTCTTTTCCAAAATTCTTCACCCATTGACATTGTACAACATTTTTGCTTCACACCCATTCGGCTGCTGCTACTTCAGTATCATCATCTTCTTCAGAGTTATACATGATTGATCTTCTTAAAATTCTTTTTAGCCTCTGCAAATCTTTGCTCATGTAGGGTCACCTTTTGTGCAAGATGTGATAAGCTCTCAAAATCTTGAGAAGAAAACTTCTCCTTGATCGGAGCTATCAAACCTTGAAAAGCCAGATCGGCTAACTGAGAATCTGTCAAAGCCAAACTGTAGCACCTATTTCTCATCTCCCTGAATCTCTGAATATAATCTTGCACAGATTCATCTTGCCTTTGCCTAATTGCTGTCAAGTCAGATAGTTTCATCTCATGAACTCCACTGTAGAAATAGCTATGAAATTGTTTCTCCAAATCGGCCCAACTATTGACAGAATTGTATGGCAGAGAAGAAAACCATGTGAAAGCCGATCCAGATAAAGACAAAGGAAACAATCTAACCCTTAAAGCATCGATAGCCGATGCTTCATCAAATTGAGCTAAGAATCGGCTGACATGCTCATACGTTGAAACATTGTCTTGCCCTGAAAACTTGGAAAAATCTGGGACTTTATATCGGTTAGGCAATGGAACCCTTTCAAACCACTCAGGGTAGGGATGCCGATACAAGTTTCCAGTGTCTTTTGGCTTTAATCCAAATTGTTCCCTCATCACTTCTATAATCATATCAGCCCAAGGTCTCTGCTGAGGTACTCCCTGTGTTTGCTGTTGAATAGGATCAAACTGGTTGAATTGGGGTAACACTTGTGGTTGAGGAGATCCACCCAGCTGATATTGAACATGAGGTGATGGATGTTGATACTGATAGTTCAAGTTACCCCCCCTGGATAATTCTGGAGAGCCGGCTGTATATTATGCACCAAATGTTCAGGAATAACTTGAGCTATAGCCGGTTGGTGTTGCCGATTAACAGGCGTTCTCTGTCCAGCTGGAATCTGCTGAACCGTTTGTGACGGGATAGGCTGGGTTGCCTCTCGTCTCAGTGGTGTTTGTTGAATCGGATCAACAGCTGGTTGAGGTGACCCAAACATTGCTGCGATCTGCTCCTGTGTCAGCCGATTGATGTTTTGTCCAGCATACAGAGGCTGTTGCCTGATTAACAGATAAGGATTAATCGGCTGCCTTTGTGCCAATGTTCCCGCGCCAGGTGCTGAGGCTGCAGCTGCTGCTGTCGGCTGATTCAAAGTGGCAGTATGCTATTGGTTGTCTGTCACCAAACTCCTGTAGTTTGGGAAGACGCCACCTGGTAAGTAAACTGGCCCCGTAGCTTGATGCTCAGCTATTATACCATCAACCACAGACTTCACCATGTTTGTTAAAGTGTTAACCAACACTCCCGATTGGTTGATCAAAGCATGTTGCACAGCATAATCAATCCGGTCTTCAAAGTTATTGAATTGCAATTGCTCTTCATTGCCATCTCCTACAACTTCTTCAACCTCACCATCCTTAGGATCTGTACCATTGTTACCCTAATCATCTGTGGCACCTTTAGCTCCTTGAGTGTCACCATCTTTGGACGAACCCATTCCAGGTACATCAGCAACTAGCTTCAATTTGTATTTTTGAACGGCTTTCCCTTGTCGGGTCTCTGTGAATGAGTTCATGAATTGCTGCTATGCATGTTTCATCATTAATTCAAATTCCTTCCTATGCTCTGGTGACAACTTGTCCACAGTAACCGAGATGATATTTGTCATTGACCTCGGACTCAACCCCAGTTGATGGTAGATTAATCCCTGGAGGTTTTGGAAGCTTGGTTTGCGGAGGAGGAACTAGCGGCGTGCCTGTTGACGACGGTGATTGCTTTTCTGTTGACATCGTTGCCACTTGTCGGTCCCACCAGGCGTGCCAAAAGCGTGTTGATGCGAAAAACACACACTGGCCTGGGAGATCTGCTTAGCTCCTGTGTAGGTTCAAAATCTTGCCTTTAGGTTCGTGAGCATGTCAATTGATTTGATCCTGCAATCAACAAGAAAGAAAAACAAAGAAACCGCGGTTAAATCCATAAACGATAGCCGATCGGCCAGTCGCCGATGACATATCATTTATTTTCGAGCCGATATCATATTGGGATCGATCGGTAATTGCGAACAAATAAGATAAAGCTAAATCTACTCGATCGGCTATAGATGTTAACAATATATAATTGTCATGTCGATGTATATTTAAACCAAGTGATTGGGATAGATCGGTCGCCATGCCGAGATAGTAAAAATCACTTAAGTTGAAATATGCACTGACACAATAATTATATGAATGTTCACAGCATAGCCGATCAAATAGATATAGCACGTATCAGCTAATACTCCGATACCACTCTATATTAAGATATTAAAATAAACAGAAAGCCTAACATATTCTAATATAGTAAGATCTTAACACAAAGAGCAGATTTAGCATAACAACTAAGCATATGAGACATAAAATAACTAAATCAGGTAAGATCGGCTAAAACCCCGATGCTACCCTAATCGGCAACTAATAGACAGGCCAGAGATTGATATTCTAATCACGACTTATAAGATCAAACTTAACTGATACAGCTATAAGTATGAAAAGAAGAACAATATCTTGAAAGTCAAGTCATTGGATGTTTCATAGAGTGGTAAATATCATATATAATTTAAATCAACGTTGATATCTAACCTTATCGGCTGCCTTCTAATAAGAGACGTTAGCCGATTGAGGGTTAGATAAAGACATTGCTCTAGATTATATAAAATATATGATAAATCGGCAACTTACATAGACAAGATTAGAGTGTCATAAAGATGGAAGCACTAATCTCGAGAACACAAGCAGCCATAACAAGTTTTACCTTATCGTTGGAGATCGAACCGATGCAGCCCAACTCGAAAGCAAGAACTCGTTGAAAGTAAATGAAAACGAAAAGGTGGCGATGTGCCGAGATTGTATTGAACTGATTGTTAATTGATTACACGGGTTTTGGGTTACTTTTATACCCAAAGTACAAGATATGTCCTTATCGGACACGACTCCTAACTCTATTACAACTCAAGATACAAACAAGTCCCTAAGGCGGACTCTTACCGACCCAAAACATAAGGAAATTACATAAAATATCCTAATTAATAGATACAATTGCCTTTTCAGGACTCAATCGTTGTGTGGCAATCCATATGAAGCACATTAACTCAACCCGATGACGTGTACCGAGTTACATTGTTGGAATCAGTTCAATCGGCTACCTTGTCCGACTCGAACTCTGCCGACTCTGGTCGCAGCCGATTCGGACTTCAGCTGATTCTTGCTCTGTTTCCGGAACAATCTATCTCTTGGATTCCGCTTTGATTTTATCTCCATCTCCGATACTTGAATTACCAAATTTGGTTGTTAACAAAAGCCCACGAGAGACTATCGTTGAAATCCATGGCTTTGGCACCGAGACAAGAGGACACGACGCCGATGGCCTCTTGCACTGCACAAGGACAAAGAGAAGAACAAAGCAAAGGGATAAACCCTATTATGGGATGAAATCGACTACCTGATCCCCTCCCCCCGACACAGGCGACCTAAGTCGCTAGAATTGATGGGGGAAATGGGCTGGACGAAGTGCATGGACTGAGGGAGGCAAAGGGATAAGGGCGCTCCCTTAATCCACCACGTTCCTGTGTTCGTCGGAGTGTGAGATACCGTAAGCAAGTGGCTGAAAAGGGCAGCGAAGGAATCCAATGTCGAGAGCTTAGCTATCTAGAGTTATATAATCGGTGGGAAACAATTTTAATCTCAAGGAGATGACCATCGTTTACTCAAAAATCACTTAAATAGTTGTGAAAAAATCTCAAAAAAAATTGATAACATTCATACAACATACAAGTCATACCACAAAATGATAAATCTAAATTCTACTCACACATCGAGAAATAGAAAGGAGAAATTCAACATATAAACAATATAGTACCCTTCATCCCCGTATTTATCTTTTTTATTTCTCGATGTACAGATCGAGTTTGAAGTTAATTAGTGGTAAAGTGATAGATGTTACTATACTCTACATTGTTAGTTTTTTAAATATTTTTTTCATAACCATTTACGTCGAGCCTGAAAGAAAATAAAAACGATGGGACATCCTCTGTAAGGATTAGAATCCACCATCATAATCCGCATTGCTACCTGGCCCATGGAAGTAATTGGCGTGCATACCCGACCCAAGACAAACAATGCTCCAAATGATTTGAAGCACAACCATGTTTGTCTTGCGCTGCGGCGCTGCCCCTCTTTTGTATCCAAGAGTTCCATTGACATTATCACATTATCAACATTTGTTGATATCAGTAAATGTTTAGCCAGCGAAGTAATGCAAGCTCCCACATTGCTAGCTGAATCGACAACGATAAATCCAGTATTATTTCACTTGATCATATGTCTTTTTTTAGGAAACACTATAGGGGATGCCCCCACAGTATAAAAATTATTTTAGTAAACCGAAAACAATAATTACAACAGATTTAACCAATCTAAAAGAAATTGTCTATCCTCTACTGACAGGCGAAAGAGTAGAAGATAAAGGTCTTTCTTAAAGAAAGCCCTCCAAGAAGGAACAGAAGGAGAAACACCATAAAAAATAAGCCCATTTCTATGTTTCCAAATATCCCATGCCACATAAAGAATTTTTTTCAATGAAGTGAGATGACTTGGATGTCCTCTTTGCTTGATGCAACATTTTCTCAAAAGCAAGGGACATATCCTAGACTATACCAAATTGAGCCTAGCACTGAGAGCAAAATGAACATTGGAAGAAAAGGTGCATGAAAGTCTCTCTGGTTCCTGATGAACACAAAAATGCATGTTAATTCACAGTTCTTAGGTGCACAATGTTTTCTATCAAGCATATCACGGGTGTTTAACCTATCAATTATATCAATTAATAGGAGCCAGCCAAAAAACTTAACTTTCATAGTCCATTTGCTTTTGCAAATCCAACTTAGGTAACCAGACACTTGAACATGCATAAGTTGATTGCATAGATTTTTCGAGAGGAGAAAGAGGCATTTCCCCAACCATAACTCCACAAATCTCTATTATCTGGGAGCTGATCCAAGGGATCATCAGCCGACATTGATAGATACTCGTGAAAAGCTTGCTTTGACATTGAAAGCACAAAAAGTTATGATAAATCTTTAGTATAAGTCTTATGAACAGAGTCCTTTGTATTTTTGGCATAAGAATAAGCTCTTGGATAAAGTCATGATACCTTGTAATTCCACAAATCATCCCAAAACAAACAAGATTTTCCATGACCTACCTTATAGGAGAAAAGACCTCTAAAAACATCCACAATTTGCAACACATCTCTCCAGCAAAATGAACCCTTTGGAGTAACAGCATGTGGAACATGACCAATATAATAAGAAGAACAAACCAACTTAACCCAAGGGGCAGGGTATCTATTATAGAACTTATGTAGATTTTTCATTAAGAGAGCATTATTCTGAAGCTTGAGGTTTATTGCTCCTAAACCTCCTCTTTTTTTGGCTGTCAAACTATGTCCCAAAGACCAAGGATTTCTCGTAGCCTCTCAACAGGTAATGCCTCAGGGGCGAAGCTACACTCAATTACCAGGGTCAGTAGACCCCGATGATTTTATTTTAACCTCTCATATCCTCTTTATTTTACCAGCCATGACCCCGGTGAAAACAAATATTAGATCCCGGGGACATTAATTATTGATTGCTGCGTTAAATTCCAATTGACAACTAGAAACGATACTAGCAGCAGGAAATAGGAAATTAGCTAGCACTTATGATTATACGTCAGCCAAATATGCATATACATTTGAGTTTTTAGACTTGAGACCATACATAGGGCCAGCGGCTCTTTTCAAATTCCCAAGCAAAATAATTTCTATAGGAAAATTGCTTTTAAAAACCATATTAATCTATTGTCTTTCAAGTTTTTTATAAACTAATAATACTTAATTAATTATGTGCTAACCTCGCTCTATTTTGCGTGCTGGAAGAGAAGGGTACCCATAGCTAGGTCTGAACACACCTAGATTATTTCAGGGTTCACCAATTCGATTTAATATTGGATTCCAAATATAACAATATGCCTTTTTTACCAAAATTTGATTTTTTATTAATTTGGTTTAATTTTACAATTTCAAATTTGAATTCTTGAAAACTATTCCAAATTTCACTCAAAATCTGCTTTCGTCCCAAGTTGGAACATCGAAATTGCATTGTTTTCAATCCGTTTAGGTTGAAAACATAGACCCTGGTTAGTAATGACCCGGGCGATCATTTATCCTGGCTTCGCCCCTTAATGCCTTCTAGCTCTAATCTATATTGTCAATGACTAATTTTGGTAATGACAAAGAACACATAGTAGGTTGGCAGGGATGAGAACACATAGTTTACCATTCTTAGCCTATCTCCATAAGAAAGAAGAGCACAAGTGGCACACAACCTTCTTTCAACTCTGTCGACAAGGTTCTTGGGAGATATCACTTAACCTCTTTTTTGCGGGTTCTTGCCGGTTTAGCTTTCAAGGCTTGCCTTGTATATATTTCTTTGATCTATATTTTCTCCATCTCTATTAATATACGAGGCAAAGCTTTTGCCCTCCCTTAAAAAAAAGTGTGGGCGGTCCTGTTGGTCACCCTCCGTTACAGCGTCAAGATTGGACGCCCAGCCGGCATCGCCATGAAGTAGACTCCCTTGGTTGACTTGAAGTCCGATTGTCCTTCTTCTGGGCTGCCAATATCCTCCGTTCTGATGTGAGCATGGTTTTATGGAAACAGTATCCACAGGGAGAATATGAGGTTGCTGACAGATTACATGCGGCATGAGCATACCGTGGGTTCAGTCGTTCAGACCAGAGGTCTCTGACCCTAGCTCGATGAAGGGCTACATATACTTGGTGTTGGGGGAAGCTAAGAAGCTGAAGAAAAGGGAAGCAAAACAAGCCATTGATGAGGTGGAGGCAACATAAACTGTCAACAGGCTATTGCTGGCGTTGGGGTCCGACGCCAAGGAGCTCATCACACTTGAAACAATCTGGAGCCACCAAGAAGGAAACTCCCGTAATGGCGGCCCATCAATTGCAACCTACCTTCCGGATGCTGTGACATTCTTGACCAAAAGACCAAGGACCTCAGCCTCTCCTTTGCACTCTACAAGCCCCTCCATAGGAGATTCTTCAATTTACCTATCCATGAGGCGAGACTGCAAAAGACGAGGCGGTAGGGTTTTTTTTTCGATAATGGAAATGGGTTACATCTCCGGCCTCTGCCCGTAGGCACATAGCCAAAAAGTTCAGAAGTGAACAGAAAATAGCTTAAACAAGGCGAGATGGGACAAACCCCCAACTTCTGCCGATGATATGATCTACTAAAATAATATTTTTTTAAAATCACGTAGATTCTATCACGAAATTCTGTAGGTACTACGCCATCCAAACTGGAGTAAAAGTTCCTTGACTACCAATTCCAAGCGTGTAGCACCATTGCGCATAGTATCCTGTTGTTCCTGTGAAAGCATCATACACCAAGAGTGGAGCCAATTAGAACACATGAAGATAACCTATATGATGTTAGGCATTTTTTATGGTTAAAAACTATATCATTACGGCAACGCCAAATTGACCAACATAGAGCACTAGCTCCAAACAAAATCATTTTTTTTTGGGTCTAGACACTCCCCTTAGCCAGTTACGAAAAATATCTTTTGCATTGTGGGGAGGGGGGATGTTGAAGGCAAAGAAGATACATCGCCAAGCAAAACGTGCAACATGACAGTCAAAGAAAAGATATTGGATGGTCTCTTGTGTATTACAAAAACAACATTGCTTGTTTCCCCTCCATTTTCTCTTTATGAGGTTATCTTTCGTCAAGATTACTTTTTTGTGAAGAAATCACATAAATACTTTGATTTTTAGTGGTACCTTTACCTCCCATAAGATCCTCTTGTGGATTCTTACATTGGAATTGATGATCGCATTATACATGGATTTGACCAAAAAATGGTCATTTTTATCTAGCGACCAAATAAAGCAATCCTTTTCATTTGATAGAGTTATGTTAGCTAGTCGAGAAATCAAATCATTCCACTCAACTAACTTTGGTCCTAGAATTGATCGTCGGAATGAAACATTCAACGATGTTGTGCTCATAACCTCTGCCAAAGTAGAATGTCTCTTTCGAACCACATTGTACAGAGAAGGATATTGATATTTGAGAGATTGCAAGCCTAACCATGTGTCTTCCCAAAATCTTATTTCCATCCCATTACCAGGTTTAAAAGATCCATACTGAAAAAATTGATCTTTTACTTTCATTAGGCTAGCCCAAAATTGGGATGCTCCTGGTTTGTGTGACATGTGGGAGAGGGGTTTACCCTTTAAGTACTTGTTGCGCAAAAGGTTTTGCCATAGGCCATCACCATTAAGAAGCTTGAATAGCCATTTGCTCAACAAACATCTATTCATGATAACAAGATTTAGGACACCCAGTCCACCTTGATCTTTTGGCTGGCATATATAATCCCATTTTGTTAACCTATATTTCTTTTTCTGGCTATCACTACTCCAGACAAAGCTCGATCGGTAGTAATCCAGTCTTTGATGTACACCTCGAGGTATTTCATAAAAGGATAACATAAACATGGGAAAGCTCGAAAGAACCGAGTTAAGAAGAACCAATCTCCCACCATAGGAGCTATTTTTGCCCTTCCACGTGCTAAGTTTTCTTTGAAACCTGTCCTCCACACATTTCCAATCAGAATTTCTGAGTTTTCGATAGTGTATGGGGATTCCTAAGTATCTGAATGGAAAGGAACCAGAATTACAACCAAACAGTTGTCTATATTGGTCCTCCATTTCCTTAGCTCCCCCAAAGCAGAAAATTTCACTTTTATGAAAGTTTATTTTCAGCCCCGAGAGATGTTCAAACACACAAAGAATGACCTTCATGTTTTTTGCTTGTTCAAAATCTTGTTCAAGAAATATTATTGTATTGTCGGCATATTGGAGAATGGACAAACCATCATCCACTAAGTGTGGAATTACCCCTCTAATTTGGCCATCGGCTTTGGCTCTTTCAATAAGAATGGCTAACATATCAGCCACTATGTTAAAAAGAATTGGGGACATTGGATCCCCTTGTCTCAAGCCTTTGCATGTCTAGAAATTTTTTCGTACATTATCATTGACTTTGACACTTACAGTTCCTTCTTCAACCCAGTTGGAAATCCAATTGCACCACGATTGTGAAAACCCTTTCATTCGTACTGTCTGCTAAAGGAACTGCCATTTAACTTTGTCATAAGCCTTTTCGAAGTCAATTTTGAATATGATACCATCCATTTTCTTTGTGTGTAACTCATGGAGAGTCTCATGCAAAATCACCACCCCTTCCATGATATTTCTATCTAGCAAAAACGTCGTTTGGGTTGGGCGAATGACTTTGTGAGCAACCGTTGTAATCCTATAGGTGCCAACTTTTGTAAACTAAGTTGAATGATGAGGCGGTAGGTGATTGATGAGATCCTCGGTGAGGGCGATGCTGCCAACTAAGAGAGGGTGTTCCATGTCAGTGAGGCCGAGATGTCTTTCCTGAATGACTTCTTCAACAGCAGGTATGCTATCATATTTGCCAAAGTTTTTCCCTAGATTTGACTTGTGTTATCCACCCTTCTAATAGGGTGCGTCTCAACTCTCAAGTATGGCAGTCGTTGTCCATAGATTTTGTAAGTTTGCTAAGGAGGATGAGCTAGGTAGAGACGTCCATCAGGGAGTGTATTTTACATGGGCAATTATCTTCCTGCTTGGAGCAAAAGAGATATGGGAGATCACAACCTACGCTTTCTCGGAATGGAGTAAGGTACTATTGCTGTGCAAGTATGTAGAGCAGCCATGGTGGCTGCGAGGAAGCATGGGCAGTGTAGCCCGGACACTAGTGAGAATGCCTCTATGGAGGCGTTCTCTGTTCAAAAGATGGCATGGCAAGGTCAGTCAATTCAACGTTTTCTTCTCTATAACTCGATTAGGGTGTCTACGGGTTCCATTCTCAGTCCATCTGTCCCAACAAGTCAAATGCGTTATGATCGACTCCCTGAAGAGCTTGCTTAGTGAAACCTCTACACACCAGAATTACCTGGAGCGGGCAATCCAGGCAGCTAGCGCTACCAGTATCAGCGAGGAGTTTGTCAATAGTGTGCTGGATGATGTACACCTACAAGATGATGTGCACAAGCTATTTTTGGTTTGGCACATTGTGACATGCTACTGCGAGCTCTAACTTGCTGACTCAAGAAATGTTCGACAGAGTATTTGGTCAAATGGACGAGGCTTTACCCACTGAAGGCCTGATGATGATGAAAATCCCTACTGGACTCATTATTTGGTCACAAGGACATTGTCCCAGTATTGCGCTTATTTGCTCAGGTTGCATTGGTTCCTCCTCTCTTGCCCGGGAACGGCCTAATAGGCTAATAGCTAAGGAAATGTTCGAACAACCACTACCGGAGAAACCATTTTTGGTTGATCGACCAAATTCCACAGTAGTTCCGATTCTAATAAAAACTGGGACTAAAAAGTATCTTTAGTCCCGGTTTAAAACCTCAAGGGGTACTTTTTAATCTGTAGTCCCGGTTTATTAACTGTCAGGCTATGTCAGGCGATGATTGAACTTTAGTCCTGGTTGGTGATACCAACCGGGACTAAAGATGATATCTTTAATCCTGATTGGTATTTCCAACCGGGAGTAAATATTACCCACCCACTCCTTCTTGATCCCTCGATCCTTCCAACCGGCCACCAACTCTATCCCTCAATCTTATCTTTTTCCCCTCCACTCCTTCTCCTCCTCCTCTCTCCTCACTACTTCTCCTCTTCCACTCTCCCTCCTCCTCCTTCCCTTCCCCTCTCCCCTGTCTTCCCGGCGGCGGCCGGCACGGAGGGCAGCGCGGCGGAGGCTGGCGCGGCCGTTGCTCAAGTCAAGGATTTCTTTTCCTTCTTAATGTATGAATGATTGTTTGTTGATTCTATCCGTGATTCGAGAATGATGTGTGAATGATCTATGATTTGTTGCTATGGATGATTTGGAATGTTAAGATATTGGGTTGTTGCTGTGGATGATTTGGGATGTTGAGATATTGGGAGATATGTGATGTGTGAATGATCTGTGATTTGTGATGTGTGAACGATCTATAATTTGTTATTATTTGTGATGTGTGAACAATCTGTGATTTGTTATTTTTTAATGATTTGGAGATATTGGGCACGAGAAAAGAAAAAAAACTTAGTCCTAGTTAGTGTTATGAACCGGGACTAAAGATCTTTAGTCCCGGATTCGTAGCCCCGGTTGAAAAATCAGAACTATAGAGGGTTCCCAACCAGGATTAAAAAGGGTTTCTCCAGTAGTTAAGTCCAGAGAGAAGAACCGACTTCTCCGTGGAAGACATCAATCCTTTTCCCGTTGCACGTCATCAACCCAAATTCTCAAGAAACTCGAAGGCTATGCACTAGGGAGTATAATTTTACATGCTAATGAAGAAGGCAATGATACCATTCTGAAGAAGGGAGCAATTCTCGGTACTAAGCTGACAGAAGCGACACGTGATAATAGCGAAGCTCCGTGGAAGTTAATTTCTGTCGAAATTCTGGGCAGGATTAATTCGTGGTCTACTTGGCTGCATCAACGAGGGCTTCACAGCACAAGATGTATCTGACCGTCGGCGGGGAGTTGATCACGCATCTCTGCAGGGCGTTGCTATGCCATGCAGGATACCTAGGGACGACAGCGCACGGCGAGCAAGACGTCTATCATACAGTACTCCAGCCACCCCAACCTTACGGTTCAAATTTGAGATTTTAAGTGATGAGAAACCTGTGTTCTCTTATTTGTTATGTGATGTCAAGCATTCATGTTGGGTGTGATTAAGTACTTCGTCGCAGGATTTGGTTGTGATTGTTACTAGTTGATTTAACAATTTGATTGGCTGCATATGGTTGTCAAAATTAATGAACTGTACAGTTTGTTTGTCTCAAATGAAGTTGCCGAATTTCCCGTGCACTATTGCGTGGGGCTATTGATGCACAAACACACGGGCTATTGATGCACACACACACCTAAAGGTGTTTGCTTGATTTGTAATTCAAAAATGTATGATAGCTCACTCGATCATCATAATCATACTCATCACAAATTTTCTACTATAATCTTAGAAAACTCCACAACTAAAGTGTGAGATGAATAATCAAAGAAAATATCACCCACATAAATCTGAACAAAAAGTTAATCTTCACCATACTTAAGAGAAAAAAAAGTTTTATCCATTTTTCCCATCTGAAAACACTTCTCACGCAAAAAGTTTTTTAGTCCATCATACCATGCTCTAGGTGCTTATTCCAAAGCATGGTTGGAAAAATCAGAATTTTCAAAATCTGATGGTTTTTTAACATAAATTTTCTTCTTTATAAAACCATTTAAAAAAGCATTTTTAACATCCTTTTGATACAATTTAAAATCTTTTGAAGCAGTAAAAGAATAAAAATCTAATTATCTTAATTCTAACAATAAAAGCAAAAGTTTCATAAAAATCCACAAAAGCCTTATGCCTGAGACTGGGATCGAGTGTTCACCTCGAGTCCCTCATGGAGGGAGAGTCTGTTGCCTCTCGCCCACACAGAAGGTACCATGTGGATTTCCTGAATTTTTTAAAAAAATTTCAATGATTTAAAAATCTACACCCCAACGTATTAGGAGAGTGTTTTTCTAAAAAAAACGTATTTCCAAAGGGCGTTGTAGATATTTTTAATAAATAAAATTCAATTTATAAAATTAAAAAAATTCCGGATTTCCCTGCGTCGCAGCTGGGCTCAGGGCCTCAGGCTATGCATGTGCTCGCGGGGTTGGGCTTGGGCTTTTGCCGAGCGTACGTTCCGCTCAGTCGGCGTGGTCCGTGCGAGCATAGCACGCGCGCGTGACTGCGTCAGCTGCAATTAGCGTTGGAAAGAATGGAACGGCTGAGATTACGCGCCGTGGCGGATTTACCTCCCGGCAGCACGGACAGCTGCCCGGGCTTCACGCGATCCACCCATCGAGATATATCGATTTGTAAGCGGTAAAATCCACCGATTAACTGACTTCCCGGGCAATTAGCAGCTAGATGGGATTAGGGCATGTATAATTGTTTCTTAGCGTTACTGATTAGGAATACTTGTTGACATGGAAGAAAAAGAAAGAGGAGAGATAAAACATCGTTGTCATACATAATAACAGCTTAACAACGACTCTTAATCACTGTAATATGGAAATATGGTTGCATGAAGGTAAAAATATGGAAATAATATTAACAAAAGGAATATGTTTTTGTTAATGATTAGAGCCTTCGTCGTCTTAACTATTATAAAGACACGGTCTCTAAATAATCTTCTATTATTTAAGAGACCATACTCGTCTCTAACTTTGAATATGCCCTTAAGGGATTGTTCAGATTAACTATCTGGGAGACCCGCGCAATTGCAAACCATATCATCCAAACTGTATCATCCATGTGTTTATAAAATCCATGTGTTTCTAATTTTATAGTTTTTAAAAGTCACACCAGTTGCTACCACTTACTTATGGTTTCGTTTTTATAATTCCTAGAAATCTCGTCAAATGCTGTCATTATACTCCTGTACGGCCCGTCCACTGTGTTTTCTCTTTATTGTCACTGGGACTTTAAAAATTGAACATAAATAGCGTTCGGGTTCATTTTTTACTTTTTGAAAATCCCGCTAAACCTTTAGCGGCTTTGCCATTGTACTCCTTTATGGCTCGTCCGCTGTCTCCCTTCTTATTATCATTGAGATTTTAAAATGGAATATGGTTATCATTGTTTCTTTTTTTTCTTTTTAGAAGTTCCGAACCTTTAAAAATTTAGAGTTTATTGTCTTGTTGGGTTTATTCTTTATAATTTTTAGAAGTTCTATCAAACGATGCCACTATACTCCTCTACGGCACATCCACCGCCTACTCTTTATTATCATTGGGATTCTAAAAATCGAACATAACTATCGTTAGAATTCATTTTTTATTTTGTAGAAGTCTTGCCAACCGTCAGCAGCTTTGCAACTATATTCCTATACACCCCGCCCGCTGCTTCTCCTTTTTATTATCATTGAGATTTTAAAAATCGAATATGATTATCAATGGGGTTTATTTTTTTACTTTCTAAAAGTTCCGGCAACCGCCTTACCCGTTTGCTTCATGGCCTGTCTATCGTCCCTCCTTTTAATCGTCATTAGGATTCTATTTGGTTTTTTATTAACAGTTTTTATATGTCATATCAGCCGCCACCACTCTACTCCTTTACAGGCTTGTTACTCAATTTATCTCGTAATGTAATTTAGATGGTCTTTTTTTTAATAGTCTTTATTTTTTATCACCAATTTTAGTTATTTATAAATTGTATTCCTAATTGAAATCTTTTTTTTTCTTTTTCTAATTTAATAATTTATTTTTTATTTTTGAATTTCCGTTATTTATAAATTTTTTCTTATATGGAATATAAACCCTTCTTTCAATATTTCATATTTTTAAATTACGAATTTCAGTTATTTCTAAATTTTATTTTTATATGGACTCTAGACACCTCTTCTAATATTTATTTTAAAATTACGAATTTTTGTTATTTGTAAGTTTTATTGGTATATAATATCAATATTTTATTGTATATACCGATATGCGTGCTGGTTACTAATAATTTCTTAATTTTCAATTTTAGTTATTTTTAAATTGGATTTCTATGTGTCTCAAAGCAAGAATTTTCGGTCTGCTAGTTGACGAAGCGGATTGCAGCAATTTTAGTTATCAAGATTTATGTTTGTTAATCTGCTGATGAAGTGGATTGTAGTAAAAAGATTACTGGCGTGCTAATTTGCGGTGAGAAAATCATGTGATTACTTTTGTTATTTATGTTTTTTTCTAGGACATGTATTTATTGACTGAGATGACATATATTGTGTACAATTTAAAGACGGATAGCTCAATTACCGTGATATGGGCTTGCAGAATATGATTTTGTTTGGTTCTCTCATACGGATTCCAAAGAATCATTATCTGTTTACACACTATCATTATAATATCCTTTGTTTTTTTTTCTATTTGTTCTGTCCGTTTTAACTTTTAAATTTTCTTGTCCGTTTGCATGACATAATCCTAATACACTTGGTGTTTTGTTTTTTCTCTTATTTTCTTTCGATTAATGTGAGAACTAGCTGGGTGGCTCGCGCAATTACACGGCTAGCACCCAAAAAAAAACATATATTTTTCATATATTTTTCAGTACGATTTTACTTAAGATTTATTAAATAGCCATCCCCGTATTTCTAATTATATACTCCCTCCGTATTTTAATGTATGACGCCGTTGACTTTTCGATCGACCATTCGTTTTATTCAATTTTTTTTTGCAAATATAAAAATATTTATGTCATGCATAAAAAACATTTGATGATGAATCAAGTCACAATAAAATAAATAATAATTACATAAATTTTTTGAATAAGACGAATGGTCAAATGTTAGACAAAAAGTCAATGGCGTCATACATTAAAATATGGAGGTAGTAGTTTTTAAAAGTCACACCAGCTGCTACCCCTTACTTCTGTCATATCCTTCTTTATTTGCTTGCTCAGTCTACCACTATTTCTATTCATTCTCCTTGAAACCTTTAAAAATTGGATCTAATAGTTTTTTGAGTTTATTATCTCGTTGGGTTTTGTTTTTATAATTTTTAGAACTCCCGTCAAACGCTGCCATTATGCTCCTCTATGGCACGTCCATTGTCTTTTTTCTTTATTGTCATTGGGATTTTACAAATCGAACATAATTATCGTTTGGGTTTATTTTTTACTTTCTATAAGTCCTACCAAATCATCAGCGGCTTTCCCATTGTACTCCTTTATGGCTTGTCCGTTGCCTCCCTTCTTTATTGTCACTGAGATTTTAAAATTGAACATGATTATTATTTTTTTTATTTTTTAGAAGTTCCAAACCTTTAAAAACTGGACCTTGTAGTTTTCAGAGTTTATTGTCTTGTTGGGTTTTATTTTTTATAATTTTTAGAAGTTCTGTCAAACGATGCCACTTTACACCTCTACGGCCCATCCGCCGCCTATTCTTTATTGTTATTGGGATTCTAAAAATCGAACATAACTTCGTTGGAATTCATTTTTTTTTCTAGAAGTCCCGCCAACCGTCGGCGGCCCTGCAACTGTACTCCTATACACCCCGCACGCTGCTTCTCCTTTTTATTGTCATTGAGATTTTAAAAATCGAATATGATTATCAATGGGTTTTATTTTTTTACTTTCTAGATGTCCGGGTAACCACCTTACCCGTTTGCTTCATTAGGATTATATTTGGTGTTGTACTAGAATTTTTTATATGTCGTATCAACCACCACCACTCTACACTTTTATAGGCCTGTTACTTAATTTATCTCGTCATGTGTTTTAGCTGGTCTTTTTTCAGTAGTTTTGATTTTTTATCACCAATTTTAGTTATTTCAAAATTGTATTCCTAATTGAAATCTTTTCCTCTTTTTCTAATTTCAGAATTTATTTTTTATTTTTGAATTTAAATTGTTTGAAAACTGTATTCCTACTTGAACTCTCTTGTAATTTTTCTAATTTTGGATATTATTTTATTTTTCATTCCGAATTTTAATTAATCTCGTATTAGGTTCTTATATGGATTCTTCTTTCATATTACTTATTTTTAATTCCAAATTTTAGTTAATTTTAAATTGTATTCCTACTTGAACTCTTCTTTTCTTTTTGCTAATTTTGGATTTTATTTTTATTTTAATTCCAGATATTAATTAATCTCGTATTGGGTTCTTATATCGACTCTTCTCTCAATATTCCTTATTTTTAATTCTGAATTTCAGCTATTTTTAAATTGTATTTCTACTTGGACTCTCCTTTTCTTTTTTTCTGATTAATATGGGAATTTCTAGCCCCATAGTGAACGTGGTGCCTACTTTCAAAGTTGTTTTTAATAATATAATAGATAGATAATGTGGGAATTTCTAGCCCCCACATCGAACATGGTGCTTCCTTTCAAAGCTGTTTTAATAATATAATAAATTTCTAAGCCGTGAGAGCGAACGTGAAGGCTCATTTTTCTATTACTTTAATTACATAATAGATAGATAGATAGATGTTATTTTAAACCATATTATTTTTTTAAGTTGTTAAATATATACATCCATTCAGTTTCTTAACAAATTTTGATAATTACATAAAAAATCGGACGCCCGATGGGAGGGGGAAAAATTGGGCGCTGACGCCAGCATGACGCATGCATACAAAATCACTCTAAACTATTTTTTTCTCAGAAATTATTTATCCAAATCATGATCCGATTGCACCATTAAATTCATTATAATTAAATCTTTAAAACAAGGCCACACATAGATATATTCCGACGAAAAAAAATTATCTTATTATTGAATTATTTTTAAATGTTGCACGTTGTTTCACCAAGTATATCGGAATTGTTTTACTAAAATATTTCAATTGTTTAAACCGGGCAATGTTTCACCTTATATAAAAACAATGTTTCAGCAAATAGCGAAATATTGTTTCAGTTTACTACAACATTAGATCTGTACATGGTGAAACATTTTGAGTACACTAGGTAAAATATTTTTGGTGGAACAAAAAATGAAGCGAATTCCCTTAATATAGGGTTTCTAAAATATGTGAGTGATTTGTTGCAAAAGAATATTTCAGTTAGATCTATACATGGTGAAACATTGTAAATACACTAGGTGAAACATTTTTGGTGGAAAAAAAATAAAACGAATTCCCCCAATAGAGGGTTTCCAAAATATATAGGTGATTTGTTGCAATGGAGTATGTGGTGGGGACACGTGGCAAGTGGGGGTAGGGATATGTGGTGGGCCCACAGGGCACGTGCGAGTGTCGTTGGGGGGGGGGGGGAGCGACCGGTTTTTCCCCTCCCCCGGGTGACTAATCGACAGCAATTCCGTAAGAAATCCTGTCAAAATTTTAGCAATATTACCAGATTGCCAAAATTTAGTATAGTTTATTTTGGCAACAATCTGAACAGCCCCTAATTATTTGAAGCCTTGTTGGTGACTTGTTTGCTTTGCCTTCCGAAATCAGAATGGACGTGGTGCTGGTAGCTAGCAGACCTATGAATATAAGGAATCGTGTACTTGTACAACAAAATTGTCTTTGCTTTCACGAATTCAACTACATTTTTATAACAAAATTGTCTTGTCTTCAAATCTAGTAGCAAAATGGGCTTATAGATGTACTTTTTCGTGCAGTTTTAGTTAAGCTTGCACAGGCATCACGAAATTTCTGGTTATGCCGGCGCCCTCCCGCCTGGTTGTGCACTGGTTGACGAAAGGTGACAGGGGGATGCGTGGTGCACGCTGAGCTAGTGAGCTCCATGATCAGGATAAGTGCATCATAGTGTACAGTAGGGACAGATTAATTAACATGCTGTATAAGCAGGAATATAACGCATCTCATCTCTTTATTTTCTGAACACGACAGAGTGGACAAGAGAACACATACACGAGTATTATTCTAACTGTCGACAACACAACATAACAATTATTACAGCTTAAACCAATGGCTTAATAACCCACAAATTAATTAATCAAGAACAAGCTCAACACAATCGTTCCAAATTTTGGGCGCAATACTTCATGGACGAGCTGAGCTAGTGGACGCTTCTCCTTGCTGGGCAACACCTGAAACTGTTGCTGCCTCTCCAGTCGCCAGCGTCTGGTCAGCGGCAGTTGTAGCAGCGGCTGTCTGCTCTGCTTGGCCTTCATCTTCTCCTGCTCCTTCTTTCAGCTCCCAAAGATCGCTCTTGTCGACGCCACAGTGGCAAAGAATGGCCCAGATGTGGGTTATGAACTCGCCACCGGTTGCAAGGCATTTCCTGTGCGCTTCCGTGTTCCACGAGGGAGCCATGTGCACCAGCAGATCGGCCCATACCCCCGCAAGGAGCTCCCAGCGAGCAACGTCGTCGTGCTTAGTAGCATCGATCAGCAACCTTCCCAGGCGAGCTCCCATCGTAATTATCTTCTCGTGACGAGCTGCATCCGCGCCTTCACCGCCGCCGCCTCCACCACTCTCGTCGTTGCGTTCTTCTTGATCCACGCTAATCGCCGTGTGAGCATCGCCGTTTTCTCCACTCCTGCTGCCAATTTCGCCATTACCATTGGTGCTGGGTTGTCCTCCATCTCCCCTGCCATTCTTTTCGGGGAAGAAGCATCGGTATATTCCTTTGATGCAAGTCAGGAGGCAGGAGACACCTGGAAGTTCGCTCCACTTGCAGCCATCGTCCTCTGTCTGATCATCATCATCACCATCGTTAGTGTCCTGCAGCTCCTCTGCTTCCCTCATTAGCCTCCTGTATATGCTCTGAAGATTGTCACAGCCATCCAGGATCTTGGAAGCCTCACGCACGGTGCTCTTGAGAATAAGCTCGGGGACAAAGTTGCTGTCAGGTAGCAATTCCGGGACTGAGGCCAGCAGGTAGGTGCAGTACCTTGAGATGCTGTTGGCGACCGTGTAATTGGCCCGTAGAGCACGCTCAAGCCTCTGCACCTTTATCATGTATGGCTGCTGCGTGGAGAAGCAGCTCCTTGCGAGCTTGAGTGAATGCAGCACCTCGGATTCTGTTAATCTTGTGTTGTAGTGCTGTGCAAGATCAATCTCGCATAAGCTTGTCGCTATGTGCCAGACCAGAATGGTGTGGCTACGTGTGGGCTGCTTCCTGAGTGTCTTGTTGATCATCTCCTTGAGCAATAGCTGCCGACCAATCCGATCGGTGGCTGATTGATTGATCCGGGATAGAAATTTAGCCACAGAAGGCAGGACATGATCGTTATTTACCTCCAATGAATCTTTACTGAAACGCAGCGAGCGGAGTGAATTCAGAATGGCATGATTCACCTCTACTGGCAGATCGACTGATTTGCCTAGCTTGACACCTTTTTTACCTCTCGGAAATATCCCAAGGCTCATGTAGAAGAAGATGTCACGTTTCCAAGGGCTGTAAACATAGGCCCGAAGGAAGTCATACTGGTCGATCTTGCGGTGCCAGCGTGGGACTATCTTGAACCTGGGTGAGCACACAAGCCCAACCAGCTTATCCCTGATCAATTTGGGAACCCACATCATGTTCTCTGCGACGTACTCGCACAGGACCATGACTTTTGTCCAGTCTGATAGCAGGTAGATAAGCATCTTCCAGAGCTCCTTCACCACAACGACACCCATGAACACCCATGTGATGATAAGATCAACATTGACGCCGTGTACAACGTGCGCTACCTCGCCAACCCGAGGCCTGTACACCTTGTGGATGTCCCGGCCAAGCCAGAAAGTGAAAGCAATGGTTAGCACAGGATGCAGGCTACCCATGACAGGGAACCCCCGGAAGAAGAGCACCGGGTATCTTGTGTAGAAGTAGTCGTTCAGGAACGCTAGCTCGGACTCGATAATCCGGAAGGTTCGCTTCCGATCATCGTCCTCCATGATTTTCCAAAGCAACCTTTTGGTCTTCTCGGCAATGTCGCTGTCCACGGATAAGTCATCAAATTTGCAACGCAGAAGCCGATACAAGGAGAAGGACAGGCACATGTCTTTGATCAGTTTGACGTCCTTCTCGCAGGCCATGTTGCTGACCGCTCCATCAGGTTTCCAGATTCTATCCAGTGTGGTGGGTGCTCTCTTGTACCACTGTTTCCCCCGGCAAAAATAACCAAAGAACAACCGTTGTCTCCTAGTGTGTCGAGTGGGCTCCGTTGTTTCATCATCATCAATGATATTCAGATCGAAATCGTACCTAGGTGCCTTCACCTTCAACTTTTGATTTTGATCTCCACAAACAGGATATTTATATCCTTCCATTCTGTTCAAGTTCACCTCCGAGGACTCGTCTGGACGACGATGATGATCTGGTACCTGTGAGCTCATCACTACGTACATAGAGCTCTTGCCGTGCAGTGGTGATCCGACGGCAATGTTGTATGCATATATTAAGTAAAAGCTTCTGACAAGCTGCATCACACACAGTGCCCAAATCGGGTGCCTGAACTGGCTGTTGCGAGTGCTATTGAGGAAGGCCACGCCAAGCAGTGCCATGACATTAGACATCTCGCTGATGCGACGGTTTTCTTGGTCGGGAATGCCATACGCCGATATGAAGCAACCGCTGAAACGCAGGTTGGACAGTACGAGAGCCCAGACAGGGAACAGGTCTTTCTTGAATGGAGCGTTCTGCATTAGCCCGATGGTGTAAAGAAAGGTTGAATCGGCTATCGCGTCCAATATGAGCAAGACATACTTCATGGTGGAGCTACGTGACCGGCGGCGCCACTGGTCCAAGAAGGACATCAGCTGGTAGAGGACGGCAATGACGACGACGAGGAACTCGATTCGCATCAGCATTGCACTCTCAGTTTGGAGAAAAAGGAAGAACCATTGCACGATTTCACTAGGCTTCTCCATGGTTTTTTTGTTTCTTCCTTTGTTCAAGCACCGGTGCCAACAATTAAATGTAACTAACGCAGGCGCGTCAGAATTATTCCTGGTCAGGAAGAAAAATTAAATGTTTTCAGTATTCATATGCATGTTTGGCAATAATATTTGTCACCCTATATATAATATATACAACTATATATATATATATATATATATTATTTATATATAAAAACTGTCGCATATAATTATATTGTACAAGAAGTGGTGCTCTGGCGGTTTGGACTGGTGTTCAAAGTGGACAATCGGTGTCTTGCTCGTTTCTACAATGCCTTTGGCAACGATGATGTGATAGCCGTGGAGTTGGAGCTACTGTGTCGCTAGGCGACAAGCTCGGCAACGATAACACTTGCCTCGCGAAGTCGAAGCCTTTGTATCGCTTACAACAAGCTTTTTGTCGATGACTGCTTTGGGCTCCGCCTTTGTCCTTTTTTCTTGGTCTTGGTAGCTTAGGTTAGCTAAGTGTGTTGTAGTTGTGGTTTTCACCCAGTTTTCCCTAATTAACCGTGCATTGTAAGGCTTGGTTCTGTTTTCTCCTTAAAATGGGACACCTTCTTCTTTATATAAAACGTCGGCAATAGCCTGGCAGTTCGAAAAAAATAATTATATTGTAACCATACTATACTACATTGTAAGTTTCATGTAACTATATAACTATACCATACTACATTGTAAGTATGAAAAACACACATAACTTTTATATAACTTGTATTGTAATGCAAGTTATATAAGTTATAAGATAGTTAAAATGTAATTACAATACCACATTCTCATAAAATTGTGTTACTTTCAAAATTTTGTTTAAATTTTAGCTTCGAAAGGTATGAAGCAAATTCCACACTCTCATTATTAAGGAACAAGGAAAAATAATAAGTCCAAACCAAACTTTCTAAGGAATAAGAAATAAGGAAAGTCAACAATGGTCAACTCTGAAAGAGCAAACAAAAAAAGTAATTTGTCTATTAAAAAAAGTAAAAAAAGCTATCGATAACGGGCGTAAAACATAAGTTCGTCACGGATGAGCTCATCTCAATCGGGCTTAAATGCAGGTCCTCGCGGATGACTTTGTGTCGGTTGACGTTTAGGGCCTGACACGGATAAGTGTCATCTGTGACGGTGTTTGCTGTCATCCGTGTCACGGATGTGGTTTGACCACTTGAAGACTAGAGCTCCACTCCACTTCAGATCTAGTCCATAGCCTTCACTGCCAAGCGCCATCCTCCGCCGCTTCCTCGAGCCCAACACTGTCCTCCAACATTGTCGCCTCCACATCCCTCGCCGCCGCCGCTCCTTTCTCTGAGCACAGTCACCATCCTCGCTGCCACCGCCTCGATCTCCTCCTAGGCCGGTTACCGCCCTCGATGCCACTGAGGTCAGCTGCCGCGTTCGTCACCGAGCCCGTCTACTACCCTCGCTGCTGCCGCATCGACGCTGTCCCCCACCTTCCCCGAACCCGAAGACGCCGTCCACGAGCCCATCGCCTCCGTCCACGATCTCCACAGCGTCGTCGACTGCGCCGCCGACCACCTCACCACCAAGCCCACACGTCCTCCACCAAGCCTGACGCCACCACCCTCCACGTCGGTTCAGCCACCTCCGCACCGAATTTAGGGATTTATGATGAATTTTTCGATGTGCAAATGGTTGAAATTTGTGGTGAAATTCCATGTGCAAATGGATAAGTATGTGGACAACATATGTAGATTCGAGATGTTGATGTACGAATGGACATAGTAATATATGGATATATGTCGAATTTAGGGCATTTTAGTTAATTTAGATGAATTCTTGTGAACTTTATATTTAGATAAGATGGCACTTAGTGATTTTATTGATTTTAGGGTACTTTAGGATTTTTTAGTGAATCTAGGGTATTTTAGTGAATGTATTTTTACTTTTAGGTATAATTTTTTATGCATGTAAGTATTTATGTATGTAAGGGTAGTGAATTATATTAATTTAGCGAATCAGGTGAATTATTTAGTGCAATTGGTGAATTGTTTAGTGAATTTGGTGAATTATGTAGTGAATTTTGTATAACTAGGCTAATTTATTTAGGGAATTTATGTATGTATTTAATTTTTGTGGTACACAAGTTATTTAGGAAATGCCTCAGCAAGGCGAACCCATGGCGGTGATAACTAGTGGAACCACGTCGACCTGGAACCCTAGTACGCATAATAGGATTCCTAAGGAACGATGACCATAACAGAGGTTGACGCTCAAGGATTCCCGGTGGCTCCAAGGGCAGTAATTAAGAAGTTCACATTGGTATGCGGAGTGTTAGGGAGGAGATACTTCACCATCCTAGTGGACAACATCATGCTAGTACTAGATTCAGAAAAGGAGGAAGCTTGGGAGAAGTTCAAGTTGAGCTTCAAATATCCTGCAGACGATGAGCAAAGACTCAAGTGTCGTGCTCTCCAAAAGATGGGTAACTATTTGAAGAATTGGAAGACTAAGCTGGTGGGTGAGTACGTCCTCAACCCCTACCAGCCAACACCCTATAGCAAATGGCTGTGGATCACCGAAACCGTGTGGGCCGAGTTTGTGGCTGCCAAATAAACCTCCGAGTCCCAGGCAAAAAGCGAGGCCGCTAGGGCACTCTAGGCTAGAAACGTGCACCCGCAATGGCTTGGCACCAGAGGATATAATAGGAAGCAAGACAATGGCAGATCGAGGATGAAGTTGCTGCTCAATCTAACACCCTGCCGCCATTTGCTGACATCCCGGACAAACGGGCAAGGAGTTGGGCAAGGGAAAAAAATTTCCAACATTCCGCTTCACAACTTCGAAGAAATTAGAGAGGAGATAGCGCGTTTCATACTTGACGAAATCTTATCTCCCAAGGGAGGCTTTAGATTACCGTCGTAGTTCGTCTCAAAATTGTTGAATATTTTTCGATGCTTGTCAAAAACATTAGATTATGTAATACAATGTGAAGTGTGAAGTGATACGATTCTGGACACATTTGCAATAAATTTGTTCTAATTTATAACTTGGTTTTGCAGGTTTTGATGCTTACCTCTAGAAGACTCATGTCGACGGTTTTGACAAATGAATGTGCTTGTATATATAGATGTATGGATGTGAATGTATATATGAATGGATCATGTGAATGGATTTGTACTGAAATATGCTGGAATGCTGGAAATATATATGTTTAAATGGGTTTGCTGGAAATGTGGCATATATATCTGTTTATGTTATTTTGCAGCAGGCATGGCTAGCAAAGGCTTGAGGCTAGCCAAAAAATAAAATTTATTTTTTCTAGCAAAAAACACATCGTCATGACGGGTTAGAAAAATTAACTCTAAACAGATGAGTATCGAAGGTATCGGGTGTACAAGAGGGCCCGTTGTGTTGTAGTATGAACCCGTCATCCATGACGGGCCCTAGTTTGACTCCTCTGGTGGGTCAAACTCATTGGTGACGGGGTTTAACATTGGCCCGATACAGATGACTGACATCTTTGATGGCAAGGGGCCCGATACAAAAGACTTTTCGCATCAGTGATTTTTGGTTCGTGACGGTACGCTATCCCGACACAGATGAGGCTTGCCGCCCCTTACAGATGACCTATCCCTAGCTAGTGTGATAAGCAGAATATATTAAAAGCGCACTTGTATGTGTGCAGGATTTGAAAGTTATGTGCATCCATGGCTGTGCCACAGTGCCACTGCATCACGGTGGTGCTTCACATAAGAAGTTATACTTCAGTTGTTCAAAATTAGTTCTGAGACGAACTACTTTCCTTAAGTCCAAATAACTATCGGGGTGGCCCGCGCAATTGCACGGCTAGTACCCAAACAAAATCATATAATTTTTTGAAAAAGACCAAACCTTATCATCCTCGTGTTTCTAATTATATAGTTTTTAAAAGTCACACCAGTTGCTATCCCTTATGTTATCTCCTTCTTTATTTGCTTGCTCGATCTACCACTATTTCTTTTCATTCTTCTTGGAACCTTTAAAAATTGGATTTTATAGTTTTTAGAGTTTATTGTCACGTTGGGTTTCATTTTTATAATTTCTAGATGTCCCGTCAAACATTGCCATTATACTCCTCTACGGCCCGTCCACTGTCTCTTCTCTTTATTATCATTGAGATTTTAAAAATCGAACATAATTATTATCTGGGTTCATTTTTATTTTTTAGAAGTCCCGCTAAACCGTCAGTGGCTTTGCCATTGTACTTCTCTACAGCTCGCCCGCTGTCTAAAATCGAACATGATTATCATTGGTTTTTTTTACTTTTTAGAAGTTTTGAACCTTTAAAAATTGGACTTATAGTTTCATTTTTATAATTTTTAGAAGTCCCATCAAACGAAGCCACTATGCCCCTCTACATCCCGTCCGCCGCCTAATCTTTATTGTCATTGTGATTCTAAACATCGAACATAACTATCATTGGAATTCATTTTTTATTTTCTATAAGTCCTGTCAGCCATCGGCGGCTTTGCAACTATAGTCTTATGCACCCCACCCGCTACTTCTACTTTTTATTGTCATTGAGATTTTAAAAATCGAATATGATTATCAATGGGGTTTGTTTTTTTTTTTACTTTCTAGAAGTCCCGGCAACCGCCTTACTTATTTGCTTCACGACCTGCCTGACTTCCCTCCTTTTAATCGTCATTAGGATTCTATTTGGTGTTTTATTAACAATTTTTATATGTCGTATCAACCGCCACCACTCTACCCCTTTAAAGGCCTATTAATTAATTTATCTCGTCATGTGTTTTAGATGATTTTTTCTTTCAATAATATTTATTTTTATCAAAAATTTTAGTTATTTATAAATTGTATTCCTAATTGAAATCTTATTTTTCTTTTTCTAATTTTAGAATTTTTTTAAAAAAAATTTAGTTAATACCGTATTGTGTTCTTTTAATGTTTTTATTTTTTATTTTCAATTTCAGTTGTTTCAAAATTATATTCCTACTTTAACTCTCTTTTAAATTTTCTAATTTTGGATATTATTTTATTTTCATTCTAAATTTTAATTAATTTCGTATTGGGTTCTTGTATGGATTCTTTTCTCAATATTGCTTATTTTTAATTCCAAATTTTAGCTAATTTTAAATTGTATTCCTACATGAACTCTTCTTTTATTTTCTTTTGCTAATTTCAGATTTATTTATTTTTATTCCAAATTTTAGTTAATCTCGTATTGGGTTCTTATATGGACACTTCTTTTAATATTCCTTATTTTTAATTCCGAATTTCAGTTATTTTTAAATTGTATTCCTACTTGAACTATCATTTCCTTTTCTAATTTTTTATTTTATTTTATTTTTATTTCAAATTTTGATTAATCTCGTATTGGATTCTTATATGGAAACTTCTTTCAATATTACCTATTTTTAATTCTGAATTTCAGCTATTTTTAAATTATATTTCTACTTGGACTCTCCTTTCCTTTTCTAATTTTGGATTATATTTTATTTTTATTTCGAATTTTGATTAATCCTGTATTGGGTTCTTATATGGACTCTTCTTTTAATATTCCTTATTTTTAATTCTGAATTTCAGCTATTTTTAAATTGTATTCCTACTTGGATTCTCATTTCCTTTTTCTAATTTTAGATTTTATTTTATTTTTATTTCGAATTTTGATTAATCTCGAATTGGGTTCTTACATGGAAACTTCTTCCAACATTGCTTATTTTAATTCCGAATTTCATCTATTTTTAAATTGTACTTCTACTTGGATTCTCGTTTTCTTTTTTTTTTCTTTTTCTCTGATTAATGTGGGAATTTTTAGCCCCCACAGCGAACGTGGTGTCTCCTTTCAAAGCTGTTTTAATAATATAACTAGATGGGCGGCCCGCGCAATTGCGCGGCTAGCATCAATTTAAAATTATCTATTTTTTACACATGGTTTTATTTAAAATTATCATTCCCGTGATTCTAATAACTTTATAGTTTTTAAAAGCCACGCCAGTTGCTACCCCATACTCCTTTTTCATGTTTTTATTTGCTTACTCGATCTACCACTACTTCTATTCATCCTCTTTAGAACTTTAAAAATTAGGCCTTATAGTTTTTAGAGTTCATTGTATTATTGGGTTTCGTTTTCATACTTTTTAGAAGTATCGTCAAACATCACCAATTTATTACTCTACAGCCCTTCCGCTGCCACCATTCTTTATTGCTATTGGGATTTAAAAATCGAACATAATTATTGTGTGTGTTCTTTTTTTACTTTCTATAAGTCTCATCAAATCATTAGTGGCTTCGCCACTATACTCCTCTACAGTCTGTCTGCTGCCTCCCCTCCTTATTGTCATTGAGATTTTTAAAATCGAACATGATTATCATTGAGATTTATTTTTACTCTCCGTAAGTCCCGCCAACCGTTGTGACCATGCTACTTAACGGCATGCCCATCGTCACTCCTCTTAATCCCATCAACTGCTAGCACTCAACTCCTTTACAAGCCTATTGCTTCTTCCCTCTTTATTGTCATTTGTCATCGTTGTGTTCTTATTTCCAATTTCAATTGTTTTGAAATTGTATTCCTAATTGAACTCTCTTTTTTATTTTTTTTCTAATGTTTTATTTTATTTGATTTTTTATTCTGAATTTTAATTAATATCCTATTGGTTTCTTATATGGACTCTTCTTTCAATATTGCTTATTTTTAATTTTTATTTTTTGTTATTTTCATATTGTATTCCTACGTGAACTCTTCTTTTATTTCTTTTCTAATTTTGGATTTTATTTTATTTTTATTTTGAATTTTAATTAATCTTGTATTGGGTATTATATGGACCCTTCTTTCAATATTGTTTATATTTAATTCCGAATTTCAGCTATTTTTAAATTATATTCCTACTTGGACTCTTTTTTTTCTAATTTCGGATTTAATTTTATGTTTAGTCCGAATTTTGATTAATCTCGTATTGGGTTCTTATATAGATTCTTCTTTCAATATTGTTTATTTTTAATTCCCAATTTTAGCTAATTTTAAATTGTATTCCTACTTGAACTCTTGTTTTATTTTTTTTGCTAATTTCGGATTTTATTTTAATTTTTATTTCCAATTATAATTAATCTCGTATTAGGTTTTTATGTGGATTCTTCTTTTAATATTGCTTATTTTTAATTCCAAATTTCAGCTAATTTTAAATTGTATTCCTACTTGAACTCTTCTTTTGTTTTTTTGCTAATTTTGGATTTTATTTTAATTTTTATTCTCAATTTTAATTAATCCCGTATTGGATTTTTATATGGACTCTTCTTTTAATATTCCTTATTTTTAATTCCGAATTTCAGCTATTTTAAAATTGTATTCCTACTTGGACTATCTTTTTCTTTTCTAATTTTGGATTTTATTTTATTTTTATTTTAAATTTTGATTAATCTCGTATTAGATTCTCATATGGAAACTTCTTTCAATATTGTTTATTTTTAATTCCGAATTTCAGCTATTTTTTTAAATTATATTTCTACTTGGACTCTCCTTCTTTTTCTAATTTTGGATTTTATTTTATTTTTATTTTGAATTTTAATTAATCTCGTATTGGATTCTTATATGGAAACTTCTTTCAATATTGCTTATCTTTAATTCTGAATTTCAGCTATTTTTAGATTGTATTTCTACATGGACTCTCCTTTTATTTTTCTTCTTTTTCTTCGATTAATGTGGGATTTTCTAGTCTCCACAGCGAACGTGGTGCCTTTTTTAAAGCTGTTTTAATATAATAATATAATAGATAGATTACCCGTTCTGTGTTAACACGATATGAAGATTTACCCGTGAAGCGAAGCAGCGAAAGAGGATTTTACCTGAAAAATATAAGCGAAACTGAGATGGCGCCTCTTCTTTGATTGTCCCCAGACCCTGAGCTTTTAGATGCCTCCTAGCTTCTTTAACGAATAGTTTGGCTTCTCAGATACCATTACAAAGCTTTCATAGAAATTAGAAACCACCATGAAGACCCGTTTTGAACCTATATATAGGAAAGTAATAGTAAAAAAGTAGGGAAAAAACAATATGTAATAAATACAACAGTATAAAAAAACAAAGAATATCAAATTAGCACAAATGAAAAAAAAAGAGAGGAATTTTAAGGAGCAAGATCTCTATCGGTGTCTCTCTTAATAGGAATTCTCTCTCCCTCTCATCTTCACCCATGACGACTCACGAGCTCCTTCAACTGGAGCTAGCCCGAGGCCCCGAGCGCGGCAGTGGCGGTGGCGGAAGCGGAAGCGGAGGAGCGAGCTCTTGAGCCGGGGCGGCAGTGGCGCCGGCGAGGTTGGTAGCGGTAACGGGATCTCAAGCTTGCGGGGTGGGCTCGAGCGACGGACGAGAAATATCCAACTAGATACGCATGAAACAGTCATCTACTTCCTACGGTTTTCGTCGTCCTCCATAAATATCAGAGCATTCCAGAATGAAGCAAGAGGGAAGAAAGAGCGAGCTAACCTTATGGAGGGCAACAGGCAAGCCGGCCGGTGCACGAACAGAGGCAACGACGAAATGGGAGATGAGCAGAGGACAAACCTCTTGGGGGGGTTGATAAAAATCCGTGTTTCTACGGGGCAAGAATGGCTGGCGCCATGCGGGTCACTTCATGTTACCTGTTGAAACACTTCGGTTTAGGAAAAAGTCCAAATATCAGCCTACCGTTTTGATTAAATGCCCATCTAGCATCTTGAATTTTTAAATCGGATATATAACCGCCTAAACTTTATAATACTATTTGTAGGTGGTTTTGAATATATATTAATTGGTTTTCATAATTTATATATAAGTTGGATAAGTTTGATCACATGACATATACGTTAAGATCTTCACTTAAATATCCCTTTTTTAAGCATTTGGTCACCCTCACATACAAAATGAGTACCAATATAATAATAATATGGCATCACATTATATTATAAATTAAGGGCCTACAACTAATCACATTTAAATATGTATATTAATTATTCAAAACCATTTATTTAAGCTTCCAAATATATAAAACCAGCATCCAAAATCATCTTATGGGTAATATAAACGGTATTACAAAGTTTAGGGGCTGGGCGTCTAGATTTAAACTTCATGGTGCCAGATGGATTTTCCTTCAAAGTTTAGTGGTATTTAGACTTTTTTTCTTTGGTTTAATAAAATCCAACTAAGATATGTCTTTTATTAATGTGTATTTAAGTTAATGTAAATTAAACCTCGGTGGGTTAATGGGAACATGTGGAGTGACCCACACACACCCTTACTATAAGCTGAAGTCTAGTAATTAAACAATTGAAACAATATAATTCAGGACGTGGACTCAGCCAACAAATTAAAAAATGGTGCTCTACAAAAGAAAAGACCAAAAGATGGTGAACATGGACAAATTGTATGAACTATCAGGGGCGGAGCTACAACAAAATGAAGGGGGGTTCCACTCGCTTGCTTTACTCTGATTTGAATCAAATTTAGCTTGATATGGGTGCCTATGTTTAAACTGACGGGGTATATATATGGTGAAAATAGATAAACTATAGGTAAAAAAATTTTTGAACCGGGTTCCTGGGCACCCCCTAGCTATACTAGCTCCGCCCATGTGAACTATATCCATGAAGTGTTCAGTTTGATTAACTATATATAGCTAAATTATGTGATGACCAGTAACCATGAACATTTGCTTATTCTTCATGGCCTAAACCGTTTTAGAAGAAGGGCTGTAAGCTTTTTAGAGAAAAAAAATGACTCGAACTAACTATAAAGACTTAAAGATATCTCACAAGCAACAGCTAGTTCATTCCAAAATTTTAAATAACTGATGGGAGAGGACATACTGTTCACTAAAATTCTCCCTCCCATTTACTATGTTTTATATTTAAATTCATTTCTTATATATGTTAGAGTATAAAATAAATTCCATAAAACCCTAGGTATTGAGATATCCGCAACACAAACCCACCGATTTTTGTGATTTGTTTCAATGAACATCATGTTTTTGGGGTAATATGTTTTAAGAAAACCTATAATACTCATATTTAATTATTACATACTATTATTCTTTTACATAAATTTATACTGGTTGACTCAAAATACACATTTCTCTCGTCTACATTATCTTTTTCCCCAATTTGTACTACACAAGCACTTAACATAATCCTAACTGTTAATAACATAATAAATGGTTAAATATACATATAAATGATCAAAAGCTGGTTAAAAAATAGTTAAAAAATAGTTAACGTGTATATGTACTTGAAAATATATCACACATTTTTTCATAATTATTATAGATAAATATATTAGTCAAGTGGATGATATAAGCTTTTACTAGGGTTTCATGAAACATTTTGCCCCAAAACCTAAGGTTACATATAACAAATTGCAAAAACCTAGGTTTTGCGTTACGGATGCCCTAGAACTTGGGCAGGGTTACCAAACCATTTTGTGTGGAGTTATCGCCACCCCATGATAAGGCAGTTATCGCGGTAACCGCGTAGTTACCATGAAAACCATGCGGTAACCGTGGTTTAAAAAACTGAGAATGTTACCGCACATGATAACCGTGTGATACCCGCACAGTTTTGCAAACCCTAGCCTGGGATTTAATTAAATTTACTCTAAGAGTATATGGATATATTGTGATAGAGATGGATTAAATTTATATGATCTGAACATATCTACTCTTTCCTATATGGATCAAACATTGTGAGCACGGTAATAATTCTAGCCCTTGATTACTTGTTCTAATAGCAATCCAAATTAATGCCAAGATTCATCTATATACATTCCATATACTATTTGTGCCACTAAATCATCCATTTAGATGAAATTAATGATTCAATTACAATGAAGTAAATCTACATAGTTTGGATTGCATCCATACATAATATAATTCTAAGGTTTAATATGCATTTAATTACAATTAATTGCCATTATATTCCTCTATATAGTTTGAAAAATCATCCATTTAGGCCTACTTCACAAAATTTGACCTTCTGCTGTAGCATTAGGACTTGAACAATGATTTAATGTCATCATCTGAGAGAGAGTGCCACGTAGGATATTAAGTTATGCGGAGGCCGAAGAAAGAGTAGAAAGAAAACACTTTATGTTTTGATAACCAACCCATCTAATAGACAACATAAAATCATATATACATTCCATATACTATTTTACAACTAAATCATTACACATACATGCACAAATGTACGCGCACGCACAATCTATAATTTCCCGTAACCTTTCACCTCACTATATATAGAATGCTTCTCATATGTTTGGGAATTGACTTGTTGAAATATTATCTAAAGTAAAAGAGAAATGTTAGTAGGGGCATGTGCACTTTGTTGGACTCTATGAATTTGAAGAAATGCTGGTTTTTTATAATGTTACCATTAAATCTTTTAAGTAGACACTTCACAGGGACACATATTGGGTTTGATTCTAGGTTTATCTGCAAAGTTATGATGAGGACAAGGACAACATACAGCTTGTATGCCAAAATCTTGAGACAATGGTCTTGCGAATTTTCGCAAATTATGGATGGAGATATAGTAATAGGATTGCTTTCCAAATAATGTCTGGTGTCTTTTATTATTCCTCTTTGTAGTTAGGGAAGATTAATGCAGACCTCTGTTCTGCAAAATTTTAAAATAATGGGATGCAGCTTCTGTGGAAACAAAGGCCATAATATATATCCCATTATTTGTAAAAGAAATATAGAATGATGCTTGATACATATCTAATAATAGTAGATGTAGCAAAAAAAGTGATAAGTCTGACACAAACAACTTTTAAACCTGGGAGGGACGTTATAGAAGCTGCTGTCATTTTACATAAAATGATTCATGAAATGCATAGAAAGAAACAAGATAGGGTTACTTTTTAGATTGATTTTGGAATGGCTTATGGTAAAGTTATATGGTCTTTTATATAACAAAACCCAAGGATGAAAGGCTTTTCACCAAAATAGTGTTCAATGAGTTGCTTCTTTTATGTAAGGGGGACATGTTGGTATCAAAGTTAATGACCTGATTGGTCTTGATTTTCAAACGAAAAGAGGCTTAAGACAATGTCATAGTTTAATCTCCGGTCCTTTTAAACATAGTTATCAATATGTTAGCTGTCCTAATTAATCAAGCAAAGGAAGATGGCCAAATCTCTGTAGTAGTGCCACATCTTATTGGTGATGGCCTATCTATTTTTCATTATACATATGATACTACATATCATGATTTGGAGAAAGCCAAAAAATTGAAGTTATTATTTTCTGTTTTTGAGAAGCTTTTTGGACTTAAGGATAACTTCCATTGAACTAAACTCTTTTGTTTTGGTCAAGCCAAGGAAAGTGGAAAGCAATACTCCTAGTTGTTTGGGTATCATGCAGGATCTTTTCCTATTGAATACTTTGGTATTCCAATGCGCTTTAGGAAGCTTAATAATAACGATTGGATGTTGATTGAGGAAAGAATTGAAAAAATAGCTAAGTATCTAGAAGAGTAAACATATGTCGGTGGAAGGAAAGTTGGTTTTAATTTATTCTATGTTAACTAGTCTGGCTATGCTTATGGTATTTTTTGAGGTCCCAAGAAGAGTTGTTGAAAATGTCATAGCATAATGTTCAAAACTAATGTCTTATAAGTAAATGGCTGTTTAAATTAATCAATGAGGATGGTGTTTGGCATGAGCTACTAAGAAAAGAGTATCTTAAGAATAAGCCGCAATCACCTAACTAGCTAGAAAACTGGGTGGCTCACATTTTTTGTCAAGCTTAAAGAAAGTTAAAAATAATTAGTTTTTGAGTATTGGATCTCTAATATTATACAATGAAAAACAAACTAGATTCTAGGAAGATAAATGATTTGGAAATTCCTCTTTAAGGAACAATATCCATCTTTATATAATATTGTTCCTAGAAAAATTGCATCACATGCAACTGTTATGAGTACAATTTCTCTGATATGATTGTATCTTTTAGAAGGGCTTCAATTAGTGGGGCAGAAGTTTACAAATTGGCATAATGTGGTTGCAAAAATTGTTCATATTCAACTTAATGGTGATAAGGATATGTTTAGGTGGAATCTTCACTACAATGTGGTGTTTTTCTATGTATTTAGCTAAGCTCTAATCAAAAAAGAATAACAGGAACAAAAAGATTCTAACAAGGATAATTTTACAAGGAAAACTTGTAGTACTACAAGATATTATTTTTGTATGCATGAGGAGAATATCCAACATTTATTTTTTGATTGTCATTTTGCAAAATTTCTTTAGAGAATTCTTCATGTTTCCTTTGTTTTAAAAGTACCACAAATGTTTGCTCATATATTTGATAGTTGGCTTATTGCATTGACTAAAAACCAAAAAACTTATATTAGTAGGAGCATATACTTTATGTTAGTTCTATGGTTAAGTAGAAATTATATATTTTTTTATAAAACTTCAAGTAAATCTTCTATGCAGATTCTTTTCGATGCAACATATTATCGTCGGTTTAGGCCAATTTACACTGGTGTGATGAGGAAAAGGAATCCATTTATCTTGCATACCAAAACTTGGAGACAACGGTTATGCAGATTTTTATCAACTTTAATTTGGATAGAGATTTACTAATAGGCGGATTATTATCTGAATAAGTTGTATCTCTTCTTTTATTGGCGATATTGAAAATTATATACCTTTGTAAGCTCCACAATCCAATTAATCCACCGTTACCACTCAACTACTAATATGGATCATCCGCAACACCTTCTTTCTTCAGACCGCGCCACCATTTCGTTTACTTTTCTCCTCAAAACAACCCTGTCCTCGTCAGAAAAATATACGAGCAAGCAACTCGATAGAGATACTTTCAACAACTATGAAAATATGAAATGTTTCCCTATCAGTGCAGGCACGCATGCTGCCTTACATTTTCTGATGTTCATACCAACAATGTTTCACTAGTCTCTGCATTACAATTATATTTCTATAATTCATGACAATAGAAAAAACTTCTCTTATAGAGGTTGATATATAAGTATGTATTTGTTAGAATGACGTTCGTTGGCCTCTCGATTTCTGAAAAGATGCCGTGTTGTCCTGCAGATTGCGGAGGTGTTTTTAAAGAGAGTATTTTCCTTATCCAGCTCTGCAACAGTTTGATTCATTAATTTGGTTAATTAGAACAGAATTAGTTAATGTAATTATTGACCACGACTCTTCAAGTGGGATATGATTAATAGTTTATTACTGAAGAGATGCGTACATATATGCATGGTCAGGCTGGCCAGTCCATGCCCGTGAATCTCGTCGTCCTCCCCGTTAAAGAATGGGAAATAGGCAAGCTTGATACTCCGTACTCAATGTGTATATATTGCCACTTGGAGTGTCTTAATTAGATCCCGTCAGACAAACTGCATATACGGACAACATTACTATTGAGATAATTAAGTTGCCCGAGGTCGTCTTGAAGAAGTCCGTCTTTGATTTTAATTCATAGGCCATTTCCCAACCCAATGACTGTCTATAGCTTTAAATAAGTAGTCACCTAAAATGAAAAATGATGTGGCAAGTGAATAAATGAGAAAAGAGAAGGAAACCATGTCTTGCATGAGATATAGTTTCTATACAATATCTAAGATATCATATGAGATAAGTAGCATTAAATTTAAGTATGGAATAGTAATATTTATATTGGAAGAGTAGTGTCTAGTATGATAACGTGAAGTTTATAAAAATTATATGTAGTGTCGTTGGGAATGGCGTTAGGTCACCACGACTTTTGGAGCATGCGTGCATGTGCACACATCATGCAGATAGCGTCGTAGATGATGTACTAACTTTTAATTATCCATAATATCGCAAGTAATTAAAATGCATCATGCATGGTGCAGACGTGTTCTCGAGATTCCAACTCAACATGTCAGGTGTACTGTACATATATTAAGGACTGCAAATGACTTGGACACTGCGAATTTCTCTTTAGATAATTTAGGTGGTGATTGGATCCAGAGACTTAACTTTAGTCTATGTATTTAGATACTAATTTAGAGTATTAAATATAGACTACTTACAAAACTAATTACATAAATGAAAACTAATTCGCGAGATAAATTTTTTAAGCCTAATTAATCCATAATTAGAGAATGTTTACTGTAGCATCACATAGGCCAATCATGGATTAATTAGGCTCAATAGATTCGTCTCGCGAATTAGTCCAAGATTATGGATGAGTTTTATTAATAGTCTACGTTTAAAATTTATAATTAATGTCTTAACATCCGATGTGAGGAGTTTTAGTCCCATCTAAACAGGGTCTAATACTCCTTCCGTCCCAATACAAGTACAACCTTACACAGATATGATATATTCTAAGATTACGAATTTGGACAGGCTCCTTATCTGATACATCGCACCCGTATTAGGTTGCACTTATTACGAGATGGAGTAATAGAAATGTATGTATCAACTTGTGGTAGTTTACCCCATCTGTTAAAAAAATCCAATTTTAGAAATAAATCTTAATACACATGTGTTCAGATTTAATTTTAGAATTAGATTTTTTTTTAACCCCGTGATGTTTGTGCGCAAATCCTAGGCTACATGGCATATACTCCCTCCGACCCAATATTTCAGAACCTTAGGACCGGATGTGACATTTCCTAGTACTACTGTCCAGATTCATAGTACTAGGAAATATCCCATCCAGTACTAGTTTCTTATATATTGGGACGGAGGTACTTACTCCGTTAATAAATATAAGAGATTTTCTTTATCTTCATTTGTTCATAATATAAGATATCTAAGCTGGGTTATCTCTTTGGAATGAAGGATTCTTATGACCATTTTAAAGGGTTCATATATCCATGGGAAAAATTCCTTCGAAGTCATTTGGAACAAAGAAATAGGATGCCGAAATTCGTATGGATGGATTGGCGTCCTATGCACCCAATACATATATAGGAAAGTAAGCATAAGCTCAAAAACCTTGTGTTTTTGTTTCCTATGAGAATTTCAATTCGCTCTATCCCTAACTTTCTTTATAGTCTCTTCCCACCTGCAAGTTCCTATGTGTTAATTTGTTTCATGTGAATTAATCATCTAAACGCAACAACCCTCCAGTATATTTTAGAATCCTATAAGATTCCATAGAGTGCGACATCATATCGCTATGTTTTTCTATTCTACATATTAAAATACCACTACAAAGGAGCCCTAATGGAGAAAACAAGCATTCTTAAACAGACTCAGGACGGTTCCCTCGGTCAAGTCTTAATTTACTTACGAGCTCAATTATATGTGGGCTATCCATATATATGTAGGCCTAACGCATCGATTTAGTAAGAAATTAGGTGAAGTCAGGAGGCAACTTTTGTTAACAATTGCAACAAGATTAATTAATTAGTCTGGAGAGGTCGATGGATCCGTTCTGATCAAGATGCCATTCAATGCTTCATCCCAAGCACCCACTCCTTTCTGATTTTTTTTTTATTTTCTAAGACTTATCGAATGCTCCCTCTGTCCTATTTTATAGGGCGTAAAAAAAAATTCACATAGACCAAGAAACGAACATGGGTGGTTATTTCTTCCTAACTTGCCCTAATTAAATGCAGAGTACCTAGATTGACATGCAAAATTAGTCCGTTGCTTTTCTCCATGCGGTGCGTGTGTGCATTCCGAGTAGATCCACATTCCTCACGCCTACTAGCTGCATGGGCCAATGGTAGTTGCATGTACCAAAAGCTTATAAGCTTTTTTTTTAAAAAAAGATAATGGAATTAAATATTATGGTCTTTGCTCAAGAGCTCCAGTCAATTATTACAATGCTTACATAAAAGTAAACTAATACGGTGAGTATGTAGCCAAAGTAATAAAACTAAAAGTAAAAGCAAACTAATAAAAACCAAATAAGGTAAAGACCCTACAACTACTGAATTCTATTGGTGAATGTCCATCCGATGTTGGTAAAGAGCTGCATGATCATCGACTCAAGTTTACAACACGATTTTTTTATTAGCTTGACATGATCATCATGCCTTTGTAGTTGAGCCCACTCCCGGAGCCAATATATTGCCCTGAAAAGAATCTACAAATAAGATTTTAAAGGTGATCTATTAAAAACCATTTCATTTCTATTAAGCCAGAGAGCCCAACATACAGTGGAAGCTCCAACAAGAATAAGTTCTTTGATCTTTTTATTAACACCCACAAGCCAATTCCTAAACATATGAGATATACTATGTGGAGGGTATAATCCAAACGCGAATTGTATAGATCTCCAAAGAAATCTAGCAAATGGCAATCCAAGAAAAGATGGTAAATCAATTTATTTTTCATACAAAAACAACATCTCAAACTAACATTCCAATTCCTCCTAGCCAAATTGTCCTTTGTTAAAACAATCCTCTTAAGGAGATACCACATAAAAATCTTAATCTTAAGAGATATTTTAAGTTTCTAAGTAAACTTATTTCTCTCGATATACCCATTATTAATTATAGCCAAATACATAGATCGAGCTGAAAAATTGACCCTTTGATGAATATTCCATCTAAATATATTATCCTCCTCTGTTAAGTTAACATACACAATTGAAACACACGAATTGTGCCATCTAATCAAGTTCTGACCAACTAATGTTCTCCTAAAAGAGATATTAAGTGGAACATTACTCATAACACTTGCAACTGAGGAGATTTTTCTTCTAACTATAGAATATAATGATGATGGGTATTTGTTCTTTAAAGATGAATTACCTAATCACTTATCCTAAGCTTATAAGCTTATAGTTCATATTAGAGTTAACATGTATAGTAGATAAACTATAAGATTGTCTATAAATTTATTTCTCCTCTCTTTTTCTCTCACCTATATATGCATTGAATGCATTTATTTTAAAGTGTGTAAATAGCTAACTCTTATATGAGAATCAACCCATTTCATTTTTATACTTCTCTATCAATAAACATAATCTAAAAATTATTTCAAGATCTGAAATTTTATATCTAAGCCATACTCATCGGCACGATAGGATAAAGTTGCATCCTAAGTAAAAGACCGTACCATGGCAAAACGCTATTTGCCATTGTATTGAAATATTGAATAGTGGTGCGACAAAAAAAATAAATCTGACTGGCTCGCTTGCTATGGCTCCGACAGCATCCATCTATTATTTACCAAGATAACTCAAAGGTCAACTATGTTGTTCTCTGCTTTCAATTGCATCAATGTGATTTTACCCTTCACATATATACTCCCTCCACAATTAATGTGTTTATCATAATATATGTGTTTACCCTTCACATATACTCCCTCCATAATTAATGTGTTTATCTTAATATATGGGGAGTACATATGTGAGGGTAAAATCACCATAATTAATGTGTTTATCTTAATATATTGAGATAAAAAGTGCATCAATGTGATTTTACCCTCAATTATTAATGTGTTTATCTTAATATATTGCACATTTGACCATAATTAATACCCGAGGTTATGTGTCATATACCAAAATCCATATGGTTTTTTTTAACATGCATCATAAACCCCCATGAAATTTACTCTTAATTTATTTTGGGTTTTTCACTAGAATTATCTCAAAATATTGTAATTTTATTATTATTTCTTAACATATCGATACAAAACGTAAAACTCAAAATTGGCAGGAAAGATCGATTACAATCCTCCAAGGAGACGTCTCCTTATGTGACATTTTTTTGTAAAATGTAATACAAATGAATTGGAATAATCTCAAAAGTTCACAATATACAATGGCATCTACCACTCTACCAAAACTCAAGCTCAAAATCAATGTGCAAATAGAGGCAGAAAAAGGACATATGTCCAATATCACAGACAGGCTCTCGTGTCGCCCTCTCCCGAGCGGCTCGGGAGGCAAAGCGACCGCCGCTGCCTTCCTCCTCCCGCCTCACCGCCGCTTGAGCGGGTGTCGGCAAAGCTGTGCGGCTGCAAGGACAGCGGTGGCGGGGCCTCGTCTTGCCCACCCCGCACTCGGCAGTCGAGGGAGCTGCCCGGGGCGGCGGCGGTGGCAAATCCGCGCCGTGCCCACCCAGATCTGGTGGGGGAGGGTGGGGGGTGGCTGGCAGCGGGCGTGGAGTCGACGGTGACTGCGAGAGGAGGCACGGGCGGCCGCGGACGGCTAACCGGGGAGACGTGGTAGACGACCGCATCGGGCCGGCGCGGCAGCGGCTGGAGCCAGAGGATGGCACGACGCGAGGAGACGCGGCCGGTGGAGGGCGGCACGGCGCGAGGAGGCGCGGCCGGCAGCGGTGGAGGCCGGCTTGGGAGATCGATAAAAAAGTAATAATCAAAATTGGTTGGAAAGATCGATAACAATCCTCCAAGGGGATGTCTTCTTATGTGTTTTTCCAGTCAAATGGAATACAAATGAATAGGAATAATCTAAAAAGTTCATAATACACGGTGACATCTACCACTCCACCAAAACTCAAGCTCAAAATCAACTTGCAAATTGAGGAAGAAAAAGACAAATTTGAGTATGAATAGGACTGTCTTTTTTTTTGTGAGTTGACCTCAATATTTTTTTTCCAACAACTAAACTTGGGTTCTGTACCTGTCGATTGTCAGTCTAGAGATGTGAACCATTTTCATTATCTAAATTTTATAGGGTGGTATATTTATGTTATTGTATATGAATGCCTCAAGCTTAATTTGTTGCAGGAATATTATTTTATAGTGGTAAAAATGAGGGGTAAACTTGTTTTTTTGTAATTGAGCAATATGAATCGGAAATGCTAAATCACGGTATCCTGTTCCCAGTACCCATGGCCATATCGTCTCACTCCTCGTCCCTAGAGCACTAGCATGGCATCGGGCATATATGCGGCAGCGAAGGAAGAAGGGAGAGAGGGGATGTTGTGCTTCTATGAGAAAGGAAACAATTTTAACTTGTAAAGTAGGAAAAGCGCCTCCATTTCAAACGAAACCATCAATAAGTATGTCTTGAGGTGTTTTCTATGTCTGGTTTAAAAAAGTTGTGGATTTCCAGGTTAAAAATGGACTTTGAGCAAAGTTGAAGGAGTAAAAATGGATTTACCCCTTTTGATTACTAGTAGTTAGGGACTTAGGGTGGCAGTTCCTTATATGTTCAACCACAATTAAGGTTGAGCGCTGTGTGCTCAAATAGCACATTATTATTACTCCATTTGCATAGTGCCAACAGTTGATACCCAAACATCTACTAGCTAGCTCTCGCCAACCCCTTTCCATGGCGAAAGTGATCAGCGTGTTCGTGAGCAACCTCCACCTAAGCCCAGCGGGCGTCCAGTTCCTTGCCGGCCTCACCACCTTCCTCATGGTGCTCCGTTTCGTGCTGGATTACAACCGCCATCGCTCCATCAGCCAGTCCATGAGGAATTTCCTGCTGATGCTAGACGGGATCACCTACTCGCTTCTGCACTACAGCCTCGGGGTGATGCAGCGGCCGTCGCTGAAGAACAGCTACTACCAGGTGTGGGCCGTGCTGCTCGTCACGCTCCGCTACAGCGTGAAGCACGGCCGCCCCGCCGGCGTGGCTCTCAAGCAGACGCCATTGGTGGACCTCATGTCCTCCTTCTGGGCTGCCAACATCCTCCGCTCGCACGCCCCGCGGCTGCTCAAGGTCCCCGTCTGGCTTCTCTGGTCCGTCAACTCCGCCAGGATCATCCATGGCTTCGTCTCCTCGGAGCACGCCACCGCTGAACACCGGGAGAACGTCCGCCTCGTGACGGAGTACATGCGCCGCCCCAAGACGACGCCGGCGTCCGAGTTCGACCCCGTGACGATGGCTGGCTACGAGTACTTGGTGCTGGGCGAAGCCAAACAGAGGAAGAAGGTGCAACCCCCGGATTACCGTCTCGAGCTGGATCAAACCAAGCTGGAAAAGCTCATCACCGTCGACAAGATTTGGAAGTGGTCGAGGGACAACGACGACGACCAGCAAGCGAAGCGCGTGTCGGAGCTCCTCAACCAGCGTGACGGCAAGCTCAAGGACCTCTGCCTCTCGTTCGCTCTCTACAAGCTGCTGCGCCGGAAGTTCTTCACTCTCCCTATCCACGAGGAGGATCTGCCAGAGACGAAGAGGCTCGTCTTCGAGGGAATCCTAGATTCTCCTGCCAGCAACAGCAAGCCGGAACCTTGGCTTGGACGACTCAAGAAGCTGTATCGAACGATGTTTTGTGTTCAAGGACAAGGAGATAATCAAGTCCAAGTCCAAGGAGCACTAGCAGTAGCAGCAGCAACACCAAACTACAAGCGAGCACTCCGCATCGCCAAGGTCGAGCTGGCCTTCGTCAACGACTTCTTCTTCAGCCGCCACGCGCTCATGTTCGCCACCGGCTTCCCGTTCCTGCGGCTCCTCCTGTCCACCCTCCTCCTCGGAGCCATCTCCTACATGGCCGTCGCCATCCACCGTTTCTCCAGGACCGCCACCGAGGACGAGCTCGGGAGGGTGCGCGTCCACCACGGGGTGTTCTTCACGTGGATCCTCCTCACGCTGCTCGGCGTCAAGGAGATGGTCGAGATCACCAGCTACGTGTTCTCGGACTGGACCAAGGTGATGCTGCTGTGCAAGTACGTTCGGCAGCCGTGGTGGCTACGGGGCCCCGCGATGGCGATGCTGGTGAGGCTGCTCTGCAGGTACTCCCTCGTCAGAAGATGGGATGGGAAGATCGGGCAGTACAACCTCGTCTTCGCTAAAGGTCGACGAAACCTATTTCGGCTGGCTGATTTCACTGAAGATATGCAGGAAGCGATATTTACCTCCTTCGGGAAACTGAGAAACGACGACCAATCTGGCAGACAACCATTGGATGTGGATACGCCTTCTTACGTGGATAGGGCGTTACTGCATATACCAACGGAAGATGGGAAGGGTGCCCTTAAGGATGCCATCAGCGACGTACTGAAGGACTTAAAAGGAGATGTTCGCACTATACTGCTTTGGCACATCGCTACCTGTTACTGCGACTGCTACCTTGCTGACAGAAGAAGAGAAATTGGTGTGAAGCCATGGTACCTTTGGAGCTTGAGGATTCCGTTCTTAGAATTCGGCATATGGGCAGGCCCATCGATCCAATGGTCGAAACGTGAATCACTCGGACAGGCCAAGAAGCATTACATGACTGCTGTTACGCTGTCGCAGTACTGCGCACATCTGGTCAGGATGCGCTATCCTCTGATCCCAGGTAACGACATCGTCATCGATGCGGTGTTCAAACAAGTGCTCAATGAAACCTGCCAGGCTCTCCATGGATGCGTTTACATCTCCCAAATATTTGAGAGGCTCGCGGAAATGGGCAGAAGCGATGCAGGCAACGACGAGAGAACCCTGCTGCAGATGGGGTCACAGATTGGCCAGATGCTGATAGAAACCGCCGGTGACAATAACACGGATGAATTTGTTTGGAAGTTCTTGGAGGAGCTGTGGGCGGGGTTCGTGCTGCACTTGGCCGAGTCCACGGTAGCTTCCAAGCACAAGATATACCTTAGCAGGGGAGGGGATCTCATGACGCATCTCTGGGCGCTGCTCTGCCATGCAGGGCGCAAGGGGAGAACCGTGCACGGCGAGATGGGACATGGGGAAGCATCGGACTACGAGGTTGATAGGGCAGGCTATGACATGAACACTTGAACATGCAGCACCTAGATCCTCCCAACCACCTGTTACTTATGCATTCTAATTAAGTTGTTTCCTCGTGGTTGTTTTGTCGTTAATGCATGCGTCAATTGAAGTTATATATATCCTCTTTTTTCTCGGGTAAATTGAAGTTACGTACTTGTCCCTTGGCTCATTCTTAATTGGTAGCAAGGATAACAGTGAGCTATAAAAGCAAGTTATATACTGTATATGCTTATGTGAAGCTATATGGAGTATATACTTATGTGGAAGAGAGAGGTAAAGAAAAGTAGGAGAGCTAACAAGTAAGAAATATGCATTAAATTCATAGTGAGAAAAAGAGAGGATTGCAAAAATAAAACTAACCTTCTAGCTAATCTATTATACATCATAGCTCTAATATTGACTTATACTTCCTCCGTTTAGGTTATAAGACGTTTTGATTTTGGCCAAAGTCAAACTGTTTTAAGTTTGACTAAGTTTGTAGAAAAAAGTAGTAAAATTTTCAACCCAAAACAAATTTATTATAAAAATATATTCAATTATTAATTTGATGAAACTAATTTAATATTATAAATATTACTATATTTGTCAATAAATTTAGTTAAATTTAGAACAGTTTGACTTTTACCAAAATCAAAATATCTTATATAACCGGGAGTAGTAAGTAGTGAGATCTACTATTAAACTTCCTCTTAGTCCCGTTGACTGTTTATCTTCTGCGCATGTGCAACAAATTAAATTCAGTATATGGTGCATGGATAAACTAACAAGGATTGTATTTGTTACTGGCTTAATGAGTACTACAGGACATGCACAATGCATCTAGTGTCTAACGACTCCCTTCTGGTCATACATATTTCATGTTTATAACAAGATTAATTTAATCAAAACTATTTTAGCTCAAAAATCTATTAAATTTCAGTTCAATCCTTTTTCCCAACCCTTATATTTTTGCAAGCAAAAAAAATCTACTTCTATCAAGATTACGGATAAGGTATAATCTCTACCCTTGGATGTACGTTATGTACCAATACGGTATACCCGTGCATATACGGATAGTTTCCGTATACATTAAGGAAATCTATCACGTGATAGGGATATTATCTACAGATAGAAGGAGTTCTACTCGGAAATAATTGGGTCGTTACCATATCGTGAGGGGTCTGATGTCTCCGAGTCCTACTTGGAGATCAACTGACCCGCGGTATATAAGGGACCCCCTGGGCAGGACCTAAGGCATCGAATCTTACCGCCAACACATCCACCACAGCTTACGAAGCCGGAGCGCGCAGGAGCCAAGTCACCGGGAGATCTAGTCGGACCAACCCGATTACGATCTCATCGGTATCGTCGAGTTCTGCTATTCCTTCTGTAATCTGTGATTTCCATCATATAATCCCATATCAACTGGATTAGGGCTATTATCTACCAAGGGGCCTGAACCAGTATAATCCTTGTCTTTTGTTTGCTTGATGTCGTATTACGTAGATCCTCGTACCAACGGACCCCAATACCCTCTATATTCGGTCTACGGGTATCCGTTTCCTATTCCTGCGACTCTTTTTCTTGCTTGATTCAGACGCGCCCTTGGCTGGTTTCTTCTTTTCTCCTGTCTCCGACTTGTCGTTCTTGCGCCTCAAGGCGTCGTCCACATAAGCGCATCGGTCGACGATCTTGAACAGCTTGCGAGCAGTTACTATCCGTCTCGTCGCCAATTCCTGAGTTGTGTAGCGATCTCGGATGCCAGACTTGAAAGCGCGGATTACAGAAGCATTGGTGATGTCGGGGATCGTATTTCTGCACTCATTAAAGCGCTGAATATAGTCCCTCAATGATTCGCCCAGATTCTGTGTCAACGCGTGTAGGTCGTCCTCGATCGCGTGGCGCTTGTATGTTCCTTGGAAGTTGGCGACGAAATGTTGCCATAGGTCTGCCCACGAAGAAACCGAGTAGGGCGGGAGGTGGACCAGCCATGAACGTGCAGATCCCTTCAACGCAGCCGGCAGGTAATTTGCCAATGCGTTGTCGTCTGCTCCGGTAGCATAGAGTATAGTGGAGTAGACCTGAAGGAATTCTTCAGGATCAGTGCTTCCGTCATACTTCTCTATTGCTCGCGGTCGAAACTTCTCAGGCCATCGAACATCTCGGAGAGTACGAGTGAAAGCCCTGCACCCACTGCTAGGGGCAGTAGGTAGTCGGCGATCAGGTGCTCACCGTGGATGTCTGTCCAATGATGAGGATGACGAAGATGACGATGACGATGATGATGACGGGTCACTTGGTTCCGGGACGCGGTTTCAGGGGTGTCGTTCGGGTTCTTGCGAGCCTCGTCGTCGCCCACCGTTGTTGTCCCGACGTCGCTCTCCATCGTCATCGTCACGGGGTCGACCTCGACCGGTATCGCTAGGCACCCGCTGCTCACGATTAGCATATTCCTGGCAGTTGTGGCGATCATCACGGTCCCAGTTCTCGCTCGATCGTCGTCATCGTTCTTCGTTCTCGCGATGTCGTGAAGAGACACGATGTCGAGAACGGTCTTCGTTGTCTTGAGTACGCCGTGCTTCTCGGCGGCCATTCATATGGTCGCGGAGATCACTAGCATGGCGAGGTGGAGGAGTAGCCTGACGTGGTGGCGACCGCTGATTAGGGAATTCCTTATTAGCGTCACCGGTCGGCGGTCGTTCTGGTGGTGTCCTAGCGGCAGCCTCAGCGAATGCATTACTAAGATTGGCCACCAACTCCCGCAATCGTTCCATCCATTGATCGAGATCAGCGTTCAGAACGGGATCGAAAGGGCTTTCTCTTAATATCGCATTGAGGGTTCTGATATGTTGGGCCAGTGTCAGGGTAGTCGTTTGATCCGCCGTTTCCGCGTTAGCGCCTCCGGATGTGCTGGTTCCATCGATAGCGTACACGTCACGTCGCGTACTTGTCGATGACGAGGCCTGATCCTCGAGCAGATGTAAGACAGATGGTTCGTGGGGATCGATATCGATTACCCCGACGAATCGGTCTGATGTAATTGCCAAACCTTGTTCCTTGTCTGTATCCCTAGAGGGGATTTGTGACTGCTGGACCTTAGGTGGTGATGTCTTCATGGCGCTGAGAAGAATCTTGCATCTCGAAAGGTCGTGATTTTTTGTCTTATGGATAGGACAATGGACATCACGAGTTGGAGAGGTTCGCTGAATTCCACGCTCTTTGCAAGCACGGATTTCAGCTTGTACGTTGAAGAAGACCGAACAAGCTTGCAAGGTGTGCTTGCTAGTCTTGTGGATAGAACACCAAGCTCTTGTTGCCCCAGAAGTTGTCCTTGCCGGCTCGTATTTCTTGTGGAGAGGACAAGATTTGGCCGCATTAGGATCCTTCTCGGGCTCAGTTGTTGTCGATGTTCCGTTCTCCGCTTGCGCGGGAGGATCCTTCAACGCGGGGTTGTCGACCGGAGTCATAACCACACCGTTCTCGCTCCCCATAATTGCTGGTCCAGTCGAGATCGGTATTGTGGTGTAGACCGGGAAGACAATTTCGCCGATTTGAGTCCACACCAGCATCGTCGAAGTCAAAACTCCTTGGTTGTCGCCGGCGTTGACATTATCATCGGGAAGGCTTGAAGTCATAGCAGTAGAACCTTGAGCACCAAGTTCCCCTACCTAGCGCACCACTGTCGACGGGGGATACCCGTAGACCAGATATAGAGGGTATTGGGGTCCGTTGGTACGAGGATCTACGTAATACGACATCAAGCAAACAAAAGACAAGGATTATACTGGTTCAGGCCCCTTGGTAGGTAATAGTCCTAATCCAGTTGATATGGGATTATATGATGGAAATCACAGATTACAGAAGGAATAGCAGAACTCGACGATACCGATGAGATCGTAATTGGGTTGGTCCGACTAGATCTCCCGATGACTTGGCTCTTGCGCGCTCCAGCTTCGTAAGCTGTGGTGGATGTGTTGGCGGTAAGATTCGATGCCTTAGGTCCTGCCCAGGGGTTCCCTTATATACCGCGGGTCAGTTGATCTCCAAGTAGGACTCGGAGACATCAGACCCCTCACGATATGGTAACGACCCAATCATTTCCGAGCAGGACTCCTTCTATCTGTAGATAATATCCCTATCACGTGATAGATTTCCTTAATGTATACGAAAACTATCCGTATATGCACGGGTATACCGTATTGGTACACAGCGTACATCCAAGGGTAGAGGGTATACCTTATCCGTAACCCTGACAACTTCCACTTAGGGCGGGATATCGAGCCAGCTCGGCTCGCTCCAGCTCATCGGCTCGTTATCCTAACGAGCTAAAAGGCTAGCTCGGCTCGGCTCGTTTGAAAGCTCAAGCTAGCTTGTTTAGCTCACGAGCCAGAGCAATAAAACAAGGGATGAGCTTGAGCATGGAAAAAACATAGCAAATCCTAACATCAACACGCACATAGCAAGCACAAAAGCATCAGCATCACTTCATCACATAGCAAGCACGCAAGCATCGGCATCTCACTTCATCGAGCGAAAAGTCAAGAACATATAAAGCCAACTAGAAGCAAAAGGGGATGTAGCTGAAGCAGTCGTAGCAAGGTCGGCCGGTTTGCTTGATCCTGCCGAAGTTTGCTCGTCGTCGACGCCATTCATGCCAACGCCATCCTCCATCTAGTGGCCTCTCCTTCTTTGTTTCTTGTTGTTGCCCACTATTCTTCGCTGGCGCTGGCGTTAGGAGGGTTGGGGGCTTGGGGCGGCCAGCAGGGGAGACGACGTTGCGATCTCAACAGCCTGAGGGGAGAGATGCGGGGTGGCGGGCTGGTGGCGACGGCTGCCGAGGGGAGAGATGGTGGGTGGCGGCAGCGCGGAGAGTGGTGGTTGGCGGCTTGGCACCTTGGCGCGGTCGCGCTAGCGCGGCGGCGGCGCTGCCTATGGCGATGTGGGTGTTGGCTGCGGCGCCGATGCCCAATGGCGATGAGGGTTGGCGGGGGCAGGGAGCGGCGTCAATATGCACGATGTGGAGCGGCGCGATGGGGATTGGGGAATCAGGCAATCGGCAACGGGATGCACTGGTCACTGGTGGCAGCTAGGGGTATTACCGTATTAGGGTTAGGGTTTTTGATGCAATGTCTAGTTGGGCCAATGGGCCTTCCGTGTGTGGGCTGCCTGTGCGGCCTGGTAACCCCTAGCTCGTTAAGGCTCGCGAGCCAGCTCGAGCTGGCTCGTTATCTCTAACGAGCTGAAATGCCAGCTCGGCTCGTTAGGAAAATCAAACGAGCCGAGCCGAGCTTGTCACGAGTTAAGCGAGCTAACGAGCCACGAGCTTCCTATCCACCCCTACTAGTTCCACCACCTAGCTCCTCTTTCGCAGTCACCCAGCACTAGCTGTTATCCGCACGCCATCGCCGAGAGAGATGGGGCAACGAAAGAAGGAGAGAGAAAGACAGGATGATATGTGGGTCCCACGTTTATTTTAAATTTCTTGCATGATTAGGCTGCCATGTGGACGTGCCATGTCAATGAAAGACGCTCCCAAAACAACTTTGGGAGTCGTTTTGCACAATTTTAATAGTTTGAGGGCCGACATATCTGGTTTTACGGTTGAGTGATACGAATTAGATTCGACGTATATTTGAGGGAGTAAAATTGGATCTTTTCCTTGCATTTTTCATGGGGAATAAGTTCACTTTAGGTCCCTCAATTTGTCGCAAAGTCTATGAATCGAAATACCAGGTAGAGCCTATCCTTCAACTTACAATACCATGTCAACTTTGGTCCCTCGGCAGTATAGTGGTCAGTGGCAAGTGGGACCCACGTAGGCCCACGTGTCAATGGCCAATTCTTCTCCCTCCACTTCCCCGTTCGCCTGCTCTCTAGCAATCTAGGTGGGCGGACTAGGTGGCGGCAGTGTGAGGTTGTCTGGCGCCGCCCAACCCTCCGTCAAGGATGGGATCAAAGTGGATCTCCTCGGGGTCGTGGAGGCCATTACGGAGGTGGAGGACAAGTGCACCTTCTTGGATTGTTGTCCAGCGTCGTCCCGGCCTCCGTCAACTTGATAGCTAGTTGTGTCGCTGTTGATGCGAAGCCAACCAGATGAAGACGACAAAGATGACGAGTTGGGGGTGGCGTGGTGACATTGACGAGGAGAGAGTGGTGGTGGAGGGGGAGACGGGTGAAGAGGTGGAGGACAAGGGAGAGGGAATGGTTGGAGGGGAGGGGCAAGGAATGGTGGAGGCTGGCGGTGGAGTACGTGGCATCGTCTTGCTGATCGGAGAGGCGGCGGCGACGCCCAGGCCGAGCTTCGCCGATTCCAACCAGGTGAGCAAGGTGGAGGTCTCCTCCCTTTGGACCCACGGCGACGAGAGGAGAGGGGAGAAGGAGGCGCCGCCGTCCGTGGAGATGGAGAGAAGGGTGGGACTTACTGATATGTGGGTCCCACTATTTTTAATATTTTATCTGACTGTCACGTGGGCCGCACTTTTTTTAAAAAATGATTTTTATATTTTGCTTCCAATGCTACATCACCGCCACGTAGCACGAGGATCAAGTCAAACCAGCCACGTCAGCCGAAACCGCCGAACCGCCTTAGGATCTTATTTATACTGGTTTCAGGAGTTGAGGGACGCGTCATATCTGGTATTGCGGTTAAGGACAAATTTAGACTCGGCGAAAAATTAAGAGACCTAAAGTGAACTTATACCTTGTCCAATCACAAACGCGCACGCGGGGGCCAGGAATGGGCCTTCTTTTTCCCTTGGCCCATTTGCTTTTTTCCGGCCAGTGCGTGTGTGATATAGGCCCAGGTAGAGTGAATTCTCCAAGCAATAACTAATCAGTGGTTTCACGGTCCAAATCATTGTTCTCTCATTTTTCTCTTTATTATTTTCTTTCGAATGTGTATGAATTCAGACTTTTTCACATAAATGTTCTATGGGATGAGATTTTAAGAATGCACCACGAACACGTCCAATTCAAATTTAGACTTTACATCAGAAACACTTTTGTTTAGAAAAAAATATCGGAAACTCTCGTTTTAGAAATTTTGTGCAGAGAAAGTTTATAGACAAAAATCTATATGTATAAACTTTATACGTATAAATTTTTATAAAATAATTATGTGTAGAAAGTTGGGCTTAAATTAGAAATACATATAATCGGCTTCAAATACACATGTAGGCTTTTTTTCTTTAAAAAAACTTATTATGGGCTCGATGGCTTTGATAGTTTGATGTTCGAACGGCTGAAGGAAAAGGATGGAATTTTCATGGACTCCGAAAGGCATGTGGGCTTTTGCTGGAATGCATGCGCGCAGGCCTTTTCCTGTGTTTCCCGATCACGCGGAAGAAAAACAGGAACAAAACGCAGATTCCGGTCGCTCTCCTCTGGCGCGGGCGATCACTCGGGCATGAAAGGGCACTCTCTTAAATACGGAGCGTATACGACGGATAATGTTCATACCATATTCGTTTTTATATTTTTTTACCGGACACAAAAACAAATACGGATAGCTCGAATACGGAAACAAATACGGATTATCTCGAATACAAATAAGAATCGAATATGATCGGACACAAATACGTAAACATTTTTTTCTCGGAACACGAAAACCAACTCAACTTCTAATAGAAACAAATATCAACATATATAATTAGTTTATTTTATATAAAATAAAGTATAATTTATAAATATTGTTTAAAATTAAAATAATATTAATAGTATGGACTAGTATGTTAAGAGATAAATTTCTATTAAAATCTATAAAGGTATATTAAAGGTTATAGAGTTAGAAAGAAATGTGGTATGTCTCATGGCTTCTCTGCATATTCGAATAGCACTGTTCACCGGATATCCGAATTATTATCCGTATCCGACGGAAACCCCAATACCATATCCGTGTCTGTATCCTGGAGGAAATAGCCGTATTCGTATCCGTATCCGAACTATCTGATCCGAAAGGTATCTGTATCCGTTTTTGTCTGGAGCGGACAGAAACTATGCGCTCCGTTTTCATCCCTACCCTCTAGGGCTCTCTCCCACTTGATGCTGCTCAACTCAAGTGACTAGAGTTGTTGAGGAAAAATAAAAACTTGTGTTTCTCTGTTAGAAAAAGCATTTTCCCCAACGTAGGCGTCTTTTTTTCGCAGGCGGACATGACTCTTAGAGCCAAATGATCGCTTATAAAAATATAAATTGGGGTGAAATTCGCTGTCCGCCTGCAAAAATAGATTTTCGCAGGCGAACCACTTAAGCGGCGCCTGCGAAAATCTATTTTCACAGGCGAACCTTACGTGGTCCGCCTGCAAAAATCGTACTACCAAAAAAAAAACCCCTTATCTTCTCCTCCCTCCCCTCCCACCACTCAACTCTCACTCTCCCTCTCCCTCCTGACTCAGTCTCCTCTCCTCTCCTCTCCTCTCCCTCACTGACTCTCCCCTCCAGCGGCGCGGGGACGGCGACTGCGGCGGCGCGCGGCGGGGACGGCGGCGCGGACGGCGACGGGGCGGCCAGCGGCGTCTCCCCTCCCTCCCTCCCTCGCAGATCTGGCCGGAGGAGGGAGGGGGAGGCCGGCGGGGGCGACGGCGGCGGCTCCCCTCCCCCCTCCTAGATCTGGCCGGAGGAGGGAGGGGGGAGGCCGGCGGGGGCGACGGCGGCGACGACGGCGCGGGGCGGCGGCGGCAGCGACGATGCGCGCGGGGCTGCCAGCAGCGTCTCCCCTCCCTCCCTCCCTCCCTCGTAGATCTGGCTGTAGGAGGGAGGGGGAGGCCGGCGGGGACGGCGGCAACGACGGTAGCGCGGGGCGGCAGTGATGACGACGCGCTGGGCGTCAACGGTGGCTCCCCTCTCCCCTCCCTCCCAGATCTGGCCGAAGGAGGGAGGAGGGAGGCCGGCGGCGGCAATGACGGCGTGGAGCGGCGGCGGCGGCGACGACGACGACGGCGGCTCCCCTCCCCTCCCCTCTTAGATCCAGCCGGGGGAGGGCGGCGGCAAGCCGCGTGCAGTGGTCTTTTTTCTTTTTTTTGCATTTTCGCAGACGGGCCATTGCCCCGACTGCGAAAATTGATGATTTTCGCAGTCGTTGTGGTGCAGGCAGACCTCCCTCCCGCCTGTGAAAATTAGTTTTCTAGTAGTGTTTTCACATAATTATTAACGTTTTGGATAACAACACGGTCTTGAGAACATATCTTTGACTATAATTTTCTATTACGATAAAACATACAAAACATACAACACTTATATATATATATATATAACCATTAAAATTTATATATATATATATTACTTTAATGGTTTTAAACTAAATATTTTTAAAGTTATTAATAGTTAAAGTTCAAAAAGTTTAACCACAACCCTACCGGACCAGTGGTTCGACCGGAAAAAACGACCTTACGACCTTGCCGGTTAGGTTTGCTTCGAGGACCGTTCGTGCAGTGACCCGGTGTGAACCGGCTGAACTGGACGGTTTTAAGGAAAAACCGCTGAACCGGGGACTCCTAAACCGGCCGGCTCATACGAGCTGGGCCAGCGAACGGCATCTTTCCTAATGGGTTGCCCAAGTTCCAAGGCCCAGTTATGTTTTATTGTTCAAAAATTGGGTGAATATTGGGGATCGAACCCAGGTCTACTGGTTGGAACGTTAAGTTCCCCACCACTACACCACACCGACCGTTGCGGCGTGTAATAAACACTAAATATTTTAATAATTTAAAACCGCGATCGGACCAGTGCCCCAACGGTTGAACCGTTGGACCGGTGAACCGAGGCCTTCACCGGTTCTATGTCCGGTCCGAGTTTTTATACTATGCTCGAAACGCAAGCGTGTGCCACATTGCCACTTCCCGTCGAGAGTTCAGGACAATCTGAACAGGGACAAGAATCAAGAACGGAGACGGAAAGTAGCACCCAAAACAGCCTAAGGCCTTGCGATATACGGAGTACTAGGTTATATCCTACAAGATATGGCCTTTTTCTACATCAGAACGGAATGTTGCTGTGATACAGTGATAGTGAGGTGTATGAGAAAGGTTTTGTGTCAAGAATCCAAAGAACGGCTGCTAGCTAGCCTTCGTGTGCAATGTGCACACCACTGCCGATCATGGCAGAAATGCAGCATTACTGTCTACTGCCATCATGCGAATGCTACTATACAGGCTGTATAGTACATAATACAGCCCAATATTCACGACTTCATTCTGACAAGCGACAACACGAAAAAAACAGGAACATAATTTCAAGGCAAGAACTCCCGGAAAAACGGATTGTCCGGTAGAATTTCACGGAAGATCCTCACAGAATTTCGTAGCTCCTCGATTCCACTAGGATGAACACCTCCGAAAACCAAAAAAAAAAAAGAAGAAAAACTTTCATTTCATTCAGCAATCAGAATCGAAGCAGACATTCATGCTTATCTTTTGTACAAGCATACAGCCTAGTGTTCAAAGCTTCAAATGGTTTGTGCCAAGTTGACCTTTCATTCAAGAACGAGCGATCTGAGTGGGCCTCTAATTTGGAACCACCAATCCAAGCTCCAGTGCTCCTCCCATGGTCAGAATCCGTGGAACACTGAGCATGCACTACATGAGTGTGACTAATGTTATTAAGATGTTGTAGCACTTCCCGAATGGTAGGCCATGGTGTTTCAACCTTATGATCTGTGAATATGACAGAGTAGGCAACATAAGCTAAGAGAACAAATGCATAAGTATTTGTATTTCAACCTTATTTTTGATTTATTTATACTTTCGCAAGCGCATATATTAGGCAGCTGCAAGCCCAATCAAGAAGCATTACATATAATCACTAAAACAAGCTTGTGTATATACCAATGTTACACAATCATCATATATGAGTGCACAAGTCCCACGGTAGAATTGCTCCATTGCCGAGTATAGGACTAGTAGTGCCCACCACCTCCACCGGATCCATACCCATAGCCAGAGCCAGAGCCAGAACCATAGCCAGATCCTCCGCCTTGGCCACCGCCGCCTCCTCCACCACCACCGCTTCCATATCCTCCACCATAAGCACCACCGCCTTGACCATATCCGCTGCCAGATCCATAGCCTGAGCCGCTACCATACCCACCACCTTGACTGCCGCCGCCACCACCACCATGTCCACCTCCACCACCGCTAGCACCACCTGCACCTGATCCATATCCAGAGCCATAACCCTCACCTGAGCCATACCCAGATCCTGCACCACCACCTTGACCACCACCACCTCCACCACCTCCACCGCTTCCATAACCACCAGCTCCAAAAGCACCAGAGCCATATCCTGATCCAGAACCTTGTCCGGAACCATACCCGGAGCCAGAACCACCACCTTCACCACTGCCGCCGCCTCCACCACCACCATGGCCATACCCACCAGCGCCAGCACCACCTCCCTCGCCATACCCCGATCCAGAGCCGTACCCTGATCCACCATAACCACCTCCTCCGCCGCTACCACCTCCTCCTCCACCGCCGCCACCTTCTCCTCCAATGCCATAACCCAAGAGAGTTCTAGCACTAGTGGTCATTCCTATGCTAAGGAGGACAAGGATTATTAGCAACACCAAATGCTTGGTGGTAGCCATCTTTACTTGCAAGCTCTAGCTACTTCAGTGCAAGTGCAGCTGTGTGATGAGAGTGAGGAGATGGCCATTGGTATTTATAGGGCCTGCTGTAGTGCTTTTTGCATGGCTTGATCCACCAGTAGCTCACTGAATGGTCCAAAGCTAAAGACCACAACAATGCAGCACGTAGATAGCACATAAGAGTTTGGACGCGTTTGGTGTGAAATGAGGACCAGTAGTGTTGTAGTGCTAGTGGTTATCGCCTTTCTTGACGTTTTAGAGGGCGGTGTGTGATGTTACTTGTGTTGGGTTTGGTTTGCTTTATGCTTTCTTTCTTTTTTTTTCTTGCTTTTCTGGAACCAAATAATTGGTGTATGATCAGTGTATCTCAGTGGATGCCATACACTACCATACACACATTCACACCCAGCTAGCTAGTCAGCTGATGATCATTAGTCACTCGATTCAGTTATTAGCTTCACACTGGCAACATGATTAACTGGCCTCGCACTTAGTGTCATTACGCAAACTGATACAGAGTACTAATCTCCATGATAATGAACTGAAACAGGTATATGATGCCTCTGTAAATTTGTAAACTAAAACTGAAGAAGTTCTAATTTTGTTACTTAATTTCAACTACAATATTTTCCAGTGGAAGAATAAGAGAAATGCTTGGATGGATCATCAATCATAAATAACCAACACGGATAATAAGTACACTAGCAAGAGGTACAATATATTAAGTAGAGACGGTTACATTACTAAGTACTCCTCCGTTTTTAAATATTTGACACTTATTCAAAAACTTTTATAAAATATGTAAAACTATATGTATACGTAAAAGTATATTTAACAATGAATCAAATGATAGAAAAATAATTAATAATTACTTATTTTTTTAATAAGACGAACGATCAAATATATTTAAAGAAAGTAAACGACGTCAAATATTTAGAAACGGAAACAGAGAGAGCAGTAATAGCAGTCGTCAAGCCGCCAGACAAACTGCATGTTACATCGTCTGACAAATTGCGTTACATGCCTCCCAGGAAACAAATTCAGAATTGGATTGGGAGAGTGGTCGAGCAACGATGATTTGTAAAGAAAGAGAAGATAAGTCTTAGGCAAAGAACATGCATCTACTAGCTGATAGCCATGGACTGACTGCTGTGTTGTCTGATTGTTACAAATATCAGTTTTGAGCGACCGGCGGTACAAGTAACAAGGAAAAAAAATTACAGTTGTACAGGAGAAAACGCATAAGAGAAAACGAAGGAAGCTGCCAAGAATGACAGTGGAACGCAGCACTGGCGACCTGCATTACACGCATATCTTGCGACTGAAAGAACTGGACCTGAAATAAGGTGGCTCGCTATATGCTTTTGACCGTTATCTCGCGACTGCAAACCACACGGTTAGAAATTAATTACTTTAGGTGGTGTTCTTTTCTTCCGAAGATTAAGTTTTTTTATGCAAAACGATATGGTATTAACGTATGATTGATTGAGTTTTAATTATTACAAACTTGAAAAATAGATTAATATAATATTTTAGAGCAATTTTCATATAGAAAGTTTTCGCACGAAACACATCGTTAAACAGTTTAAAAAGCATGTCATGAAAATCTTAATCTTCATCCAACTTTTGTTTAAGAAAAGAACAGGACCTTAGTGTATAACATAGGGATAAGCTAGCTAGATCTTGATGTTTATGCCCTCATTTAAACCATTAGGTCGCCTCTATCACACTGTGTAGGCGTGTAGCAGAGCAGATTATTACACCTAAATTAGAGTTTCATGCAAAAAAATTTTGTCGATCGAGTTTCACAATGATGATTCCACACTAATAGAGGTCATAGCCAGAGGAGAAGATGTGCAAATTTCATGACACCCGATGTTATTTACCAAATAAACATGCAGAAACGAAATTCCGAGAAATCATCCGATCACCATAAATATCACTGATCAAAGGAATATTATTACTCAAGCGGTTTCTCCCCAAAACCAGAGCATGCATAGCTAATCACCACGTTTTTCAAAATGGTGCTGACGAATTATTGAAACTTTATCTGGGTAGTTTCATTACAAAATCTGCACCATGATTTTTTAACACCGTGTATGCGAACATGTTGGAATCTAGAAATGCTAGCAAGCAGCCCTACTGAGAACAAGTCCAGTTTACAACTCAAGATCACCGAGAGTTTACAAGTCCATTCTGCATTCTTACTATGTAAACAACTAGCTAGGACAAGTGTTAAATATATGTGCTTGCATATCAATCTTAGTGAACATCAGCTCTGTGAATAACAGAAGTATGATCTGAGTACAAAAGATCGTTTTATTTACTAGGCTTTGCCAACTTTATGTGCTGAAACGGCAAGCCAGTACACAGTGCTATATCGATACAATCCGACAAGCTCTTTGTAAAGCAGCGAGAGAGACTCATCACTGATCACGGTTCACTTATAACAACAGGCTATATTGTAGCTAGCTGGTAGAGGAAATGAGCTTAGTGGTGTCCGTTGCCTCCGCCTGAGCCATATCCAGAGCCAGAGCCATAGCCGGAGCCTCCACCTTGGCCTCCACCGCCACCGCCGCCACCACCGCTTCCATAGCCTCCACCATGAGCACCGCCTTGCCCATATCCACTCCCGGAGCCATAGCCAGAGCCGCTACCATACCCGGCACCTTGGCCACCACCCCCTCCACCGCCACCACCTTGTCCACCACCACCGCCGGCACCACCAGCACCTGACCCATAGCCAGAACCATATCCAGATCCTTGCCCGTAGCCACCAGCACCACCACCTTGGCCACCACCGCCTCCGCCACCACTACCATACCCGCCAGCACCACCAACACCCGCGCCATAGCCAGAGCCTTGCCCAGACCCATAGCCAGAGCCGGAGCCGCCACCCTCACCACCACCGCCACCGCCGCCTCCACCACGCCCATACCCACCACCGGCAGCACCTCCACTACCACCTCCCTCACCGTACCCAGAACCAGAACCATAGCCTGACCCACCGTAACCACCACCGCCTCCTTCACCACCACCACCACCTCCACCTCCTCCTCCAGGGCCATAACCCAGGAGGGTTCTTGCACCGGTGGTCATACCAATGCTAAGGAGGACAAGGATGGCAAGAGCTAAATGCTTAGTAGTAGCCATCTTGACTCGGATGAGCTGCTTTTGCTACTTCAGTGAGCTGAGTAGTGTGGTTGGAGTGAAGGGGAGCTGGGGTATTTATAGGGTGCATCTCGTGCATGGCTATCTCATCAGATGTTCTCATCAGTCTGCATGGTCCAAAACTAGAGACGTTAGAGCTTGGACTTTGGACACATAGTATATGGGTGTGAAATGATGACCAGGAGAGCTCATGGAGAGTGCCAGTAGCTGTTGTCCTTTAATTCTTTTTGACACTTGGAGAGCGGTGTGGTGATGTTACTGATTTATTATTATTGTTTTTTGCTCTCTGTGTGTGTTTACTTTTGCTTTTGCTTTTATGTAAGCAGAGATAGAATTATTCGATCGGTTTGCTATTGTATTCTGTCCATACTTCAAGGTCATCTGAGGCTGTTTTCATGAGAGCGACTCCGGCCGGTTTTGGCGAATGGATTGATCGAATCCCTTGGCTGCTAATAAGCAATTAGGCATGGCTCTAGTTAACCAATTAATTAGCATACATTGACGTGTGCTTAATGTGATCCATGTGCTGGTTCAGTGATGTGTGGCAGATGCACTTAACATCTGCAAACATGTATGTGCTAGTAGACGTGTGTATCTGATTTCTAGTTGGAGCCAAGTCAGATGGTTTAATTAATTACCATGAGGCCAAATATATCAAACTAAACAGTTAAATTTGTGCAATAATAAAACTACATTGTAAGTTATTACTATCTCAGTTATTTTTTTTCAACACTCGGCATTTCTTACTACTACTTATCATTAATTATTGTTACATGAATACACGATCTGATTTCGATTTAAATGCATCATTTTAAACACGATCTAGACCTATTTGAGGCTTTGAGCAAATGTTAAGTGAGCTTGGTGACCTAATATATATACTAATCAAATATAAATGCATCATTATTGAACCAAACTATTTTAATCCCTAGATGGAATGTCCTTTTAATTTTTATGTCATTCAAATAATTATAGAAATTAAATAAACTCAATAAAATAGATTATTACGTGATATATCACTCTAGAAACATTTAATATCAAATTTGACTTTTATAAGTTATAAAAATTACAAATATAAATATAGTATACACATACTAGTTAGAGTAAGTTAACAAATATAAATATAGTATGCACATACTAGTTAAAGTTTAATTTGTTCTTTTTTATAGCCTTTAGAAGTCGAGTTTAAAATACTTACAAGTTTGTAAAATGATATATCACATATTCTCATGTATTTTTTCATAATCATTTGAACGGCATGTATTAAATTGATCAATTAGAATCCATTCCGCTGCTATACTGTACACACGCAAACGAAAATTCACTACTTATGCTTCTAGAATACCTGCCTTTTTTCTCATGAAGCTTACAAATTGCCCATGCAAAGAGAGAGAGGGGGGGGGTAATTACTGGAATTTTTTTTAAGCATATGCCCCCATAAATCTGTATCTAAAACAACAATTATTGTTCCCTTTGTTCCGTATCACAAATTGTTTTAGTGTTCTAGTTTTTTCTTAAGTCAAAATTCTTTAAGTTTATAAAAAAACACTAACACTTATGAATTTCTATCCTATTTGAATTTATTATAATTAAGGGAACAAATATATCTATCCTGTTTGATTTTATAATAAAGTAAGAAAATTTGACAACATATAAATACGAGAGAATGGTAATATAGTCATTTGAGGGAACATAAATCAAATGATCAATCTATGAGATGAAGCGAAAACTCAAGATTCATTAAGTGAGCGTATCATAAATGGTCAGGTTCCTGGAGGTAGAACTTACCAGACTAGATTAAAGTCCTATATCGACTTAGTATATATATGGATGTTTGTATTTTTATGCCTAATTATTTTTCTAATGATAGGTGATTCGTTAGTCTCAATATATCCTGATTTTTTTTAAGGTACTCAGTAGAGTGTGTGTGAACGTTTATATGGGCGCTTGCGCTTGTATTGCCTTTATAAAGAAAGAAAGAAAGAAAGAAAGAAAGCTTATGAGTGTAAGGAATTTTCCTGTTTTAATACGAAAATAAAAATAGCTGAAAATGATCATGACCTAACAGCTTTAATTTGCAGATAAGAAGAAGCAAAGAAAGTCAGCGTCGACATCACACAGCTATGGCTAGGCTACTTTGAATTAGTCTATACACAGATATATCATCATCAAGGAGAACTTTTGATTTCTGGATGCCAAGACAATCGCTGGCCATGATGTCCTGAGAAGAACACTACTACTCGACCGATCGCTTGTGCCGACTACTGCTGGATCGATGTGTGTCATCTCAGCGCTCGTCTCGATCGCTTACTACTTCCAAGTCGCCGCGAGCAGATCACATATCGATGCGATGCGATTTCCACGCGTACGTCGCCCGTCTCCACCAAACAATTCGACGCTATATGTGCAAGTCATTGGCGTTCTCGACAGGATGGACTCGCTGGGTGTCGTTGCTGTGCCAACTAACGTGCTACAGTGAAATTAACCTTTTGGAAGCACCCGGAAGGCCATCACAAGAGATGATAAAGTAATAAATTAAGGTTCTATTTCGAAAGTTTTTAGCTGTGTAGTAGATTTTTTTTAGAATTTTCAGCTATCCTAAATAGTCAAGATTCTCATATGTACTTTAAATTTCTATCGCTATAGGATCTAGAAGATAAGCTAGGAAACACAGATTTTTCATATGTAGTTTAAACATTTCTCAGAATTTTAAGGTGTCGAAACAGAAAAAAAAAACTCACAATTACCTTCATCAAATCACAGGACTTTCATTGAAATTATTAATCTTGAAACTTGTTTTAAACAGTGTTTACGGTGTTGATTCCCATGGAACATTCGTGAATTAATCCCCCTTAAAATGTAATAGGTTGGTTTAAGATATTATGAAAATGGAATGGAACCAATTGACATGTGATTAATTATCTGAATCCTGTTGAAATGGGATAAGGCACTTATGCATGCTCCTGACTTGGCTCTTTAATTTTTTTTTAAATCGCAACATGCTCGATCAAGTTGATGAACTGAGCAACGGGCATCGAACAATTATCCGATTGATGCACTGAACGATAGCTTTTAGATACGGACGCCGAATTATTTATTTAGAATTTACCTACATATGCGTCCACGCGGGATTACATCACTGAAATTAATCGTCATTTGCAACGAACTACGAGGATCACATGGATGTGAAAAAAAAAAGAATGCAATCCAGCAAGGATATAATGCTACATGACGCTAAATTAATATCTGGGTGCTAGTGGCAGATTTCACTAGCTAATTAATTAAGATGGAAATATCTGCAGGCTAATAATTAATTAATTGACAGTGTGATAGTTGGTGTAAAGTTACAATTAACGATGGTACTTTTTTGTTAATTCTGTTGGCCAAGCATGATTGCAACGGTTAATATATCAAGTTCTTCATCAGCGCCATTAGTACTCCCTCCATGCTCGTACTCGTAAAAAAAAGTCATTTTGGACAGCGACACGGTCTCCAAAATACAACTTTGACTTCTTATTTCTATAAAAGTATTTATTAAAAAATAATATATGTATATTTTTATAAAAGTATTTTTCAAGACAAATCTATTCATATAATTTTTATATTTTTAAACTTAACAACTTGAGAGTTATTTATGATTTATATTCTCAAGATTTGACTTAAATATTGTTCTAAATGATTTTCTTAATAAGTACGAAGGAAGTACATTTTAGCTCGCCTGCTAGCTAGCTAGCTCATCAGCACCTTCTTCATCTCAAATCACTGCAATGTGTAGGCTGCTTTTCGTGCCGTTTAGTTAATTATTTTTTCTTTTTTTTCTTTAACTAGCACGAGGTAAAATCCGGAGTATGTACCACGTGCCACATGGCCAAGGGCACAAGATTTAATTAGGATCTGTGGCATTTATTTCAGTTGTATGATTGTTTTCTAAAATACACACGGACCATTATTTTAATGTATTCATTTTTAAGGTCATGTACAATGGTATCTAATAATTGGCTCTTTTTATTATCATACAAGTAAATTTGGTGACGTGGAAGAAAGAGAGGGAAGGAAACATCGTTGCTACGCATAACAACAGCTCAGAGTCGACTCTTAGCATTTATTAATGGAAAATTTGTTGCATGAGGGTGGAGAAAAGGAAATTTGTTGCATTAATAGTTTAGAAATCTTATTGTCCCTACTATTGTAGGAGGATAGTCTCTAATGATATTAATTAGTATAGAGAGCTCATATTAGACTCTACCTTTGTACATACCCTAATGGAGATATATAACTTTATAGAAAACGATCTCACCCATAGGCCACCCTACAATATTTAAATTCGAACAAATTTTAACTAAATTTAAACATATTATATGAAATTCAAAACTTGTGCGAAATTACGAAATAAGAATTGAGAAAAAAAATGAAACAAATTGAACAAATATTCGTGAAATTTAAATTTTTGTAGCTTTTCTAATTTCCACATTTGGAGACAGTTTTTGAATTTTGAAAAATAAGTTTAAATTCAGCAAGTATATATTGATTTGTTTATATCCAAATCTTACATGATGCCCAAGAATGAAACCGTTGTGTCAGGGTTACGGATAAGGTATACCCTCCACCCTTGGATATACGTCGTGTACTGACATGGAATACCTGCGCGTATACGGATATTCTCTGTATACATTAAGGAAATTCATCACGGAGTCCACAAATGGAAGGAGTCCTACTCGGATAGAACTGAGTAGTTACTATATCGTGTGGGGTCCGATGTCTCCGAGTTCTACTTAGAGACCAACTGACCTGCGGTATAAAAGGGACCCCCGGGAGGACCTAAGGCATCGAATCTTACCGTCAACACATCCACTACAGCCTATGAAGCCGGAGCCTGCAGGAGCCAAGTCGCCGGGTGATCTAGTCGAACCAACTCGACTACGATCTCGTCGGTATCATTGAGTTCCACTATTCCCTTTGTAATCCGTGATTCTCATCGTATAATCCCATATCAACTGGATTAGAGCTATTACCTATTAAGGGGCCTGAACCAGTATAATCCATGTTTCCTGATTGCCTGATGCCGTACTACGTAGATCCTCGTACCAGCGTACCCCAATACCCTCTATATCCGGTCTACGGGTATCCTCCGTCGACACATTGTTTGTAAAGTTTTATCTCTTCATTGAAAAATATATACTACAACAATGGTTGAAGTGCAGTACTATGAATCTGCAAATTTTACCATCTTTTTGCTTATGCTTATACTTATCAGATAAAATTTTAACTTTCAACTTTAAATTTAAAGCTGATTTTGAGGGGTTTTTTTTATCGAAGCCACGTACCGGCATCCCGAGCCAATGACATGTGGGGCCCGCATGTCGGCGCCGCCCTTCCTCTCTCCAGGATTTTAATTATTGCGCAATAAATCATTAAAGCCTTTTTCTGTTTCTAGTAAAATCACAGTGAATCTTCTAAAATTCATAGAAAATTCATCCGTACTCCGTTTAAGCCCATTCAAGTCTCAGTAAATCAAGAAAAATGCAAAGAATCCGTTATTAATGGTTTTGTTATCTGTTTCAGTAGTCTTATGGCCTGTTTGTATTGTTTGCTTTGTATGTCGCTTAGATTCTGGCTCTCCTGACGCTCCGGTGTACTTTGAGATAGTCGCCGAGGTCCCTCCAGCAGCAGAGCGAGGAAAGTCATGCTTGTCATTTGAACATATTGGTCCCATATTGCAAATGCTCTATCGTTTTCCTTTAAATACTGCATTGTTTTATAATGTTACCATGGGATGGTTACCTACTGTTACAGCCATGCTATTTTGTGCCTTGCTCCTTTGTTAGCTTGGGATATGACATGATTAGATGTTGGATTAGGAATTGCTTAGCCATGCTTAGTTCAACTAGCACACAATGGGGGACTACATTAATGCATAGATACCAGATTCTAGTATTGATGTTGGTTTAGTGCCACCGCTCCGGTGTTGGTTAATTAAAATATACTAACTGGTGGGCTGTGGGTGCATAGTTTTGATGGTCGCGCCCATGGCAATTAAGGACCGGTTCGCGGGAAACCCTGGAAGAATTCCTCGTACTTTCCACAAGCCAGCGTGGGCAACGGCTGGGCTTGTAGTGTAGCTTTCCTCTAGCTGACGCATCCAGGCAAGGGTGGGCGTGATGGAGCGGGGCGGGCCCTGCGACGGCCTCTGTCGCTTCCGGATTCACCTAGGCACGAGAGGGGACTGCCCGTTGCCCACTCGGGACGGGGGTGAAACCTGAGGTGTGGTGTGCTTGGTTAGAGGGGGTTATACGAAGGGTCCTGTCACGGCCTCTTTCCGGTATGCCGTGGTGACATGTCGGCGCACGGTAATGTGTCGTGGGGCTGTGTCTTGTGGGTACAGTTGTACGCCTCTGATCAGAGTAAAACTATTCGAATAGTCGTGCCCGCAGTTTTGGGCGGTCAACCAGATTCACCGTGATTAGTTTCAATCTAGTTTAGTCTAATGGAATTGATTAGTTCAGGTGGGTGGTTAGATCTGTTGCAACATGGTGTAGCGTTGGACAGTGGATGGTTAATATTGATTAATTATTACAACTGTTTTACTGCTTTCAACTACCGTTTATAAATGGCTGTTTTATGCAAAGGATCCCCTTTAGCCTTCTTTTGGTTATATATTGCATCATACCCCTATTCCGGTATGACTTGCTGAGTACGGTGGTTGTACTCAGTCTTGCTCTATTTTCCCCAACCCAAGAGTTTGAGTATGCGTCAGATGGTGGCTTTTCCGAGGAGTAGGCTTCGTCCGTGCCGTCGAGAATGCCTGTGGAGTGGTGTTCCCGCTGTAGTCCAAGTCAAGACTTAGCTCCAGTTATCTTTTATGTTTCCGCTGCATTTATGTAAGACTTTTATAATGTTTGTAAGGCGTGGATCTGTATGTCAACTTTGTCGTTTGTGTACCCCGGCCGGTCCTGGACGGGGGTTTTAATGCACATTCTGCTTAGAATTCTATTCGGGAATTTCTGGGCGTGACGCTTACTCCGCGAATAAGCAAAACGATGGCTCCCACAAGAGCACTGTGTGTACAGTACATCAGATCATGTACTGAGATTCGTGCTGGGCCAACCGAACTTGTCTGAGGCTGGCCTGGGCTGGACTACCGAGTCAGGCCATTTTTATGTCCTGAAAACAACATGCAGTACACCACCGGCACCACCGTCGCTCGAACGTCACTCAACATCCGACAAATCCACGCAGGATCTATAGTGCTACTAAGGCTCTTATAACTACTAGGCTATAGACCCTTTCGCTTACGATTGTTTTCTAAAATACATACGGACCTTAATGTATTCCTTTTTCTAGTGGAGAGATATAACTTTATAGAAAACGATCTCACCCTTACTCCCTTAGGCCACCCTACAATATTTAAATTCGAAATTTTTTTAAGTAAATTTAAACATATTCTATGAAATTCAAAACTTGTGCCAAATTGCGAAATGATAATTGAGAAAAAATGTAACAAATTGAACAAATATTCGTTAAATTTATTTTTTTTAGCTTTTCTTATTTCCATATTTGGAGACAGTTTTTGAATTTTGAAAAATAAGTTTAAATTCAGGAAGTATATGTTAATTTGTTTATATCTAAACTTACATGGTGCCCAAGGATAAAACCGTTGTTTGTAAAGTTTTATCTCTTCATTGAAAAAAAATATACTACAATAATAGTTGAAGTGTACTTCATCCGTTCCAAAAAAAAAAACTAATCTACTACTGGATGTAGTATTGGATGTGACGCATACTAGTAAATCTGAATATAGTATTTTTATCCAAATTCGTTGTAATAAAATATGTCACATCTAATCCTGCTTTACTTTCTGTGGGACAGAGAGAGTATGTTTTAACAAACATCCACAAAACCAAAGCGTCCTAAGCAAAAACGAAAAAAGGGTGTCATAGGTAGCAAGGAGCACTGTATGTACGTCAGATCATGTACTGAGATTCGTGCTGGGCCAACCGAACTTGTCTGAGGCTGGGCTGGACTGGACTACCGAGTCAGGCCATTTTTATGTCCTGAAAACAACGTGCATGCAGTACAGCAAGTCTACGGTCGTACCAAGTCAACAAAGAAGGCTGGTATTTATAGACTATCTACTCCAAGTTACAAGGCATAATATGCATGAACGTACGTACACTAATTCAACGATATGATTTGTGCGGGTGACAGAAGGGTACTAATAACCGACCAATTAATATGGCCAGCTGAACCGCAGACACAACCGATCAACTCTATCCCCGCTTTATTTGACAGTTGACAAAACACACCGGAGATCGATCGATCAACTCAGTGTTTAGAAACTAAGGGATAATAATGATAGAAACTAAACACTGAAGAGATCGACGATGACCCATGGATGTATTTAGGCCCACGAAAGCTGAGGCCTAACCGACGACACATACACGTCACCGCACCTGCACTATCATGCATATCCCCAGTGGTACGTACTACTACTACTGCATGCATGCGAGAATTAATAGAATTGAATCAGTCGCACGCGGCGCGGTACGTGACGCCCCGCGACCTGCCGCGATCGAAGAGATGACGATAACCAAAATGTGCGCTCCAGCTCGCGCTAGCTGTAGGCTGTAGCGGCGTACCTTGAGACGCAAGCGTGCGTGTAGTACGTGTGTGGTGCCGGCTAGTAGCTAGGACGACCGATCGTGCGCGGTCTCTGGAGCTAGTGCGGGCGTTAGGTTGGGTCAGGGCGGGGCGGTGTTGGTTGGGTGCGGTGGTGGCACGTCAAGTAGGAGTAGTAGTATCTACCAACCGGGATAAGCTAGCTACGCGCGCGCGAGCTAGCGACCACCACCGTCGCTCGAACGTCTCGTCGTCGTCGTTGCATGGGTTGGGGCGTCGTTTTTTGGTTTTGGGGGACAGAAACCCACGCAGATTCGATGGGGGGCGTGCGACGACCTGCTGCCCACCGCGGTTGTCCCGATCGATCGGCCTAACTCCGCCGCCGCCGCCGAGAAACAGTCGTCGCGGCCGCGGGCCGTGGAACCGTGGGCTTTCTCATATGCCGCGGGCGCTGGGCGAGGCCGCGGTGATGCCTTGGGCCGGTTTGGTGGAAACGGGGGGACAGAATGGTTACGAGGTTGTGGGCTGCACTCTGCAGATGTAAACACGGAACGGATGCCCGAATCGGAGTATTATCAGCCGAGACCGCGCGCCACGGCCGTTGGGGACTGCGCTGCCGCTACATGCGGACAACCGAGCGTGTCCGTGTATGTGACGGCGAGATGGCCAAACAGAAGTTTGAGCTGATACGTGTTATACTACTCCCTCCGTATTTTTCCGTTGAATTTTTAACCAACCAACGTTTGACCATTCGTTTTATTCAAAATTTTTATGTAAATATGAAAATATTTATGTCATTCTTAACGAATATTTGATGGCGAATCAAGTCATAATTAAATAAATAATAATTACATAAATTTTTTGAATAAGACGAGCGGTCCAAGAAGTTAACGGCGTCATACATTAAAATATGGAGGGAGTATTATTTTATTAGAGAGGAAACTGTTCAATGCAAATGTGGAGTAGTGTTATCTACTTCCTCCATTGCAGAACGTAATTATTTTGATATTAAGAGAGTGGGTAGAGATGATTGGAGAAAAATTGTGATTGGTGTAGAAGAGAAAGAAGGTGAAGATAATGATTGCGATTGGTTGAGAGGAGATATATAGGAGATGAGGAAATAGTTTTATTTTGGGACAAGTTAATATGCTAAAAATAACTATATTTTAGAACGAATATAGTATTACATACCAATATGATGTTGATCATTTTTTTTTCACATTACGCGGAATATACATGTGTGCATACGCATTATGTATGCAGAAATGGAGTGCCGATATCCTTTGCTAAAAAAAAGGGGCATTATGTACGTATACCATGTGCATATACATCTATAAATACGTCCTCTAACACATGCCTAAAGAATGAAGATCGATAACAAATTCCTGACCCCATTAATATCATATTCAAAGCGTACTCACATGGACGTGGTATTCACTAGCGATAGGTTACTAGTGCAAACAGTGTCAAAACTGTTACCAGGAAAATATCCTATGTACAATTAGAGTGTACAAGGTTGCATCTTATAACCAAAACACAATAAGCCTTTCAATATACTGACTATAAAAACTATGTGTTACAATATATTGGTGTTGGGCTTTCACTTATTCTAGCTTATTCAAATTATACAAAGGTTAATTTCATGGCTGTTGAGGACCGGTGTCTCCATATCCTGATCCATGACCTAAACCTTCACCATATCCACCTCTAGCGCTATCGCCGGCACCTCCACCATCACCTTTACTCTTCGCATACTCGTCGTCGTATTGATTACCTGCCTCACCTATACCAATGCCAGAACCAGATCCATGTCCAAATCCATTAGGTCCACCGTACCCACCACCACCTCCACTCCCTCGACCACCAGCCTTATAGTATCCATTATTATGTGGCCAGCCGCCGTTAAATCGACCAAATCCAACCCCAGATCCAAAGCCATCTCCATATCCATTTTGTCCGCCACCTTCCCCTCCACCTCCTCCTCTCCCCATGGCATAGTTTCCATCATAAGGGCTATAACCCCCAGTTTCATCATACCCAGAGCCCAAACCAGAACCAGAACCAAACCCATCATGTTGTCCACCACCTCCGCCTTTGCCACCACCACCACCACCGTTTGCGAATGATGCACCACCAAAGCCAATAGTTTCACCATAACCTGAGCCAGACCCAGCACCATACCCTGATCCTCCGTTTGTCCCACCACCCCCACCTTTGCCACCACCGCTTCCCGTAGAATACCCTCCATCATAAGGTTTGTATTTCTCCCCTTCACTATTTTCAGAACCAGACCCCAAACCATAACCAAATCCTCCGTTTCGCCCTCCGCCACCGCCTCCACCCTTTCCACCTCCACTAGCATATTGCCTGCTAGAAGGCCTAGATGCCACAGACTCTCCATAGCCAGACCCAAAACCTAAACCTGATCCCCAACCATTACCATTGCTTGACCCACCACCGCCTCCTCCACCAGTTGCACTAGCATATACTCCATTAGAAGGCCCATAAGCTCTAGCCTCTCCATGTCCTGACCCAGAACCAAATCCCCACCCGCCACCATTTTTTGAGCTACCACCACCTCCTCCTCCTCCACCACCATCTCCGCCTCCAACTACGACTCCAGTGTTAGAATACCTATTTACTCTCGCAGCGCTGGATGCTCTAATGCTCAATAAGAGCAGAGTGAAGCTAAGAATTGCGAGCTTAGTTGCATCCATTGTGAGCATGGTTTGAGAAGTGGAAGATGGACTTCTATGTGAGTCATAGTGATGCATTTATAGTATATAGTGTGTTAGTGAGAGCATGTACAATAGCAGGCTATTAGCCAGCTATAAACATATTTCAATGAGATAAACGATGAGAGAGAAGAGCAGTGGGCTACAGATTTGTAGCCAGCTGCAGCACGGATTACAAGACGCAATGTGTGTATGACATGTGAGACCATGTATTAATAGTATAGTAAGCAACTATTGTATGAATTGGCTATTAGATTGGCTATATATGAATTGCAGTTAGTAGTGGGCTATACTATTAAACTTACTCTGAGAGTAATTACGAAAATGCACGCCTACAAAGGAGATATTTTAAATAATGAAGTATGATAAGTTGATGATATTGATTTTGGAGGGAAAGAATCACATCATTAATACGAGTGCTGGATCGAGTATCACAGCGATCGAGCATCCGATGTAGTAAGAATTTAATGATCAGTCACAGCACTAGATTGTTAATTTACTGTGATGAAATATCAGTGCATTGTTTACTGGAGTACTAGTTATTATTAGTACTGAAAGCAGCATCTTCTTCAGATGTCAAATGTATATGGGAGGCGCCGACCAAGAAGGCAAACAGAATGGCTCAGAATTTGTCTACTTAACGTAGGATCCCTGGGTAGAGTCCCCTAGGCCTGCACCGACGTGCATTGTTCAGACTGACAATGAAGACGATCTGCAACGCTGACTTTTTTTTTTCTTATTCATCTATAAATTGATCTGCTTCTTACGAATTTCTATGTTCCAAAACAACAGGGATCTAGATCGGTCTAAGTAGTCATATATAAGCCATTTTTTTGTCGGCATACGCTTATTGATCGTGAGAAACCTTTGGTTGGGCCGAAAAAAAAAATGGAAGCTTGAATAAAAAAAAAACCAATAGCATTATATTTGAAAATTTAATTTACCCAATGATCCAACGGCCCATGTAGCCATGCATGCATGTTTCTTTGCAAAAGCAGCCCATAGTAGCCGAAGCCCAATAACTAACCGGCTGAACGCCGCAGTTGATGTGTTCTCAGAAAAGCCGATCGACCGGCTCATGCCAGTTCATGATCAGCACTTAAATGATCGATGTTGGAGAATTAAAACCATAGTATATCTGTTTGATCAAATTTCAACTTATATTGTCGATAATAAGATTTAAAGTTTTATACTGGTTTGTTTTGGTAAGTTTACCGTGCTGGAACATGAAACCTCATTTTGTTTCTTCAGAATTCAACGGCAGTAGAGTAGGAGACATGGTTTGTGTGAGGTAATTATTAATTTAGTGGTATTATTATATAGAGCCAAAGATTGATTATGCTTCATCATCATATGGTAAGACAACAAGTAAGAACTTACAAATTGATTACACAACCACACATTCATATACAGCCAAAGGCAAGGCCTTTATTCCATATATTAGTTGCAGCACACAAAACATCTAATTTATCATGCGTAGTACCACACAAGGGCATCGAGTACTTTAATTCAGATGAAGGTTTTATGGGTGCCCACCACCAGACCCACTTCCTGAGCCGCCTCCGTAGCCACTACCACCTGGACCGCTCCCACTACCTCCACCGCCGCCGCCACCACCGCCGCCGCTAGCATAAGGTCCATAATATGGCCCACCAGCTTGACCATATCCACCGCCAGCACCATAACCATACCCGCCGCCTCCACCACCGCCGCCGCCGCCGCCACCGCCACCGCTAGCATAAGGTCCATAATAAGGCCCACCAGCTTGACCATATCCACCGCCAGCACCATAACCATACCCGCCGCCTCCACCACCACCGCCGCCACCACCACCGCCGCCGCCGCCGCCACTAGTATAAGGTCCATAGTAAGGTCCGTAGTAAGGTCCATAGTAAGGTCCATATGGTCCATAATAACCACCTCCACCACCTCCACCGCCACCGCCACCACCGCCTCCACCGCCGCCACCTCCGCCCCCACCACCTCCAGCATAGTAAGGTCCATAATAAGGCACATATCCTCCTGTTTGGCCACCACCACCTCCCCCACCGCCACCGCCACCGCCGCCGGCGGCGTATCTAGCTACCCCCCCTATCCTCGCATTGGATACTCCAATACTCAGTAGCACAAAGAAGGTAATAGCCAGAAGCTTGTTTCCAGCCATTTTGAGCTTATTCCGGTTGAAGGATGAGATATGGATGCCAAGGCAAGACTGCACGGGTATTTATAGTGCAGGCAGGGAGACCATGCAATTATATAATGCAAAATGACACTTGTATATGTAAATATATGTACTAGTGTGACGATGCAGCAGTATTGCCCTTCGCGAACGAGTAATACAAAATGGAGTGGTTTTAAACACATTATGACTTTTGCTGGATAAATCCCTGCAAGTGAAACCTTTAATTTTTCTGACTTGGCCTGACTGTTACGTTTGGATTATATATGTGAGTTTAATATTTGATAATGATGCTGCATAAGGCCAGGTCAAGTATCAAATATCAATACCACGTACTCGAGCTCAGGCATTTGACCATGCATCCATCGCAAAAAGGCAGCAGATACAGCCAGACAGACAAAAAAAAACATTTGCCACTAGCAGTAGAAAATGCAGATGACATTTGTTCTTATTACCTATAGATAAAAATCTATGAGGCATTGACATTGTGCTAGCTGCTTAATTACAACCAAATTGTACATATGCTCATTCGTACACTGGCTTTGTCTAATCCGTGTAACTAGTACTTTTCAGCGCACACTGTACCACTCTGAACACCCTGAACAAAAATAACTGAACGGTTTTGCAGACTACAGTGTGTTGTTTCACAAATCAGTGCTGCTATACGTCGTACGATCTGGTGTTTACGATATTCGTATTATGAAACGCTTATGCGTTTATTAATGGTGTGCCGTACGACCGTCTTATTCACGTTAGATCATTGATAAGTACGCATAGCATTTTCCTTTCTCAAATCTCACAAGACATGTAGCTTGCATGCATGCCATGCCAAACGTACGTTAGTTGACTGAAACATATAAAAGCATGCCTGATTTCTGAAGCCCATCAATGATAGCAGATTGATGATCCGTACTGCAATATACAAATTAATCATGATTGGCTTCCAAGTGAACTAAGTGTATGTTCGTTTGAATCACTACTACAAAAACCTTCACAGGAACCGGCCTTATAGGTGCCGATTCATTTAAAACCGATACTTATAAGTCTTTTCCCACGTCCGACATCTTTAAGAAATATAGGTGCCGGTTTATTAGTTAAAACTGTAAGATCAAGGTGTTTTGATTCTTATTCTGTGATGAACAATTGGCATCGGTGATTATTGGTTTTGATATTTGGAGAAGTGATTTTGGAGATGATCATTGTTTTGGGTCCGGTCAGACCGGGCGGTGGTGGCCGGTCAGACCGGTGTGTGTTGAGCGGTCAGACCGGCCAGCCTGCGGTCTAACCGGCCGACGCTGTGTCGGTTTCGGTTTCGGATTGTTTCTTTGGATATCCGAGTTTGTTTCATGTTTATGACTTCTAGATGGATACTATACGTATGTGATACTGTTGTTTGCTAACAATGAGTCAAGTTGGTGATAGCTTGGTCTCGGAATATGGTTTCTTTGTTTGGTTCATGTGTAGGTGACTTGATGCCTCGGGATAGTATTTGCGGTGATGGACCGGGAGTCGGCTTGGTGATAAGACGATGTCCGTGGTGGTCAGATATCATGCGGGATACTTAGACTAGAGTTAATACACGTGGTTGGTGAAGATTTCATATGGCATACGATGGAGGTATTTTGTACGTATGGGATGCGGAGTCGAATTTGGAAGGAGTCCAAATTTGGTATGATTAGTTATGTAAAGTTTGTTTCTTGTACTAGAGGGTTTCCTAGGTGGATTAGAACATCTAGTATGAGTTTGGTTCATAGCTTTAGGCTGCCTACCTCATGTATAAATAGAGGGGGGAGCGTGAGGCTTCCCGGTATCTCTTTTTTGTCGCTTTTCATAGCGTTGTGTTTTAGGGTTTCGAGTTTAGTCGAGATTTTTATAAGGAGTGCTGTTGTTGCACTTTGTAAACACAGAGAGAAGTAATAAAATTGTCATCTACTTTGAGAGTTCTTCGATTTATGTTTCATCGGGTAACCGGCTACTCAACGACGGTCTAACCGGCGACAAAGCGGTCTAACCGGCTACTCAACGACGGTCTAACCGGCGACAAGGCGGCGGTCAGACCAGCGGATCCAAGGCGGTCAGACCGGCGGCAACAGGCAACGGCAGAGGCGACTCTAGGGTGTTCGGACTGGGCGATCTACACCGGTCAGACCGGCGGCACGGGCGCGGTCAGACCGGCCGATCAACTTTGGTCAGACCGATCTCCATCGATTCGAGGGTAACTTTTATTTCCGCTAAAAGTTTTGGTTTTTGGGTACACCAACCATTCACCCCACCCTCTGGTTGGCTTAGTTCTTGGGATTTGATCCTACAAGTGGTATCAGAGCCTGGCTAGATTAACATCTTTGGCCCGATGGACACAGTGTGTGAAGGACTAATGGACCGTGGGTGCCTGTGGGGCCATATACCTGATGGACCATGGGCCTGTTCTGTGGGGTCTATACACGGTGAAGGGGCGCTGAAGGGCTGAGGGATACCAATGTGTGAAGGGGGAGATTGTTGAATAGTCCCACATTGGTTGTGGAAGGGCAAAGGAGCTAAGATATAAGTGAGAGGGGCAAAGGACCTAAGATATAAGTGGGGGAGCCCCTCACCTCAATGGCTAGCTTTTGGGGTGGGAAAGCCCCTTTACAATCCTACAAAAACCGGTGCCAATACCATAGGTACCGGTTAAAAAACTGACACCAATAATATATTCTAGGTACCGGTTCTGTAAAAAAACCAACACCTATTCTAAATCGAGCCGATCTGGGCGAGACGAGCCGATCGACCTGGCCTATCTACGCGCGTCGCTCGATCTTTATCCTTATCCCCTCCCCCCCCTGGCTCTTCTGTGCGCTCTCCCCTCGCCCCCTCCTCCGCCACGCCCTCCCCTCCCCGTCCCCTCTGGCCCCCCTCCCCCCTCTCCTCCTCCTCTGATCCGCCATACTCCCCTTCCCCCCCTCCCCCTCTCTCCCAACCGGCGAGCAGTGTCGCTTGCGATGGGCGGCCTCCCCACCGGCGGGGACCTCAGCGTGGGGAGGGATGGATGGGTGCGGAGACCTCGGCATGGATAGGGACCCAGCGGCTGGCGGCGACCTCGCGCGGAGAGGGACCTGGTGGCTAGCAGCCACCTCGTGTGGAGAGTTACCTCGGCGGCGACGTCGTGCGGAGAGGGACCTCGGCGGTGACCTCGCATGGAGAGGGACCCCAGTGGTGACCTTGGTGGATTGACGAGTGAGTTTGTGCATCTTGCTTGTGTTCTTCAGGGAACTATTGTTGTTTGTTGTTGATGATTTGTGATGGAGATTGTTGCTGTTCATATCTGTGATTGGTGATGGATTGAATTAGGGATTGCTTGAATGGGGATTATTGTTGTTCATCTGCTTGATTTGTGATATGTGAAAGCATGCTTGAATGGGGATTATTGTTGTTCATCTGCTTGATTTGTGATATGTGAAAGCATGCTTGAATGGGGATTATTGATGCGCATCGGCTCGGCTTGGAGCTGGCTTCTTTTTTTTTTTTTAAATCTGGGAGAGCACAAAGGTGCCGATTCTATGACCGGCACCAATAACACTATGTCATTGGTGCTGACCAATTGGTGTCGGCTAGGAAACCGACACCTATTGCTCGTTCCCAACCAGGGAATATGTACTTCGGTGCAAAGCGCTACACACGAGTACACGATATATGGCTATGTTCTTTCCCGACCTTTCCTAACTCACCTCCTTCGTTTTTTGCACGCATGCTTCCTAAACTATTAAACGGTGCGTATTTTGCAAAAAAAATTCTATAAAAAAGTTATTTAAAAATTAAATTAATCTATTTTTTAAATTTATTTCATTAAATATTTAATAAATCATGCACTAACCGCCACTCTGTTTTGCGTGTTGGGAGCTAGGGTTGTCAACCCTCACTCACTCCCGAACTCAGCCATACAGGGCAGTTGCTCTGCTCAGAACAGAGCAGCATGTCCAGCTTCTTCATCAAAGAATCAACCAGGCAAGGCACCTGCAAATCTGCAATCACTTTCAGCTTTTCACAGAGCTGCTGCTGTTGAAACTTCGTCCTTGTTAGTAGTTAACTTTTCTGAAAATCCTGAAACTTGGTACTCACATAGACTTAAATCTGAATCTGGGTACGTTTACGCGGTACATGACGGGATGCGTTTTAAGCATTCACATAATTATAAATGTATACCATGCAGAGAGGCCTATTATGTTTTATTATACATGTAAATTGGTTTTCGATGATGAAAGTGAAGTGAACTGAACCGGTGTTAGGATACGCGTTGACGTTGTACTACTCGTACGTTCGTAGCGTGTGGCTGCATATGCAATTGCATTTATAGTACGCTATATTACACGTTGACACGCCTATATACCCACTCGGACTTTGTATTCCGTCAACGGGACATTCTCTCGATCGATAAAGCTACACATTAAATATATACTCTATCCATTTTTTAATATATGATGCCGTTAACTTTTTATATATGTTTGATCATTTATTTTATTCAAAAAAATTATGTAATCATCGTTTATTTTACTGTGACATGATTCATCATCAAATATTCTTTAAACCTGACTTAATATTTTTATATCTGTAAAAAAGTTTTCAATAAGACGAATAATCAAACATTTGTAAAAAAAAATCAACAACGCCATATATTAAAAAATAGAGGTAATATGATGTCAGTTACCAAAGATTGATGTTCTAATTGTTGTCTTTAGTATTATCCATAAAAGGTAGCTGTCTCAAGTGTTGAACATACTCATTTACTTAGTCCTACATAAATCGTGCACATGTTGACTTCATAAAATAATACTAAACTAAGCTGCGTTTGATAGTGCAGAAATGCAGAGCTAGTTAGTTGCAGAAACCAAAACGGATTATATATTAATGTATGATTAATTAGGTATGAACTTAGAAAAATAAATACCAACTATATATTATAAACTTGCAAAATGAATTTATTTAATCTTTTTAAACAACTTCTATATAAAAAGATTTATTTTTTTTACAAACCACACCATTTTGAAACAAAAACTGTATGCTTTAATTTCACAATATTAATTAGTCCAAGCCTGTGGATTGCTCAAAATCAAGGGGTACACCAAACAGATAAAAACAATAAGAAACACTAAACATCTTGACACGATTCCTACGTATATGTAAGCATGCTTTGCTTTCATCAAAATCAGTTGGTTTCAAGCCATTGAAATGGACCAAATTCACTCTGAAGAAAACAATATAACGTCTCTGATGCAATCCCAACACTTGCCCTATCTCACTCTGCAAGCATGTCGTAAGCTGACATCACTTTTCCTCTCCTAATGAGCGATCCAGACTGAAATTTTTACATTTTGGTCCTTTTTAAAACTTATTTTATAAATAGATCTTTGGAAAAACTTAAACCAGAAATGGTTTTTTTTGGCGCCACAGTGGTTAGCGCCGTCCCCCAACATGGCGGCGCTAGCCACACTGGCGCCGCGCCCATGCCACCGTGGCAACAGGGCGTACGTGGATGGTGTGACGTGGCAAAGGAGGGCGCCAGCCACACTGGCGCCGCCCCTTCTATCACGGTGCCAGCCAGGCTGGCGCACTCGTCCTGTGTGGGCCGCGCCCATAAAGCCGCGCAGGCCCCACTCCCTTTCTCTTACCCCACTCAGTTTCGCCCCTCTCCCAGCCTGAGCAGCAGCAGTTCTCTCCCTCTCTCTGTCCCCCTCACCTCTCCATCTCAAATCCACTCAATTTGAAGCCGTTTTTCATGAGATTTTTTGTGGAAATCGAAGAGAAAGGTAGACTCCTCCATTCCCCCCTATTTTTTTTCGTTTTTATTGGTTGAATTTGTAGATCGGAGGGTAACTCTAGAACCCCTTTTTTGCCCAAATTTGTGATTTTTAGCATTTGTTCTTGGGATTGGCTTGTTGTAGTGCTACATGTTTGCAATGTACTCATTGGTGTCACGAATTTTTGAACCATATATGTGGTAATGTTAATTTTTGGATGGTTTGGTTGGATGGATGGATGAAAAATTAGGGTTGAGGCATGAAAGTAATTTTAATTTGATGGACTTGATGCTATAGCCTATAGGTTAAACTTTTAACCATTAATTATATGAAGGGGAGAAAATTTTGGTTGCATTATAGAAATTTTGGTTGGGTTGTATGACGGAGTATTTATAATATTTTGATGTGTAATGCACTAGTAAACTTGTTGATAGTTGTAGGTGGATTAAATATTTTTTTTTGAGTAGTAGCTTTGGGATAATTTAAGTTATGCATTGGTTATAATATATCGGTTTGGACTACGTTTAGGAAGGAAGATTTAATTTTCGTTGTAAAGTTACATTTGATTTTTTGGTGTAGATGGATAGACTTGTTCGTGTTTACTATGGTGGTGGAGTGGTGGAACCTTATGTTGGTGCACATGTTGAGTTTGAGGATATGTCATTGAAGACCATTTTGTTTCCCACCCACCCAACTCTAGATGAACTAAGGTCACGAGTGAAAGAAGATATTGGATGGACCGAGGATAATGTGGAGATTCGTTTTTATGGGAGATACGATGTTGGTCAAGGGCATAAGTATATATTAAATGTGATAGGTAAGTTGGAATGGGAAGTTTACTTTGATTTGGTAAAAGAGTCTCAGTTTAGATCTCTAGAGGTGTTTGCATCAAAATTGGTACGTACTGTAGAAAATTTGGATCTAAACAAATCTCCTTCCTATCATTGCGTTGAGAAGAATTTTGTGACATATTCTTCTCGTCGTGGAGGGGGTACAAGTAAGACTGAGTTGGTACGAGAAGACTTGGAGGGGGAAGGAGAGAAGAAGAGACCTTTGTTTGGAAATGATTTAGGGGAGGCAGGACCATCAAAGAGACATTACGGTAGTGATGATGTGGATGCAGCGAGGGAGATGAAAAGGGAGTTAGTACAAGAGAGGCTTGATCTAAGTGAACATTTGTCGGAGAGTGTGCATTGGTCGTCGTACGGAGGCAACCCTCAATACCCGACGCAAGTAGCAGGCCAATATGTGAATCCAGATGATTACTTTGTTGTTGAATTGAGTGGTGGTCACGATTCTGTCTCAGTAGAAGTCAATAGAGAGGAGGTTGACGAGGAGGCAAGTGTTGAGCAATATGATGTTGAATTTGCTGAAGACTCTGATGATGACCGTCCATTCCCTCCAGTAACTAACAATGACAAGTTAGCATTAGAGTAATGTCGTGCGTTTGAGAAGGTGTTTGGGAGGAAGCCGTACATTCCTGAGTTTAGGGACCTAAGTGGAGGCAAAGCTTCACTCCTTGGCCTAAGTGGAGGCAAAGCTGCACTCCTTGGCCCTACAATGAGCCAGACATGGAGAAGACAGTGGCCTATCTGTTTGAGAGTATTGCCACTGCACATGCTCACCGGGATGTGGCATACAAGCATTATGTCAATGAGATGGACTGCTTACAGCCTCAACATGTAAGTACTTCCAATATCACTTCTAGTTCGACATTTACTTCTATAATTGAGATACTAACCTACGACATCTCTTCAACTTTTGCAGATTGAGTGGTTACCATACCACACATATGAGGCTTCAAGCCTGACCCTGAACTTGATGTGCAATCGAGACTCTGACTACTTCATGTACCAGTGCCCATTGATTTGTTTCTGGGCAGTTGAGTACCACCTTCCGCACCGTGTCATGCGACAGTTCGGGAAGAAACAAGATTGGCCGGTTAAGGACATCTCAACTGGAGTTGAATTACACAAGTAAATATTTCTTATCTTTGTTTGCTTTCATTATCAATATTCAACTTTGTACCATTTAACCCTTGTCGATGCTCACTTTGCTTTCATCACCTTCCACTTGTTTAGGTACGACAGGGTGAGAACAAAGAAGGTGAAAGACTGGGGGCTAGAGCATAACAGATACATAGATGAATGGAGGACAGCCGGAAGGAATGACAGGTACATCGAGACAATACACCAAAATCATCTTTTCTCAGAGTACCTTCGTTGGCTGCATAGGACATATAGACTGTTCCTCCGCCCTACTTGGACGGAAGCGGACATAGAGGATGACCGCGACTCCGATGAGGGGCGGAATCCCTATGATGTCCGGACTAGAAATGGATATCAAATGAAGCACGCCCCACTTAGAGACAGAGTCGTAAGTTTTCTTGCATTTGTCAAAGTTAGTTCCATTTGCACCCTAGACCCTAACATATATCTTCTCATACTTTCAGTTGAGAGAGCTCCTCAGGAGTGTGAATGAAATGGGGCATGCCCTCCAAGCTCCGAGGGGTGGTGAGGACACGGAGAACACACTCCGCAATGTCTTAGAGGTAAAATTGATTTAGCACTTTGCATTACTTGAGTTATGCCTAACAAACTTCTTTTTTTTAAATGCAGAAAGTTCATCAAAGGTGCTGGAAACTTGCAGCAAGATTAGGTTGCAGGTCGGTTGGATTGGACGATGTGTACCAACCGCGGAGACTACCACAACCACTACCTCAATCCGCGCGTCCAAGTACCGCTCGACACTTCATCAGGATAGAAGAGCGTGAAGAAGTTGGTGGCTCGTCGTCGTCACGCATTCCGCAAGGGAGGGGAAAGGGAAAGGCGCCGGCTCCACCTAGCGACGACGACGAGGAGGAGGAGGATGAGGACTACGTCGCACCAGATGCTGAGGAGATAGACATGTCGCAGCTTCTCGATGCTCCTCAGGGGATGCAACCCACCCAATACAACTTGCGATCCACTCGGGCAGCGAAAAAGAGGTACCTCTAAGACAATCTCATATGTTATTTGATTTCCCTCGCCTCGGTTCGTTTTGTAAATGTTGTAAACATTGGTTTTTCAAATTTAGGTACACTCCGGGCTCGCAGGCTTTTCGGCGTCAACGCAAGAAGTGATTTATAGAAAGTGTATGTGTTAACTTGTGTATTGCACATGTGGACTTGTGAACTTGTGTTAACTTGTGTATTGCACATGTGGACTTGTGAACTTATGAACTATGTGATGGACTTGTGAACTTATGGACTATGTCATGGACTTGTGAACTTATGGACTATGTGATGGACTTGTGAACTTGTGGATTATGAGATGAACTTGTGAACTATATGATTATGTGATGGAGTTGTGGATTATATGATTATGAGATTGACTAGCTTTGTTTTGTATGTTTCTTGTGAAATTGGACTATGTGATGGACTTGTTGCCTATGTGAATTGGTTCAGATGTTTGCGACCTGTGAACTGTGAATTTGCAATGTATTGTCGTGGACTTGTGAACTTCGAATCTATGTTTTCCTGGAGGTTGGGAGGGGGGCGCCAGCCACCCTGGCGCCGTGCTAGGGGGGCGGCACCAGCCTCTCGCCTGAAGCAGAAGGCCGACGGGGGCCGAGGGGGGTGGGGGGCGGCGCCAGCCACCCTGGGGCCATGCTAGGGGGGGCGGCGCCAGCCTCTCGCCCGAGGCAGAAGGCCGACGGGGGGCCGAGGGGACGGAGAGCGGCGCTAGCCACCCTGGCGCCGTGCTAGGGGGGGGCGGTGCCAGCCTCTCGCCCGAGGCAGAAGGCCGACGGGGGGCCGAGGGGGGCAGGGGACGGCGCCAGCCACCCTGGCGCTGTGCTAGGGGGAGCGGCACCAGCCTCTCGCCCGAGGCAGAAGGCCGAGTGGGCGGGGGGGAAGGCGGCACCAGCCTTCCTGGTGCCGTGCTAAGGGGGCGGCGCCAGTGTGGCTGGCGCCCCCTTCTGCCTAGTCAGCTTCGCCACGACAGCCCTAGTGCCACGGTGGCATGGGCACGGCGCCATGGTGGCTGGCACCGCCATGTTGGGGGACGGCGCCAGCCACACTGGCGCCCCAAAAGGGACCATTCCTGGTTTAAGTTTTTCTAGGGCTCTATTTGTAAAATAAGTTTTTAAAAAGGACCAAAATGTAAAAATTTCAGCGATCCAGACTGGTAAAGTGTGATGTTGCCGCCGAAGCTCATTAATTAGAGATGGAGGATGCGTTTTTTGGTGTAGGAATCCTATAGCATCGTAGGAAGATTGGAAATTGAATGACCTACCACTCAAAAAGAATACATGTAACACAATTATGCGATTAATTTTTCGTTTGTGTGGTTATTGGGAATTGTATGGGTAACATGAAGAAATTGGTGTTTCTTGTTAGCCAACTTACCCTCTAGACAATTACGCTCACTCTCCCTCCAATGGTGTGGTGGATCACATCTAGCTTCCTTGCAGATTTGTTGACGCCCACATGCATGTTGGTGGAATGACGGTCCCTAGCCTCTCTCCCATCTTCAATCCGTCAGTCCTCACTTTCTCCATGGTGTGTTGGCCATAGGTAGTGTTGCTAGCTAGAGGGGAGTGGTGCTACGGTGGTTGACGCCCTTCAAGGTTGTCATTGTTGTCATCACCAAATCCACCCTTGAGTTCAAGTCGACTGAATCTAAGACCACCGAGCCCGTGATGATCATATCTAACTTCAAGCTGTGGTGGTTGGATTTGACCGCCTCTAAGCTTGTGCAGCACTGGACGGAGGAAAGGGAGGTGGTGGCGCCGGAGGAGAGAGAGGCCGTGGCATGTGCCGGAGGGGAGGGGAGTAGTGGCACGCACGTCGGATCATAGAGATGTGAGGGCATTCAGGACGGGAGGTATAGGACAAACAAGAAAGAATAGAGGACAGAGTGGTGTGATGTTGGCTTAAAATTTTCTAGCGGTGTCATGTTTGCTCTTTCTTAAAGTGACAACTAGCCTTGCTTTCTTTGCAGCAATGGCCTAGTTTCACTCTCAGTTTAATCCTTGAAATGACAATGATATTGAGTAACATTGTCGGTTCATATTGGTTTAAAAAAAAACCAAAGTGAACCAGCAGTAAGCCAGTAATACACTAACATCACCCGCTAGTGCGAAATAGTACATCTGTGTCGGGCGAGAACCTTCATCTGTATCAGAGGGAGGCTGCGTCACGGATTATTGGTCAGTGATGTGAAAAGTTACCTGTGTTAGGCCAGCCAGATGCCATAACTAATGAAAGTGATCTATGTTAGGCCGACACAAAAGACCATCACTGATAAGTTTGACCCAACAAAGAAGTCAAACTAGAGCCTGCCACAGATTATTCATCTGTGATGGTCCCCTACTACAAACCGATAAAGATGTCTATGTCACATTTCTCGATATGGTTTTGAGACCGTCATAGATGACTCATTGGTGATGGCTTTTGGTTTAGAACCGATGTCTTTGATGCGCACCCGTGACCTTTTTTTTAACCCATCACCGATGAGTAATTTACGCAAAAAATAAAATTATTTATTTATGGCTAGTTTTAGGCCTTTGCTAGCCATATGCGCTGCAAAATAACAGAAACACAGATATATATTGCCATTCCTAGTATCCCCAACATCCCAGCATCCCTAGCTGTCGCGTGGACTACTGGTACCTCATTCAGGCGGCGGTGAGGCAGAGAGGAGGGGTGAGGGGAAGTGGTTGAGGTGGCTAGGGTTTTACCGCCGAGCTGTCCCTCCTGGAGTGACGCGGGGGTTCTTTTCTGAAATTCCTTCTTGTCCATAGTAATTGAATAGGTTACCGATCAATTAAGGAGAAAGTGTACATACATTATATTTAGTAGCCTTAAAGACTACTACTTTTATTACAACTATCCAGCTATGACAAGTATGCCATGGCATATTATTTTGGTACAGGACATATTATTTGGTACATATTTGTTTCAGGGCCATATATGTTGGCACACAACATTCACATAGTTCATTTAGATAATAGTCCTATGGGTGCCCACCACTATAGGCAGATCCAGAACCGCTTCCAGAGCCACTTCCATATCCATGGCCACCTGGGCCACTTTGCCCACCGCCGCCACCACCACCTTGACCACCTGCATGAGCATAGTCTCCACCGTAGGGCCCGTATGAACCAGCTTGGCCGTAACCAGATCCAGAACCAGAACCATAACCTGATCCACCATTGTATCCACCGCCACCACCACCACCTTGTCCGCCACCTTGAGCATATGCTCCACCATGAGGACCATAGCCACCAGCCTGACCATAGCCAGAGCCAGATCCGGAACCATATCCAGACCCACCATTTGCCCCACCACCTCCACCACCACCTTGACCGCCTCCTTGAGCATACGCACCACCATGGGACCCATATCCACCAGCCTGACCATAACCTGAACCAGATCCAGAACCATATCCAGATCCACCGTTTTGTCCACCTCCGCCACCTCCACCACCACCGCCTCCACTAGCATATGCTCCACCAGAGCCCCCAGCCTGACCATACCCTGAGCCAGAGCCAGATCCCCACCCAGAGCCATTTCCTGACCCACCACCACCTCCGCCTCCACCACCGCCTCCTCCAGCACTCACATACCTAGCTACCCTTGTAGCATTGGTCAGTCCAATGCCGAGGAGGACGATGAAGCTAAGAGCAACAAACTTGCTTCTAGCCATTGTTTACTCACAGATGTGATTTGAAGGTTGAGATGAGAGTACGAAGCGTGTGTCCCTATTTATAGTGCTGGAGGCCATACAAAGTGAGTTTCATAAAAAAAAAAAAGGAAGGCCATACAAAGTTGCTGTGCAATATGCAATCTGTGCCATTGGGTCACTGGTTTTATCAAAGCAGAGCAGCGTTGCCGTGTGCTTCGTGATTACAAGTCCAAGAAGAGGTTGGCATCGTATGACTATTGGGACAATCAAACGCAACCTTTTCTTTGATTCTGCTTGACTACGTGTGTGTACGTTGTAAGGTATGGGCGTAGGTATATATGCCCTATGGTCAGGGAAAGTAGCCTGTCGACTGTCGATACCATGTTCTATGAGCCCAGGCATTTGACCATCCATTGTACTCCAGCATTGGACATGCCCTACAAAAACACAGGCAAGTTTATCGCCGAGTTTAGATCCAAACTATTTCTTCAAACTTCTAATTTTTCTATCACATCAAAACTTTACTACACACAAACTTCTAACTTCTCTGTCACATTGTTCCAATTTTAGCCAAACTTCTAATTTTAGCGTGAACTAAACATATCCTATATTTTTATGGTACACTGGTTGTCGCTTAGGTCAGATACGTGGAGAGCATTGGAAGTTGCAAAAGAAACCAAAACACTGCAGCAATCTGCTTGCTTTCTCCGTGTGCACGCAGATGTTGACTAGTACTTGATTCCAACAACCAATTTTATCTTGCGTTCTGAGATGATCACGGTGAGACATAAGGCAAACTAATAAACTATCTTTTGGATCTAAACGCAATCATCATCAAAACACAAATACACAATTGATCAATATATAGGAGTATATGTTTGCACAGACCAATTCACCTGCATCTATTTGTTCTTGTCTAAAACAAAAATTCTCCAACATCTGCATGACTAATTAACTACTACCACCGTCTCAAAATATAAGCATTTTTAGCTATGAATCTGAACAACTGTGTGTCCAGATTCATAGTCAAAAGTTATAATATTTTGTGACGGAGGAAGTAGCTAGCATTGGCCTGAATAATCGTATCTATCTCTTTCAGTGACAGAATACTGTTCCATTCATTTAACTGAATTTTGAGAAGGCGAAGAGAAGTATAAAGCGCCTCCGTTCAATCAGCCACGAGGCCGCCGTCTCCTCCCCGCCGGCGCCGGCGCCGGCGCCGGAGGGGATCAGAAAATTTGGCCCACAAACAAATTCGGCCTACCTCTTATCCTCGATATAATCCAGCCCATATATAAATCTGGCCCATCTCTTCTGGACGAAAGAATTCAGCCCATTCAGCCCGCAAAAGAAATTGACGGCCGAAACGTGGGTCCAATCTTGACGGCCCATTGATTTAACTGGAGGCCCACACTGAGATGGATTGCTACCATATTGGGCCTCGTCGAGCCGGCCCACAGTACTACCTTGCCCATTAGCAGACGCGGGGGCGGAGACGCCGCCGTCGGCGTCGGCGACGGTGACCTCGTCTAGGGCCGCGCCCCCTCCCGCGGCGGCGCCGAACGCCACAGCGACGGGCGGTGGATTCGCCAGCGGCGCCCACGCCGTCGTTGACTTCCTCGAGGTTAGTCTTCGAGTGTTTCTGTATTTACCCCCAATTCGTCGTTCTGTTGATTGCTTCGATTGAACTCACCCATGCATCGGACGATTCAATTTGGATATGAAACTCACCGGTGGTTAGAAATCTGGAGGGTGTGTGTATTCTCCATGCCTTCATGGTGATTCACTCACTGTTTTATATTACCTCCACAGAAATGTCGTTGAATCGTAATGTAACATTGAATTCCCACGGTAATCTGGCATTTGTAGACAGGGTTGACAGTTGCATTTTAATAGTGAGACATGAACCTGAGCACTAGCTTGGGTAGCTTCGGTGAAAATTCTTCCCTATGCAATCTTTAGCTGTTTATTGTTAATTGTACTCGCTGAGATAGTTTTTATTTTGTGATGTTAGAAATTTATAATTGCTCAGACACTGGCTCTCTGTTGTTTTTCATCCCAAAAAAAAAACTTGGTGGTCAGTAGCTAGAGTCTGTAGAGAGTGCAGGGAGAACTAGAAGTTCAATATAAGTTCAGAATGCATTCTTTCCATGCCCCTTTAGCTAACTGATAAACAGTACCTGGTCTGGTATTCACAATGCTTAGCTTTGCTGTTAAATTAACCAATCATATTCCTGATTCAAATTTAGGCTTTGAGTTGGTTGCAAAATGCGGAACTTTCTCCCGGCCATGATGTGCTCTGTATGTATTTCCAAGGATGAGATGACGGAACGAATTGCATGGTGCATAATGACATTTTGGTCAATAGTTTTGGAGAACAGTGAGCATATATTGCAGTGTGCTTCAGGAATAAAAACAATAGCCGGAGTAGGTAAGGGATGACTCTTGGGCTAAAGCCAGCGTTTTTCTCGTAAGGCTTGACTATTACTTCCGGGGTGTTTAAGATTTGTCTGACTTTTTTTTCGTGAACGCGTAAAAAGAATTGCACGTCAGTATATTAAAAGAAAACAGAGTTTTGGTTATACGATGCAAACGGCTAGAAGGCATTGCCAGGGGACAGGAAAAAAAGATTTGTCTGATTTTGCAGTTTGTTCTCTAGTTCAGGGAAAGTATCAAAACCATGGACGTACACAAGCCCATGCATTTGACCATCTCTAGTTTAGTTGCTAGTATATATCTGTACATGGATATCCTTTTTTAGTGTTACTGAATTCAGGGAAGTGAGGTTTTGTCAACAATATCATTAAGAACGCAGCCCTAGCTTTTTGTGCAACATCACAAGGCTCTATGACGAACATTGTCATAGTATTTACTACCTACTGTATTTGATATTGTCGATATTGTCAGTTTGTGACTTTCCATTGTACCAAGCTAGGAAACTTAATTATGTGGCAAAATAAACTGAACTACATGTCTACATGTGCAGTGTTCTTGTCAGTCACCCCATGCAAGCGCTGACTCTCCAACATGATTAGACCATGCACGAGTCCTTAATCTACAAATAGAGGTATGATTACTGGACAAACATAGCTGCATGCATGCTTAAGATGTGATGAAAAAAATGAACAACATATAATTTTACTCCACGCAGAAGGAAAAAAAAATGGAAAACCATTTATCCAGTTATGATAAATTAAGAAAATATTTATTAACATAGATTAAGGTACTGCCCATCAATCTTAAAATTAAATATGTAAGGTAAAAACAAGATCTACTTATATTAAAAGGGAGAAAATTAAAAACCCTATTTTACTCCTATAATTAAGCAAATTATCTGGCTCACTACCAGATATATATGCCATTTTTGTTTCTCCTGTGGTTCTTTGTTTTGAATATTAATTTGCGAGTGATAGATGATTTGTAATTTTAGTGATTGATTGATTGTACAAGTTTGGAGCACCTCGACAATTTTTCGACAATAAGGCTGAATAATTTTCAGAATATTATGCTTTGTTGGGGCTGGTTCATTAAGGAGGATATTGTCTCTTACATGTTTGTAGGATGATATGATGCTCTCTCTTAGCTTCCTCATTCTTTCTTGGTTACAACATTTGTAAACTTCAATTTTTTTTCCTTTAAAACAACATTCAAAGTCAGTGAGAACTGTTTATATTTAATATGTTTCATCCAAAACTTCTAAAATTGTCATCCAAAAAAAATTTCACTCCATTAGGACCTACTAACATAATAGTTTCTACGATAGTATAAGAAGCATAAGGCAAGAGGTTATTCATTGCACCAGTAACATTACATAGTAGTTTACATCACCACTATTTTTATTCTATTATCGGTTACCACATGACAAGGGCCTCTTTGATATTATTTAATTGCATAAAATGCAGTTGTTCACTATATAGAAGTTTTATGGATGCCCGCCCCCGCCGCCGCCGCCTTGACCGCCTGCCTGAGCATATCCACCACCATAAGGCCCGTATCCACCAGCTTGGCCAGAACCAGAGCCAGAGCCAGAGCCAGACCCGCCATACTGTCCACCGCCACCACCTCCTCCACCTTGTCCACCTCCTTGAGCATATGCTCCACCTGGGCCATAGCTACCAGCTTGGCCGTAGCCAGAGCCAGAACCGTGTCCAGACCCGCCATACTGTCCACCGCCGCCACCTCCACCTTGTCCACCTCCTTGTGCATATGCTCCACCTGGGCCATAACTACCAGCTTGGCCATAGCCAGAGCCAGAACCATGCCCAGACCCGCTATTTTGTCCACCACCGCCACCTCCACCTTGTCCACCTCCTTGTGCATATGCTCCACCGGGGCCATAGCTACCAGCCTGACCATATCCAGACCCAGAGCCGGAACCATATCCTGACCCGCCATTCACCCCACCACCACCGCCTCCACCTTGGCCACCTCCTTGAGCATACGCTCCACCATGAGGGCCATAGCCACCAGCCTGGCCATAGCCAGAACCGGACCCAGAACCATATCCAGATCCACCATTTTGACCACCTCCACCACCTTGACCTCCCCCGCCTCCACTAGCATATGCTCCACCGGAAGATCCGCCGGCCTGACCATACCCAGAGCCAGAGCCGGATCCCCATCCAGAACCACCCTCGGACCCTCCACCACCTCCCCCTCCACTACCGCCACCCTCGGCGCTAGCATATCTAGCTACCCTTGCGGCATTGGCTAGACCAATGCTCAGCAGGACAACAAAGCTAAGTGCTACCAACTTGGTTCTGGCCATTTCTAAGTAACTCTATGTGTTTGGACGATGAGATGGGTGCAGAGTGTGAGGGTTGCTTGGGTATTTATAGTGTTGGAGACCATGCAGGGCTCTAGCACAGAGTGATATATTCGGTCTCTGGTTTATCTGAATCAGTGGTCTTCAGGGAACAAAAAGAAGAACGAGTAGGCAAGGTATGACTCTCAGGCGAGTTAGTTAAGCAAACTTTTTTGTTTCAGGCATGGCTTGACTATCACTTTGTGGGCTATGTATGTTGGGTTGAAATTGTTGGTAGCTACATGGTCAGGGAAAGTATGAAAACCACGTACTGAGTCCACAGTTTGACAATCTGTTAATTTATTACTTTGTCACAACATATATACATCCATTCTTTACAATATAACATCGTTGTCTTTTGTACAAACATAAAAATTATTAGTTATGTTTAAAGAAATTTTAATAATAATTCAAATCAAGAAAATAAATATTAATTATATAAATTCTTTGAATAAGATGAATGGTTAAAGTGTTTTAAAAGGTTAACGACGTTGTATATTGAAAAAACGGAGGGAGTACATCCCAATAACGTGATGGAAAGATTTAGTAGTAGGTGACTCTGTCAATTTCAATGACTTGCAGGTTCAGTCTTCGAAGATATTCATAGGGGTAGGGTTTGCATGTATTTATAAGGGGTGAGTACGCGTGCATTGCGAGTGTCTGCGTTGTACTGTGTAGTTTTTTTTAAAAAAAAAAGTAAGAAGAGCAGAGCACGCGTTTGTGACTTGAGCTGAAACGTGTTTCTTGCAGAAGGCCTGTAGTTAGTCCTCTCGGTAATAACAAGTGACCCCCACTGTCTTCACCCGTAGTTATTAGGTAGATTTCTGCCAGAATAGCACTTTGCATCTAATTTAACAATTAAAAAACAATGAAGTGGCTTAAAAATATAAACAATGATCTCGAAGAATCATGGAATGGGATATGTACGTTCAATAGGCATTACTTTTGGGCTAATTAATCAAGTGGGTTTTTCGCATGTGCGAATCTAAGCTGATGGGGAAAAAAAACGAAAAAGGCAATGAACATTGCGATGTGTGTGTGCTTCCCAATCAAAACAATGGAGCTAGCTGCATGATGGATCATGGGTCGAGTTGCCCAGAGACTATACATGGGGTGTCACCATTGTAGTTACGAGCAAAACAGTTCAATAATTAACGATTAAAAGATAATTTATGAGAAAAACATTTATATATACGTGTTTGTTAGTGATTTAGAAAACAAATACAGAAGAGTAAAATATATTTTGAAAAATCGAAAGAATAAATTTAAGTTTTAAAATTAAATTTTCGTGATATCTATAAGCTAAAGGCTAAACGAAGGAGCTTTATAAGGAAATAATTATTGAAGGAAGGATAGGTGCCTGTTAGTGCTGACAAAATGAAGATAACCAATTTGCAATAATAAATCATCGATCAACACTTTAACGACTCATGTCTCAAAGAAATACACATCACAACACACACACCAAAACCACGATAACCACAATTTGGCGAGCTACTATATATTATCATGCCCACACAGAAATATGATATTTCGCACGTGTGCTCTTGTGTCCCGCGTGGCCATGTGCCACACGAGATGTGGGCTTCTTTAAAATTTGATTTAAAAAATACTTTGAATATCTTTTAAATTCTAGCACAAATTTGCACTATTTAGTTAATTTTTTTAAATAACAACTTTCAATAAAAAGTTAATTCTTTGAATTTTTCATAGACTTTTAATTTGCTCTAAAGAGAGAAAAAATCGATTCTGGATTAGAAGTTCTTAATTTTCAGTTGATTTTTTTTTCATACTGGGCATACGTTGTTATGTAGAACATTGTTCTATGGAAATTAAAGCTTAATTTTATCCAAAATGGTTCTATATAGAGAGAGCATTTCTACGGAAAAGAATTAGTACGTTTCTAGTGTAAGTCATATATACCAGTATAGTCAAAAGCCTAAACTAAAAGTTCAGATATAAAAATTTAAAATCTAGGTAGAAAGCTATGCGAATAGCAAGTTTTAGTGTCACATATATATATAAAAAATAAGTATTTGATTTCGAAAGGGATTTCGAAAGGGACGGAGGATGTAAATGCATGTGAGTAGGACCTTATATGCGTGCCATGTGAACTGTATGGCGGATGGTAAATTAGCTTTTTCCATTGCTTTGCATGTCATGTGAAGAAAGGCTAAAAAGCAAAGGAAAAAATAAGGTATATGGTGTGAGTGTGCTCACAAGTTGGGTTTTAATTTCACGTCGATCACTACTCCATAAACCTTTTTTCACGATACATATATGGTTGTATGCTATGTGGATCTTGCTTCGACGGCTGAGCTCTTTCCCATCTTTCCCAACTCACCTCCCTCGTGTTCCGGGCGCACTTTTTTCAAACTGCTAAACGGTGCGTTTTTTTAAACAGTTTCTATATGAAAATTGTTTAAAAAATCATATTGATCTTTTTTAAAGGATAGCTAATACTTAATTAATCGCGTGCTAATGGATCGGCTCCGTTTTCCGTGCGCAGAAAATGTGTTCGATCCCACCACACCAACTAACACAGCCTTAAGGAAGCTAATTGCTTGGGTTAAAGTAGTTCGACGTTGTCGGCAAGAGAGATGGACCTTGAGTTCACATAAGACACCAATATACAAATCAACTATTTTTCTACTCCCTATTGTTTGTCCTACATGTCTTTTAATTAAGCTGCATCCAAAATTTAAATTTTAAAACTCAATTCTAAAGGTTGTTTTTTTATATTTTTTAAACATAGTTTATTTTACTTTTAAATAGTTAAAAACACAAATATAAATTCTTTTAAAGATTTGTTCTTTTAAGCCAAACTTATTTGTTCAGATAAAGGCCAGCTTAACATTATTTGCACGATCATTTTCATATTAATCCAATGCCTCTCCATGCACATGGGGAGTCTGATCTGCCGAAGACCATGCAACAGCAACCAGAGATTCAAATGCTCTCTTGACTTTAAAGTATGACGCAACACTGAACACAACTATGTATTGATCAAACATCTAGTTACACCGGTGGGCTGTGTAGAGTTGTGGCATACAATGTACTGGTTATTACAGTGTATTCAACATAGGCCCTTTATTATCCATTATTTAAGTAAATAACACATCTCTCAAACATGCAACCAGCACACATGGCATGTGGTGCTAGTTTATTTAGACTACATGTTTTTATGGATGTCCACCGTAGGCACTTCCAGATCCGCTTCCTGATCCACTACCATACCCGCTGCCACTAGGACCGCTCTGTCCACCACCGCCACCGCCACCTTGGCCACCAGCCTGAGCATATCCACCACCGTACGGCCCATACCCTCCAGCTTGACCATACCCAGAGCCAGAGCCATAACCAGATCCGGATCCACCATTTTGTCCACCGCCGCCACCTTGACCGCCACCCCCTCCTTGAGCATATCCTCCACCATATGGTCCATACCCACCAGCTTGTCCATAACCGGACCCAGAACCGGAACCATATCCGGATCCGCCATTCTGTCCACCTCCACCACCTCCTCCTCCACCGCCTCCACTAGCATATGCTCCACCGCCACTTGCGAGGCCATACCCAGAGCCAGAACCGGATCCCCATCCAGATCCACCGTTTGACCCACCGCCACCTCCCCCTCCACCGCCGCCACCACCTGCACTAGCATATCTGGCCACCCTTCCAGCATTGGCTAGTCCAATGCTCACCAAGACAACGAAGGTAAGAGCCACAAGCTTAGCCATTGTGATTGATCTAGATAAGCCAAGGATGGATGGGATGGATTTCAAGCGAACGGCTCGTCGGTATTTATAGCACTAGCTTAGCCATTGTGATTGATGTAAAGCTGTCAAGCAAGATGCCACTAGCATGATCTCTAGTCAATTACGTAGTACTACATAATTACAAAGTCTACTTCACAGGGGAAAAAGAGTGCAGCCGAATTAGATGGACTATGACTTTTATGCCTGGTTATACATACTTTCTTATTAGTTGGCCTGAATAAAGATAACGTGTGAATTGATACGTATAATATTATATATTTAGATAGCTAGAGAAACATAAATAATAATACCACTTACTGAGTCCAAGTAATTGAGCACTTCCAATGGGCAAATTAAATTTAATTATGGGCAGGATGATATATAGATCAGAGCTAGCTGGAGTATTAATTACCACACTACATATAAGCCTATAGATACAATAGCTAGTATTACAATATATCATAAAATGAGTCGCTGTCACATGTTAATAATAAAGTTATGCTACACGTACATACCTTCCATGTGTGGTAATGTGTGGCTGTGGAGTGTATGCATGCAAGATGCATAGCTGTATGCACTAACTATAATTTCTTGCATGTATGACATCTGATTAATTAGTCTTTTGCGTGTTGCGCTTATCCACCCTTTGATTTTCGTAGGGCATATTATAATTCAACAAAGTGAACAATGTAGTGTTCAAGCCCCGACCATTATTTTCTAGAATATACATTTAATAGTAATAGCAATATTATGTGATAGTGAAATCAATACCTTCTATATAATTAGTGCCTGCTAGTAATTATTAGAAACTAAAACTCAATATGCAAGTATACCACATCATCGTCTACTAGCAATTACTATTATAGAGCATCTTAAATCACATGCAAGCATGACACATCATCTAAAATATAATATCGTAGAGTTCAACATATAAATATGTGAAATCATCTTCCTCACATTATTTTCACAATATTTCAACATTATCATTTCTATAATATTTAACATATATCCATCCATTCATTCCACAGCAAAGCACGGAATATCACATAGTATTAATGAATTGGTATAATCAATCTTTTTTTATTACCTACATTTCTTTTGGAGGTTATTATAAACTTTATTTAAAGTACTATAGAAAAACTGTTTTGTTAGATCATTTTAAATCACATGCAAGCATGATATATTATCTAAAATATACCATTATAGAGTTCAACATATAAATATGTCAAATCATCTTCCTCACATCATTTCACAATATTTCAACATCATCATTTCTGTAGTATTTAACATATTCATCCATTCATTCCGCAATAAAGCACGGGTATCACCTAGTATTAATCAACTGGTATAATAAATCATTTTTTGTTACTACATTTTTTTGAGGTTATTATAAACTTTATCTAAAGCATTAAAGAAAACGTGTTTTGTTAAAATTTTTAAGGCTCAAATTTACTACTCAATATCTCCCTCATCCTAAAATGAATCTGGACAGATTATGTGTCTAGAGTTTGGCTTGATACGTATACTTCTAGAGTTTCTAGAGTTGGAGACCATGCAAAGCTGAAGTGAAGAGTGAAATTTTCCGTTCACTGGTTTATTACGAGAACCACTGTTCAGCTAGGAAGGTATGACTCTTATTTAGGCCCGTTTGCAGGAAAACCTTTTGTTTCTGATATGGCTTCGCCTAATACGTGTGGTTGTTGGCTTAATTTGTTGACTTGATACTTTCTTCAGAAAGAATTAATGTTCAGTCGATACTGTAGCTAACTAATCAGGGAAAATATATACTATGAAAACAACGTACTCTGAGTGTCGCTTGCTAGCTACTAGCAGTAGGAATACATATATATATATATACTTTGAAAAATGATGCTGCTGACTCGTATGATGTTGACCATGTATGTATTATACGTATAGCTTTGACCACCGTACCTACTGCGACGCGAGTGCTTGGTCAGGTAAAAAGCTAAATGGATCGACCTGCGCGCATGTGGCGCAAGATCGACTGTTTCTTCTTTACTCTTTGAAAGAGGAAGCTGCAATAATATAATATCGTTTCTATTAAATAATCCTTGTTCATGTCTAGTGGATCATGCTGCCAAATTTACGGCCTCTCACAAGGATATATAAATCATTCATCTAGCAGTGGCATATCGATGCTACTGATCACCGTGATCCCTACTCTTATTCAGAATAGGTAGAATTACCACCGAAATTCCAAACCAGCTCATGCATCCCTGACATATGTGACCAAATACACGTACTTTTCTGCGTACTTGGTACTCCCTCCGTCCCAAATTATAGGATATGTTGGAATTAATAAATGGACCTTAGCCCACTCGAAGATTAATTTTTTGAAAAATCACAAAAGCCCACCTCATGGGATGGCATGCATGTGGAGTTTAGTACCACCTTGCTTATTCTAGGAGAGGGGGACCTCTTTAAAAGGGAGGATGCCCTCTTAGCCACTTGAAGCATGTGTGGTGGAGAGAAGAGGGGGAACACACGTGCTTGCTCGCTTGGCCTGGCAGGGCAGGGCAGGCGACGCACGTGCACGACGTTACGCGTCGAATGGTCCGTCAAAATTGGTTCCTCACCTTGCGCAGATGTGTAGCCTCCTTTTGCAGTTTTGTTTTGCTGCAAATTCGGATTCGTTTTTGTTTTGGAAACGTTCCGGAAATTCCGGTGCGTGCAAACAGCGTGGAGTCCGGATAAGTTACGCGCGACTTATCCGGTTCGGTTTTTGCAGTTTTGTTTTGCTGCAAATTCGGATTCGTTTTTGTTTTGGAAACGTTCCGGAAATTCCGGTGCGTGCAAACAGCGTGGAGTCCGGATAAGTTACGCACAACTTATCCGGTTCGGTTACGCGCAGTGGAGATCGTGCGGGCGCCCTGATCAAGCGACCCTTCTCTATATAAACCGAGCCGCCGCCTTCACGCAACACACGCGAAATCAATCTAGGGTTTGCCTCCTACTCTGTGCTACGCCGTCGCTCGTAGGTTACTCCATCCCGCTCGCCGGCGTGCACCTGCGATCGGGAGAGCAGGTCTCCGGAACCTCTGCCTTCGACATCCTGTGCCGGGAGAAGGCGGCAATAAGGTTTTTGGGAAGCGCTTTGCGCGACTGCTCCCTGTTCGTCCGCGACGGCTCGTCTTCCTCTTCGCTCGCGTGCTGCGTGCCTTCGTAGACGCCTGCGAAAAGTTTCGACCGAGTAGCCGGTCTTTCCGCCACTTCCGTACGTGTTCAATATGTTGCGCATATTTGATCTGTTCATGTTATACTGTGTAGTTTACATGTGTAGATCTAATGATGCGTTCATGCTAGTTTTCATCTGTAATGTCATGATTTATTTATGGAATAGATTAAATCATTATATGCCTATAATCTCAACAGGATACACTTTTTTTAAAAAAACTAAAATGTGGTAACTTTTGACTAATAATCATACTAACCATATATATGTATGCTAAGTATTATGCATGTTACTCCCTCCATTCCAAATTGATCTACATATAGTTTTTTCGAGATTATTCCTAAATAATCTACATATTTGTGTTCATTCATTAGGTCTATTCGTTATTTATGCATTGGAGTAAATGGACATTGATGCATGCATCCATGCACACAAGCATTTATAACCCACATGCAATATCTTGATTTGCTATTGGCTACAAAATAGTGGGGATGGTGTATGCATTGAGTTTGTTGCTAGAGTAAATATAGTATGAGAGAGTCATTAGTTTTTCTTGGTCTTGGTGTACCCATGAAATGTATAGATCAAATTGGAATGGAGGGAGTATATCACTATATTCATATTTTAAAGTAATTTTATGTGATGCTAATTTTATATTTATTGGGAATATAATATGGTATAAATTAATGGTTAAAGTATATTATTAAAGACCTTGTATATAAATATAGATCTTATAATTTGAGACGGAGGGAGTATATATATGGCACGAACTAAGAAGTCAGCGTTGCTGCCGGTGTGGTTATACATCTGCTTCCTTCCTCTTGCGACCCACTTAACGTAACTTGAAGACAACTCCTTTAGGCCTTTACTATATATATATATGTAAGAATCACTCAGAGCCAATCTTAAAAAAAATCATTATTTTTTTCATGACAATTTAGATGAACACAAACTTCATATATATATATATAACTCTTGACAGGTTGAAAACCTTTTGATTTAGAGTTATTATATGCTCTAATATTCATTAAAACTGACAATGAATATCAAAAGACAATCCATAATTTTTTTTTTCATATACATGAATTTGGACAAACTTTATATATATAAGTTTGTAGACAATTACGATACCTAGTTAATAACTTTTTATTTCAAGTGATTTATCTACCCAAAAATGTGTTAAAGTTTTAGCAAGGAAGGGCCAAATTAATGAAACAAATATGATAACATGGTATGTTGAGTTATACCGGAGATGGAAAACTGGCGATGCATGAAGAGAGCTGTGTTGGTTTCGAGTCCCATACTCCCATATACTACATACTACTAGAAAAAGAGTTTTTCATTGTGACACTATTTTTTTACTGGCGGCCAGACTCTAAATTCACTTGCACGAATACAATGAGGGGTGGGGGGCTAAGAACCACGAGCAAAGATTGATGGGCATATGACTTGTGACATGTCCTATATATACACGAGATAGAATATATTTCTTTTTTAGTTTGGCATATTAAAAATCAAATTCTGGAAACTAATTATCACTACTGGTTCTAGCCATGATTGGTAGCAATACTACTGGTTCTTATTATATGAAACCCACTGACAGTTTAAGACGATCGATCATGCATGATTCGCAATTATGCACCGGCCGTAGTGTGATTAGGCTTTCTCTACTACTAGTGAAATATTCTCTAGACCATATATATAGGATACAATACACTCATTGATCGAACATTTCAATTACACTGATGAGCTTACATCTGTGTAGTGGTATACAAGACCACTTTCAGTATTACATCCAAGTGAAGCCCTTTATTTGGTTATTATTCACGCAAACTAATAACACCTCTCAAACCAGGCAGCACATAGTATCAGTACTGCTAGGTTATTTAGGTGAAGCACTTCTATGGATGTCCACCGTAGGCACTTCCCGAACCACTTCCTGAACCGCTACCATATACGCTGCCGCCTGGACCACTCTGTCCACCACCACCGCCGCCACCTTGGCCACCAGCCTGAGCATACCCACCACCATACGGTCCATACCCTCCGGCTTGACCGTACCCTGAACCAGAGCCGGAACCATATCCAGACCCACCATTTTGTCCACCACCGCCACCCTGGCCACCACCTCCTCCCTGAGCATACCCTCCACCATATGGTCCAGACCCACCAGCTTGCCCATACCCAGACCCAGAACCGGAACCATATCCGGAACCACCGTTCTCTCCACCGCCTCCACCGCCTCCTCCTCCACCTCCACTAGCATATGATCCATCACCACCCGCCTGGCCATATCCTGAGCCAGAGCCAGATCCCCAGCCGGAACCACCGTCCGACCCACCACCTCCTCCCTCGCCGCTACCGCCACCCCCAGCACTGGCATATCTAGCTACCCTGCTAGCATTGGCTAATCCAACGCTTAGGAGGACAACGAAGCTAAGAGCCACAAGCTTACCCATTGTGATTGATCTAGCGAGAAGTGAAGGATGAGATGAATTCGAAGTGATGGGGCTCGTCAGTATTTATAGCACCGGAAGGCATGCAAAGCTAGCTGTGTCTTGCAGTTAAGATGCCACTTGATCTCTGATCAATTACAAGATGATGACTGGCTGACTGCTAAGTCTAGTTTGGCAGGAAAAAGATTACAGCGGAATTAGATGGATTATGACTTTTGATGGCTAGCAGGTATGCTGTTTTTTTTTCTCTTTTGAGTAGGCCAGGATATAATTTGGCTAACTCTAGGTCATGCAGAGAAACATGGATATACCGTGTACTCTGAATCCATGTATCTGAGCATCCAGTAAGCAAAATTTAGCAGCACTTGCATATTGGATTGTAGCGCAATGGCTAGTACTACTACATTGTCATAAAGTGACTCACCCGTTTCCACAGATTAATTAATTAATAAGTTGATGAGAGGTATTGTAATACATATATAGGGACAATGTTTGCATTTATATATGCAGGATGCATATATAAGTTAACTGCGTGTATAATCTCATTTCGTCTAATGACGTCTGACCAATAATATTCTTGCATATTAATCCACCCGATATGTATGTTGGTCCTATTATAATTTCAAGTATCTTAGGTATTAAACTTTGATATACTTAATTGATCTCACATAATAAAATGTATTTAAAACCAATTAATAGTGACCGAAAGCGTACGTATTGAAATGCAAATATATTGGTCATCATATCTATATATTTCTTCCATCCACAAAAGTTACACCTATTACTTTTATCATCAAGACCAAGAAGAAATTAAATCATCTTGAATGTTACAAAATCAAGGAGTGAATGCAAACATGCAACCAATAAGTATTTAGATGACTCCTTAGGTTCTAATCAAACATTTAATTTATCTCTTCATTTAAGTCTTGAATACATAAAACCTACAAATAGGATTAACTTATTTGGAAAAACTCAAATATGAAATATGTCTAACTTTTATGGATGGAAGAAGTATAATTTGATAAACTATTGAGCAGAAAAAACTGAACTACTGTCTGTAAACTACGTACAAATACGACCTAAAAAACAGCGGAGAATTAATCAGCATATGTTCGTCAAATTAATTGAATGCGAAGTAGTGTAGGGTTGGCTCAGAACTTATAGTACGTGCAGCCGCGAGACCATGCAAAGCTAGGTGTAGAGCGAAGTGACATTAATTTTCGGTCACTTGTTTTAGTTAATTTATCCAAACAATCAGTGTTCTCAGAGAGAAAAATATCAGGTCGGCAAGAGGTACGTCTGTTAGGCCAGTTAGGACAACTTTTTTTTTCCCTTTTCTGATTAGGCTTTGCCTAATACGCCTCCCATGCATGGTCAGAGAAAGTATACATATAGTATACTCCCTCCGTTTCTTTTTATTTGACACCATTGACTTTTTAGCACATATTTGACCGCTCGTCTTATTCAAAAAATTTAAATAATTATTAATTCTTTTCCTATCATATGAGTCATTGTTAAATATACTTTTATGCATATGTATAGTTTTACATATTTCACAAAAGTTTTTGAATAAAACAAACGGTCAAACATGTGCTAAAAAGTGAACGGTGTCAAATAAAACGAAACGGAGGAAGTAGTATTTATGAAAACCACGTACTCTGAGTGAGGAAATGCTAGCTGGTACGTTTCCAAACTGCATATGCATGCCAACCTAGGATGACATCAATCAAGTGGCGCAGCAGGCATGCACTCTCTCCGTCCAAAAATTAATGCTCCCTCCGTATTTTTAATATATGACGCCGTTGACTTTTCGACCAACGTTTGACTATTCATTTTATTTAAAATTTCTATACAAATATGAAAATATTTAGGTCATGCTTAAAAAACATTCGATGATAAATCAAATCACAATAAAATAAATGATAATTACATAAATTTTTTGAATAAGATGAATGGTCAAACGTTGGACTCGTTTCATATAATATATCGTTTTGATTTTTTTCATATGATTTTTTTCTAGTAATGTATTTTCAAGTTTGAATCAATTTATAAAAAATCTAGCAACATCTACAACACAAAATTATTTTCATTAAGTCTAACATAGAATATATTTTGTGTTGGAAATATTACTATAATTTTTTTTATAAACTTGGTCAAACATAAAAAATGTTTGGCTAGGAAAAAAAGTCAAAGTGACTTAGGAGCGGAGGAGTCTTAACTTCTAGCTACAAATTAAAAAAAATAAATTATTTTCTTTTTTTATATCAGCAAGGACAATGCAAATAAATATGAATGCATTTCCGGTAATAAATTGTCTGGGCACTTCGGACACTTCAAACAGTTTGTGTCTTGCCCACAGCCCAAGTAGCAGCCTCTAGAACAGAAAACATGTGGTAGTAGATCAAAATATGCCTTATTATATCAAATAGCCGGATTTATCCGTGCTTCTGTAACAGGCTACAGACAACTAAAATCTCTCATTCTCACCCCTATCTCTCTCTTCGGGCCTGTTCACTTTAATAAAAAAAAACCTTACCAAATTTTGGCATTACCAAAATTTTAGCAACTGATAGGATTTCTTATATAGTTACTAAAATTTAGCAGCAAACTAAATATAGCCACATTTTTGACAACTTTACCAAAATTTGGTAAGGTTAAAATAGCATCAAAGTGAACAGGCCCTTCCTTCCTACCATCCCTCTCTCCCCTCCTTTCCTACCTCTTGACTCTCTACTCTCTAGTAGGCATCACTGTAACAAGCTTAAGTGTCATCTTGACCTTGGATTGAGATCCTTTATCTTAAGCTCACTTTGAGACACTGACATATGGCCCCTTTTACTATAGACCCAGATGTCAATGACCCCAAAAGTCACCTGACTTAAATCAGAAGATCTCATTCCCTTCACCTAGGAGGTGCAGATTAACACCAGCCAAAACAAGAAATACTAATCAACAAACCAAACACTAACAAAATAGCATTTAAAAGTCCTATTATTTACTAGGCATGTTTGGCTTCAAACCGAAATAGTCCTCAGTGTGGTTCGATCGTGAATTATCATGCATTTGGAATAACATATTGATCAAACATTCAATTACACCATGAGCTTACAACCACATTGTGGTACACAACACCACTCTAATTATTACATTCAGTGAAGCCCTTTATTTCTTATTATTCACGTAAAAATAACAGTAATATATCTGCCCAACCCAGCTTTGCCTGTAGAAGCTCTGCTAATGTAGGTAGAACATGCTAATGTAGGTGGAACACTGCTACGGGTGTCCACCATAAGCACTTCCAGAACCGCTTCCAGAACCGCTGCCATACCCGCTACCACCTGGACCACTTTGTCCACCACCACCGCCACCACCTTGGCCACCAGCTTGAGCATAACCACCACCATATGGCCCATATCCTCCGGCTTGACCATATCCAGATCCAGAGCCAAAACCATATCCAGATCCACCATTCTGTCCGCCGCCGCCACCTTGGCCACCACCCCCTCCTTGAGCATATCCTCCACCATAAGGTCCATACCCACCGGCTTGTCCATACCCAGATCCAGAACCAGAACCATATCCGGATCCACCATTCTGCCCACCTCCACCACCACCACCACCACCTCCGCCTCCACTAGTATACGATCCGTCACCACTTGCCTGGCCATACCCTGAACCAGAGCCAGATCCCCAGCCAGAACCACCGTTTGACCCACCACCACCTCCTCCACCACCGCCGCCTCCTCCGGCGCTAGCATATCTAGCTACCCTTGTAGCATTGGCTAGTCCAACGCTTAGGAGGACGATAAAGCTAAGAGCCACGAGCTTAGTCATTGTGATGGATGGAGCCACTGAAATGAAGGATGAGATGAATGTTGAGAGAAGGGTTCGTGGGTATTTATAGCATCAGACAGCATGTGTAAATTGAAGCTGTCATGCAAGATGCAACTTCTTAATTTAGTCAATTACGGGATAACTAGAAAGTCTACTTCAGAGGGCAAGAAAGAGTTACTGCAGAATTAGGTGGAATATACGACTTCTGTGCATATGCATGGCTCATGAAGACTTTGATCTTATGAGTAGACTTGAATATAAATATTACATGTAAGTTCTAAAGTTCATATGTATATAGTTTAGCTATCTCGATCTAGGTCATGCAGAGAGAAGCTATAAGCTTGCATAAAGAACAATACCGAGTACCCAGTCTAGGCATGTGAGGATCCAGTGGGCGAAATTTTATGGGCGTATAGTATGATATCCAGTGTATATATTACAACACGACAAATTAATCCACTGTACAATAGCTAGCTAGCACACACATATCATTATCATAATATCATGAGTCAATCGTCTACTCAGGTTAATATATGTTAGATACGCTTGCTATCACAAAGTGTATCTTTCATGCATATGCGTACGTAGTATAGTATATAGTTCATGGATGCACGCAGGGCGCATAGCTGTATCGATCCACTAACCTTAATTAGCTCATCTTGCATGTGTAATGACGTCTGTTCAATATAGTTTGCATATGCATATATTATTGCGTGTATATGTACTACGGAGTATAGAGATAAGAAGAAGAAAAGATTTGGTCAAAATTGACGGTTTTACTCCATTAAAAATTTGGGGGAAAAAACCTAGGCAAAATTGGTTATATAGCATCGAAAGTTCGTGTTTTTGGTTTTATAACACCGAAACATATCGGTTCACTTTAATAGCATCTAAAGTTCATCCTGATCCAATTTTTAACACTTCCATCAATTCTCGATCGTTTTCCGTCCGCCTTTATCGCTATTGACTTAGCCATACACACAATATGACGTTTCTCCCCTCATTGCCATGCATTCTACTTGTACTTGTGAGGGATAGAAACGTCATATCGCATGCGTGGCTGGGTCAATAGCGATCAAGTCGAACGAAAAAAAGATTGAGAATTGACGGAAGTGTCAAAAATGAAAATGGGGTGAACTTTAGGTGCTAATAAAGTGAACAAATATCTTTCGGTGTTTTTTTGCAGTTGCAGGGTTAATTATTAGGCCATTGTTGGAGTCTTCTCTAGCATATGTGCCTAACTTAAATTAAGTCTCTAACTCTAAAGGTATGCGGTAGAAGACACAATCGAACTAATCAAGGGCTTGGCTCATGGTAATGATATAGCTGATTTCTTTTTTTTATGGCATCAGCTTCTTTAATTGTCCAGTATGATTAATTGGGTTTTGCTTGTGTGCCAAAAGTAAAACGGCAAATTCACCACCTGGCACCTGGCTTTCTCATCCCAAGGAGTTTCATATATACAGCTACAGTGCAATTGCAATTTCTTCCCTGGTTAAATTATTACCCGCTCCATTCCAAAAACAAAAATATAAAGATGCAACAACTTTTTTTCGATGTTTCATAATATGCACTAGTAATATGCCTGTGCTAACGCAACGGCAATGTTTGACGATGTATTGTAATGCATTTTGAAGAAAATATTTTATGATGAAAAAAATTATTGTCATAATATAATTTTCTGAATAAATATATACTTTAATGCTTACCTCATATACTGAATAACAACATACAAGATGATATCACAATTTAATCCCAACGATCACAATTTAGAAATCACATCTCGATTTTCAACTGACAAACATAACAATAAATTGCATGCTCCACACTTTTTATTAATAAAATCAACTACAAAAATCACAAATGACTAACACTTCTGTAGGAAGACAGAGAGCATATGCAATCAATGCTACTGGCAATAGAAAGGACGTTTCTCATTTGTATCACATGACCATATTGTTTTAGCAATAGAAATTTATTGATCATGAACTTCATTATTATAATAAATAAACTCCTCTCAAAGCCAAAATTATGACCTACAGACCAAGACTCCCTACCTATACTCTCAACCAGAATTATGGCCATGCTTCTTCCATAATGGTTGCTATCAGTGCACGTGGTTCTTTTCCTAGTTGAAGACTCAATTATCCTTCCAGATTACACAAGCAATGAGGGCCACATACTGTATCAGAAGCCTATTTTGTTGAGAACCTTCGAATCTAGCCTCTATTGAGAACATTGGAATCCCTTTCGCATGTCCGCAATTCAAATTTAACAACAATGATTAAGGAAGCACAAAAAATAATACATTGTATTTTAAGGATGCTATAATGGTACTTATCTTGACATATAACCATAATTGTGTTTTCTAACATTTAACTGTGAGTAGTTTGGCAACGAAAGAACTAAAAAAACATTTTATATATTGGGCAGTTAGGCATATGTGAATTGTATATAAAAAGATATTTACTTAGAAAATTTGTCATATAAATATTGTTGACAAATGGCCATAAAAATAGCCTAAATGCCAGGTAGTAAAAATAATATGTTGTGTAACCTGAGAAGCCGGCAACAAAATCATGCAAAAAAAAATTCAGAATAAAAAAGGGCAACATTAAATACCTAGGATCATTGCTTTGGTTTTATTATCACCCAGACAAGAAAGCTATCTGACAAGTAAAATGCTGGATAAAAAGGTGAAACACAGTCTATCATGTCAAGCCAATCTTTGTGTAAAGTTTGCCACATACTGATTTTCTGATCAAGGAATTTGCAATCCAAAATAAATCAAGGACTGCTTTAACTATTCTCCTTGGTTTTCTGAAGCTCCCTTGAAAGTTCTTATCTACACATCTGTGCATGCGTTCAGAAGTCAAAACAGAAAGGATGATTGGCTCAATCATTTACTGAAAGTAAAAAATGGAAAGAATTAGAATACTAACTTTTTTTTTCAAAAAGAGCAAATTATTCCTTGAGCTAGCTTAGGCCTTCACTTACAGGTATTTATCCTTTTATGATTGAAGGCAGAAAAATGTATCACTGAAGCATATAAAAAACGGCTTACTCCATCTACAGATACAAATAGAGAGAAATTAATATTTATTTAATGTATGTATGTGCACAAACCAGATGATCACAACTGCAGCGCAAAATATGCAGAACATCACGGAAATAAAGCTAACCCAAGGCGCTGCAACCCAGTACTAATCTGTCCTTAAAAATATTTACAATTAGAATAGAACAAAGACCCTATCAAACAAATCGAGGGTGTTACCGGACCAGCTCTAAGGAATAATCTCACCCTGACATATTAGTATTCTCAATATTGAATCACAACATGAGGAACAAAATAACATGATCAGTGATTTGCAATCAAGAAAACCAGTTATACGAATTAGGCGGAAAATGCACAAATCCACAATGCTAATATATACGATGGAAGAAAAACCATGGTCGGAGCTACTCTAGCTAGCCTCGACTGAAAAGTAAATATGAGATCACCTGCAAGTGAATATTTGAGAACTTTCATCTGTACTACAGAAACCCACAAACTCATATATGTTCAACTTGATTTACAGCACATAATATATCATAGATTTTTTTGAGTGCAAAATATGAATATTACTATTTTGAACATATTTTGACCTGAGAAACTAAACTTCAACCAGAATTCATTTTCAATGGGCCTCGTATCACATTATTCTTTCGCCGGGCGGGGCCATCGTATAAATATGCTGAGGTTTACCTAAAACACCATTCCATTAGAAGCAATACAATTAGATGGGCATTTATACGCCTCATCCCATTGCATCGAATCACATTCAGCGGTATAATTTTAAAATAAATCCAGTTATATCCACATTGCAAAAAAATACTTTGGAAGGCAAACATGTTCAGTCAGCTACCTTGTGACACAGAGAACTACTACTCTTGGTCTCCTTGGCTTCATTGACATACCCAAATGTTGCTTCATCACGAGGCAATTCCTACAGAAATGAAATGACGGTGCAACAAACGCAAATAAATCATTCACATGCTATCCCATCCAGGGCAATCTAAATTATATTTGCTAAAACCTCAACACAAGTGGGAGCACATGAATCCTACATCCAAGTAAAGGAAATGCAGAACTAACATTCAGAGTTTCACACGCTAGAATGTAAAGCCTACTAATTATTAATCAGTAATTAAAGAATGCACAGCTAATCTTTCCTGAATAGAACTAAGTGCATCTGCTGTGATGTATCATCGAGCTAAGTCCCGCTGGTGGAAAAATTAACCAAAAATCCACACCGCCCAGTTCCAACATATAAGCAAAATGTAGATTTTGTAAATTGTTAGTGCAAATCCCGATTTACAAGTAAACAACAGGAAAAATTAGTTTTTTTTATCATGCACTAAACATTTGCTACAGGTGGCTGAATCATCTGAAATGAATTTTGCTACATTTGCCCCTGGATCAGTAAAGAGCATGCCCTGTTATTCATCAGTCCTTCCCTAGCGCCGTTTAGAACTCTGAAAAAACGAATTTAGGCAGAGCATTTCAGAACAAAAATTTACCTAGCAGTTAGAAAGAAAAAAGAAAATTAACCAAAATTTCCCCCATAGCAGTCAAAACGTGCACACACATACATTACAATGATCAAAGAGCGGCTCCTTGAAAAGATCGATCAGCCAGGCAGGCATATGGTATGATACATGATTACAGCAGCGAGATGAGATCGATCGAGAGCAGGAAGGATTTGTACGGTCACCTTGTGTTGATGTCTTGTGTTGATGTTGGAGTCGATGAAGAGATAGTCGAGGACGCGGATGATGGTGCCGGCGCGGATGGCGCATGCCCTGATGAGGTGGGCCATGAACGCGACCAGCACCCTCGCTCTGACTTGGCTCTGTCGGAGAGCGCCGGCGGCGGGCCGCACGTCGGTGACCTGCAGCACCAGCCGCAGCCCCTGCTCCATCGGCAACATCGCCGCCAGCGCGACAGCTCCACCAACGCCACCATCACCACTCCATGCTCCTGATCGAACCTTCTGGAAGTTTCTCACCGACCTCCTCCTGGATCGATCGGTAGCGAGAGATTCTTGGAGACTGAGAGTGCAAGTGAGAGGAGGAGGAATGGAAGTGAAATACTCATATAGATTCCTCCCAACACCGCCACCGTTGGTACTGCCTCCAAATCCATCGATCCAGAAGAAGGGTAGAGTGAGGGGAAAGAGGAGAAGAAGAAGGAAGTACGGCACCGGGCGCGGGCTCCGACGCCGCGGCCAAGCGAGGAGCACGGGATGCGGCCGGCGCTCGTGCAGGCATAAGGTCGGGAAGAGACCCGAGATAGGAGAGGCGGGGGGGGGGGGGGGGGGGGGGCGACGGGTGGAGGACGGTCGACGACGGCCTGTGGCGGGGGGAGCCACGCGTCGGTGAAGGCCAGCATCCCCCGCCGGCCAACCTCACCGCTTTCTCCATCGGCGTTGTCCTCTTCCTCCTCCCATGCCGCCGTCCTCTCCCCTCATACCCTCCTCAATCTGACGCGGGGTCGGCTCGCGCAGATCGAGTCAGTGCAGATCGGGACACCTCGTCCCTGCCCGTCACCAGCTCCTTTCTACCCACACCTCACACCGCCACCACCACTGGTGTTGCCGCCATCCCCGACGCCGTCGAAAGGGGATAGAGGAGGGAGGGGAGCACCGGAGCCGACTCAGACGCCGCCACGAGGGGAGGGGGATACCGGCGCCGGTTACGCCGCCGCCGCGAGGGGAGGGGGACCGGCGCCAGATGACGCACGGCGGCGGCGGTGAGATGGCGCACGGCGACGACGGCGGCGAGGCGACGGCGGCGGCGTGACGTGGTGGCGAGGCGCGAGACTGCGAGAGTGAGGAAGGGAAGGGGTGGGCGTGATAGGGAGGCGAGGCGACAGCGACGCTGTCTATGCTAGGCGATGCGAGAGAGAGAGGATGGGAGGGGGATGCGGATTGGATGCGGCGCGTGATTGGGGAGATCACGCGGTAGATGGAGGTGGGAGGCTGCTGATCGATCTGGACCGTTCGGTTTTCACCAGGATGATCTGAGCCCTTGAGTGATGAATGAAAGAATGAAAGATGAGTGAAAGTATTTGTTGAACTATAGGGTATAGATACGTGCAATTAATTACTAGCACCCCTCTTTCCCCTAAATTTGTTTTTTAATACTCTACCCTCTAGTTCTCTAATACCATATTGGGTGCATTATATGCATCGTATTTATTGAAGTAATTCAAACAAGAAGGTGATACTATTTTTTTCTTAATCTTTACGTTAGTGGTGGTTGTGTCTTGTATTTTAGGATGAAGAGAGTAATTAGCAATATAATATTTCAATTTAATTTTTGTTTGTATTTCTGAGGAATTTTTTGGCCATGTCTCAATTCTTTGTTCGGTTTAAATTTCCACACTTATAACCCTAAAAGCATCTATATCCCTCAACTCTCATGATCTGATAAGAATTGTATTTCTGCTTTATGACGTTTCCACCATCGACATATAATAACTCGATGTGCATCTTCATGTTCTATATGAAACTTTAGTAATGTTTAATTTATATGAGTATCAAAGGTTCATTTACCGGTTAACAGTCAAATTTTCATATGAAGATTTCAACTTCTTTAAAGAAGTATGCATAAAGCTTCGAGTATAGAATTCAGAGTGTTTCACAAGTTTCATATCCTGTTGCAAAAATGTTTCTATGAAGGTTTTAGAGTTTTGGAGGACTACTTTATACAAGATTATCACCATGCTTTAGCAAAATTTGATTATTTATTTTTAATAATGAAAGTGATAATTCATAGCCTTCAAATCAATTAACTATGGATGCGAAACCACCATTTCTTGAACTACGAAATCCGTGAAAGAAAGGAAATGAAAACGAAAACTATTGAATCAAGGGTTAATTGGATCCATGCCACTGTAAATGTGGCAAATTAGAAAAATGCCACTACTATTTACGATATCGGCTAGATACCACTAGAATTTTGAAAAATTGGATCCATGCCACGCCGTCGCCGCCGTGGGGGCTGCCGGGACTCGACGCCACCACCAAGACATCGTCTTCGTCGCCGTCGAACCGGAGCACGCCGGAGCAAGCCATGGCGCCACCGTCGTCGCCTCGACGTCCTCTTCAAGAAGCCTCAAGAACCTCAGCCGGAGACACGGAGAACGGGGAGATCGGCCTTCATCTTCTTCACCTCCGGCGACGTTCCCATCGTTGATTTCCGCAACACCGGTTGCCGCAGCTGCGGGCCTCGTTCCTCGAGCGGTTGCCACCGCGCATCACCACCTTTCTCACCGGACGCCGTTGAGGAAGAGGAGCTCATCCTCACCGTGCATCTCCATGTCCTCCACGAGCAGCTCCTCGTCCTCCATGGACTGCGTGCGTGGCTTGGTCAGGGAGAGCCTCGCCGACGAGCTGCTCTGGTGGCTCGCCGCCTCGGCTCCCCCGGCGACCACCACTTACGGCGGCGGCGGTACACACAATAGCAGCAGCACAAGGCCGCCGCGGTGCAGCCCGCCCCCAACGACGGCGCGGCAGTTGAGGACTCGGGACGGCGCGGCGGGTCGTGGGCGGCACTCCGGCATGCGCCGGGAGCGGGAGCGGGAGCAGCAGCAACGGAACCCTGTGGCGGCACTCCGGCAGTGGCGGCAGCACGGGGAGCGGGAGCAGCAGCGGGCGAACGCCGTGCCGTCGCTGCCGAGCGGACGCCGCGTTGTACACGCACGGCGACGTCACCGTCAAGGCGGATGTTGCCGCGGCCGTTGACCTCGCCATTGCCCGCCACGGCCGCCTCGACGTCCTCTACAGCAACACCAGATCATAGGAGCACAGGCTCCGGCCTCGCTCGGCGCGCTCGACATCGATGAGTACGACCGCGTGATGGCTGTCAATGCCAGGTCCATGTTCGCATGCGTCAAGCACGCAGTCCGTGTCATGGCGGCATGGCAGCGTGGATGCAGCCTCTGCACGGTCAGCACGGCAGCGTGGCGGCCACGACGCCGGCCGGCAACTCTGCCGCTCCACCTCCTCGACCCGTCGGCTCTGCCGTCTGCGACTTCGGCAAGCTGCTGTTCGACCACCCGGCGTCCGTCTCCATCCTCGCCGGCCGTGGCCGCAGCCGCGCGCCAGCTCCCGTCCTCGCCGGCGACGGCTGCGCCCGCTCCCCGACCTCCGCGACCTCCCCGCAACCGTCCTTGGCGGCGGCGACTGCGCCAGCTCCCCGCTCCCGTCCTCGCCGGCGGTCCCCGTGCCCTCCGCGATCATACTCACCGGCAGCGGCCGCGGTCGCACCCGCTCCCCGCGCTCGCGACGTCCTCGCCGGCGGCCACCTCGTCTTCTTGCCCTCGCCGTGCCGAGTGAGATTAGAGGATGACGACGGTGAGAGAGAACGACGGAAATAGTGACGGAGTGGCATGGTTTTAATTTTAAAAATTTGTAGTGGCACCTAGTCAATAACACAAATAGTAGTGGTATTTTTCTGATTTGCCACATTTGCAGTGGTATGGATCCAATTAACCCTTGAATCAAACATGCAACCAGGTGTGTCTTAAAGAGTGTAGAAGTGGCCATTTAATTGTCTGCAATTGCAACAACATTCAAACATTCACAAAGTGTATGTAACATTACAGCAGCTCCACTTCTGTTGATAAACAAACACGCGAGAAGCCCTTTATTTAGTTCTTATTATCATCCATATATAACAACATACAAAACTAGCATTCTATATAGGCTTCATCTATATGTCATTCAGGTAGTGCGTAAACTCTATGGATATCCTGCACTTCCAGATCCACTTCCTGAGCCACTACCAGATCCGCTGCCCCCTGGACCACTTTGTCCACCACCTCCACCACCACCTTGTCCTCCTGCCTGAGCATATCCTCCCCCGTAAGGTCCGTATCCTCCTGCCTGACCTGATCCAGAACCAGAACCAGATCCAGATCCTGATCCACCATTTTGTCCACCACCGCTTCCACCACCACCTCCCCTACCCTGGGCATATCCTCCACCATAAGGCCCGTAACTCTCGGCTTGACCATACCCAGAACCAGACCCATAGCCAGATCCACCGTTCGCCCCGCCGCCACTACCTCCTCCACCACCGCCGCCGCTAGCATATGCTCCACCAGATCCACCTGCTTGCCCATATCCAGAACCAGAGCCGGATCCCCAGCCGGAACCACCCCCTGACGAGCCACCTCCACCTCCACCGCCACCTCCACCTCCCGCACTAGCGTATTTTTTCGGTCTAGCATAGGCTACTCCTATGACTAGGAGGACGAGGAAGGTAAGTAGTACTACCTTAGAGCCAGCCATTGTGAAGTTAAGGATATGTGATGATTGAAAGATTAGCTTTGCATTGGTATTTATAGCACTGGAGACCTTGCAAAGCTGTAGTGCAACTGTGCAAGAGGCCACTTGCTCAGTAATATATCGAATCTGCAAACCTCAGCGAGAGAGAAAATAGCCCGGTTAGGGAATACTATACATATCTGTTCAACTTCTAAACTTGGCCTTATTAAGCTGGCTTCTACATATGAGTTTGACATTGTACAAGTCATCCACTAAACCTTGTGAAGTTAGTCCAGGCATTAGACTTGTGCGTAATATAAAAATTTGGACGGAAAATAAACGCTAAATTAATTAACTAGCCAGAGTTGTTACTAACTTAATTACCACTGCTACCATCGGAGAAGCAGCGCAGTTGATTGGCACGAATCATGTGGCGCTGAGACCTTAAAATTAGATTGTTCAGCTAGCTGCTTAGCTCGCAGATTATATCTGTGGTCTTGATCGATTTCACTCTATTGCATTCGGTTTTCTCGAATAGTACTTGCAGCTAGCTAGATGATCATGATGTGTGCCGACGTGCTCACGTGCATCGGTGTATGCCCAGATGCCCTTAAAGAGTTCTGCAAATTTTATAAATGGCAAGTGTACTCCATCCGTTCTAAAATATAGCAATTTAATTTAAGTGGATTTAACGCATCCTAATAATTCGAATTTAGATGGGGAGCTTGTCCAAATTCATAGTACAAGGTGTGTCCGATCCATACAAAATCCTTTATATTTTAGGTTATATTTTAGGACATAGAGAGTATAATCTTTATTATGCATGGCATATGCGTGCGTGTTTTCCTTCTTTTTTTTTTTCATTTTCTGGTCTAGGATGTCTTCCTGTGCAGCAGTGGGCCAGTGAGATCTGAGATATATGCATGGCCATTTCTTAGCTTACAATATGATCATCAAAGTTTTGGCCCATCAAGTTAAACAAATTTCGAAGACAGAATCAGCCCATATTTCTCCTACTCTGGACAGGCAGAAAATACTGGGCCCATAACCATATGTATCCCTGGGGGAATAAGTTCAGTTTAGGTCCTTCAATTTATCGCTGAGCGTAAAATTCATCCCTAAATATATCGGATCCCCTAAATTTACAAAACCAGGTCATCTGTTTTCCTAGGAAATATTATGTCTGGTTTTAACTAATGTGGCAAGCTGATAAAGCATGGGACCCACGCGAACCTCACATGTCATTTGCTTGCACTTTCTTCCTCCTCTCTTCACCTCTCTTTCCAATCCCCTTCACAGTGTCAGCCGATAGGAAGGATGGCGCGAAGGGCGGCGGGGAGAAGGGGTGGTGCACGGTGCCCCCGACGGGAGAGGCGCGGCAGATGACGAGGAGAAGGGCGGCGGCCGCGCAGTGGTAGGCCGGGTGGAGAAGGGTAGTGGGAGAACAACCTCCTTATGCCGAGCCTCATCAGTGTCGCGCACCGGGTGCACGTAGTACGACGCGTGGGAGAGCCTCCTCCGCAGGCTCACTAGGCTCGTCGAGGGGCCGGGAGTGCCACCACTAATATAACAGGGAGAAGGGCGGCATGGAGAGGCACGACAGACAACGAGGAGAGGTCTAGCGGAGGCGAACCCGGCGAGACTACTCGTGCTGCATGCTCGAGCCTAGTCATCGCGTGCTCGGGCGCAGGAGAGCCTCCTCCATGGGCTCACGAGGCTCGTCGAGGGCCATGTTGCCACTGCGGCCGCAATTCCCGTGAGGCAGTGCTGGTTTTGCCCGGAGGCACACATTGGCTGCACTGGTCGGGAGATCGATCTTGACTTTGCGAGGGGAAGAGAGGACAAGAGATGGGGAGCAGTGGGGAGGGAGGATCAAGGAAGAAAGCACTAGTCCCACGCTCACTAGACTCATCAATTCAACTTAAATCGGGGGTAGAATACTGCCTAGGACCTCGTTTTGTAAATTGAGGGACCTGTTTTATCTGGTATTCGGTTTAGGGACGAATTTCAGACTCGGCGTCAACTTGAGGGATCTAAAGTGAACTTATTACTATCCCTAGGTTATCTGTGCTGTGATATTTATATGGGCCGAAATTGTATGGCGGCCTGTCGTATATGAAATCTAGGATATTTTCTTTGAAACATTTTACATTTAATTTTATGATTTTATTTATTTAGTTTCTTTTTCAGAATTTATCTTTAAGTCTATAAGGGCAGATATACAAATATTTTTCTCATAAATTATTTTTTCTCGCTAATACACCGTTTTGCTCATAACTAATCAGCTCATGGTCAACCGGTGGTGCCTTTTATCTTTTATTTGCCTGTTCATTTTCATTTCCCCTGTAAGCTAGCAACGAATAATTTAGTTAACAACGAATTAGTAACAGTCATATCAGTAAAACAAAAGAAAATGAAAGAAAACTACTCCCTCCGTCCCACAATATAAGGGATTTTGAGTTTTTGATTGCAATGTTTGACCGCTCGTCCTATTCAAAATTTTTTTTGCAAATATAAAAAACGAAAAGTTGTGCTTAAAATACTGTAGATAATAAAGTAAGTCACAAATAAAATAAATAATAATTTTAAAATTTTTTGAATAAGACGAGTGATCAAACGTTACAAGTAAAAACTCAAAATCCATTATATTATGGGACTGAGGGAGTAGTATATTGCAACAGAGACCACCAATGAACAAAACATCATGCATGCTTCAATTCATTTTGAAAAGTGCCATTACATCTCATTTCCGCATGCTGGGCTACCATGCATCTTCCATTACAATGATGGAGCCCATTAATTATTAAGAAAAAAAACTGCCTAATTAAAACCAAAGTACAAACCCTAGAAGGACACATGCAGCATAAAATGACGAGACCAATTCATGCATCGTCTCGGCCTCCCTCCTCCGGCTCTAGGGTTTTCCGGCGACAAGCGAAAACCTACCGAAATTTTAATGGTATCCGCCGCTACCGGATCCGGATCCCTTGCCGCTGCCGCTGCCGTAGCCGCCGTTCTCGCCGCCGCCGCCGCCGCCGCCCTTGCCGCCGCCCATTCCGGACGCGTAGCCTCCGCCGGAGGAGCCATCGCTACCGGCGTCGCCGGCGCCGGAGCCAGCGCCTGCGCCAACGCCGTAGCTCGGAGATGCTGCTGGGCCTCCGCCGTGCCCGCCGCCGCCGCCGCCGCCGCCACCGGCAGCGTCGGCGTAGCCGCCGTTGTAGTCGCCGCCGCTGGAGGGCGACGGCGCCATCGCTATCGACGAGCCGCTCTCGCCGGCGCCCTGGCCAACTCCGGCGCCAGCGCCGTAGCCGCTCCCGCCGTTGGAGCCGCCTCCACCGCCGCCGCCGCCGCCCTCGCCATCACCGGTGGCGTAATTACCACCGCTGCTAAGAGCAACCGGTGCCGACGCCGACGACGACGGCGACGAGCCGGAGCCGCCGCTCGAGCCACTGCCCATGCCGTAGCCGGAGCCGGAGCCGGAGCCGTACCCGCCGTTGGTCCCGCCGCCGCCGCCGCCGCCTCCGCCAGCGCCGCCACCCCTCCCGTAGTTCCACGTGTTGCCGGAGTCTCCCCCGCTCTCGCCGTACCCGGCGCCGGAACCGGCGCCCGAGCCGGAGCCCCACCCGCCGTTCGTCCCGCCGCCGCCGCCTCCTCCGCCGCCGCCGCCCCCGCCGCCGGAGTACGAGTTCGTGTACCTGGCCACCCTCGTGGCACCAGCGAACCCAATGCTGAGGAGGACGGCGAGGCCCAGAGCCACGAGCTTGGTGGTGGCAGCCATGGCGATCGAGAGAGAGGTGGTGGTGATCAGCGGAGAGGTTTGCGCGGGTATTTATAGCGAGGGGCGGATGGCGGGAGATTTAATTGAGATCGATTTGGCGCCATGTGCGACGATCAAATTAAAGGAGATTCGATAATTAACCATGGATTAGTAGTGTAATGCGGCATAGCATCTGTTGATTGTTGAGTTTGTTGACCAACTTGACTGCATCGATCAAGATGCCTGAATTTCTTATCCGAACTTTCGAATCGATCAAGATGCCTGAATTTCTTATGCGAACTTTCGATGTGGTAATAGTATATATTTTGTTGGCAATTAATTGATGCAGAAGTTTATATAATTCGGTGTGGAGTTAATTAGATTAGCTAGCTGTGTTGCTTGGTTTCTTCGAAGCCTAGTGAGCTATACTAGATTCGATTCCCTTCATCTGATGACACCGATTAGAAATTTCTCCTACTGGAACAGTGTGCCTGTGCATCTCAATCCTTAATAATGCAGGTAATGCTAAGTTCATTTGTGGCAATTAAGGAGTGCTCTTGCACTATTAACTTCCCTCTAACTTGAATATGCATAGTTGAGGTTGAGCCCCAGATCATCACTTAGCTCGGACTTAAACAAGTGAAAAATGCATATGCATTGCATCATGCTAAATCACAAAATTATTCGTACATGCCAGTCCTGATTCGAGACAGATTATTAATCCAGTGGCCAGCTTCCTAGCTCGATCAAACTGTTGATGTCAAGCGATCGATTCTTATGACTATCATTCGTCGATCGGTGCAGCAACTCGGTCGAGTTGAGATTATCTTCTGCTAAGTACTCCATCGTGGTAATCACAATGTTGACCAGCATATGGATTGCGGATTTGCACACGGCGTGTAGTGCATCGACCTGGGGATTCAACGCGTCGCCGACGGCGAAGTCCCGGAAAATTATTAGCCACATTGGCAGGGTGAGAGGACCTCATGGGGGGTTTTTTGTTTAGTTTTTCCTCTGAAAATGTATACTTAACGTGCCTTAATTATGGCTGTGCAGACACCGAGGGAGTAATCAGCGACAAGTCGCAGTGTTCGAGTTGACCTCGAGCTTTGCATTCATTGGCTGCATGCAGCATTCGATTCTGCCAAATAGATACACGAGATGTGCCCCCAGAAAAGATGAACAGAGAAGTATTTGAAAACCAGCAAGTATACTTGATGAAAAGAAAGATCCAATATATCCATCTTGAGCAATGGGAATCTCGGATCCGATCGTTGAAAGTACAACAATTGCAGATAGTAATTAAACAAGTAGTAGCAACTTGATCAGTAGACAATTAAGCTTTGTTATTGTGAGCTTTGATTTGGATTTGACTATTTTAGCTAACAGTATATGTGGGCAAAGGAATTGGATCGTCATTTCTACGGCAGAGGTACAGCAGCGTGTGTGTGCGCGCGCGCGCGTATATATATATATATATATATATATAATTATATATATAATATTTGTACCCACCAGTATGTGGTAAATATCGAGAAAAAAGTAAATCTGTGATAAATTACAGATCCAAATTAAATACTACAATTAATATTTGCCATGGTCGTAATACTGATTTATGATCGGTAAATGTGATCTAAACCGTTAATATATGTGCGAAAATTATTATACTACCGTTAGTTAGTTTGTTAGTATAAATAGATAGGATTCATTAAATTAAGAAAGTTGACGGTCTAGATTAATTCTAATATCAATTAGGACCATTGTAAAACATCTTATACAGTGGTAAATTGATTTCTCTCTGTTTATAACATGTTTTGATTTTTTTTTCTAAATCAAACCTCTTTAAGTTTGACAACATTTATAGAACAATATAGCAATATTTTTTATACCGAACAAACATACCATCAAAATATATTCAATGCTTGATTTAATGAAACTAATTTAGTGTTATAAGAGTTGCTATATTTTTTTATAAATGTGGTTTAAATTTATTGAACTTTTACTTGTCAAAACATTGAGATGTCTTGTAATGTAAAACTGGGGGAATATTATTTATAAATGTTAAAATAGAAAGTAAATTAGTCATTGATGCTTAAGGTTTTTGGTTGAGCTAATCGGTACATGCAATTAATATGGTATATCAAAACCAAATATGTCGAGTTTTGAGTCTTGGTTGGCTGTAGGAGACAAAAGAAAATCGATCCAGTTTAGTAAAATACAGCAATCAATTTACCGCTTGTATATATATTGCAACATTGTTTCTTTGCACTAAGAGCACCCGTAATGGTAAAGTAAGGTGCTCTCTATAAAACATATACATCTCAGTAATAAATTAGATTAATAGTAAACCACCTCAATAGTATGTCTACATGGGTATCTATAGCTCTCTAATCCATTGCCTCGTTTTTCTCTATAGACTATCTCCAGGTTAGTAGATAGCTTTGCTCTCTCTCTTTATTTAATCTCTTTCAAGTAGAAAAATATGCTGACATGTATCTCTTATAGAGAGTCTATAGATAACTATTGCGGGTGGCCTAATAACGCAGAGGATCCATGTCCAATTGATCGAGGCGAGGAGATCAAGGAAATTAACGCGGCGTTTGCTTACGCAGTTCGAGATATGTGGGGTAAACATAGTAGGATCAGTAGTATTCAATCGACTCGTTCTCTGCGTTGAAATTAAAGCACGCATGCAACAGCAACACCCGGCCTCATCAATTTTCAGTGATGTTAATGTCTACTTGTCGAGAGAGATGATGAAATTAATGGCATCAAAGTCTCGTCCAGGTTGACCGTATCTGTGAAAAACAAAATACCAGTTGATGAGATTCACAGATAATTAACTGTGCAACAGTATACTGTAGACTGTAATTAGGTCTAATCATGTTGCTTGATTCTTCCAAACTCTGACAGATCTATCTAGGAATCTGCCGTGCCTCTGGCTCGATTTTTGTTAGCCTAGAACGTAACACGCCACACCAAGCTGCAGCAGGATCTGTGCATGCATCTCACTGGTCGAAAACAGGGTTTTGTACGTGCATCTCAATGACCAACATGGACTAATTTGATCGATCCAAAATAAAAAGATAATGCTCACCTAGCAAAGCAAACAGAGAATGGGCTGGCTTATGTGCACTCAAAATGTTGTCTGAAAAAGTGTGCCCTCGAAAATATTTCTCGAAATACTAAACTGGATCGATTTTGTTTTGTCTCCTGCAGGCTGTAGCCTTAATTACGAGTATCAATTAAATCATCCCATTATCAAATCGATCTAAGCTTCATCAGCAAGCCGAAGTAGTAGTTGGGCTTAGGACAGGCCTAATTTTGTCTTGCTTTGGGCCTCGATGCCTCGTCCAATCCATTTTGCATCTCACATCCTTTAGACGTGGCTTGGAATGCATGGATAATTTATGGCTTATTTTGCTTTTTAATTTCTACCGAGTCCATCAACATTTCATGCCCAGCATAAGAAAATGAATCCATCGATCTATATTGGGCTTGCTATTCATCACTCAACTGCTTTTTCTAAATGTTCAAAAAAATAAACTGCTTTTTCTAAAAAAAATATATATTAGTCACTTTTTAATACCCCTAACCACTTCTAATTTTTTTAAAAAGATATTAATTACTTCCTCCGTTTCACAATGTAAGTCATTCTGACATTTCCCACATTCATATTGATGTTAATGAATCTAGATAGATATATATGTCTAGATCCATTAACATCAATTTGAATATGAGAAATGTTAGAATGACTTACATTGTGAAACGGAGGGAATAACTAACTGGTCTCATCTCACTCACTGTCGATCGAGTATTGATCACCACATATGTGCAGCACTATAGCATCTTCCCCTCCCCGACCTCCTCCTATCTAGGGTGCTCTACCATTCGTCTTATCGTCACCAACACGAGCGCTAGTAGTGAAGCTTGTCAACCTTCGCCTTCCCACATCCTCCCTCACTCCCTCGTTCTGCTTGGTTGTAGTCGGGCTACCAGATCTAGTGTCGCTGCACCCACCTCCTAACTAATCCAAAGAATCACACCTGCCTCTAACACTGGCACACATTAATTCTTCCATCCCCATGGCTTTAACGTTGCCTTGTCGTCTACTTGTCCCTGCCGCTCATCGTCGGTCTTCTGCCACCTTGGCTATCGCTCTAAAGTTATCCTCACTATCCCCTACCTCCCACCTGGCCACCACCTCTAAGCCTGAAACACTAATCCAAAGGAAGTTTGTTTGAGTTAATCGTCACTGATGAGACCATCAACCCCCTCCCTCTCCTTTCTTCCTATCTCCCCGTCTAGATGTTATAGACAATGCCCTTGTTATTGAATTGTGATCCAACGACTAGGGCGAGGTGTAACAGCCCTGGCTTGTTGGTAGCCCTCGTAGGGATTTGTTCGGTTAATCCATTTCAAGGGGGATTGAAAGGCCCTCATTGAAAAGTGATTAACCAAATAAACTATAGTAATAGTGTGGTTTAGGTCCTTATGGCCCAAAAGCGGTTGGTGGGTGAGGATGAGTTTATAAACCTTTATGCTCCAACAATGGTACCTTTAGATTAACCCTTTTAATCATATACGACAGGAGGACGGGAATATAAATAGGGTACTACTCATAGATGGGCTTGTTTGACGTGTAAAACGAACTAATGCAGATCTTAAAGACATGAAATTTCAGTGACCTGATTTTACTCAAGCTCTTTTTTTATGAACACAAGAATATTCTTTTGTTCATAACCGGAGATCCATAAATATGGTCTTCGAAGATATATACATGCAGCTGGTTCAACATATATATTAGAGCATTAATTGAGATCATGTATGTGCACGGTTTACTGTGCGGGGACAGGCACAATGTCGTGACTACAAGTGCAGAAAATTTTAAAGCTGATTTCTAGCTATTAAGTGCGGATGCTTCGAAATAATCGAGTGGACATGCATGAGGAACTATATATTCTTTTTAAGAAAGCATTACATTCATGAAAAAAAATCCATTTATTTGTTCCTCCCTGGCACGTACAAGTTTAACAAAACAAAAATCATAAGATAAGAAAGCTAGGTTGAGCTAGCTCCAATGTAGCTAAGAAAGACGGCACAAAAATAAAGATCTAAGGGTTTGCATCACCATAACCAGATCCACCACCTACGCCATTGCCATTCCCACCATTTTGACCACCACCCGTTCCACCACCATTAGCAGAGGCATCCGCATTTGCATATGATGGGTTCGGCAAGGAGAAGCCGCCAGCTCCCTCACTAGCTCCAGATCCAGTTCCAAAACCACTCCCGTAGCCACTGGATCCAACGGTGCCGCCTCCTTGCCCACCACCATTGCCTCCGCCACCTCCACCAGCGCTAGCATCCCCAGTAAAACCTTGATAATACCCACTGCTCGTCTGGCTAGAACTTGAACCTGTGCCAAATCCACCACCGTATCCGGTACCATAGCTTGTTGCACCACCACCTCCACCTCCACCACTCGCATGCGCGTGCGCTCCGTGACCACTCGTAGCCACCCCGTACCCGTTTCCGGACCCTACACCACCCCCATTCAGATACCCACCACCATTCCCCCCTCCTGAACCTGTTCCCTGAGCATTGGCATACCTAGCCACCCTAGCAGCATGGGTTAAGCCAATGCTCATGAGAAGGACAAAGCTAAGCACTGCCAGCTTTGTTACAGCCATTATGAGTAGCTAGCTAGCTAGGTGCTAGATGGAATGGACGGCAAATCAAGAATTGTGTATTTATAGTGCTGGAGGTCGTTTTACAGGTTCTACATGTTACTAGTATGAAAACTTGATGGAAGTGTCTAGATGGTGAGGGTCGACAGTCAGGTGTACCTACATTTAATTTTTTTTAATTAACCAGATCGAATCTTTGTGTTGACTAACATAAAATGATAAATTAATTAACTTTGTAATGCTCATCCCAATGGTTTCAAGCCAGCTATTGTTCAGTGGCTGCCTCTGTTTCCAAAAACTACGGTACACTTTGTGAAATGCTTACTACTGTGAAAACGCCTAGCTGTAAGAAATATCAGAAGCAAATTCACATGTATTATACTGTTCAAATACTTATTACAGGCTCTCTCTCCTCTTTGAATTCGTTTGACAAACTCCCATCTATTTGAGAAGTTGTGTATTTTTTTTTTAGATAATGGGAAAATTTCATTAAGAAATGAAATTACACTAGCCTTTTGCATCTATCAGGGATGCACAGCCAAAAAACAAAGGAGAACTAAGACAGCCTCAACAAATCAAGCTCAAAAAACTAGTCGTAATGTTAGATGAAATTAGCATAATAACTCACTCACATACAACGTCATAGGAACTGGCTGTACAATAAACCAGTTTTAGTTAGAGAAACTTATCTACTAATTTAGCATCTATTAAGCACGTTATGAACTATACTCGGTATATGTAAGGCATGATCAACAGAGCAGCTGTAGAACAGAGCAGCAAACTAGCATGTTTTCAGTATATGATTGATTGGTTTTCAGTTTCAGTTTCAGACTTTTGAGTTCGAGGTAGAAAAGGCAAATAGGTGATCGACGAGGCAGAGACCGTTGCTGGGAGAAAATTTGTCGATGATGCATTGTCTTTCACAAGAGGCAAGGCAACGTCATGAGAGTTCAGACTGCTGCACCAGCGAAGATGCTCATGTCTACATCACGTTGTAGCTCTGATCTACATGGAGAAGCTGTCTCGACTCTCATCACGCAAGGACAAGGAGACAAGCAGATCAGAGCTACTCCACGGCATATTGGGCATTTGGGCACAAACAGTTACACAACCCATAGAGATGACAACTACTTTTACAACAAGCAGAGAGCCAAAAGGCCGCAAATTTTGTTCAATCGCCATCAGGAACTTTGAATGGGATGCTGCTAGCATGATTTGGCTAGAAAAAGTTGTCACACTAACCGGGGGGGTCATGGTTCATTCAGGTTACGATTACTTGGACTTGGACGATTTGTGCTTCTTTTTTGGGCGTGACCCTTCATTACTTGCAACATAAGACTCAAGTTTCACATTTTCCTGTGCTTCACTCTTTCTGAATTCCTTTGCTTTCTTCTGCAAATTGAGCAGATCCACGATTATGAGATGACCATTCTAATTACGGTAAACATGTAACGCTCCCAAGAAATTAATAAGAACAAAACAGTGTTTACCTTTATGGACTTAGCCATATCAGCAATCTCGCTTTTGTTGCTGGCAGACTTGGCAGATTCGTATGGAGTTGCAGTGTCCTCCTGAAACAAATTGTTACTATTTAGAACCAAAATGAGGAAGATAACCCTGAGAATACACAAATAAGAACATTCTAAACCTTTGGAGGAACAAATGCAGCTTCTCTCTTTCTTTTGTTCTCTTCAGCTTTCTCCGATTGCTTTTCCAGCTTCTCTTGCCATTTCTTTGCTGACTTCTTTTTGTCACTCATGAAATACTCACCACTCTCAAGTTCAAGGTCAATCTACAACACCCAGAATGAAAAGTTCAATAAAATGGTATTGCAGTACACAAAGCAAATAGCCAACAGTAGCTACACTTGCACGACGAGCATATCATTAGGCAACGAGAAAAAATACATTACCCATGTATGCTGTTTTCACCAAATTATCATGTAGCAAAAGGAATACACTAATCTTCTATACAAATAAAATGAATGTGAGCAGAGCAACCTGCATAAATACGCAAGTTGCAGGAAGCAAGGAAGGACTGCTAATCACAACTCATATGCTGGTGAAAACCAGTATAACAAACAGTACAAGTTTGACAATACAAACAGGTTTAAACATAAAGCAATTACTTCACCTTGCTAGGTTGCTGAGGAGGTGGAAAGGGTGTGTATGGTTTCTTCTCCTTTGTTATCGGTTTCTTTTGCTTGACATTTTTCCTGAGGAACAGTAAAAGCAATGATGTATAAGGCATGCAGAATAATTGTCAGTAGCACTAAACGTCTTAACAAAGATGATGCAAGTTCCTTACTTCTTAAACTTCGGGAGAAACCTATCCCAGCTTTCATTGGCTAGCGCAGGATTTTTGGCCAGCTCACGTTTAATTAGGAGTTCCTATGTAGTTTAACAGCAATTATAAGTAATAATTAACAATAATTCTGTAGGAACATTCCTTGAATCAAACATCTGAGAAACAAAGCCTGTTACCTTGATGTGGTACACAGGATGCTTGATGTTCTTTATGCAGTCCTCCACAACCCTTCGGACTTGTTTCAATCCCTTCCAGGAACCCATAGCAGCCACAGTGTTTCCCTTTTAATGATGAGAACAGCATAACAATAACAATCAAATCAGTTGATATATAGAGTAAAAAGGAGGTTATCCCACAATGCAAATTTAAATGTAGCACGTAAAGTAAGAAATATTGGAAAACCTGAACTAAGATGTAGCAGCCAGTCAAAATCTCGATGGCCTGCAGTTCATAAAACAGCATTAGAACAAAGGGATGTTTTTTTCTTTAATTTTTTTTGACCTTCCAATAATGAGATGTATCAAAATTAAACATATAACAAGCGGTGTACCTTGAGAGTGGATAAATTAGGGCCCAGAAGACGTTCTCTCCTTTTAACAAATCTTTCCTGCAGATGGCACATTATGAGCAGGCTGTAGAGTAAGTAAAATTCATCAAGACTCAGTGACCGACAAACATAGGATGAAGAGGCGATGATTGCATTATTTACCATATGGCAGGCTGTAATCATGTAAAAAATTACACAATAAGTTAAATCAGACTAATTAAAGAAACCATATGCTGTAGCCTGTAGCTCGTTAAACCAGTTTGTCTTTTTGTATTTACAAGACAATACAGATAGCACAGAACCCGTGAATATGTGATGCAGGTGCTTCAGATTATGTATTTATGTACAACAAGAAAATCCATAAATGTCAGAATAGCTAAATCTTGGATCAAGGAACAGAGTCCTAATATGAAAATACAAAGCTGCAAACTATAAGGTGACCATCTTGGCTATAACATCATGGGAAACATTCAGTAACAGATGTAGCTATTTGGAAACAAGAATTGAGTTGAGCCTCATGAGAAATGGGCAGAAGGTTTTCCAACATCCTTATGCGCTCGGTATCATGATTATACTAAGTGACTAACAGAAGCTGGTATTTAAACGTACATGAGTGGGGATATTTGCAACTGATGACTTACTCAAAGTTAATATTAGGAGGCAAATTGATATTAAACCATGATGGAAAAGCCTACCTTGTTCCGTATAATACTACCAATCTTGATAATATCACAGCTCATCTCATCGTTGAGTATTTTAATCGCCTGCAAAAATTCAGTGCATCCCAAAGCAACACAATATTAGCATCATGTGGTAAGAACATATTATACCTGAATAGAAATCTAAATTAGCTCTCACATTCTCCTCTAATCTAAATGACTCAATGCAGTTGATACGAAGAGAGTGATTAACACCTGTGGAGCGGGGACGCTCCTCGACAACAATTTAATCAGCTCCTTCGCCTTAACGATAATGTAGGGATCCCTGGTCTTGCGCGTGGTCGAAACGGTCATCGATCCTTCCACCTACACAACATCAAAAAAGGATATATCAAACCTCACCACAGAATGAACTGAAAGAACCTCACCAAACAACAGGTATTATCACTCCGTTACCAGATTGAGCTCGCAAGCGACCCCAAACTCCTTCAGCGCGCCCTTCACAATCGGCCACGCCTCCTGCAGGTACTTCTCTGCATCCGGACAAGCAAAACCTCGTCAAATTTTCACATCATCTTGGGACTTGGGATTTCTACCAATCGAATCGAATCGAACCGCGACTTGCCTCGGTACTGGGGGAAGAGGGTGGAGAAGGAACTGACTTCGAGCATGCCGCCCTCGTTCCACGAGGGGTCGAACCTCTCGATCTTCCAGTGGTCGATGTTTGGGTCGTCGTCCCACGGCTTCGGCTTGTCGTGCTTCCCCTTGTGCCGCGGCTGCTTCTTCCTCCCCACCTCCTCCGCCGACGCGGCGTTCGCTTCTTCCCCCTCCTCCGACGACGCCATGGCGGCGGGAGGTAGCGGCGGCTGCCAAGGTGGCTTCGGCCGAAGGGGTGGCCGGCGTCGAGGGGGGCGGCGGCGGTGGTCGGATGGTCGGACGGCGGCGGCGGGGGAGAGGAGTGAAGTCTGGGCCTTACTGTGTTACGGAATTCTAGGGTTAGGGTAGTGGGTGGTGGTGATAAAGCTCTGGGCCGAACGGGCTTTTTCTGGGCTTTCTTCTGAAATGTGGTTTTGTTGGGCTTTTTGGTTAACCGAGACATACGATCGAATTAACCGAAATAAATTTGATTATATTTTGCTCGGTTAATCACTCCCATAGGAGAATTGAGGAAAAATTGAAAGAGATTTATTTTATATTTATTGTGGTGTGGAAATATTCTCTGTTCAATTCCTACCCGTCCCTCCCTATTGCGAACAAATTGCACCCGTGAGGTGAGGGGATTGTGTTTTATTTTGAGAACTTGAGGCTTTTGTTAGCTTTGGCTGGGCTTGAGGCCTAATCCATGGGAGAAAAACAAGTGACTAGCATGAAGCAACATTGTCAAATGACTTTTTATACCTCAAACAAAAAGCACAACGTGCCATCATTCTCCTAGCTGCATTTCCATTCCTCCCAGCAACTGGAACTAGATCGATCCCAGTACCATGCCTTCAACATTGCCCAAACTGATGTAGGGACATGAAACAAAAAAAGTGGTCGCAGTCTTCATCAACAGAGTCTCAAATGTGGCATTTCTATCGATGAGGTTTATCTCACGTGATGAGATTATCAATTGCAAGACACCTTCAATGATCGAATTGCCAACCAAATGACGAATTTGACCCATGTACTCTAGCCTTCTCTAGTGTGGCATAGATGGAGTCGACCATCGCATCGAAGAGACTTTTATGTCAGTCCATTCTCCGGCACTGTCGTGCCTAGCTAGGTGGCATAGTTGAGCTACATGTTATTCTGACCGCTTTCTTAGGGTGTGTTTAGTTCACACCAAAATTATAAGTTTGGTTAAAATTGAAACTATGTGATGAAAAAGTTAAAAGTTTGTGTGTGTAGAAAAGTTTTGATGTGATTGAAAAGTTGGAAGTTTGAAGAAAAAATTTGGATCTAAACTCGGCCTTAGTCGTGTTTGTAGGTGAAGCAGGGGTACACATTGGCTAGAAGCGGTGATCATGTGCCGGTGGTCACCAAGCACCTTCACAACTGGCGTATGTAGGCATAAGTTGGATTGTGCATCTACGGTAGTTTACAGTCAAATCTAGTTACACTCCTGTTTAATTTGGCACAACCTAACTCACATTACGTCAGTTCACAGTCATATTTCCTTTATTTAACTTGTAGAAATTAAATTTAAATTTACATGATTGTGAAGTATATATATCACATTTAATCTATTTTATTAATTTTTTATAAATTTTTATAACTATTTTAATGACATGTTAGAAACGCGGGATAATCTCTCTGGAGAGATTGAAAGAGAGTTCCCCATGCTTATGGTTGCTGAAGTGTTTGGACTTTGAAAGATGAGATACGCGTTTAGAGGGAATATTAACTCTACTTCGGGGGCTGTTTTGTAGGAGGATGCCTGGTTCAAACGCTGAGAAAATGGTTGACAACGTTCAGAGATCAGACTGGCCAAGAAAGATGAAAAGGGAAATTAATCCTCTGGTTTGGCGAGAGGATGGATCATGGATGACACAGTGGAAATAATGCAGCAAAATATATATTTGTCTTTTCAGTTCTATTTCTTCCAGTAGTGAGGTGACGATGCATTGTTTCCACTGTAGCAAACCTATTATTTTTTTCGAAACTAATCAAGTTGTAGTATAAAATACAGCTAGGTATTTCAGGTGATCCTGGTTCACAATCTATCTAGTCGTAAAGCATGTGGAGGTAGTCTTAATTAATAAAAGTGGAGATACAAGTGCACAGATGGAAAGAAGATTCGGAGACAACATCATATAAACCTGATCACGTATAGCACTCAAAGATCACTGTGACAGCTTTTGGCATTCCCTTGAACTCTAAAAGTGATACATTAACTAATTAAAATTCCTTCCAAAAGAGAAAAAAGGATACAACAAACTAGAAATGATGGAGCCCTTTATTAGTTGCTCCCTAATACATCAAAGGATAAAATCAAAACAAAACAAACACTACCATATCAAGGTGAATGAAATTATTAATGATAACGTGGGCTCCAATGTAACTTTGGTCGGCACATAGAAATGAAAATTTTAAGGGTTGGCATCACCATAACCAGATCCACCACCCCCACCGCTTCCGCTCCCACCGCTTTGGCCACCACCGTTGCCATTACCATCGCCAGTTGCATTGGCATTTGCATATGGCGGGGAGGATGTAGGGGAAGCACCACCGTCTGCCTCAGCAGATCCGCTGCCGTTGCCACTGCCAGTCCCATAACCGCCGGATCCATCAACACCTCCAGCCTGTCCACCAGCAACACCACCACCGCCTCCTCCGGCACTCGCACTCCCACCACCCTGGCTCATCGAGCCAGAGCTCGAGCCTTGGCCTGATCCAGAACCAAAACCAGTACCATTGTACTGCGAGCCACCTCCACCCCAGCCCCCTCCCCCAGCATTCGCATGGGATCCACTCCCGCTCTGGCTAACTCCATAACCATTCCCGTTCCCTACACCGCCGCCATTCACGTACCCACCACCACTCCCGGTACCTGAGCCTTGACCTTGAGCATCGGCTAATCTAGACACCCTTGCGGCATTGGCTAACCCAATGCTCATGAGGACAACGAAGCTAAGAGCTGCAAGCTTTGTTGCCGCCATTTTTGAGCTTAGCTAAGTATGCTTAGATGGGATGGATATCACCCATGGATTGCTTGGGTATTTATAGGGCCGGATGGAGGTGTTGATAGTTATTTTTATGTTAGTGGCATCACAGCAATGCATTGATGGAAGTGTCTAGAATATGGCGAGTTGGTGAAATATGTACTAGGTCTAGGAGTGTAGCTAGCTGTAGCTAGTGATACTTATTTTTAATTAACCGGCCGGCCGGATCCAATCTTGTTTGACTGCCACAAAACTTATTACTATACCACGTAATTAAAATATGTGTGATGTTGACTTCGAATCGCTTAATCCTATAGCTTAGTCCAAATTGAGAGGTGTTGACGATGAGCATCTGAAATTCATGGAGGGTGTTCGATCCGTAAAGGAAAAGATCTCATCGGCACGAATGATCTGATCCGTAAAATTCATTCGATCCGACGGTTCAATTCACTGACAACTCTTCGGTAGAGCGGTCGGTGAGCGGCCGGCCGGCATCCCTGTACTTCTAATCAGTTGCACATAAGTGTGTTAAATGGTTAACCAACGAAAACCACTTAACTAAAATAAGTTATGTATTCACTTATTTTGGTCTATTAGTGAGTTTGCGGGTTAACTAGAGTACATTCTTATTGTACGCTGTGGGGGCTGTCCTGTCGTTCGCTGGACTGGTCGATCGATTGAACGCTGTCTATATATCTTGGTCGACGTTCTGTGCCATGCCACCGCTGACGCCAACGACGATGCCAATTGATAACATTCTTAGTACCGGTTGATAAACATCAATAGGGACTAAAGATTCACCAGCATTACTTCTAGTTGGTGCTACCAACCGGTATAAAGATATATGTTTGGTTCCGGTGGTAAAATTAACTGAGACTAAAGATATTTCTTCGAACTTTAGCTTTTAGAACTGGTACTAAAGAGTTTTAGTAGTTATTCTTAATACATCTGGTATATTTGTGGTTTGGGGTATTGGGCAAAAGATGAGTTCTTTGGTAGTGTGTGCTCGCATTCAGTTAAGTGATCATTTTAGGTACACTTCATCTGACGATCGAGGGAAAGCAATTTCGCTTGGCGGATCCAGATACGTTTGAAGAGGATTTACTGTGTAAATTTGTATCCACTGGCAGCTGTTTTTTTTTAAAGGAGAATGCGATGCTGAGACAATGGGAGACTATGTTTTCACATACCCGATCGACTGGCTGAAATAAATGAGAAAAATACCCTGGTTTGGCAATTGGACACAACGAAAACGCAAATGGTTTTGCTAAAAAGAAGTTTCATATTATTATTTTTCTCAAAACTTTTGAATTTTCCACCACCGGATAGGCTTTAAGAATTGTGCTACTGAGAGAAAATATATTAGCGTGTGCGCGCTCGGAAGGAATCAAATCCATGGGATACATTGCTCGCGTGGCTGTAGCTATATAATTTACGTGCTAATTTTAATATATGTAATTATATTTAAAAGTTTTTCATTAAGAAACTATCAAATATTAGTTATATAAATACTCTCAACTCTAATTAAGGATGGACAAGGATATAGTGAAAACTATATTGCTAGCATATGGCCTGAACCGTTGCTAAAAGAGCACGTAGTTTAGTAGTTGCAGTGACCCGAGTAGCACTTCAAGGGTCTGAGTTAAAATTTTTATATGAGCGAATTTTAGATTATATTGTTTGAGGGACAATTTAAAAAGCTGGATACATATCCGATTGGATATAGAGACCAGATAAAAAATGCCAAAAAAAAACCCCATTTGAAAAAAAAAGGTCCTAAGACGATGATGCCACCGTGAGACCAACCCACTACACTTTCCAACTGACCAAGTTGGTGTAGTACAAAATCGAGCTAGCTAGCTCGGTTAGTTGACCCGTCGATCTCATTCTTCAAACGAGAAGTATCTCCCTGGTTCAATCTAGTCTTAAGGCATGTGGAGATAGTCTTAAAGAAGAGGGCGTGCATGTGCATACAAATCTAAAGATGGTAGCAACGTCCGGAGACAACAGACATGATCCGGATCACTTAGAGCACTACTCAAAGATCGTCATTTCTCTAGATAATGGATATTTCATTAAGCAATTACCCAGATATCATAGTGACTTAGGCTGCGTTCGGATGAGGGGGTTCCCAACCCCTCTCCCTCATGCTCCCTAATGAATCGTTCTGTTTTTCGTGCGGAGGAAATGAGTTCCCATCTCCCAGATCCGAATACAGCCTTATATAGTTTTCTCACTTGTTTGTGAACTCTAAAGTGATAAAAAACTAAAATTCCTCCAAAGTAGAAAAAGATACAACAACTAGCTAGAATAATGGAGCCCTTTTATTAGTTGCTCCCTGGTACATCAAGGGTAAAATCTAACCAAATCAAATACTACAATATCAGGTTGAAAAAAAAATCAAAGATAGTGTGGGCTCCAATATATCTTTGATTAACTACATGAAAAGAAAAAATTTAAGGGTTTGCGTCACCATATCCAGATCCACCACCACCACCACTACCACTGCCACCACTTTGACCACCACCGTTCCCATTGCCATTGCCACTTGCATTTGCATTTGCATATGGCGGTGGCGTGTTAGGGGTACCATTGTTTGCCACGCTAGATCCGGATCCATTCCCACCGCCAGTCCCGTAACCACCGGACCCATCAACTCCTCCAGCTTGCCCACCGCCATTGCCACCTCCACCTCCACCAGCACTTGCATGTCCTCCATAGCCAGGGTAATAACCTTCGGCCATCTGGCCAGAGCTTGAGCCCGCCCCGGATCCACTGCCGAATCCAGTACCATTGTACTGTGAGCCACCACCTCCCCAACCTCCTCCCCCAGCAGTTGCGGTGACTCCGCTTCCGCTCTCACTAGACCCATAACCATTACCATTTCCTACGCCACCACCGTTCACGTACCCACCACCGTTCCCACCACCTTGACCTTGTCCCTCTGCACTAGCATATCTAACCACCCTAGCGGCATTGGCTAGCCCAATGCTCATGAGGACTACAAAGCTAACAGCTACAAGCTTTGTTGCGGACATTTTGGGCTCAACTAATCAAGAACTTTGATGGGGATGGGATGAATGGCGAAGCAAGGATTGCTTAGGTATTTATAGTGCCCGATTGATAAGAGTATCGCAGCATGCATGATCTCGAAGTGTTTGGATGGCGTGTTGGCGAAATATAGGTCTACGAGTGTAGCTAGCTATAGCTAGTGAAACTTGTTTTTAGTAATTAAGCCGGATCCAATCTTGTTTGACTGCCACAAAACTTACAAATTAAGTCTGTGTATATCGCTTAAGGTAGCTATTTCCGCACCTCTTTCCAATGGCACTGCACATCCTGTACTTCCATATATACTGGCTATATAGTAGTAGGGTGTTCCCGAAACCACCGGTAATCGTGAGGTTACCGCAGTAACCGTGAGGTTACACGCTTAACGTGGAGATGTGGTAATGGTTAATTATCGGTGGATGGTAAGGTAAAGCCTGGCTAGTAGTTTGCATGTGAATATATATATATATATATATATATATATATATATATATATATATATATATATATATATATATATATATATATATAGTTTAATATAAATCTAAATTTCATTATTATCTGTAAACAAATTTTTCGAGCAATATATAAGCATATATATGTATATATAAACTGATCGCGCAGCGAAAAAAGGCATATCATAAACTGATCTGATAGCAGAGCCAGTTTTCAGGAACAGGAAGTTGTGAACCAACCAATTAGCTAAACCAAATTCTGGAAAAAAAAATCAACATCACAATTAATGTAGCATCACATATAACGTTCCTTTAAAAATATATAATGCTGAAGAAACAAATATAATGCTAAAGGCCCATCAGATCAGCTAACGAATAATTCATTGGGGGTGCCGCTTTAAATTAATCTCTGTTGCTACATTGAACGATGAGTAGAGGCGTGGCTTGATTACTTGGATCATGTGTCTTGCGGAGATTCCACACGAAAGATGAGTCGATGCTGCAATATCCCTACCAATTTGACCATCCATTCACCATTATGGAGTTACAGCTGAACGAACCGATTTCCGATAGGTTCCTTCGTCAGTTAATCCAATGCACAACTAAAAATTCATCACCGAGTTTACCAGAGTAACTAATTAACTGTTAAATACGTACAGTGTGTACTCCACTGGTGAAAGCTGAAAACAATTTTGATTAATATGCATATTACAGCCTTAGAGAGACTTCTATTGTTCAGGCGAGACGACGTCGATGTCTGTATCTTGCATATATATACTTTTACTGAGTTACTGACACACATCACATATACCACAACGCAGTAAAAACTGGCCAGATGCTTCCTACAAGAAATTAGCTGGTAGAAGAAACCTGGCCGCGATGCATGTACATGTGGAGATTGGAATTAATCTGACCATCGAGTCATCGACAACTGTAGCAAAAAGAATTCTGCATGCAATAAATGCACATATGCAAAATTATATACACAGGTGATTCCAGATCATAATTAAGCTAGATCATGCCGACGAGATATGAATCAGTGACTGGGCTGACTGCTGGATGCAATGCAAAACCTACGCGATCGACGTACATACATGCATGCCGATCGAGAGGCTAGTGTACGCGACAACTTGGATGACTGATTTTATTATCATCTGCAAGTCAAGGAGATTGCAGGCGAGTCTAGATTCTGCTACTCATCAAGTTATACCTGTACTGAGGTCTACAAGTATATATAATATATACTACATGATATAAACAATTGTTACCAAGCAACCATGCATATAATAATTCAAGGGATTGTCTACACTAGATCACTAGGTTGTACTCACTCTGATTTGAAATATATGTATGTGTTAGAGTTGTACACAAATCAATTAAGAAAAATCATCCCAAATAGCTTAATTTGTTGTCCATAATTCACACTAGATTGGACGCATATGAAAAAAATAGTATGTTAGACCAATGCAAATATAAAAATTTATAGGGTATTTAAAAGAGGTCCAGGTTCTCAGAGTAAGTTCTTACACTTAGGTAAGAGCTGAGACGGCCAAACAACTTATATTGGAATAGAAGGGAGTAAAAAATTTTCACCCTTGCACTAAAACCGGCCGGTTATATTTCACATTTTCACCTTCAAATTTTAAAACTGATTAAATAATAATATAAGCTATATTATGTCATTGTTTTGATTGAAATATATATAGTAATAATCTTCTATATATGAAGGTTAACTATTGTTAGCCAAGTTTTATAGGGTATGTACCAAATTAGATAGTATATATACATCAGCAAAATGTGCATTTTATCAAGTGTTTGCACCAGTGAAAATCACCATCATACTAATAAAATCATTCTAGAGGGTGTCTTTTATCTAGCTTTTAAAGTTATGAGTAAAAAGCAACTTTTTTTTGTTCGTCAAGGAAAATTGACTTCGAGAAGATCAGTTAGAGTGCCAAGAATAGACTCTCTGTCCATATGCCTTAGGTCAAAATGGGCTACCCGGATGCCAGCGCTACCTCATCACCGTTCTATCCTCGTCGTCATTGTCGCCGGACATGGGAAATCATGCAGCGGTGAGGATAGCAGTGGCAGGCCTCCTTTTTTGTGCCCTCGAAAATTTTCTCTTGGCATGGCGAGGTTGGCGTGGCGGATCTCGCCGTTCGAGATGGGTTAGAGACGACAGTGTGGGTTGGATGGCTAGCTCGGAACCAAGGTAGGCATGGCAGAGGCGAGAGGCATAGGGGACAGCTGGATCCGCTTTCCCAATTAAGGCCAAATTCGACCTCTCCTCGAACAAATCTGATGATGGTGAGGCTGTCCACGACTGCAGAGGTGACGATGGCATAGATTGCGTTGGTGCAAGTGGTCATTGGCTGGCGAGGCACTGGCGTAGGTGGCAGCCCATGGTGCCTTGGTGTAGGTGACTTTGCCACATATTAGGGTGACAGTGGTCAGCGGGGCTCAAGGTAGCTAGCAGGGAAAATGCCCGATAGAGAGGCCGCAAGGCGAGGCTGAAGAGAGAGGTGGGGCTTTCGCCTAGAGGAGCGCTTGGAGAGAGGCATCTCGGCTATGTTTCGACCACTAATGCTACTTGGGTAGCCAAGACACCACTTGCTGGATCGAACAGCGGGGACACAGTGGGCAATAGAGTGGATGGCGGCCTAGATAACAGCGAGTGGGTCTCCTATTTCCAGGTGGACCTCTTCCCTCCCCTAGGAGCTACCCCCTCTAATGGCTGGTCGCTTTCAGACCATGATTGCGATCGAGGAGTTCCATGGTTAGCGGCGATGGTATCATGGCTATGGGGGTTTAGTTTGATGGAGGACTGGAGACCTTCGACATCATCAGCGTTTTGAGAAAACCTATGTAGAAGGTGTACCGTTTGTTGAGGTGGTGTATGAGGCTTCTGTGGCACGACTGCATGTTGGTTTCTTGTGCAGAGTAAGAACCGCTTGGCCGGGTGTGCTAGGATCGACATCAATGACCCTCAACTTCTTACATTTTTGCAGCGCTAATAAGGTGTGATAAATGTGGCTTATGCGATGCGACTGCTTGCTGGTGTGTTGGGGCGGAGACGAGCTAGTTGCCGGTGGTGGCAAGCTTGGCAACGATAACAGTCAACTACTTTCGTTTTGGCAGTGTTGCGATGGTTGTGGAAGTCGTGTTTGGTAGGTGGTGAGAGCATTGGGCGAAAGCCTTGCGTGGTCTACCTGGTTCCGACGACGTCAACACCTATGGGTACCCTTTCCCTTCTTGAAAGCATCGTCGTGTTGTTTCACACTTTTTTTTTCAAGTGGAAACCTAGTTTTAGGGTGTGTTTAGTTTGTGGTCAAGATTGGATAGGATATGACCATCCATATTTGTACGGATATGTTGGTCTAGTTTTTTATTTGGTTGGATGGATACGGCCATCCAATTTTCTGTTTGGTTGGATGAATGAGAAGAGATATAATGGAAACAACAACACGCTAATTAATAATAAAATATGTTAATTATCATTAATATAGCCGTAATCTATACTAATTAACAACAAAATAGACTAATATCTAATTAACACTAAAGTTGACAAGCTAATTACTAATTACCAACAAAATATATTAACTATTGCTAATTTACTAATGATTAATATTAGTAAAACTGAATATCCTCATCCGGACAATTTAGGGTGTGTTTGGATGGAGGGATTTGGGTGGATAGGACATGGCGGCCCATTTTTTGTGGGTGTTTGGTTGGTGGGCAGAAATGGGATTGGGTGGCTCAGAGGCGAATATTCCCCTAATATGTCGGATGGAGGGATCCGGGGGATTTGCCCGGATGCAGCCACTCGAGTGCCCGGGCGAGCAGGGAGAGCGCTGGGTCGCGTCACCTCTCACCACGCAACAGTGGCGACAAGCGTGGTGGCTAGTGCGAGAAGGGAGATCGGCAGCGGCGATGAGCTCGAAGGCTAGAGGCACCGACGGCAGCGGGAAGAGGTGACAGCGGCGAGCCCGCAGGCCAGAGGCGGCGACGACAGCAGGATGAGGCGACGATGGCGAGCCCGCAGGCCAGAGGTGGCGGCAGCGGTGGGAAGAGGCGACGGCAGCGGTGAGGCTGGAGGTAACGGCAGCGGGTGAGGGCGCCTCGACGACCGGTGTGGGCATGGGGCAGGAGATGACAACGACGACGACTGGATCTGGCGGGTTCCGTCGTCATCGTCTTCGACCGGCGAGCGAGCGAGGAGATAGGGTGGCAACCGGCGAACGAGGCGGTGAGGCGGCAACCCGGAGATTTGGCGATGGCCGGCGAACGAGGAGGCGAGGCGGTGGCCTGAAGACGAGGCAGCGGTCGGCGAGCGAGGAGGCGAGCCCGGAGGCAGCGGCCGATGTGCGAGAAGGAGAATCCGGAGGCGGCAGTCGGCAAGAAGAGCACGGATGACCTCTTTTTTTTTCTTTTTTAGTTTTTCCCCTTTCCCCTTTCTATTTCTTTGTGATTTATTATATTTCCGTTTAGATTTTTTTTGTTTGTAGTGATTTATATTTTTGTGGTTTTGATGAATTTGAAGGGGATATACTCACCACCTTTAATGTAGGGGTGATTGTATCCAATCATCCATCCTACTCCCCTAACCAAACAAAAAAATGGATCACTAAATCCACCTTCATCCCTACAACCAAATAAAAAACTGGATCGCCATATTCACTCCACCAAACAAAAAACTGGATCGCCATATCCAGCAAAATATGGACCGCAATATCCTAACCAACCTTGACCGTGAACCAAACGCACCCTTGACGGATACGCTCATCCACCATTTTCGTGGAATATTCTCTCCAGACCGCCCATGCACTCTTCTCCACCAACCAAACACACTCAAAAACTAATCGGCATCCCTTATTTAAGAATATTCTTCCAACCAAACACACACTTGGCTGTGTTCTTTGTGTAGTGTTCCTAACTCCTCTCTCTCGTGTTCCACGCGCACGCTTTTTAAACTGCTAAACGGTGCGTTTTTTGGAAAAAAAGTTTCTATACGAAAATTGTTTAAAAATTCACATTAATCCATTTTTTTTAAAAAAATAGCTAATACTTAATTAATCACGTGCTAATGGACCGCTCCGTTTTCCGTGCTCAGAGGATGGGTTCCCAACCCATAGAAAAGAACACAGCCTTGACAATACTTTTCTCATGCATGGAAGGTCCTGTTCCTCTATGGTAACTGAAATTTTCTAATAAATTAGATTAACTATCTTATTCTTAATGGAAGCAGGAACTCCTTGTCTTCTTTTCAGGTTTACCTTTTAAAAACTTTGCCCTAATTTGATTAAATAAATATATAAAAATATCAAAATTTTTCCCTAAACATAAAATACATCAATTTTTCATAGCTTTAGCTCTCAAATATATAGACAACTAGTATCTTGTCACTTGTCAGAGTTTGTACTAGTGAAAACCCTAGGCATCTAAAAAAAACCGTCGTAGAAAAATGTTGTTTATTTGGTTTTAAAAGTTAGAGATGAAAAATCAGTTTTCATGGTGAAAAATAGCCTTTGAGAAGAATTCAAGCCCAAAATGGACTTCTCCTTTTTTCCATATTGCAAGTCGTCGTTGCAGGCCGGTTGATTAACGAGAGCACACACATATGGTCCAATACAGACTGACAGGCAGCTCTGGCCTGGATTAACGAATCCACTAATTGGGTATTACACGTTGTGATAGTAGCCTCATATACAGGCTAGATACTATTACCTACGTGTAACTAAAGCAAGCTAAGCTGGTCTTTAATTTGCATCGGGCCTGGACAACTACCGTACTTGATCAGAAATTTTCAGTAACGCAGGATTGGCCTGCTTGGGCATTGTACTCCTTTCAGGCTGTGGAATCGATTGAATCCAGCCGGTTTTGGGTTTGGGCTCCCTCCGGCTGCAGAGCGCAACCTGAGCCATCAGTTTACATGGATATTACAGGCTTACGTGTTGACAAGGGGGACTGTCTGGTGCAGATGTGAAAAAAAATCCAGTTTGATTCCTTCAAATATAGGCAAGATCTAATTCGTATGCAACAGTCACTTCAACTCCTCCAACTTTTAAAATCAAAATACAAAATTAGTGACTCTCCAATATTGAATGTGGTATTGGCTGATGTTGTGTCTACATACGTGACACGTTAACCCAATCTTAATCCAACGTAGCACTCACGTGTTACAATAAACATAAGAAAGAACAAAAAAAAAATAACGGAGGGCCCAAATCTCAGTGTCCCTCTGTCTTCTTCTCATTCCCTCACTCCCCTATCTTGCTCTCTGCCTATCATCTCTTAGATTCAGCCCCACAAGGCGATGATCGGAGGAGATAGGAGAGGCATCGAGACGAGGACAAACTGTCGCAGCTCGAGCTAGAGCGGCTTCCTGGCATTGGCATTGTCTGCCTTTTCGGATGGTGATGACATGGTGGAGCTGTCCATGGAGGCTAATAGCCTGTGGACGGCGACCACGTCAATTGAGAAGTGGTAGACTGGCGGCTGCAATGACCAATGAGCTCCGTTGAGCTCGAGTTCGCCCACTCATCTACGAGAAAGGAGTCAACAGCAGAAGGGAGGCAGCGGCAGCGGAGGCAAGCTTGGGTGGTTCGACGGAGGATTGGCATCGACATGCAGAGGAGTTGTTGACATCAATTGCAGTGTCTTGTTTGTTTTCCCCTTCCTCCCCTAGCCTAGGCGGCGATGGAAGATTTTGAACATGGCCTAACTCGAGCTCGAGTGCCAAGTCGCGCCGGCGCCACCCATCAAGTTCGATCAAAGCGGGGTGTCAGCCGGAGAGGCCTCTCGAGGATGAGCTCGCCCGCCTATCTGTAGGAAGAGAGGTAATGGTTCAGGTCGTCTCCGCTGCCTGTCTCTACTGTCATCGCCTATAGGGTGACTGATACTTGTTCTACCATCGCCCATCTACCATCGATCCGTGCACCACCCTACTGCAACCCCGTTGCCACCCTGCTGCCTCTCCTTAACCTCCCACCGCCGGCTGCCATGTTACATCGTTGCCGCCGAGAGGAAATACAGGAGAGAGAGAGAAGCGGTAGGAAGGAAGGATAGAGAAGGGATGATACGTGGGCTGGGTTTCACTCTATTTTTTAATTTTTATGATGACTGGACTGTCACGTCAGCTAATACCATATTCAACATTGTTTTAGGAGTTATTTTATATACTGTTAGAATGATTGAGAAATACGAATCAGATTCTAACCATATTTAGCTAATTAACGTGGACTTTTCCATGATGTGTGATGGAGAGGAACTTTTGGCCCATGCTGCCTCCGGCGTCCTCCATCCATCGATGCCACTGCGCCCAACCATCATGCTAGCCTAACGCCTTATTTGTATGGGGCCTAATCTGGCCCATATATAAGCTTGGAAGTTAAACTAAAGTCATATTCTAGCCATATCTACTGACCTAAAGGCTACATGTTACCCTGGCTAGTTTCGTCAGCCTCTTGTTTCAGTGCCCTCTCAGATTTCTACCGGATTGCGCATCCTTCGCGTCTCCCCCAAGACGGCAAAAAGTTTGATGGGAGTAACACAAAGATGTTCATGCGAGAGTCATCAGTGTTCATCACTCATTACACCCCAACTCATCTCGTGATCAACACCTTAATTCATTACAGATTTTTACAGAGCCCAATTATTTGTATATGAATTTCACGCCTAAATGACTGAATGGGGAGAGATAAAACAAGAGTAATTTTTGTGACACTAAGAAAGATAGAACAATTAATATAGGTCGGGCTCTAGCTAGTTTTATATCGTTTGGTACTTTGAAGCGATTGATAATAGACAAATTTCATGGCTCTCCGTTGCCATACGCAGATCCGCTGCCTTTGCCGCTACTGCTCCCACCATTCTGACTATACCCGTTCCCTCCTCCACGGCCAAAAGCATCCGCATTGGAGAAAACTCCCCCCGGAAAGTCACCGTTCATAAATGCACTAGAGCCAACACCGGCTCCACTTCTAGACCCATAACCACTAGATCCATAGTAGCCATCCGCTCGCCCACCACCTGCGCCGCCACCCGTACCACCAGCATTAGAAGATCCACGGTACGGGTCTGGACCAACCTGGCTTGAGCTTGAGCCTCGACCAGACCCAGAACCACGCCCAGATCCACCGTACTGTCCACCACCACTGCCGCCTCCACCACCACCACCACTTCCGTGGACAGATCCCCCCTCATTTACGATACTCACGCTAAATCCAGTACCACTCCCGGACCCTCCACCGGCGCCGTTCATAGATCCACCACCCTTTCCCCATCCGGTGCCATTTCCATTAGAAGTACTCGAAGCATTGGCTAACCCAATGCCCAACATCACAATGAAGCTAAGAGCTACAAGTTTATTGCCCGCCATTGTTAGATTTACTAGTGTGCGATTCGAGATGTCGAATGCTATGCATGTATTTATATTGGTGTTCATGGACTACCCATGCAGTCCCTCTGTCTTTCTAGTAGACACTGCTACGTTCCAATGTGGAGCTAGCTAGCTAGATCTCCCTAATCAAGTGATCAGGGCATACAAGTGGAGGCTTGAAAACAGCAAGTGGTATTATATTCATGAGTAGTAATATATAACTTGTGTTGTACTTGAGGCTATATAAGCAAAAAGTCTAATATGGAGTAGTAATGCTCTTGCTGTAGCTACATATGTATGTCTTCCTTTTGTTCAAATGTTGTTCAAATCACCAAATTAAAAGCTTGAACATGTTTTGTATCATATCGATATGATAGTATTTCATAGCTGGATTACGCATGCACCGACGTTTTCTTTCCCTCGGAATTGACGTATGGTTGACATTTACAACAAGTTGGCACTGCAGTGCAGATGCGACGACCTTGGAGTCCGTAGTGTTGGTTGACATGAATATCAGTATGCGGGCAACTGAAGATATATATATATATATATACATATATATATATATATACATATATATATATATATATGTATATGTATATATATATATATGTATATGTATATATATATATGTATATGTATATATATATATATATATGTATATATATATGTATATATGTATATATATATATATGTATATATATATATATATATGTATATATATATGTATATACACATACACATATATATATATACATACACATATATATATATACATACATATATATATATATACATACATATATATATATATATATATATAGAGGTACTGTTGGTCTTACTATTCCGTCCCAAAATATAGTGTATTTTAGACGAATGAGACACTTTCGAGTACAACAAATCTGGATAGGGAGCCTGTCCAGATTTATAGTGCTATAAAATGTCCCATTCGTCCAAAATCCCTTACATTTTGGGACGAAGGGAGGACGATGCTGATATTTTTAGGATTTTTGAGTTCGCTCATATAGTATTGGTTCTATTTACAGTTATATTAATCTCGCACACAACTACGCTCCCTCTATTTTATATTGTAAGTTGTTTTGGCTCTTTTAAACTTCTTCAAATTTTTATCAAGTTAATTTATTGAAAAATATAACAATATCTATAGCACTAAGTTAGTTTTATTACATCTAACATTGAGCATATTTAAATATTTTATTTGTTATGTTTTGAAAATATTATTATATTTTTCTATAAAGTTGATAAAACATAAGTAAGTTTAACTTAAAAGGGTTAATTGAATACATGCCATTATAAATTTGATGGTTTTGCAAAAATGCCATTACAATTCACGTATTTAGTCTAGTGCCATTACCATTCGCATATATTTTGAAACATGCCACTAGCCTACGTTTTGTTACTCGTATTAGACAAAATTGCCCTCATGCCAACCTCCCGTCTTCTACCTCACGCACCTCTAGCTTCCTATTCTCACACCCCAGAGGAGGAGCTTTCCTCAGCGGCAAAGCTCGACGAACCTCTCCCTGCATCGTTGTTGTTTTGGGACTCAGCCAGTGTACATCTGTCGGGTTCCAAAACTAATGATTCGGAAACCGACATGTTTAGACTGTATCAAGCCCTAGATCAGTAGATTGATACAGGTTCAACAATCTGGATCTTCATTGCATACATTTGAATAAGATTCCAGAGGAGATTTCTTTACATGAAAATGATAGGGTGTTTACGAGATTGTAGCTAACTATTATAGTAGAAGCTATAGAATGGCTTAACTCTAATGTTTTGCTATAGACTTAAACCATCTATCTAGTCTATACTTGAAAATTAAGTTAGAATGAAACTAACTTATATGATTGAACTCCCGGCTTCGGCAAAAACTCCAAATAGACTTTGAAAAGGAGGGGTTGAAGCAAGGGTGAGTACAACGTACTCAGCAAGCTATTATATTCAATAATGAATGCATGAAATGGTAATATTTGAATAGAGCTAGGTTTACTTGCAGAAAGCTGAGAATATAGAGGTGGAAAGCTTATAATGTTTGAAATGCAACAATATTTAATAAAATTTGGAATTATGTTTCTAACCAAGATACCATTGTAAGTCCTAATGCCTGATAACCACGAGCACGGCTATTCGAATAGTTTTAAGAATATTCATACTGCAGTAGAAGTACGCTTTACCCGCAATCCATGACGTGCCAAACACATTAGCCTTGTCATGGCAAAGCTTTTTGGTTACTAACATCAGTGGTACCTATTCCATGAACTTGAGTCCCCATGCGCTCTGAACGTAACGTTATCAGCAGCGAGAGGAGTTCTGGCGTTTCCGAGGTCTTTAGAGAGAACTGATTGTCTGACACCATGTCATCGCAATAAGGGTTCACAAACAAGTCATATATGACATCATAATTTATCTCAAACAAATATTTACCTGCGCCTCAGTAAATATTACAATATTGCCCTGCTCGGCATAAGTTTGCCTCCTGCGCGAGGACTTAAATAAGAACCACTACATAGAGGTACCACCTTTGCTAGATAACTTAATCAGTTAGGTCTATGCCCATACGAGCATAGCGGTCGTACTCGTATGTTCTTCACATGTACTTGGCAGTTTTATGTCGGTTGGAACAGTACTAGCCACCCGGAAATCAACCATTTCTACCGTACTGTCCCAATCTAAGTTCATTAAATTTTATGCATTATCTAACTAGGCAGGGCTAAGCAAAGCTAGCATATCTGGTTTGCTATGTTCAGGTTATGCATTTGAAATCATGTATGACTAATGCATGAGATATCAGAGATATAGAATATAGGGTAATTATGCTCAAGGGGAGGAATAATAACTTGCTTTGCTCCAACGCGAATAAATTCAAGGTAGGCAACCTGATTATCCGATCCTTGAAATAGCACAGGTTGCCATCCAAAATGAAATAAACTCTACTGAAAAAGAGGAAGAGCCAAATTCAATAAAAGCGATAAAATAACAAGAAAACGATAACATCTAAGAGGGCTAGGGTTTAAGGTATAATCTATCTCTTTTAAAGGGTATAGGGATTATTGGGTTAATATTTTATGTGGAGGTTCTAGAGGGTTGGAGGTTGAGGTGGAGAGGGGATCAAGCAACTCATGTCATTTATATTTCATGTGTGGGTCTTGGTTGCTTAGAGAGTAAGAGATATAACTGGTTAAGTGAGTATGTGGCTAGTATTGGCTGGTGGTAGGTTTGGGTAGTATAATACCTAGGGTTTGATTATATTTAAACCGATTGTGGAGTAGGGCAACATATCGGCTAGGTTCTATATTTTATGTATAGCTTCTATAAGAGTAGGTGGCTAATAGTATGGTAGATAGGTGGGTATGGAATTTGGATGGTGACTGGAATTTAACTAGGAAGGCATCGGCTAGGGTTTGGTTGTTTGCTAGTCATTGCTAGAATTGGGCAGTATAACGACTAGATTTGGTATCTTCTCTAGCCAGTGTCAACAGATAGCATAACGGCTAGAGGGATATGAGGTTTGTGTGGGTTTAGTGGGGCGGAAGTGTTACTCCGACAACTGTGAGTGGCGGTGGAGCGGCTAGGATCACACAGAGCCCGAGAGCTAACTGTGCGGCGTGCTGTGGAGGTCGAGAGAATAGTGAAGCTCCGACCGCTGTACGCATCGAGGCGTGGGGTGCCAGGAGCAGCACTTCGACCTTAGGTTTGGTTTTGCCGGGCTTTACAACCAACGGTTCGACGTCGGGGATAGTAAACCGTGGACGTCTCCATGGAAGGCGTAAAGTTCCAACCGGCGGCTTTTTAGTGGCTAAAGGGGTAATTTGGGATAAAATAAAATATTTGAAAAGGCAAATATAAATTCAAACGATATTTGAATAAATTCAAATAAAATATTAAAATAGCAAATTTGGTGTCAAAAGATAGAGTTTGAATTTATATGAATTTAGGTCCAAGTTTCACTGGAATCGGATCTACGGTTTAGGAGATATGGGCTTCTAAAGAATAGGATTTGAATTAAATAGGGAAAATATAAAATGTTGCTGTACAGGGCCCACCTGTCAGCCTTTCTTTTTCTTTTTCTTTTTCTTTTCCTTCTTCTTCCTCCCGTCGTCTTCTTTTCTTCCTGCCGTACACACTACACAGAGAGGAGGGAGAGAATTGGGCGTCGGTGCTCCGGTGGTGGAACGGCCTCGACGACGGCGGCCAAGCGTGTTCCTGCTCGTTGCGCATCCGGGGAGGTCGGGTGGTGGTAGAGTGGGTTAGGCAAGAGGTTGGAACGGCGAGGGAAAGCACTCATCTTTACCGACAAAGAGAGGTGGTGGTGGTGGCTGCTATGGGGTGGGGGAGAAGGGGGAAATGGGAAAAATGGGCTCGCCGAAGGGAGGCGAAGCCGGTGGTGCAAGGATTTGGCTAGTGGGGCTCCGGTGAGGGAGATCGGATGGTGGCAGCCATGGCCGGACATGGCAAGAAGAGAGAGAGAAGAGAGCTTCAAGCTCTGATGTGGGGAGGGAAGGACGATCTCGCCGGCTATTTATAGGCGGCGGATGTCGGTTCGCAGAGGAGGAGGGGAAGAAGGATATGGCGACGACGGCGTGGAGTAGGGAACACGGCGCCGACACTGTCCTGTGATTGGTTGGAGATGGCGGTTCAGCTTGGTGCTGACGTCGGTGGTGTGAGGTGGCGCTGACGTCGGGCGGCGGTTCCTTGCCGACGGCAGCGGCAGAGAGTTGTGGGCGGCGGTAGATGGACACGGCACGGCGTCGGCTGTGGGCGTTGGTGCCCAATCCAGCGGCGCCCAGGGGAGGAGGAGGAAGACGATGCGGTTGGGAGGGGTAGCTGGGCCGGCTTGGGCCGTGCAAGAGAGAAGGGGAATTCGGCCCAATGTCACAAGGAAGAAGTCCAATTTCAATAAAGGTTTGAATAATTGATTCAAAGGAAATTTGGATGGTTAGATTTTGCAAAGGATTTGAATTCAGAGATATTTACGTATGGAGAAGGATTTTGGATGAGAGGTATAAATTGGGATTTTCTTAGCACAAGAGCAATTATTTGCAATACTTGCAATAATACTATTCATGTGCCGAGAATCAAAGGAATTTGGATATTTGGATCGAGAATCAAAGGATAGGTTTAAGATAAAAGGGATGGGTTAACAATTAATTCCATGAAAATTGAAATTATTTCGCATTTAGCTTTAAAAGAATTTCTTGGACCATAATTCTTAAAAATAGAAAGGGTTTTCAAACTAAATTTGAATAAAGGAAATTTTGGTTGAACGAAGGTTTAAGATGCAAAATCAAATCAAAGAGAATACCTAAATTTAACAAGATCATTTTTTTGAATGAAAACCACAAAAGATTTTAAAAGAGAGAGAGAGAGAGTATGCAAGTTAATTTTAGGAGGTCTCTCTAATTATATTTTCCTAGGTTTAATAGGTCATTAATAACATAAGATTCGGTATGATGCAAGATTAGAAAATAGCAAATTTTCAGTATGTTACAACATCGGCAATAGGGCCTTGGTCCGGCGATGAAGGGGCGACAATTCATCCAGATCAGGCAGTGACGGTGGTCAGGCATGGCGGATCTCAGCCTCGTCCAATCAAGGGGGCGGACGTCACGAATCCGATGACGACGGAGATTTGAAGAAGTAGAACCTGCGGTGATGAGTAAGAAGGGAACGGGTCTGCCCTCATCTTCCTCCTCCTTGTCGCCCTTCCCCGCCAGTTGCCACTACACGCCGTCTTGCGAGTCACCACTCTGGACCGCCACCGCATTCGTGCCGCTATAGACGCACCGGAAGACAAGGCACTGCAGCAAGGAGAGCTGGCCCTCTCACCCACGGCGGGCGGATCCCCTCTCCTCCGGAGCAGCGAATGCAGTGCCGGTGGTGGTCAGATTCGTGTCCTCTGCATCGGCGTCTGCCTGCACGACTCGCAATCGATAGCATCGGGAGGACCACCTACTGCGGGAGGTTGGCTGGGCGGTGAGGGCGGTCGGGCCAGGAGTGGTGCCGCCTCGGGGCTGGGGCGTGACGCCGGCTATAGAATGGAGAGGGGAGGTGTTGATGGAAGACAAGGACATTTTGGTCCAATATGAGCAAAAACGTACCTTAGTGGCATGTTTCAAATTGTATGTCAATCATAATGGCACTATTCTAAATACACAAATTGTAATGGTATTTTTCAAAACCATCAAATTTGTAATGGCATGTATCCATTTAACCCAAAATAATCAATACGACTTATAATATAAAACAGAGTTAGGAAAAACATCAAGTTGTTTAGGCAGCATCCTCTGGTCGTGTTCAAAATAAGATTAAGTTATTTTTTTTCGATACTTTGACCACCAATAACTTATCAAATAATCAGTTCGAGAATATTAGATGCTTAGGTGATTTAAAATTACTGTCATGATATCATGTCATACGCTAATTGATGTTCAAAGTTTTAAATGTTTTACCAAATCCAGCCATGAAATCAAATATTTATAATTGGAGAAAGTATATAGTATAGGAATCTTAGCAGAGGCAACAAATCAATAAGCAATTAAGCGAGCAGAGCTAGCTCAACAGGTTAGTAATTGGTCAGGCAAATATAGCTGATAATGTGATAGCCTGATTGGTCGAGTACATGTAAGTAGACCATCCAAGTTTCCCCTAATTAATCACGCCCTACTTGCACCTAAATAACTAGCATATCTGAACGGGCACTGATGAGTAAGCATATCTAACAAAATCGAGGACAGAGAGATACAGAGTTTGTACGGGAGTAGTACCATATCGTACTTTTCAAGTGTTGACCTGCATTATAATACCGCCAAATTGATCGGGGACACTTAGTCTCCGATCGTATGCAAGTTGGTGCCAAATAGTATGATACATGCAACAGATAGTATGTAGTCAGCACTGATTACAGAAACAGTGTGTAGTACGAATGTAGTTATAGACTTACACAGTATCTCTGTTCTAAAATAAAATATAAGAGATTTAGTAATTATTAAACAGATGCAGTTTTATGATTTATCTTCCATTGCTTTGAAAATGGGCATCGATTATCCAAGCTCAAGAAGTTGTTCTACCACACTTTTTTTTTTTGCGGGGTCTACCACACAACATAATTCTATGCATAGTAATAGTGCCTACAAATTGGAGCATCTACACTCATCATGATGTCCAAAACCATTGAAATACTAATCAAATTCCATTTGATGGCAAACTCTTGAGTAGTACAACAGTATATTAATTAAAATTTCCAGTGACACCCATAAACCACTTGACAACTGCTTACAATCTTCAAGGTCATCGCTGCATTGTCAACTCCAGCCTCTTTTCGTTGATCTATCATCCATGTGTGCGTGCTTACAAAGCTACCTTACTACTTCAGCTGCAGAGATCATTTGTTAGTCCACAAGTTGAGCTTAATTACTAAGATAGTTAAAGGTTTAGAAGCATCCTGGCTAGCTAAGGCCTCGGCCACACTATAAGTACCCATGCAATCTTTCGCTTCCCATTTCAACTGAACTACTATAATTGTTGCATTCACTCACAATGGCTAACACTAAAATTGTGGCACTTGGGATTTTTCTAGTCTTATGTATAAATGGACTATCCCATGCTACAAGAGTAATTAGATATTCTAGTGCTAAAGGTGAAGGAGAAGGTGGAAGAGAGGGCGCTGGATTTGTAAGTGGTGCTGGGTCGGGTTCTGGGGGTGGCTTTGGTGCTAGCAACACTAGTAGTTCCGGGGGCTATTTTGGGAGAAGTAATGCACATGCTAATGCTGGAGGTGGAGGGAGTGGTGGTGGTGGTGGACCATTAGGAAGTGTTGGGTCGGGTTTTGGGTTTGGGTCTGGCTCTAGCTCAAGTAATAGCTCAAGCGAAATGAGAGCATGGTACGGTGGTGGAGAAGCTAATGCGGGTGGTGTTGGTGGTGGCGGTGGTGATGGATATGGCGGTGGTTACTCAGGGTCCTCTGGTTATGGGTCAGGGTTTAGAACCGGTGGAGGCTCTAGCGAAGTGGCTATGGATGGCTTTTACGGGGCACATGCAAATGCCGATGGTGGTGGTGATGGTACTGGAGTGGGACATGACGAAGCTGGTGGGTACGGCAATGGTGGAGGGAGTGGATCTGGGTATGGTAATGGTAAATACCCATAGTTCCTTATTGGATTTGCTAGTAGTAACACTCCTTTATTCGATCAGTTGGCTTAGTTGAAGCCCATTTTGGTTGTTTACACTGTGTCACAGAATGAATTAATGTTATGGTTCCTAAGTAAGCATGCATGTGTCGATGAGCTAGCATGAAATTAATAAAGGGCTTCGTTAACCTTTAGGTTGTCAAATTGTTTTAACATTTAAGCATGTGGCCTAGATCAGATGCTAGACTACGTGTGCATGTATGTGATAACTGATAAGGTGTAATTTTTATATGTGTTGTTCCATGCGAATGTGTTGTTTGTCATTCAAATATGGCATATTCACAATGTAGTAACATACATGATACTTACATGGAAAAACATCAACTCCCAAATATAAACACAGGCCTACTTTAAAAAGTTAAAATTTAGGATGACTAGATTATACACTAAGTGTTAATATTCCCCAAACTAATTAATTACTAGAGCGGGCAAGCAATTTATATGCACAAGGCCAGTTCACTAGAGAAGCATATAATTAGTAGAGTCTTTATGGCAATTAATACTCTTGCCACATACTCCCTCCGTACTTATAAAGGAAGTCGTTTTGGACAGCGACACGGTCTCCAAAATACAACTTTGACTTCCTGTTTCTATAAAAATATTTATTGAAAAGTGATATATCTATACATTTGTGAAAGTATTTTTCAAGACAAATCTATTCATATAATTTTTAAATTTTCAAACTCAACAATTTGAGAGTTATTCATGATTTATATTCCTAAGATTTGACTTAAACCTTGTCCTAAACGACTTTCTTTATGAGTACGGAGGGAGTAGGATTTTAGATGATGTGGCACATAATTAAATAAGGAAGAGAATGAGGTAGCCCCTTGCATGAGATATAGTTTGAACACAAAATCTTAAAAAAAAATCGACACTGTATTGGGAATGAGAAATGTCTTCAACAATATGACCAATTGTGAGCAGTAAGTGGGTTTCAAAAAAAAAAGCAGTAAGAGAAAAAAAAAAAGAACGATACATAATTGCTGTCCCACTTACATACACACCAGTGATATTTACAAGTTACAATGACCCTTTACATAATCTCTTATCGACCACTTCTCTCGTCACTTGCGCACCACAACTATATTTATTAATTGAAATAAATAAGGGTTTATTTCTTGCTTCATATCTCATCGTAAAACATGAATAATTAAATGTTTGCCACTCTTACAAATAGCAATTAAAGATTTGCTACTGGATCCACATGTCATAGACAAATGAGGATCCATATATATGTTATAGACTGCAAGTAGCAAATCCTTAATTGCTACATCTTAAAAATGGAAATAATTAAATGCTCAAACAAGCTAAGGATTGTCCGTGGTACTCCAAAGTATGCTGTATGACTTTAATATAGTAGTCAAGTTATGATTGCGGACCCTTTTACATACTAGGACGTTACTACATACGACGTATGCACTTCATATATAGTCGGGAAAATATACAGTGCAAACTAAATATGTAGTGAAAATTTAGAAACTACCGTTGGACTGAGAAATCTTATCCTTCCACCACAAAATGTACCACTGTTACACATAGAATCATTTGAGAGAAAAGAAGACATGGATAGTAAAGTTTTTATGACCATACACCAGCAATGTAATCGAAGAAGGCATGCAGTTCCGTCAGCACATGCAAATTACATGTAAAAGATGTAAAGTTTTGAATCATGTAAAAGTTACTTCATGGAAACTTTTAAGCGAAAATTTGGTATGTCCCGAAGTTATTAGACCGGTCTAGAGTTAATATCGGTTTCAGAGTCTTAGAATCGGCCGATGGGCACTATTAGTCGGCAGTAGTCGGATTCTTGATTGGTTCGGTTAAAAAAATTAATCAATTAAAGGAAGTTTATTCAGAGTAGACCGAGTTTAAGGAGAATGCGGCATGACAGTTTATCTATTAGTTAGGAACAGTCTGTTAGTTTCCTTTTATCTTTAGGAAAGTGTGTTTAGTGTTCGATAAGGACTTTATGTTTTTATTTTATCTTTAGGAAAGTTTCGTTCTTATCCAATAAGGACTAGTATCTACCCATGGGTATAAATATGTACACCCGGGGTCATTGCAATTTATCTCACAGATCAATACAACTACTCTCGGTGCATCGCCTTCCTATTTTCCGAGGTTTTTACTTATCACCGGTGGAACTTGACACCTGACACGGAGCTGCATCGGCTTCGATTTCCAGCGAAGGGATAAGATGCATAAATTTATATTCAATATAATCCCTAGGGTTTCCACTTAGAAACATATTCATTCGTGATTGCTTAGAGTCCCTTTTCGATCAATAGATACTCTGAAGGTGTTGATTGCTACATATCACTGTGAGCTACCATTCATGAAGTATCATCTAGTACGCTATACAAAAATTATATTAGCACTTTTAACGGTGACATGATACCCCACACTACTAAAAAACGATTTTTTTATACGAGAACCCCTATAGTTTGCAGCGGACAGTAATTGTTCGCGTCTGCAAAAATTAACTTGAGTTTTTGTATACGGCTCCTTAAAAGGCCCGCAAGCAAAAATCAAATTTCATAGACAGGCCTCTTAACAGACCCGTATGCAAAAATAAGCCTATTTTCACATATAGGCCTCTTAAGTGACCAGTGACCATATACGAAAATGCATTTTCGTAGGTGGGAGGAGCCCGGCGGAGGAGGGAGGGGTGACGGTGGCAACGGCGGGGCCGTCCCTCACACTGATACGGCTGCGGTGGATTTGCACCTAGCTAGGCTCTTTTTTTTTGGGGATTTTTATCTTTTTGGTTTTTTATTTTTGCGTGCGGATGATATAAGCACCCGTATGGAAAAATATAATTTTTACATACATTTTCGGGCAGACGGGCAGGTCAACCCTACGGAAAAATAAGTTTTGCCCGTTTGGAAAAAAAGTGCTGTTTTTTAGTGCCAATTGTACACGCGGTTAAATTTACTAACTAGAACAACAATGCCATTTATTTATTTTGTTATTTGTAGCTCATGCAAGCAAATACATGGAAAAAAAGGTTTCTACGGATGCCAACTGCTGATAGATTGTAGAGTGGTACGATTGTCTAAAGATTTTCTAAGGGTGTGGCCCTAACCCAGCATATCCATAACCACCACCGTTACCGGCACCGCTTCCACCATTTTGAGTATCAGTGGTGCCACCACCATTAGCGCTAGCACGTGCATTTGTAAAACTGGGAAAATACTCATGCAGCATGGATGAACCTGAGCCCATGCCACTACCTGCCCCATAACCTTTAGATCCTGGGTTGCCTCCTGCTTGTCCTTCACCATCACCACCACCAGTACCACCAGCTTTAGAGGATCCCGCGGAATCGAGGCTACTAAACACTGAGCCTGACCCAGACCCACCGCCAAATCCAGCTCCGCCATATGGTGCACCTCCACCGCCTCCACCTTTCCCTTGGGCAACCGCATGAGATCCTTCAACCACGTTGTTCTCGCCCGAGCTGGTCCCGCTTCCAGACCCTAAGCCATGGCCGTTTACATAGCCGGCACCCTCACCTCCTCCGGTGCCCGTTGCGCTTGAGATTGAGAATCTAGCCACTCTTGCAGCGTTGGCTAACCCAATGCATAATAGCATAACAAAGCCGAGAGATGCTAGTTTAGTGATAGCCATTGTGAGCTAAAATGTGTAAGTATAGATGATGAGGTTGCTAGACCAAAGACGACTTACACCGATATTTATAGTGCTCGAGAGGCCATGCATAACGCAACGGCTTACTGACCATAGCACACGCATGAGGATTGTATTGATATGAAGTGCATGGAGAGTAGGGCAGGATGAAGTTGATAAACTAATGGAGAATCACTGGCAACGCAAGCATAATTAAGGAAGAGCATCACCGCCTTTTCTGTCCCTTCATCTTTGGATCCTGTGTTTCATGGCTGACTTATCAAGTTCTTTTTTTTTTTATCTAGGGCTTGCTCGTATGCCATTTGCTTAATTTCTTTCATGTGATCTATGTCGGCAGCTTAGCACCGGCCATAGAGCCAGCATGCACAACTGCAAGCTTTAATGTATATGTCAATATGTGATGTATTTAAAACAGAGTATTCAGTATTATTATCACAACAAATTGTCTACCGGCCGATTATAGGAATACACATTGAATATTTCAAGAAACAAAGCTTAGAATTGGTGGCTTACAAAATATTTAGGAACAAAGGTTTTTGAAAATTTCGTACTTTTAGAAGCGGGAGCAAATAACATGGTAATATATAATCCAGCGAATATAGATGACTTGCTACTTTCTCCGGTCATAAATATTTCACGTAAGATAGTGAACCTTTTAAAAGTTTTACTATCAGTTTTATGTGAAATAAGTATAAAATCTAGTAAGGTTACTCCCTCTCTGTATTTAAATATATAACAATATTGTTGACTTTATTCGGATAATCTCTTTTGAAAGGACCATCAATAACTTCCAAATATTTAGTTTGAAGATTAGATTTTTGTTTACAATTGTTTTGGCAATAGTATAATTTTATTAAATATTATTATTATATTCTAATAGAAGAATAGCAGTTAAAGTTTTACTAAGGACCGAATAAATTTAATAATATTATATATTTAAATACAAAGGTACCTTTTTAAGGCAACATATATCGATGCTAAAATTTTATTTTTGAACTGAATATTTCAGAAGGTATTGGTAATCAAAGTTAGTTTGATCAATTCTTATTAAAAATAAATATTTATGATCGAAGATAGACTACTATTTAGCCTTGGGGTGTAGATGATGGTCAGCCCAGATAAAAATTTGGAACATGATGATGCTCTGCTTCTTGGTTCGATCAATGGGGCGATGGATCAAGCTAGTTCAGCTTTCAAAAACTTTAATGGACACGATTATTCTTGCGTCCTGTAATGCAATATTAGTCATCAAAAGGGCACTTTGTTACATATGCTATCTTCATCAATGAGATGGGCGTATTTTGCTGATGTGAAGAGCAACGACGATTGTCTTATACTATATGCTTTAGGTGGTGTTTGGATGGGAAGCACTTATTTTAGTTCTTCTCATAAAATTATTTTAGTCCCTCTCATAGGGATTTATATTTTTGTGAGAGGGACTAAAATAAGTTTCTCCCATCCCAAACAGCTAGCCCCTTATACATGTCCTAGTTAAGCCGGGAGAGAACCTGAAATATGGTTAAAATAATACTACATCTGTTGTTAAATAGATCATGACGCTGTTAATTTCTTGATTTGACTTTTGTTCATTCGTTTTCTTAAAGAAACTATATAGTAGTATCTAAGTACTATTTATTCCGTTATGGTTTGTATCCCAAACATGTCTGGTATTTTGCATATTTACACTAAATTTTCAAATAGGATGAATGGTCAATATTGTACAAAAGTTAATAACATTATATATTTAAAAATAAAGGAAGGATTCACAAGTTGATCTGGACGTACCTGAGAATCTAAGATAAATGAAGTGTTTGAGTGTTGACTATCCATAACTATCGATGACTGTACATGACTGCTTTATCAGTGCGACCGGATGCGACCTTGAAATTTGTAGTTGACTTCATTTATAATAAGCAAGTTAGCAACCCGGAACAGGAAGAACTGTAATTAAGGACACCTGTGAACAGAGATCTGGGGGTACTCTCTCGATACCACTGAGAGATAGTAAACTAAGAGAAAGTATTATAAGTTATCTATAAACATATGTGAAGAAGATAAGAGAGAAAAGAAAAGAGAAATAGACTATAGATTTATAGTCAGCTGCAGCACGGATTTTAACATATTGTATGTATGAGAGGTGGAACCATGTATTAATGGTGCAGCATATAGTTATAGGTAATTATTGTATGAATTAACTATTAGATTGACTATATATGGGCTCTCATCGTTTGGCTTATCCACGGAATATGCCAGACGGCATATTTGTAAACGAAAAATAATTTGTAAATAAAATTTTATATACGTGTTCTTAATAATCTAAAAGCAAAGATTAAAAAATAAATTTCGATTAAAAAACCCCAAAACCAACTCAAAATTTAGGTTGAAAATTCAAAGTTGGTTATACTATTATAAACCTGCTTGATGTTTAGATGAGTTTTATATTATGAGAACAACTCAAGAGTATATCTGAAGAAGCTGAAAATTCCAATATGACTTGTAGTTTATTAAAGTTTACTTTTTAATTTCATAACTAAACTTTCTTAGAATCTGAAAAATTGTTGGACTGTTTGGGCAGTTTTAGATTCCGTGTGAAACTGCAGCTTCAAGAAACTCTTCAAAATTACATTTCTTTTAAGGTTATGAGACCCAACAAATTAATTAGATGGTGATATCTTTCTATCTATATCTCCCCACCTTCCTTCTAATCAAGTTTACTTATAAAATGTGTGCACGCAATGTGATTATTAAATAAGGTTAATGTGGTCATCTGTATGTGACGCTAATCAGTCTCTAATTTTGAAATATAATTATTTTAGGATGGAGATAGTAATTTCTAGTGTATTCCTGTTTGTCCTAACGAAACAACTTGCAAAAAAAATACTCCGTCCGTTTCGTTTTATTTGACACTGTTGACTTTTTAGCACATGTTTAACCGTTCGTCTTATACAAAAACTTTTGTGAAATATGTAAAACTATACGTATGCATAAAAGTATATTTAACAATGAATCAAATGATAGAAAAAAAATTAATAATTATTTAAATTTTTTGAATAAAACGAACGGTCAAACATGTGCTAAAAAGTCAACGGTGTCAAATAAAACGAAACGGAGGGAGTATAAGAAGTCCTAGTAGTTTCTTTTTAAAGCTTTCAAAATGACTTATTTTTTTAAATGAGTTGATAATGCTAAAACAATTTAAAATTGGAATCCGATTGAACACTTCATACTACTGCTGTTGATTTGGCTAATATTAGAAATGGATGTACCTAGGTACTCCCTCCATTTTAAAATATATTAGGACACAACTATTTTTTTATATGTTTCATAATATAAGGCGTGTAGGCATCTAAGTAATTAACTAGCACATCATCTTCATTAAATTATTATTTTAAATCTTCCATTTTCAATATCTCTAATTCTATTAGAAGCATATGAATTGCATTTATTGAAGTGATCAAAATGTGAAGATGATAATAAATGTTTCTTGGTAATTGGGTTAATAACAGCTATGCCATTTTGTTATGTACTACTCCCTTCCTCCTCCGTTTCAGGTTATAAAACGTTTTGACTTTTGTCAAAGTCAAACTGTTTCAAGTTTGACTAAGTTAATAGACAAATATAGTAATATTTATAATACTAAATTAGTTTCATCAAATCAATAATTGAATATATTTTTATAATAAATTTGTCTTAGGTTGAAAATGTTACTACTTTTCTCTATAAACTCGGTCAAACTTAAAGTAGATTAATGTTAAAATATCTTATAACCTGAAAGAAATGAAGGTAGTATACTACCTAAGGAAAAAAGTAGTAATGAGCAAAATAATCGGTGAGTAGCCCACAGAGAGAATCTACATGCCAAATTAAGCAATCTAGCCCTGTGATTAATTAATTAAGACGGTCAACCGGGAAATTAATGTGCGACGCCAAGATCCGAGATGGGTTAATAACTTGTTTATGATAGTAGCTGCATACCTACTCATATGTTTAAGAGTTGGAGTCATGATTAGAGAAGTGAGGAGTACAAACTGTACTACAACATGGCAACATGCATGATGTACTATACGTGGTTTACTCTTACCCATGCTGTTTCAAGATCAGTGCAATTTAGTTTGAGTAGGAGGATAAAAGAGCTAGCTAGCAGGACAATTTGTGTTAATTTAAAAAATGGCATAACCCACAATGGTACTATTTCCTGACTCTGTACTCCAATTTAATCCATGTTTAAATCTCAAATACCTTAGAAAGATGTGTGAATATATATAGTTTGGATATTTCATCATGTTTTATATTATCCATCTAGCTCGGGTAAAAGTTCCAAATAAGATAACACTCTTCTCTTCTGTTTGAGCATAACATTATTACTCTCCAAGCCAGATTGCTATCTTTTCAGTTAACTGATCTAGAACTTGCATACTAATGATCACTGAAGTTCATTAGTTTCTAGATGTTAGAACTCCAGCTAACTTTTATCTAAAATCTCTATAGGTTTTCATTCCATTGAAATTTCAAAGTGAAGGATATAATCAATCCTCTGTTTCAAATAATTTTCTAGGAATTTTTTATAGGGTTGAAATCCTCTAAATTTTCTTTTCCGTGTAGTGAACTATTCGCGATGGAGTGAACATTTTTCTTTCCCTTATGTAGGTTGATTGGAATTTGTTAGTGGCAATTATCTAGACTCTAGAGTTTTCTCGACCTGTTCAAAACCGGAGATGATTTATATTAGGCAAGTAGTTACGTACCTTAACCACCAGTTTTGGAGGCATATGCACCAAAAAGTGACTAGGCAGATTCTGGTCCATTTGTTGAAATGGTGATCTCACAGCTCTAGAATTTGCCACCACGATGTGTTTATTCAGTAGCCAGTTAAGCCTACCAGCTACTTGCCTAAAAATTATTGCTAAATGAAAAACAAAATTTTGGTTCGTAGGAAACATACATTGGTAGTTTGTTGCTATATATTTTTTACATGGTACAAAATCTCAACTTTTTATTGTCTCCGTTCAAAAATTAAGCTATTTACCGGCCCTCTTTATTTAGGCTTATAAGCCAACTTATAAGTTAAGCCTAAACAAATAAGCAGCTTTTTCGTTTGGCTTTTTTAAAGCCATAAGCCACTCTAACACTATTAAGCCAAAAACTAGATTGGAGGAGCTTTTTTGACTTATGTGAGGTACATGTATGACTCTACTTCTAAATTTAGAACATTAAATCTACCGGCTTATAAATCATATAAGCCAATAAACTGACTTAAAAGTCTAAGCCAATAAGCCTAAGCCTAAACAAAAAGGGCCGCAGTATCTTATCTCAAAATGAAACTATTTTTCACCTACACCATCCTCTCAACCAATCACAACCATTCTACATTTAATTTTTCCTACTCTTTTTTAACCAATTACAAACTTTCTCTAATATACAGTACCAATAAACTCTTTAAGAAAAACTTTCTCTGTTTTGTAATAGAACCGTTAATGTTAACTTTTAAACACATGTTTAATCATTCGATTTGTTAAAAAAATTTATGTTTTTATGATCATTTGTTTTGTTGGGAGTTGTTTTATCACGAAAAATATTTTAAGTAAGATTTATATCCTATGCGTTTGCATTAAAAAATTAAATAAAATGAATGGTTAAAGATGTGTCAAAAATCAATGGTGTTATTTATTAAAAGCATGAGGAGTATATTACTACGAAAGTACCACGCACTAACGCTAAATCCACATGTGTATCATTTTCATGTGTTCAATCTCAGTATTAAAATTTGTGACAGAGATCTCACTATTGAATTAATTAATTCTGTTTTTAGAAAAAAAATCAAGTGCACGCAGCCATTCTTCTTTTTCCTTGACTATATAAGTAGTATTTGACACAATACAGTTATATGTACACGAGATTACATTATTTAAGAAAGAACAATCATATATATAGAGTGACCAAATGCCATGTTATCAATAACTCAAGTGTTAGTCATCACTGCACAAGTTGCTTAAATTGCACCGTACACAAAAATTTATGAACCTAAAACGCTGGAGATATTTATTTATTGATACTTACTGATGCATTTTCGAGCAAAAGTACAAATTTCATACATCAGCTTATGACACTGATTTAGGCAACATCCTATGCATCGGTTGTATAATAAAAATTCTATGGATGCGCTTTAGCATACCCAGATCCACCACCTCCACCGTTACCATTCCCACCATTTTGCCCAGTACCATTACCACCACCATTTCCTTGGGCATTTCCTTTTGCCTCACTTATTGGAACAAACACATGCGTGTTAGCCATACCAGAACCTGATCCAGTGCCTCCACCACCTCCTTGACCGTAAGATCCATACGAACCCCCGGCTTGTCCTCCTCCACCACCGCCACCATTACCACCAGCACTAGTGGATCCACCATAACCAGTGGATACAGTATTAGTATTATCCCCAACTCCTGTAGCGGATCCACCACCCGCGCCGTTTCCGGATCCATCATCCTGACTAGTGCTAGAACTACCTCCTCCAGCTACAGCAGTTGCATAGGAACCAAAAGGATTCCCACTCTGAGCAGACCCAACACCACTACCAAACCCAGACCCTCCACCGTTTAGATAGCCACCACCCCCACCCCCTCCTGCGCCAGTGCCATCAGAAGTAGAGAGTCGAGACACTCTCACAGCATTGGCTAATCCTAGGGTCATTAGAGCAATGAAGCCAAGAGCTAACACCCTAGTGCCTGCCATTTTATGAGCTTGAGAGCTTTGTGGATGATGACATGGGTATTTATAGATCATCAAGCTAGCTATGATGTGGTTAGTTTGTTTATCTCAGCTAGCTCTTAGTAGCTAGCACCACCTTGTAGTGTGTAGGATTGGCATCTTCCATGGGAAACGAGACAGAAGCTTAAAATATAACTAGAGTAGAAATGGAGCTTGTTGACTAGATTGTAAAACAAATCTTACATGTGAGCATTATTAGGCACTGATGTTGTTTATCACTTGTCTCTTTTTAGATAAAGGATTATATTCGACCCGGCGTCTACATCTTTGAACGGTGTATTAGTAATATCTCCTTAGAAGGTTTTGCAGGGCTTCCCATGCATGATACATCGCGAAAATTTGGCCTTGGCATTACTTATTTGGTGGGGAAATTATGTGCACTATAAGGAGGAATGGAGTATTATTCTAGCTAAACATCTAATTGACCGGAAGGCTATTACTATGTTAGGATATTTGTCAGGAAATTGTGCTCATCAATTCTACATACTAATTAAATAGAACTAAAACCCTGCGGACCTTGTAATATACACAATAAAATAGATATTGATGATCTCCACGCTCTGATCAACTATCTATACAAATCAATGCCTTTTATTTTATTTTACCTTCAATTCAGTTAATGCCTTCTGTTACCAATGGATTTTTAAGAAACGGAGAGAATTATATCTTCATTTTTTATCTTACCATTTAGAAATATTCAAGAATAATGTCTCATATTCACTTACTTATAATAGGAAAAAAATATGTCACCACTAATTAAAATAACCTCATATGAGATGCCTCGTTACTAACGACTTCTGAAACCCGTGGCATTAACCTAATTAATGTATATGTATCATCATGAAATGAGTACTGTTCGATTTTATACCCTCCTTTCAACTCTAGTCTGAGTACGTAGCTTGGCCCAGTTCTCATATCATGTATATTGGCCAGCTCAACTAACCCATATCCGCTAGGAACAAAGCATACGGGGTCCCCCGCGTCGCTCCTTTGGGGCAGTGACCTCCGTTGCCGCACCACCACCCCCACTTCCCTCCATCCTCCGCCTCACCGCCACCTGAGTGAGCCGCAGGAATCTGCGTGGCCGCAAAGACGGCGGTGGCAGGGCCTTCCTTTTCCCTGAGGTCATGGGGTCGGAGCCCACAACCCCGATCAGCTCCTGGGCAACAACAGCTGCAACGACGCTGGGCTGGAGCTGGCGCGCGAAGGCCTGGCTGCCGGAGTCAATAGGAGAAAGGAAGCGTTGACAACTAGGTGGACAGCGTCCATTGCTAGATCTGGCCCCTTCCCGTCTAGATCCAGTCTCCCCAGCATGGGAGGTTGGTCCACGAGCTGCCGCCAGCGGCGAAGCGGGTGGTGTGCGACTATGTGGAGGTGGCAGAGCGGACGAGGAGGAAGAGCACAACGGTGCGCCATTGACAGTGGGCACGCCCGAGTGGTGTCGTCTGCGGGAGGAAGGCGGAGGTGGTGGGGATGGGAGGAAGCCAGGCGGCGGCTGGCAGTGACCGGTGGCAATGGTAGGCCGGAGTGGCAGCGCTAAGAGGCGCGCCTGACATCGCCGGGAGAGGTCGTTGATGCGCGTAGCCCGGTGCGGGTGACACCACCGGCAGCGGAAGGCCGTCACGGACGATGTCGGGAGGTTGGCGTGGGCAACAGAAGGGAGGCTGGCCTTGCCGATGACGTGGGAGGTCGCGCGGTAATGGCATGGAGGCTGGTGATGGCTATGTGGCACAAGGCATGGCGAGGCTGACTGACGAGGGGGTATCAGTGCAGCAGTGGCCACGTGCCGACGGAGGATGGCCGGTGGTAGAGCAATGGGGCGATATTTGCGGATCGATAAGGGGTGGGTGGTAGACGTTGTTTTCTCTCTTGGGGTTGCTGTCGAGCCATCCCCTCTCTTTGCGGGGGGGGGGGGGGGGGGGGGCTACCAGGTGAAAACCATGTCTTGGTTCTTTGTGACCTTGATGAATGGTGACGGCGGTGTTCATCGTCGCTTTTCACTTTAGAGACGTCATCTAGGAGGCCCCCCTTCAATCCCTTTGAGATGGATAGAGTTGATTGTTGTGCTTGCTTGGTTTTGGTTTTAGGCAGTTTGGTGGTAGTTTCTTTTGTTGGTTTAGCGATGGCCAGCCACACTTAGCAGCGGTTGGTCCGGTGGTAGTTTTCTTCTAGGTCATGTATAGGCGCCGTCAGTGCGTGGTGGCGATGGTTTTTTTTTTTGCTAATGCCTTTAAATATGCTAGCCTTATATTTTTGCCTTTAAATATGCTAGCCTTATATTTTTTTCCTATCTATTACTACTTAAAAAATCAAAGAGCTTTTCGTCGTCCGTAACTTAAAAGGGCGAAAAAATTCACGCAGTAAAGAAAAAAGAAAAATAGCGAAAACAAATCCGATTCGTACTTGGAAAAAAAGGGATGAACAAAAGACGAAAAACTCTAGGATTAGCTGACTTAGGATAGGACTCTATTCCCAACTTGATACGATGCGGTTTGCTCCGATTCTTAGGAAAACGGAAAGAGAAGGAGATAATGATCGAAACCCCTCGATCAATTTTGGATTATCTCCAAGAATGCGGTCGGATTTCACGGAGGAGGCGGCTTCAAACAGGGTTGGGCAGATGCGGGAGTCCGGCTGGAGGTAGGAGATGACACTGTAGCGCTAGGACACGCACGATAGAGAGAGAAGGAACATGGGGAGGATTATTAGACTTGTGGTTGCTTGATGGGTCTGATTCGCACTTGTGGGCCAGCTAGGCTGCGGGCTAAGGAAAGAAATGGGCTGAAAATGTCCCAGAGAGTAAGGAGGGGTTTTATTTAGATTTTTATTTAAATAAATGCTAAAAAGATGTTTGTATTATTAAAATTAGCAATTGAGCTCTCTGAATATTCCGAAACAATTTCATATAGTGTAATTAATAATTCAGCCATATTTTATTTGGAAAATTTTATTTCCCACATTTACTTCACTGGTAAATTAATTGAACTTTAGTATAAATTGTAGACATAATTTATAAATCCATAAAACGAAAATCAAGGTATGACAGTTCATCCGGTTCTCAATTTGGATTAACATGATACATACGTATGTCTATGTCCCTCACAGTTCTTCCCGTTGCAATGTATGGGCACTTTTTCTAGTTCTATTTTATTTAATAAATCATCCCACGGTCTGGTCGTTCAGAAAGTAAACAAAAACCTAACCCATGTCCCCCATCAGTGCTCCTTGGTCTACAACGTTGCGAAAGAAATAGGAAGAGCAGTGTGTCCTCCGCTGCCTCTGTGTATAGTGTGGTGCCTTTCGCCTCTTTGGGTTGATCTTTGGCCACCGAAGCCAAAGAGAGGCGTAGCACGTCCACCCTGCAAACGCCGTCTCACAAACGAGGAGATGCTAGTCTGGACTCCATATAGCACTATATAATACTAAGAAGAGGAAGGCTGAGTCATGCGTGTGACAAACTCACATGATCCCCATTTCTCAAAACCTTAAATCTACCGATCCTAATTACTTCCTCCGTTTCAGATTATAAGACTTTCCAGCATTACCCACATTTATATATATGTTAATGAATCTATACATATATATGTACCTAGATTCATTAACATCTATATAAATATGGGCAATACTAGAAAGTTTTATAACCTGAAACGGAGTTAGTAATTAGAAACTCATATGACCGCATGCAACTAATTAACGTTCGCTCAAATCGCTGCCTCACATACCACTCTCTTCATGCCGGTGTTCACCTACTGCATCAAAAACGGCCTACATCCACAACGCCAACGCGAGCTCATGCAGGCCTATGGCTTCATCAAGTACCGGTCAGTCCTATGATCACCTCATCAATTCGGCATAAGCTTTTTATGTGATCATGTGTGTATAGAGCAAGCTCATAGTGTGTTTTATGGAGATTGGGATTAGCAAGAAATCGACTTAATTAATTGTACACGCATGTGGTGTTGACTCTGACCGACAGTTTCTGTTAAATTGAACATGTTTTATGGAACTTAATCAATAAATAATTCGCCTCAATTCACTGCTACAGAAATGATTTTTCTGTGCGAGGGCTCCCACAGGTTGCAGATGGACCATAACTTTGCGTCTGCAAAAATCAACTTCTATTTTTTTTTTTTTTGCATACGGCTCCTTATGAGGCCCGCATGCAAAAATCAATTTTCACAAATGGACCTCTTAACTGGCCCGCATGTGAAAATAAGTCTATTTTCAAAGACAGATCTCTTAAGACTGCATGCGAAAATTGATTTTCGCAGATGAGCCTTTTAAAGGCCTGCCAACAAGTCTAACCGTCCTCCCCTTTCCCTCTCACCATCTTCAAAAAAATAAAGTTCTAATTCACCTCCCCCTCTCATTTCCTCTCTTCTCTCTTCCTCTCTCCCTCACCTCCCCATCCCAAGCGGTGGGCATGAGCAGCCGGCAGCGGCACGCATGCGACAAGGGCTGGCGGTGGATCTGCCGTCACCTCCTCGGGAGCGGCTATAGCAGGCGGCAGATCTGGCAATGTTTGTCGTCAGAAGGACCGGATCCACTGCCCTCGGTAGCGTTAGCGGCAACAATGATGGCGGGCTCAAGTGGCAGTAGCCAGCTCGGGCGACAGCGGTGGGGGGCTAGTCGATGGCGGATCCGGTGGTGGGTCGGGAGGCGGCGACGGCGGTGGCGAGGCCCCTCCGTCCCCAATGACGATGATGACGAGGTGGGCGGTGGTGGCTGTGAGCGGCGGCAGTGGCGACAGCGACGACAAGGAGGCGGTGGAGGCTTTGTGCGACAACGACGGCGACAATGAGGATGGCGGTGGTGGCTGCGAGGTTCTAGGGTTTGGTTTTCGGGATTTTCGGAAATTTGCTTTTTGATGTTTCCTTTTCGCAATCGGACAACTTAAGCATCTACATTTTTGCATGCGGTTGTTCTAGTCGTATGCAAAAATTCAATTTTCGTAGACCTTTTCGTGCATGCGGTTAGAGAAACGGCATTCAACAATCAGTTTTGATCATATGCAAAAATCAGTTTTATAGTTATTACTTTGGAAATAAAGTTAATTCTGTACTTCGTATTACCGCTATATATAATTCTATTCTATATACATAAATACATCCTTGATGTATAATCTTCACTAATACGGAGAGAAAACGGTGACGAGGAGGAGGAAATGAGAATTAAAGAGAGTGCTACTAGTTCGATATCTAAAATAAGAAGAAAAAGATACAGTAGATGTTAAAGGTATGGTCAACTTAAAAAGACAATCTTCTCGTGGGAAAATTTTCAAGCGTAAAAAACAGTTTAAATTATAATTAGTTTTACAAAAATTATTATGGGGTCCATGCATATTAACTGATGAATGCATTACGCATGGAACAATAACACAATCTTATCCACGCCCACTACAAGTCATCAATACAGACTTCAGTACGTTTACCAAAATAATAGAGCCCTTTATTTCTTGCTAGACATAAAAGAGTACAAATAAAGAAAAAATACTATAACTTCAAAATACAATATTACACATTAGGCTCTATTCAAGTGTATTTTGGTTGGATGGTGAGGAGAATTATGGGCTGGCATCACCATATCCAGAACCAGTACCTTGGCCACCACCGCTCCCACCATATGTGCCAGTGCCTTTACCATTACCATTACCATTAGCATCAGCATTCGCGTAACTCGGTCCACCATAGTATGTGTTGGCCGAACTAGAGCCAGAGCCAGCACCACTGCCATCACCAGAACCACTAGATCCCCAGTTACCCCCAGCTTGTCCTCCACCACCACCTCCACCGTTACCTCCAGCGCTAGAGTAACCACCATAACCAGAATAATACCCGGTAGCATACTGACTAGAGCTTGAACCTACGCCGGATCCACCACCCGCCCCAGATCCACCATACTGGCTATTGCCACCACCTCCACCTCCACCTCCAGCAGTAGCGTGGGCACCATTTGAGCCGCTTTGTGCAGCCCCAGCACCATTTCCAGACCCCGAGCCACCGCCATTCACATATCCGACACCTCCGCCCCCTCCCGAGCCATTCCCGTCAGCATTCGAGTATCTAGCTACTCTCGCGGCATTGGCTAACCCAATGCTCAAAAGAACAATAAATCCGAGAGCTACAAGTTTAGTGCCTGCCATCGTGGACTTACTTGGCTAGGTTTGTTAACCTGAGATGAGTGCTAACCCATGGATTTAGTACGTATTTATAGAGAGCGTAAGGCTAGCGAAGTACAGTACAGTGCTGCCCAGTGAAGTAACCTGCAGCTAATAAGCTTCTTTAGGGGATCATGTACATGTGGTGGTGATAAAAAACCTAGACCAATTAATGGAGTGCTTATTGACCAAGACCAATTCAAACAAGTGATCGAGATGACCATCAAGATTATATATATCAATTACTGCGTATAGCGTACCACTTGTTGTGTTTCCAATACTCGGTTTTCCTTTTACTAAGTACTCCCTCCGTTTCAAAATATTTGACACCATTGACTTTTTAGCACATATTTGACTGTTCGTCTTATTAAAAAAATTTGTGAAATATGTAAAACTATATGTGTACATGAAAGTATATTTAACAATAAATCAAATGATATGAAAAGAATAAATAATTACTTAAATTTTTTGAATAAGACGAATGGTCAAACACGTACTAAAAAATCAATGGTGTCAAACATTTTAAAACGGAGGGAGTATATATAGATGCTCTTCTAGTCGTAGTGTACTTAGCTACTTATATACTCCAATCCATAGCCCATTTTCAAGTTATTTTTCTTCAATACTCCATTCCATAGCCCATTTTCAAGTTGTTTTTCTTCATGACTAAGATTTTCTATATATCCCACAAGTATATATCCAAATAGATAATTAAAAGTTCGGAATTGCTATATGATTCTGGACAAATGTGTATAGATCTATATTGTTTTAATTAAAGAGATCAAACCTAATTAATTTACCTCTATCATCTTCCATCTCGTCAAAACAACCAATACAGTGAGGTAGGTTGTTTTCTTTTGAGTATTAGTCAGAAGGAATTGAGGTAGATTAGTAGTAGAAGAACCGGGTTAAACTAACTCATAGTGGCATGAGTTCAGAGATCGAAACAAGCACATCCTCTGATGGGCAGAAGATTTCTGCTACCTATGGCAGTTGACATTGCAGAGGGCGACCTCGAAGTTTTCGCAACTGACTTTGACTTGTTCGTAATGAACCAAGCAAGTGGGCAATCCGACCACGCAGCACAGATTTGAGATGTGATCGAACCCGATGCACGCGGAGATTAGGATAAGCAAACCATCGAATTAATTAATCTTTTAATCGTACCGAGCTGTGCTAACTCTGACCAAAATTTCTCTATTAATGGAAGTTGATAAATTTTTCTTTACGAAATTTACTGCTTCGGAAGCAAAATTGTAGGATCGGATACAATAACAAGCCTATCAGATAAATATGAATGGTAGGAACACCAAAAGCAATAACTTTTAGCGGAATTAAACGTTTTTCTCAAATTCGATGAAGTCGCGCTGTAGCTCGGTCTGAGTGTTAGATTAACTCCAGCTTGACCATAGCACACCCGTCGGTCCGACCGTCATCTTTTCGCCGGTTGGACGGCTCGCTAGTTAGACCGTATGATGAACTCCGGTCAAACCGTCGGGATTCGTAAAAACATGATCGACGGAACTCTTGAAAATAAATTAACTTTATTGCATCAATATGTGTTTATAATATGCATCTAAAGCATTCATCTCTCAACTCACGAATCACGAACTAGAATCGAAACCTTGAACTAAACTATAACTTTTCTCTTCCAAAAAGTCGATCTCTTCCAGTGTCCATGCCTCTTCTATTTTTAACCACAACATGGTTGTCTTTGGACACGAATCCAACTAGAAGTGGACTCCTAATCACGTAGAAAACCTAACAAACTAGAAAACAACGTCCCCATACAACTCAACATTCTAATATTTTCAAATGTGGGCTCCAATCCAAATTTAACTCCTCTTTCCATATACACACAAAACCATGTGTATGCCATATGGAAACATTCACCTCCACATGTATTATTGTCTAGTCTGAGCATCCTGTGTGATCTCCTTGATCGTCTAGATCTCAACTTCTCCTAAGCCTAAGCCTGATCCATTACCAGCTATACTCCTAATACCTCAAGCAGCACATGCATAAGAACAACAAAAAAAAAACCTCCTTATTCGAATATAAACCATCTATAACTTATAAACATGAAACAATCTAGAATTTCCACCAAAACAACCCAAAAAAGCTCAATACCTTCTGTTCTGCAGGCATCACACCCTTCTTCTAATCTCCTCTTTTTTTTTTATTATAATTGCTTGCCACCCCATAAAACTTTTGTATGTCAAATCTAGATACTCTCTAAAACAAACCTATTTAAATAGAACCTAAGCGATTGATTCAACAACAATCGACTTCTATGATCCTAAACCTGCAATAATTACCTTCTATAATGGTAAAATCTAAACGGAGAGGCCTCTCCGTTTAGTCATATCGCGAGACGCGCGTGGGAGCCGTTGATCGGCGCGTGGGCGACGTGGCTTGCATCCGGCGCGCGCGCGTCCCGACCGCATGTCGGCGTCCCGATCGAGCGCACCCGCACCGCTTTTCTGTCCGACTGCAAGAGAGAGAGAGGGCTTTCACTGTTCAAAATTTTGGGTGGCGCTCGAGAGAGAGAGGAGCAGAGAGAGGGAGAGAGGCGGAGGTGGCGAGAATCTCCGGCGAAATCGTCGGCGGAGGCAGCGGAGACGTCGCCGCAGCGGCGGTGTGGGAGGGGAAGGTGCGCTTGTTTTCGTGTCGTTGTGCTGGCGGCGGAGTCGGCGGCGGAGGCAGCGGAATCTGCGTTGGAGGCGGCGGTTTTTTTCTCCACATCTCACCGGCAGTTGCGGGGGCAAGCGCAGGCTGCGGCTTAGGAGGTTTTCTCTCCACCAAATCCGGCGGCCGTGCGGTAAGGTGAGGCGTGTATAGAGGTGGTTACCATTTTTTTTTCAGCCAGGGAGAGGTGGATTGACTTTTTGGTGCGATTTTTGTGCCGGGAGAGGTGGAGAGACTTTGGTAGTTTCACTGCGCAATTTTTGTGCGCGATTTGTGTGCGATTTTTTGCGCCGGGAGAGGTGGAGAGATTTTGACAGTTTTCACTTCGCATGTGTGCGATTTTTTGTGCTCCACAAACGGCCTCTCGGTTTGTTTTCTCCCCCCATAATAGCTCTATCCCCTCATTTTCCCTCTCTATCTCTCCCTCATTTCTCTACCTCTCTATCTCGGTTAAGTTACTTCCAAATGTACTGACTTACTTCTAAACACAAAAATGTTACTTCTTACTAGTTGTTAAGTTGTAATTTGGTTAGTTTTTGGTGAAACTAATATTTAAAATGATTTTCCAGTAATGGCTAGGAAGAAATCCAGTACTGTTAACAAGTAATTCAGTACATATTGTCATTTTGGAAGTAAGTTAGTACTGTTTGAAAGTAACTCACACATTACTAGGAAGTAAGTTGACACATTTGCAGAGTAACTAATTACAGTTTTGTGTTGCTGAAACTAAATCAGTTCTGTTTTTGAAGTAATTCAGCACATATTGTGATTTTCTGGAAGTAAGTTAGTGCATTTTTGGAAGTAACTTTGCATTAAACAAATACCAAGAGAAGTACCTGAATAGATTACCCATGTCTGTTTTTTTCGAAGTAAGTTAGTGCAGTTTGGGAAGTAAGTCAGTGCAGTTTGGGAAAGTAAGTCAGTACAAATTTTGGAAGAAAGTCAGTGCAGTTTTGGGAGTAAGTACCATGCAACAGGACAATAACTTTTTAGACATTTACAGTTAGATGCCTATAGGAAGCAATTTTTTATCAATTTGACATTAGTGGCTATAGTTATGTTTTTTTCACAATTTTGTTTTGATGTTTTTTTTTGGATCTACTCTACTTTCTTATCCTCCTCCGAGTTGATGGTTTCCTCTTTCTCTCCCTGTTCGTGCTTTTTTTCTGATTTTTTTTCTGCCATGGCAGCTGCGTGTGGATTGACGCCACCGGCTGTCCGGATTTGATGGCTTGGAGGGGGGACGGAGGCGCGCAGCGCTCTGTCCTAGCCGGACCCGCGCCAGCTATACCACGTGAAGCAAGAGCCGTGCATTGCACGGCGCACGGTGCGCGCTCGCGCTTTCCTTTTTTGGTAGGGGCGCGCGTTCACGCAGTTGCTTTTTCTGGCAGGGGCGCGCGTCGCGCGATAGGGTTATCGCGAGACCGGTCTCGGTCTAGTCGCGTCCTTCTATAATCGCAGAATTTTCTTCTGTAATTGCAACAAATTTAGCTGTATTTAATAGAAGAGAATGATGTAACAAGTAGAGCACTAACCCATTTTTATTAAGTAGAACAAGAGCATTGCTCATATATATGTGAATGGCTAAAATCAAGTTTGGTGAACTTTGGAAGGTATAATATCACAAGCCTTGGTTCAATTTTAACACCGGAAACGAAATATCAATGCATTACACATTCCAGAGTCTATTTGATGCCGGGACTGTCTCTGATATTACACAACAAAACAATCTGGCAAAAGGCACGAATGAAAAGGCAGAACAACCTCGATCGTTTTTGCCTTTTCTTTCTTACACCCTACCACCTATTGCATATAAAAAATAAATGAAGCAACAAGAATAATAATTATGTGAAATATTTTTATATCTATGCTATTAGCGATTTAAAATCCAAGGCAAGAAATAGACAATGTTAAAAGAACCGCGAAATTAAATCTAAAATTAAGCTTTAATATTTTGATTTTGGGTACAACTAATAAAACCAAGAAGCAGAGACAATCAGAATTGGGTCTTACAAACTCTCCCACCCAGCTGCTAGCACAGGGGCCTCCTATGCGCCAACCCATGCATTTTGATCTTATGGCTCATATAAGGCCTGAAGAAAGCAAATAGTTAGATCATAGGCCATTTTAGCCCATGGGCACTATTGGCCTGTCCATTAATCAGATTGGCAAAGGCCGAGCAGCAGATGGAAAGGCTACGAAAGTCACATTTTCATCGACGAATTTTTTACATAAAGCTAGCTACCAATGGAGCTAGAAAATGAGCAGTACGTTATACGTATATATATTCACGTACGCCGCCTAGATGAACATCAACTACCACATATGATTAATTAAGTTTTATTAAAAAATTAAAAAAATTGATTAATAAGATTTTTACAACAACTTACATATAATTTTTTTTTATAAAAATGTACCATTTAGAAGTTCGGGAAGAGCGCGCATGGAAAACAATATAGTAGAGGTTGGGAACTTGGACTCCCAAACACAGCCTAAAGAATTAACTTATTATACTAGAGATCATATATATTCATGCTCTAATTCACATGTAACACGACAGGGATTGTATTGTGTGTAATATTACGAGCAAAAAACTATAACTCCATTCTCATTGTTTTTGTGTATAGTACCCTCTGCCTTCTTGCACCTGTGGTATTCTCTAGTGGCGAAATATTTCTTCTCAAATTTGTAACAATGGCACAAATTTATAGAACACGACGTAACGCATGGATTCTGGATTATTTGCCAGCATTGTCTTTAATGTCACACACTCAAATTAAAGTCTTTATATTACAAAACTTTATTTATTTATCATCCGCCTCATTAAATTATTTCTGCTTTGCCATTTTCATCTTAGTGCCCCTCATCTCATCTCTTCTCTCCTCTCTGCTCCACCCACCACTTCCTCTTCCCCCCACCATCCTCTCCCTCCTCCCAACGCCAGCTCTAGCATCTCCCAGCTAGCAAACCATGTCGATGAAGAGGGAACTTAGCATGTATTCTATCCGTTCTAAAATAAGCCAACCTCATACAAAATGTAAATATGACACATCCTAATACTACGAATCTATTAGGATGTGTCACATCTCATACGAGATTAATTTATTTTAGGATGGAAGAAATACATAGGTTCAGTCCGTTAGTACAAACATAGCATGGTTTGATATCATTTATCGGCATGCGATATATAAAACCGATACTGATATTATATATCACTGCTCGTTTTCACTGTGTGCCAGCAGTGATATTAAAGTTTTTATAATAAATGGACAGACAGGACAGTGATAAGGCGACATGTATTGCCATCTCTGTGTTTCATATCTCTCCCACAAGAAAAGTGTGTAGCTTTGACAATTTTATCCTATATATGTACCTTGGATGAAAGATAATTAACCTTAATTAATTTAATACATTTCAAAAATTCGATCCATGGACACATTGGTCTAAATATATAGACCATCGATTTTATAAATTATAAGACAGTTTGAATTGTAATAACCCGCCCTTTAAAACCGCATGGCCCAGCCCATCCGGCAGACATGTCCACTTATACATCATACCTCACTTACAGTTTTGTGCTCGTTTCGTGTGAAAGGGATAACCAGACTATCGTATGGTTGGAGGACCAAGACCATATATAATTGGTTTTACCCTTGTTAAACTAGCAATATTGTACTAAACATGTACATCCAACTCTGATAAATCATATAGGCCAAAATCCAAACCGGATCAGAATATCAAATGAATAAATCATGAGATCAATTTGCTGTATTTACAACATAGGATCACCTATACATTTGTCGACAAATTTGACAGATGTAATTATAATACAATCATGATGTAATTACATTGTAACTTACATGTAACTTGTATATAACTTTTAAAAATCTCTCCGTTATATGCTATTTCGACGAAACAGAGATCATAGGAACAAATCCTCTCACACATGTGCGCGCATTGACTTTTTTCCTTCTTTATTTGTATAAATCTTAAAAGAAATCTAACGGTTCAAAATTTAAGTTACATGCAAGTTACAGTCTAATTACACTACGACTATGCTGTAATTACATCTGCTAAATTTTTAGGAGAAAATTTGTCGCAAAACTGAAATAATTAATTAACAATCAACTGCACCACAGATCGGTCCAATAACAGCCAAGTAAACGACATCCCGGGGTTAACTCTTAGTTGCAGAGAAAATATGCAGCCTCGGATCGATCGCTTCAAGGTCTCTTCCACGTAGGACTAGTAGTGTAGTTGACATCTGCAGAGGCGACCTCGAATCTTTCGCAGTTCACTTTGACATCGCTGCGTGAGCTTCAGTGCCATTGGCGACCCAGCCATGCGCGTACGCATACATATAAGCAGTTTTTGACGCTCTGCAGGCAGAGGCGACCTCGAAATTCTCGGGGCCAATTCTTGCGGACAAATTAAACAAACGCTGTCTCCCCTCCTTTTTTTTTGATCATCGCGTAAACCATGTACTGTTTCAATTTTATATTGAACCAAACTCTGATACCTTTTGTCCATTAAATTTTAAACATCTATGCAGTTTAACAACATGTGGTGAATTACATATTATTGAAACATTTCTCGTGGTGAATCTTACCGATATAAATTAATCTTGTGATGTAAATTTATATAAGTTTATAAAAATTGGTGGTTAACGACGTAAAATGTTAGATTTATGATAAAGGCATAACAAGTACCATGTAGTATCTCTAATGGGTTTTAAAAGGAGATGTAGCTTCCAATTAATGTTCATGATTTATATCATATTATTGTTATTGTTGATAATATGTTTTTTAAAGTTGAAATTATAACTATATGAAAGCATTGTTCACAACAAGTTTATTGAAATAAATTGTAATATAAAAGTTGATGTTTTTGTGCAGATTTAGATGATGTGAGGTTTGATTAATTGCAAGCACCCTAGAATGACGACATCCATGCATCTTAAACGGATGTTATGTACTATATGGGGAATCTTTTGTTGATTTTCTGGATGATTGCATTGATTTCATAATTAAACTGCATTTAGTTGGTCAGGGTCGTACCGTTTACTTCACTGTTATCGAAGATGATATCTATATGTGATCATGTAATTAAATTTTTTGTGTTAAAAAATGAACACGTGATTGCACTCTTTCGCCGAAGCTTCATTAAACACACATGGTCAAATTATTATTTTGTGAAATGTGCGTGTATTTGGATGATACTCATCGCCAAGAGATTAAGGGTAACCTTAGTGCTTGGCAGAGCACGTAGAGATGAATTAATTAATTAGGCAGACCGTGCATGGAGATGTGCTGCAAAAGGAGAAACCATATCATCATTTTCTTTTTAATTTGCGAGGAAAAAAAATCATTTGTGAGGCTTTCACCATTATTCTTGTTGTGTCCTACTACCTCTGTTCCATAATAATTACATTTCTACCATTCAAATTTTGTCCCATAAAAATTGTATTTCTGATAAGATGAGACCCAACAAATGGAATATGTACCCCAACCTTCCTTTTAATTAGTTTACATATGGAATGTGTGCCTCAACCTTCCTTTTAATAAAGTATACATATGGAATATGTGCATGCAATGTAGTTATTAAATAGGGTTATTGTGGTAAATTATGTTTGTTGTTAATCTATCTCTAATTCCCTAAAAATTCAATTATTATGGGATGGAGGTAGTAACTCAAATTCTTTTCCTTTTTATTTATTTGTTATACGTGCACTATATGCAAAGGCCGGCCGGAAAGATTAATTAACTCTTCTCCATTAATTATAAAAATATGTATAGTTCTGAAAACATGAATTGTGATTAACCAAGCTATATTGCTCTTGGGGATAAATATGGGACTTATACCTTAATAGCAAAGTATAAGATACAGTTCATCCAAACATGCTTGGGTTTGTTTCAGTACTATTTATAAAAGTTTAATTCAAAGCTATATTCTAAAGCAAACCAAATGTGAAAGTTAATCTCACATAAATGTACTTATTGTGTACATATATTTGAGCCTTTGAGGAACAAAGCTAACACACAGGGAGATATATATGTATAATATCTATACTCCATAAAAAGAAGGAAATGGTGATGGTAGTTAATTTTCCACCCTATCTACTCACCTACTCGTGTTGTAGTTTTTATAGATAATCCTTAATTAGGATATATTTTATTCCACCCATAGAAAAACACAGGCCTTTAGTTACTTGCTCTATATATGCAATGGCTAGCTACGTTTTTGTTTAATTTACAGTTAAATTAATTAACTTAATCCGTAAAGCGATGGCAAAGATTTATATATTAAAATTATTAGTGATTACCTGAAAATTACTAGCAATTACTTAAGAAATTAAATCTTTATATGACAAAATAAACACATATGCTATCAGTTTTGTGAACTATTTGTAAGTGGGTAATCTAATTCATTGCTGACATGATACAGTGAGGTCAATAGGCACCATTACAAGTCTATGCTCTTTAAGTCTCCACTGTCTTGATTTCCTAATAGTAGTACTTGACAGCCTATCACTCCACCAACATGCCATTAGGATATAGACCAGCTGCATGGCCTCGGGCACTATAAATACGCCAGTAATCTTCTCCTTAGCACTCACAACTCATCACATCCAAAGTACCATAGCAAGTAGTTTCACAATGGCTAGCACTAAACTAGTAGCTCTTGGCTTCGTTGTCCTCTTGAGCATGGGACTGGCCAATGCCGCAAGGGTGGCTAGATACTCGAGTGCCGACGGAAATGGCAGTGGAGGGGGAGGGGGTACTGCGTATGACAATGGTGGTGCCGCAGGGGCTGGGAGCGGTTATGGCGTCAGTCAGGGTGGTAGTAATGGTGCCCATGCAACTGCTGGAGGTAGTGGTGGCGGCGGTGGTTCTAGCCAATATGGTGGATCGGCATATGGTTCTGGAGATGGCTCAGGCTCAAGCTCTAGTCAGTCTAGCAATGGGGAAGGAGGTTACGGTGGTGAGTCCAATGCCGGTGGTGGTGGCGGTGGAGGAGGACAAGGACAGGCTGGAGGATATGGTTCAACTGGTAGTGGATCTGGTAATGGATCTGGCTCTGGTTATAGCAATGCTAATAATAATTGGTATGGGTCAAGTGCGGGAGCGGGTGCTAGTGGTAACGGTGGAGGCAATGGCAATGGTGAAAATGGCGGGAATGGTAGTGGTGCGGGAGGTGGGTCTGGGTATGGTAATGCCTCTCCATAATTACCTTTATTCAATCAGTTCAAAGTTGGAGCCCAACTAATAGTGTTGAATCCGTGTATTTTTATCGTACTTGTTATGTCTATTTAGCAGCTACAAATAAAGGGCTCTGTTGCTTTAGAAGATGTACCCCTGTACTTGGTAGATTGTGTCACTTTACTGGTTATTTATCAGAATGAAAAGTACTTGCTCTACACATGAACTTTTTCAATGTGCGTCATTATGCATGTGTGCTACAAATTTGTCATTCTTTTTATTGCGTGGAGACAGTTCTACGAATAAGTACATGCATGATTCGATCGGAGGAAACACTAGTAAAAAAAAGCTAAACCCTGCCGGTTCGTAACTGGCATCGTGCCGGTTTTTGAACTAGTTTGTCCAACCAACCGACACTAATGCATGTTTATAGAACAAACAAATATGATTGCTACAGTACAAATTATGTGGCATTAAAAACAAATTAATCACCCCAATCAAAAGCTCATCAACATTATCTTACAATCACCAACAATCACAAGTGACCAACATCAAACAAACTTATATTTGCATCAACATTACCACATCGACATCGCCAACAAACATCACTGATAAAGAGAGAGAAGGAACAGGAGAGATGAGCAGCCGTGAACCACCGTCAGCCATGGTCATCACAGAAGGCACATTGTCACACCCCCAGAAGGTTCCCCTTCCTAGCCTTTAAATCCCATCTTACTATAAAGTTATCCTCCACTAACTCCTTAAGTTTAACATGCGAAGATGCCACATCATCATCCACTAACAAGATGCCACATCATCATCCACTAATTAACAAGATGACACGTCATCATCCACTAACAATCATCACATTTAAATATCATGCAAACATGCTATATCTTTATAGTTTTTTTATAATTTAAGAGCTTTTCAAATACAAACATGTTAAATTATCATCCAACATAATTCACATAATGTTTCAATGTATATCTTTATTATGTTTTATGATATCATATATACTTATATAGTTCATCCTCACTTAGTTAGTGCTTAAATGATGAATCTATGGTAAAAATTATCTTTCTCCTTTTTCCCTCTAATTAAGTCATATCACATCATTTTTTAGCCTTTAGATGATTAATCTACGGTCCAAACTATCTCCCTATTTTTCTTCTTCCATAAAGTCATACCACCTTACTTTTTACGTTTGAATCATCATTCTACATATTATTTAAATTCAAATTATCATAAACCACATTAATTTATTTAATCTGATGTTATCTAGCTATCTTCCACGTTATCTTTTTTATTGTTATCATACTAAATTCCCGCAGCAATACGTGGGGTTTCACCTAGTTCATTCAATAAATTGCCTAAAAGAAATTATTTCATTTAACCTAGAGCTAATCCCTAATTAATTATCTCATTTAATAAATGGAATTGGCTTGGTGGGATACTTCTTGAGTTCCCCATGTTGAAATACATTAACTGGATTTTTAGTGGAAATTCCAGAGCAAAGTAATTTTAATAATTCAAAATTGATTATCGGAATTAAATAAATCCAAATCTCCTTTATTTTTCTTTCTCGCCCGATTGGACTGCTTTTGGCCCAATCCTCCCCGCTGGTCCCATCACGTCCGCCCTTCCCCTCCCTGCTGTTGAGCCGACCGAAGGCCCCGCGGCCCAGCAAGCCAGTGCGCCACCTCCTCTCTGGGACATTGACAGGTTCGGCCCACCTATCCCCCCATGTCGCCAGCCATTTCGGACTCACCCCGGCCACGTCCATGCTCCCTCGAGCCTATAAAAAGTGCCCCCGAGCTCCGCTCTCCCTTTTCCCCATCCGCCACCGCTCTCTGCTCATTCCTCAGCTCTCGCACCGTCTCACCTAGTGCTGTCGCATCTCCGCCGCCGCTCACTGTTGCTCAAGCCACCGTCGGGTAGCACCGTTGCTGCCATCATCCTCGCAAGGCCGAGGAGCATCCTGGCCGCCACGTGGATGCCGCTCCACCTGAAACCCATTCCCCTCGCTCGCTGGTGTGTTCTTCCTCCTTCCCGTCCTCCGGCCGGCAATGCACATCACTGTGCACCCTCTTTCTCTCTATAATCCCATCCCCCTCCTTCCTTAGGTGTTGCCGGTGCCTATCCTCCCTCTCACCCGCCAGGTCGCCGCCGTTGTCTTCTTCCCCGCGCCGGTCGCTGTCGTCTCAGTGAGCTCCTTCCCCTCTTTTTCCCTCTTTCTTCGCGTGCGTCGCCAGCCACTGCTTCCCGCATCACCGTCGATGGCCACGCCGTCGCTTGCCCGGGCCGGCATTGAGCCGCACCCATGACCCAGCCACCCGCTCCGTGCCACCCGATTGGCCTTGGGCTGATCATGCCGTCCATCATCATGGACCGGCGGTGGACCACCTTGGTGGTACCGGTCCATGGTGGACCGGCCGCTCCGTGTTGCCGACAAGCGGGGCCCTCTTGTGGGCGCCTGGTCCCCCCCTTCGCTGATGTCAGCCCCCTTGTCTTAATGCACAATAAATCATTAAGGGTTTTTTATTAATAGTAAAAACCATAGTGAATCTTCTAAAATTTGTAATATATTCATCTGAGCTCCGTTTAAGTCCATTCAAATATTAATAAATTTATAAAAATGCTTAGAATCCATTAAAAATGCTTTTGTTCCCTATTTCAGTAGACTTATAGCCTGGTTGCTTTGTGTGCTTTATTTGTTGCATAGATTCCATTGGTTCCTAAGCTCTCGTTTACTACGAAGTGGTTGCAAAGGTTCTAGTAGCACCCGAGCAAGGTAGGTCATGCATCCTCATTAAGCATACTGTACCTTCTTTGTAAATATCTCACTTTCTGTTAAATTTGCATTATTTTATAATGTCATGTGGGATGGTTTATCTCCTAAATGTTATCTCTAGAGAGAACACTAGCAACAAAACTCTCCAACAAAGCGCTACGTCATGATCGTAGCCCAAGTATTATCACATCTCCTACTTCACTTGTGATAGCGCAATTCTTCCTCTGGCCATAAAAAAATGACGTTTTGTGTAATCTGTTCAGATGTTTTAAAGTTTTGAGCATCGATAATTTCTGGAAGCTCAGCTACAAGAGAAAAATGCATATGTTTGCCTTCAAAAGTACTATCATAGTACTTATATTTCTTTAGATTTTCTATTCTAATATAAGTCAATATTTGACCGAATCTTATCTTAAATGCCAAATGTCTATAATGGAGTCGTTTTGAATGTATCTATGTATATGGGAATTGTCTCGTTTAATTTAATATAGATCATTGCATATATTTTCTCTTCTCTTTACCTCGTTAGAATTTAGATATGGGCACATATATACAGCAATACACTGCAGCTGTCTTTTTTACCTTGCAACATTAGGATATGTGAAGTAGACAAAGTGCAAAAATGACGGGATATATACTCCAATCCATTGCACACATTCAGGAAATCGTATTGATCAAATCAAACACACCAGGTAAAATATTAATTCGAACAGTCAACCGATCGATCATACCGATCGAGGGATAAGTGCAGGCTAGTTAATTGTAGCTTGTACAAATCGACATAAGCATTCTATTCTACTGAACACAAAACCTGCAGCTGGTGCTGGTATACATCATAGTTGACATTGCAGAGGAGACCTCGATCGAAGCTCTCGCACGTCCTGTCTGACGAGCTTAAGATTTTTGAGAATCTATTGGTTGGTAGTTAGCTTCTAAAAGTATAGAAAAGCTGAGTTTTCTAACTCGTAAGTTCTAATTCATTTTCTGGATTTTACAACCACGGTTTTTCAAAATCCAGGTAATAACCTGAACTATTTGGGAGAACTGAAGATTTAGAAGAAAATACAGCTGCTAGGAACTTTTCTAAACGGACCCTCGGACCCACGACACATTTGGCCTTTAACACGTACGTTCAAATGTGGCAACTCTCTGATCATCACATGCACATATTTTATATATACAAAGCATGCAAAGAAACCCAATGCACGCGGAGATTGGGATAAGCGAGACAGCTGACATGATCATTTTAATATTTTACTGTAGAGTTGAACATGAAGAATGCCACGCCATCATTCTGTCAGATGCCGATCGATTTGACCAGCCGCCGGTAGCTCAGGAAATGTACATGTCCAGCAAAATAGGGTAATTCACCTGCAATAATGAGTTTTAACGTTTAATTAAATCAGGCCATACATGATTGATTATAAAATAGTACTAATGATCATGTGAAAATGAAAGTACTAGTCAAGAACGTACGGCGTGCAATCCGATCGAGTTGCTTCAAGTTGGCCATGATCGAGTCCTATGCGTATCCTTGAAGAGGTCGATCGATCTCACTCTTTTTCTTTTTTTTTCTTTTTTTTTTTTTGAAGATGTGCAGAGGTTGATCTTCGAAGTGAAGATTTGCTTGCTCGAAATTCATCGCGATCGTACGTCTTGGAACTATCACCGAGTCGATCGTTATACCATTACGATGATCGCGATCGCTCACGGTTTTAGACTCCAATCTCGCGATCACAAGCTAAGTAAACTGTGGCGACTCTGGCGTGCGCCGACAGGACGGAGACCCAAAAGCTACTTTACAAAATTAGGACCCGGATTGATATACGCGCGAGATACTTTGCAGTCAGGAGGAGAAATTTTGACTTCGTTTTGAGAGTTGAGACCATGTGTTTTTTAGCATCTTTGCTAATACAAAGTTCACAAATCCCATTTCGGATTTGTTAGAAAACTTATGCAAGTTTTTTTCTCCCGAAACTTTGAGATTTATGACCATCGGATCATTTCAAGATTTGCTTATGAAGGGAAAAAAGTGCTAAAAAGAACTTTTCACACATGTCATGCATAAGATTCCAGTGTGCTAGTTAACCAAACCATGTCATCACTGGTGGAGAAATCGTTTGTAGTCCCGGTTCATAACCCCTCTTTAGTCCCGGTTGTCCAACCGGAACTACGAATCCGGGACTAAAGATCTTTAGTCCCGGGTGAAATAACCGGGACTAAAGATCGATCTTTAGTCCCGGTTGGTAACACGAACCGGGACTAAAGATCTGTTAGCCACGTGGCCGGCTGATCCATCTTTAGTCCCGGTTGGTGTTACCAACCGGGACTAAAGATCCATGTACCATTTTTTTTTATTTGCATGGCCCTGTTTGCTGCATGGTTGATTATATATATATGTATGTATTCTATATACATGCATAATATATATATTACAATGCATATATATGTATTGTAATATATATATATATATATATATATATATATAACCCCATCAGTTGTTCTTGAACAGCCGTGATAAAATCCTTGTGTGGGAGTTTTTCCCTCATGTGAATACGCTATCATTCGAAAAATAATGACATATCAATATATGAAATTAATAAACAACTTAACAAATCGATACGCAATGAAATTTTGAATGGTTTATATATACGTACATCGAGCTCTTGTTTAGTGTATATTTGGTTTGATAGGCAGTGGGCATACTCGCATACGTAGTAGCCGTATAAGTTAGTTCCCTTGTCCTGCTTTGCACACTACATGAGAAACGATGAGAGATTTAATATACTCTTTATATTAACTGTAACTAGAGATTAAATTCAATATAATTTTGGATCATGCATGTACTCACTGGAAAATGAAACCTCCGTCCAAGTTTTTCTTTCCAAGTCCCGCGGACCAATTGACGGAACCGATCCCAAGTCCTACATGTGCAGTTGCAAGCTATGATTAATTAAATATTACCCGAGATCAACATAATAGCAACAGAGTCCCGCGACTTTAGAATAGATGGCATTATATTACCTGTCTATCAGTTGGAAGGCCTTGTCAAAAACCTTCTCCTCTTTATTCATTGAGTCGTACACAGTGACTCTGCATGCGTCTAAGTCGAAAAAGAACAGGACCCAGTGGAATCTGGAATATGCGTGAGATGAGATAAATATTAGAATGTACATGTTATATGTATGGGAATGAAATTTGTTCGAACGGCAATAAAAACTCACTCTGTGTTGTACGGCAATAGTATGAACGTCTTGAAATGCTGCTGCGTTAGGAGATGGACGAGATTGTCCTCTGTGTCTTTCTCGTACTTGTCGAGCATTTCGGTGTTGATTTTCCGAGGGTCGATGAACCCAGTATCGTAAACTCCCCGCCGTCGGGCCCTCTGAATCTCCATTCTACAACAATGAAAGGAAATTATATTGCTTACATATATGCCAGGAGCTAATTATTAAACGAAACAAATCGAACTCAAAGATACTTACAAAATCCATGCGCTCAGAAGAGAGACGTCAAGGGCGTCCCGATGGTACAGATCGAAGACATCCTTGAAATGGATCCATAGAACATCTTCTCCTTGCAAGAAATCGGCGTTTCTGATCCTCGCTCCGAACATCTCTCTACCATTGGCGCTCATTTCCATGTACCGTTCATGGAATTTGTACATTTGTGTCGGTAGAGACTGCAGCTGCTCAGGCCTGACAAGCGGTTTACCGAGTTCAAACTTGTATGCCACTTCCGCCTTCGGGATTGGTGCGCCTCCAACCAACTGAGCCATGGTTAAACCGGTGTCCGAAATGAAATCCGTTATGCCAAAGTCTTCGCCGGTCACCAACTGCTCGACCACTTAGTGTGGTTGTTCTCCAAGCTGAGGAACTGGTTTGGATTTCTTGTAATAGGCTTTCCTAAGTGTTCGGTCATAGTCCGATAGCTTTAAAGCCTCCTTGTTTGCGGTGGACATTCCCTTGAAGAAATTCTTCACGCTCGGGTCAATAGGTATCTTCTTTTCAGGACTCCGAGGCTTAAGTTGCCTCTTCACTTCTCCTGCCACATAAGCATTAAGCTCCTCTTGACTGCAATCGTACGGCGGTTCCTTGTTTTTGGTGGTGTCAACTTTGGCCTTCTTCGTTGCCCTTGTGCTGGCAGGAGGTGGAGCTTGGCGAGACCTTGTCTTGGGAGGTGCAGGCGGACACGGTGGAGGAGGAGGCGGAGGAGCCGGAGGAGATGGTGCAGGAGGAGGTGGCGAAGGAGCCGGAGGAGATGGTGCAGGAGGAGGCGGAGGAGCAGGAGGAGATGGTGCAGGAGGAGGTGGCGGAGGAGTCGGAGGAGATGGTGCAGGAGGAGATGGCGGAGCCGGAGGAGATGGTGCACGAGACGCCGCTTGTCCCCCAGGGAGGATGATGTACCGCTTGCGCCATAGTATAATGGCGTGGCTTGTGTCTCGTAGATGCGTCTCACCGTCTCCTCCTGGGTAGTCCAACTCGAGGTCCTCGTACACGGCTTCCACCAGCTCAACTTCGACCCTCGAGTATCCTGCTAGAATCAGCCTGCAGTGGTAAGTCCCTGAAATGTCCGTTGGGATGGCCATTCCCGACGCCACCTTCACGTGATGAGAGGTTATCTATTAGTAATCAACCTAAGCAGCAACTTGCGGAACGTACGAGTCAAAAATCATATATTACATTGAGCATACCTTGATTGATAAGTTCTTGAAGGGAATATGCAGCTCACATGGTGTCCGATGCGTGATCTCATCAACGGGGCAGGTGGTTTCGTCCTGGGTTTGCATGGCGTCCATGCTATGTGATACTACCTGCCCCGTTAAGGCGCAGCTGCTACGATTGCCTGATGGGCTGACCATTGGAGGAGGTATGTACGGCTGGGGATCGTGTGGCCGATGTGCTGCCATGCGTTCATCCACCTTCCAGGCCACCTCCTCTTGCATGCTGAGCTCGTAGCTCGATATCCTGTACTCGAGATCTGCAATCTTCGCCTCGGTATCTCTCTTGCTCCTCATCCGACTCCTGTACGTGTGGATGTCCTCCTTGAATCCCATCTTCCAGGGAATCACGCCTTTCCCTCGTGTTCGTCCTGGATGCTCGGGAGTCTGTAGGGCGAGTGACAGCTCGTCCTTCTCTCTGTCGGGTCGGAACGTGCCCTAAGAAGAGGCTTCCACTGCGTCCGTTAGTCGATTCGCAGCGTCGCGTATCTGATCGCTGAAGACCAAGGAGCCATCACCTGGGTTGAGCGTTCCACCGTGAGCATAGAACCAGAACTTCGATCGATCAGGCCATTTAGCGGTGGCCGGTTCAATACCCCTCTCAAGGAAGCTTGCCTCCATCTCCTCCCACTTCGGCATCGCGACGCTATAGCCGCCTGACCCCAAGTGGTGATGGTACTTCTTCTTGGAGGCATTTTCTTTGTTTCTTTCCATCATCGCCTGCCCTTGTTGACCTGTCTTGTAAGCAACGAACTCGTCCCAGTGATCCCTTAGCTTCGGGAATACGTCGAAGTTCGGTGTCTGCCCCTTCAGGATGTATTTCCGGTACAGATCTCTCTTGAAGGTCTGGAACTGTTCTGCCATTTTCTTAAGAGTCCACTATTTCACTATGTTCTCTGTACCCGCGGGGAGCGTGAACGTCTCGAGCATTGTGGTCCACAACATCTCTTTCTCTGATTCCGGGACAAAGCTGTTATCACCCCCGCGTGCCCTTGTTCTGCGCCAGTACACCTTGTTGACAGGCACGTTATCTCTCACAACCCAACCGCTGTGGCGTACAAAATTCTTGGCTGCTTGTGCCGGGGCACTAGGTCGGCCGTCTGCGTCCACCTCAGTTATGATGTGCCGACCCTCTATCTTCTTCGCGGCGCCTCGTTGTCCGCGTGCCCTCTTCTGTCCAGCGGAGGGATGACTTCCACTAGCCTCCTCCTCATCGTTCCCCTCCTCGTTCCCCTCCGCATCCCTCTCCACGTTCCCCTCCTCGTTCAAGTACTGGTTTGGATCCTCGTTCCCCTCTTCTTCGTTCCAGTACTGGCTGCTTCCCTCTGCGATTATATCATATAGTATCTGTTCCTCATCACGATCAGCCATCTGTGCATACAAAAAATATTTGTTAGGTCTATAGGATGTATTTGCTAACCGTAATATTAAAACTCTAATAATCTTATATTAAATCTCTAATAATCTCATATTAAATCGCTACTAATCTTATATTAAAATTGTAATAATCATATATATATATATGCTAAGTCTAACAATCTTATATTAAAATTGTAATAATCATATATGCTAAGTCTAACAATCTTATATTAAATCGCTACTAATCTCATATTAAAATTGTAATAATCATATATATATATGCTAAGTATAACAATCTCCTCACTATCTCGTATATTAAACCTCTAATAATCTTATATTAAATCTCTAACTATCTCTAACACTCAAATATGCTAAGTCTAAGTGTCGTGTATTTGTACGGTAGATAATCATATATACTAAGTCTAATTAAGTTTTGAATATTACGTCTCTAATAATCTTATATTAAATCTCTAACAATCAAATATGTTTCGAATATTACAACTCTAATAATCTTATATTAAATGTCTAACTATCTCTAACACTCAAATATGCTAAGTCTAATAATCTAATAATCTCTAACACTCACATATGCTAACTCTAATAATCTAATAATCTTATATTAGAAATCTAACAATCTTATATTATATCTCTAACAATCACATCTTTACATCACTTGCCTGCGCGAATTCCTTCGAGGGCTAGCTACCACTTCGGCTTGACGAAATGTATTAGTCTAGATGCAAAGGAACATATAATGTATTTCACGTTTTCAAGTATATATAATCATATATATATGCTAAGTTCAACAATAGTTTAATTATCTCGTTCGTACACATTTCGCTCGCGTTCATTCTCACACTTTTAGTTCAAGTGCATTCACGTTCGTTAACGTTTCAATCATGTTCGTTCGCGTTTCATTCACGTTCGTTCGCGTTCGTTCATTAACACTCACGTTCGTTCACGTTTCAGTCACGTTCGTTCGCGTTCGTTCACGTTTCTTTAACGTTTCGTTCGCGTTCGTTCACGTTCGTTCGCGTTCGATAAGCGTTCGTTCGCGTTCGTTCACCTTCGTTCGCGTTCGTTCACTAACACTCACGTTCGTTCACGTTTCAGTCACGTTCGTTCGCGTTCGTTCACGTTCGTTCACGTTTCGTTCGCGTTTGTTCACGTTCGTTCGCGTTCGTTCGCGTTTGGTCACGTTCGTTAAGCGTTCGTTAAGCGTTAGTTCGCGGCGGTGGCGTCTCGCGGCGGTGGGGGCGCGGTCCGGCGCCGTGGGCCGGCCCGGTGGCGTGGGTCGGCGGCGGCGGCATCGTGGCGGCGGCGGCGGCGTGGCGGCGGCGGCATCGTGGCGGCGGCGGCGGCGTGGTGGCGGCGGCGGCGTGGCAGCGGCGGCGTCGTCTCGCGGCGGCGGCGTCTCGCGGCGGTGGGGGCGCGGTCCGGCGGCGTGGGGGCCCGGCGGCGTGGGGGCGCGGCGGCGGCGGGCCACGGCGGCGGCATGGGGGCCCAGTGGCGTGGGGGCCCGGCGGCGTAACGTAGCGGCCCGGCGGTGTACGTCGGCGTCGGCGTCGTCGGCGTTCGTCGGCGAAAGAGAGAGAGAGACAGAGAGCTACATCAAGAGAGAGAGAGAGAGGGCGGGGGCCTTCACCCAAGAGACGCGGCGGCGGCGTCTGCGGCGGAGGCGGCGAGGACCGCCAGGCGATGGTGAGAGACGACGACGGCATCGGCGCGGGGTTGCCCTAGGCAGTGGCGGCGAAGGAGAAGCCGATGCTCGATCTCGATGGAAAAACGTCTAAGTGCTGGTGGAGAAGACGAGGGCGCACCGAGAATATATATACCCCCGAATCCTTACTCCCGGTTGGTGAGAAGAACCGGGAGTAAAGATATCTTTACTCCCGGTTCGTAACAACAACCGGGAGTAAAGATATTTTCCCGCTATTTCCAAATTCTTTTTTAAACCCGGTTAGGGTTAAGAACCGGGACTAAAGTTAATAGCACTGAATATTGAATTTCGTTGCATATATGTTTCTAAAATAGTAAATAATGCATTAAAAATTCTAATTAACATATGTAAATCCCACATGCATGATTTAAAACTTTTAAAAATTCTAATAATCATATATAATTAGCATATGAATGATATTAAATTGTTAAAAATTGTAACTAACATATGTAAATCCCACATGCATGATTTAAAACTTTTAAAAATTCTAATAATCGTATATAATTAGCATATGCATGGTATTAAATTGTTAAAAATTGTAACTAACATATGTAAATCCCACATGCATGATTTAAAACTTTTAAAATTTCTAATAATCGTATATAATTAGTATATGCATGATATTAAATTGTTAAAAATTGTAATTAATCATATATAACAAGCATATTCAATACATCCAAAATAGTTTACAACAATTACGGCAATAGATCGGCGGTGACGGTTGTCCGCACATACTTTCTCCTCACTATTGTTCCTTCCTTGTGATCGCTACGTAAGTAAGGGCTGTCTTTGTTTGATAGGAGGATGCTAGGATCAACCGTCACCATGAAAGGGGGTTGCCCATCAAACTGATCGTAATCCTCGTCAGTCTTGTCCTCTACTCTGACGATTTTTCTTTTGCCTGGGAGAACCACGTGGCGTTTCGGCTCGTCAGGCCCTTTGCCCTTCTTTCCTTTGCTACACATGTCCTTCACGTAAAAAACTTGCGTTACATCATTGGCAAGGACGAAAGGTTCGTCCGAGTATCCAACCTTGTTAAGGTCAACCGTTGTCATCCCACTGTCATCAATCGTTACGCCTCCACCAGTCAACCTAACCCATTGGCACCGGAACAGAGGGACCTTGAGAGGTCCACAGTCAAGTTCCCATATCTCCTCGATGGCACCGTAATACGTGCCAGTTGTACCATCGTGTCCCATGGCATCGATACGAACAGCACTGTTCTAGTTCGTGCTCTTCATGTCCTAGGCTCTTGTGTAGAATGTGTACCCATTGATCTCATATCCCTGGAATGTCGCGATCGAGCCAGATGGACCCCTCGCCAGGAAGGCCAGTTGCTGGTTAATCGTCTCGTTACCCATGAGATGTTGTCGCAGCCATGCGGGGAAAGTATCAATGTGATGCCGTGTAATCCATGCATCGGACTTACCGATGTTTCTGGCGCGAACTAGAGCCAAGTGCTCCTCGATGTAAGGAGCCACCAATGAAGATTGTTGTAAAACCGTGAAATGGGCTCTACGGAATAAATTGTTGTCTACCGTAGTCTCCCTTCATGGCGTGATTCAGGTACCCCGATTGGGCGAAGGTCTTCAATAAATTCTACGCAGAATTCAATGACCTCCTCTGTTCCATACCCCTTGGCGATGCTTGCCTCTGGACGAGCACGGTTACGAACATACTTCTTCAGAACGCCCATGTACCTCTCGAAAGGAAACATGTTGTGTAGGAACACAGGCCCGAGAATACCGATCTCTTTCACTAGGTGACAAAGCAGATGCGTTATTATATTGAAAAATGAAGGTGGAAATATCAACTCAAAGCTGACAAGACATTGCACCACATCATTCTGAAGGGCTTCTAACCTATTCGGATCGATGACCTTCTGCGAAATTGCGTTCATGAAAGAACATAGCTTTGTTTTTGTTGCCCGGACATTGTCTGGGAGGATACCCCTTATTATAACTGGTAGCAGCTGTGTCATCAACACGTGACAGTCATGAGACTTTAGGTTTGTGAACTTCTTCTCCTTCGTGCTTATTATTCGCTTTATATTCGTGGAGTATCCAGACGGTACCTTGATGCTCTCCAAGCATTGAAACATACTTTCCTTCTCTGCCTTGCTAAGATTGTAGCTGGCTGGACTCAAGTAATGGCTGCCTTTCTCCTTTGGTTCCGGGTGAAGGTCGCCGCGTTGTTCCATATGCTTCAGATCATTACGTGCTTCCAGTGTATCTTTTGGCTTTCCATATATACCTAGGAAGCCAAGAAGGTTTACGCAAAGGTTCTTAGTGAGGTGCATCATGTCGATTGCGTGGCGGACGTCCAAGAATTCCCAATAGGGTAACTCCCAAAATATGAAGTTTTTTTTCCACATCGCCGCGTGACCATCTTCGCTCTCTATAGGCTGGCTGCCAGGCCCCTTTCCAAACACTACTTTAAGATCTTTAACCATAGCAAACACTGTTTTCCCACTGCGATGTTTAGGCTTCGTACGGTGGTCCGCCGTATGTTCAAAGTGCTTGCCTTTCTTCCGTACCGGGTGGTTTGCTGCAAGGAATCAACGATGACCCATGTACACAACCTTCCTACAGTGCTTAAGATACGTACTTTCTGTTTCATCCATACAGTGAGTGTCAGCCTTGTACCCCTTGTTGGACTGCCCGGATAGGTTGCTAATTGCAGGCCAATCGTTGATGGTTACGAACAGCAGCGCTCGTAGGTTAAACTCCTCCTGTTTGTACTCGTCCCACACGGGGACACCTTCCTTCTTCCACAATAGTTTAAGATCTTTGACCAGTGGTCTTAGGAACACATCGATGTCGTTACCAGGTTGCTTGGGGCCTTGAATAATAATCGGCAACATTATGTACTTCCTCTTCATGCATAGCCAAGTGGGGAGGTTGTAGATACACATCGTAACGGGCCAAGTGCTATGGCCGCTGCTCATCTCTCCAAAAGGATTCATGCCATCCGTACTTAAACCAAACCGTATGTTTCGTGCATCCTTTCTAAAGTCTTTAAATTTTCTGTCGATATTTCGCCACTGCGAACCATCTGCGGGGTGTCTCAGCATCCCGTCCTGTTGACGTTCTTCAGCGTGCCAACGCATCATTCTAGCATTCCCCTTTTTCCTGAACAAACGCCTTAGCCGTGGTATTATAGGGAAATACCACATCACCTTAACAGGAATTCTCTTCTTCGTTAGCTGCCCGTCAATCTCACCTGGATCATCTCGTCTAATCTTGTATCCTAGTGCTTTACAAACAGGGCATGCTTCTAGGTTCTCGTACTCCTCACCGTGATATAGGATACAATCATTCGGACATGCATGAATCTTCTGAACTTCCAGTCCTAGAGGCAGACTATCTTCTTAGCCTCGTACGTTGTCTCGGGCAATTTGTTTCCCTCCGGAAGAATGTTCTTTACGAGTTTCAATAAATCGTCAAATGCCTTGTCACTAACACCATTTTTTGCCTTCCATTGCAAGAACTCCAGAGTGGTATCCAACTTTTTGTGCCCCTGCTCGCAACCTGGGTACAACGACGTTCTGTGGTCCTCTAACATCTTGTCCAATTTATGGGCCCTCTTTTCAGTTTCGCAGTCCTCCTTGGCATTCTACAACATCTGACCAAGATCATCCGCAACGTCGTTATAATCAGCATCTATGTCCTCCTCGCCCGTTTGATTTCCTTCAAATCCAGCGTACTGAGCAAAGTCTAGAATATTGTTGTCTTCCACTTTATCTTCTTCCATTTCAACCACTTCACTTGCTCTCCGTGGGATGTCACAATTATAGCTTGGCATGAACCCCGACTCAAACAGGTGGAAATGAATAGTTCTGGATGCAGAATACTCCTTCTGATTCTTACATTTATTGCATGGACAACAAATAAAACCCTTCTCCTTGTTAGCTTCGGCCACTCACAAAAAATAATGCACGCCGTCAATAAACTCTTTGGACCGCCGGTCAGCGTACATCCATTGCCGATCCATCTACATGAAATGAAAAAAAAATCGTACACAAATAATCATTCGTACAATAATGACAGTCATACAATAATGATAAAATAATCACAAACTCTTTCAAAAGTCATACAATAATGACATATCATTATTCATACAAAAATTATAAAATATTCCACCAAATAATTCTTATTTATTATTTTTTTTAGTTTTAAATTCTTTTAGTTTTCAATTTAGTTTGTTTTCTTTTATTTAAGATTAACTTTCACTATATTTTCCTACTCAACTATTTTATAAAACCTTATTTAGCAAATAAACAAAATTTCTATATATTCTTTCTTTTCCCACATAAATTTTCTCTCTCATCAACTTACAACAAAATTTTTGGAGACAAAAAAGTGTGCAAAACATAGCTCCAAATGTAATATGACCAAAAAAAACATTGGAGGATGAAGTTGCTAATCTTTTAGGCACCTCTGATTTGTATATAATCACCAAAATAAATTCACTATAAATTTTGGCATGACCTCCCCTCTTTTTTGAAGAAATTTTAAAACTTGCTCGGGCTGGAGGAGGAAGAAGATATATATAAAGGGGTGGGACTTTAGTCCCGGTTGGTGTTACCAACCGGTACTAAAGATCACCGGGATCTTTAGTCCCGGTCGGTAACACCAACCGGGACTAAAGATCCTGGGGGGCCTAACAAGCCTTGACAGCATTTGAACCGGTACTAAAGATCATCTTTAGTCCCGGTTAGATCAATATGCCCGTTACCTTTTTAACCGGGACTATCATCTTTAGTCCCGGTTTTTGTTGCAACCGGAACTTTCATGGAATTCGGCCGACCGACGAAAGATGGTTTCTCCACCAATGCATGCATAAGTTTAAAATAAGTTATATCATAGTTATAGTTATAGTGTAGTTACATTGCAGTTATAGTGTACGTAGTTACAATATAATTATATTTCAATTCTACTATAGTTATATTTGAAAGTTTTTTACTCAAAAAACTTGCGACGGTTTTTCTGACTCAAAAAACTTGCACTCTATTTTCCGTCGCATGACATGTAGAGGAAAAACGTCTCCTCGAGCACTCCCAACACTATCAACTCTTCCAAAGGCTCTGTTGATTGCCTAGGCGTTATCTTCTGCACTGATGCGCTCATGCCCATAACACGACTATTTCCTTCTGCTCGGACACGTACCACTTATGGTGAGTTTGGATGATATATATATATTACTCCTTCCTTCTATCACTTCCTTTCAAATGTATTTCAATCTACTACAATAATTGCCAGTAATAAAAAGTGAAATGACACTCTCAAAGGGTTCTCTTATATATATTCCTCAATGATGGGATGTAAAACGATGTCCATATTTTTTTTACTGTTAAATTTATTTATTTCTCCAGTGCTGCTATACTAGGCACACAATAAATTTAGCATTAGAAACGATCGCACTCTCCGGTAACATCTCAAGCAGCGTAAATTTACTCGGACTAACTTAAAGAATATAGCACTTCTATATTGCCAAAAATGTTTACGTCATACAAGTAGTTCTAATTAAACATCCTTCGTATAATCAGGAGTATAAATCATGACCTTCTTATAGCTCCAAAATATCCTTCTTTCACTCCTGTCTGGTGAGAATGCAAACATCAACAGGATTACACGGAGTACGACTGTGGTGAACTACGGTCTGAGCGAAGGTATACATCCGGTCAGATACGTAGCTCCGAGTCCGAGTCATACAATGATTCTTGTTTCAGTAGTTAATGGTAATGGCTATTCTCCTGTTTCCTTGCTTGGGCCCAATGATTCTTGGGTCCTAATATTGATCTTTAAGCTTAACTAGGAAGGTAGCCCGTGCAGTTGCGCGGGTATTTTATTTAAAATATCATTTTTTGTTGTTATTATGATTTTTTACATTATGACTTGGTCTCTCGGTGAAAGAATTTATGAATTTATTGTTGAAAAAAATAGGTACAAGAAAAAATAGTTATCTCCTAGGTCGACATGCCCACCCTGCTCTCTCTATCTCCCTTCCTTTCCAGTGGCTATATCCTTTCTACTCCCTCCGTCTCAAATATAATAACCTAGGATTCCTTTTCAGTGGCTATGTCCTATCTACTTCCTCCGTCTCAAATATAATAACCTACGATTGAATGAGATGCTTCCTATTATAATGTATCATGACAGGGAGTCTATCCAGATGTGTTGTACTATAAAACATCATATTCAATACTAGATTCTTATATTTTGGGATGAAAGGAGAAAGTATTTCCCTTAATTAATGGATTGGGCGTCAGCTATTGGGCTGGTGCCGCAGACCTCTTATTGCAAGGATGACTCGTCCAAATTGCCGCAGACCTCTTATTGCAGAGGACGGGAGGATGGAGCCACCAAAATTGTGTGTTGCAGACGGATTGAAAGGTGTTGCTGGTGAGGTGTTTCATATATGTATGCAAGCCGGTGTATATATATGTAGTCTTGCCTCATGAAACTAAGCAAGCTTGCTTTGAGATAGATTTGAAATATTGCCTTGTGTACACAATTATGGAACTAATCTTCGTTTATTCATGACAAATCCATGCGCTACACGTGCCTAATCTTGCCATATGTGATTAGATTTTGCTTTGACATTAATTTCGAATCTCTTGCCTCCCATACACAATTATATATGGAAGTAATCTTCGTTAGTTCACGTTATGGAAATAATCCATGCACTGCATGTGCGGGCCCTAGGGGGTTCTCAACTCTTTTGTTGTGCCACGTGGCGACTTAAGAGCGTTTGAGGGAGCCACATGGTAACTTGAGAGCGTTTGTAGGAAGTTTAATGGACTTTTAGTATATAATAGATAGGACATGGAGAAAACCCTATGGAGGCAAGACCAATGATCTTTATTAAGGCCTATGGTCAATTCAAATGAAGTCCCCAACCACAACCCTTACCCAATCAAACCTCCACCTCATCATTCAATTTTAGATGGCACTCTTTGGGTTGAGCCATATATGCGACTAGTGTTTGTTAATTTGCTCAAGTTTACGAAAACCACGTAATATCATTATAGATATCAGCCAAGAACTTGCCCCTAAATTATTGGAGCAAATGGTTCACAACAAGTGATCAGATTGGTTAAATAATATAATTTTCACCACAGTTATGCAATATCTCTCCTAATTTGTTACATGTTACTGCATTGGCAGAAACTTTACATGAAGCCCTTTATTTCTTGAAACGTGATGCATAAAACAGGTGTGAAAAAAAAAAGAAAAACAAATTTCACAACATTGACATGGCACGGACTAGGTTGGGCTTCAAGTTTTCATAATTTCCAGTATAAAGGAAATTAAGGATTGGCATCACCATAGCCACTCCCTGAACCTCCGCCGCCACCGCTACCACCATTTTGTCCATAGCCATTACCATTACCATAGCCACCAGCATTTGCATTTACATAACTTGGTCCATGCCAGTAGTTAGAATTAGCGTCACTATAGCCGGAACCAGTACCGCTACCAGATCCTTGTCCAGTTGACCCATAATTTCTATTGCCTTGTCCTCCGCCACCACCGCCACCGCTACCGCCTGCACTAGAATATTCACCACCAGAGCCATAATAATTTGAACTATACTGACTAGAGCCTGAGCCCGAGCCTGACCCACTACCAGACCCTGATCCACCATACTGGCTACCGCCACCACCGCCCCCTCCGCCTCCACCACTTGCGTGTGCACCATTATAACCACTCTGACCAGATCCCGTACCACTTCCGCCCCCGGATCCCCCACCATTCATAGATCCTGACCCCTCTCCACTACCACTGCCTGATCCTTGGGCACTTGAGTATCTTGCCACTCTTGAAGCATTGGCTAATCCAATGCTCAAGAGAACAATGAAACCAAGAGCTACGAGTTTAGTGCCTGCCATTGTGAGCTAACAAGCTAGCTGAGTGTGGGAGGAGATGAGTGGTAATGAAAGGGTTGTACGTGTATTTATAGTGCTAGAAGGCTGAGCACAGGCCACAATTAATAGTTATTTAACTTAATAGCACCCAGTTGGCAACCTCCTTAGGGATGCTTAGTAAACTGCACAAGTGGAGAGTGCATTTACTTAAAGATGAATCATGCAATGGAAGTAACAAAGAGATATATATTGAACACATTTTGTCAATCTAATAATATGTCAGGGTATATGTACGTGTTTGTTCACAGGGATGAGGATGTGCACGTGTATATGACTTTCTTTTGAAAGAAAAAAGAGTTAGTGCCTAGAGTTTAGATAATACATATATCCTACTTAATTATAGTGTATTACCAGCTACAAATACACATTATGGTATCACACATTCTGTGTTAAGATATGTGGCATACTACTAGAAACTTGACACGCGTGCTCGTATTTACGGCTAATTATTATTTTAGTGATAGGCGAAGTATCCACCTATATCGAGGTGTCTGTGATAACTTCATTAGTCTCAAGATATACCGGTCTAGTCTTTCGAAGGTGCTCATAGCAATACGGTGTACGTCTGTTGCATCCATGGGGATGAGTGTGTACGTGTTGTGGAAGTTTGTGGACGTTTGTATTGTGTTTCTATTTAGAAAAAGAAACTTGCTTTCACAATGTAAGTCATTCTAACATTTTCCACATTCATATTGATGTTAATGAATCTAGATAGATATATATGTCTAGATTCATTAACATCAATATAAATGTGGGAAATGCTAAAATGACTTACATCGTAAAACGGAGGGAGTAGTTAGCATTGATCTTACTTTCTTGATTGCCATATGAAAAAATTCTGTCAAAATATATAGAACTTCATCATTATGAGATAAAAGGTGTAAACTGCATGCACAAGTCTTCAGCTAGCATAGTTAGCTAACTAAGTTATTGATTTATAATTTTAATTTTTAATACAAATCCTTAGCACATAGTTCAAATAGTTGTAATTTATTTCACATTTGCAGACCACTGAAGCACATTAATTAAGTCCATCATGTCGCAAGTGTCGTCGAAGCGAACATCTCCTTTTAGTTTATGTCTTAAATATAACTTCCTCCGATCATGAGTATATAATATTCGAACAAGAATATTTTATTTTAAAATAAATAAAAAGATCAAATACTTTTTATGATATTTATGATATATGGTATGTAGTATTTTGCAAGGCAATATTGTATACATTTCTTATATGAACAAACATTTGAGAAGTTTTTAATGAGAAATATTAAAACTTTTGACTATCTTACGGTAAATCTTAAATATTTTATGATCGGGTTTGTCTAGAAAATATCTCTTAATTATCAAAAAGATAGTTTACACCCTGCCCAACAATCAAAATCGGCCAAAATACACCCCATAGACAATACAAACTGGTTTTGATAGTTGTTTTCATCATTTCAGCATCACAATACATATATTTCAATTATAACTATTTTTTCAGATGGCTAGAGGTTATGCCTTATATATTGATACAGAAGTGTATAAATATACACATTATATTATTGGTTTTTTCATTAATATACAATTAAAGGGTTTATTCGATCAAAGGGGTTAGCTCCAGGAGGCAAATATCGTCCGCTAACGCCCAGGACCTCGTCTCCTCTTTGATCTTATATATGCATGATCTGTGCTGGTTTAATGCAGGCAAAAAAAGAAAAAGGTTATATGATACTCTTAAATTACAGCTACTATTTACATCTCTATATAACTAACTAGGTTTCACTCAGGTAAACAAAATACTATTTAGATTCAGAATTACTTAAAACCAGATTTGTGTTGTCTATACCCTATTAAAGGGTGTATACTATGGACTCTCCTAGCTCTAGCAGCTGAGGCATAGTACAGTACAAGTTAATTACTAGCTTTACACAAATTAACACAAAGCACTCTACTGAAGAATATAATCCTGCTGGTATCGTAGTTGACATTGTAGAGGCGACCTCGAAAAACTCTCTCAGCCCATGACATTTTAAGCCTTTGACATGTACATTCAAATTAAGGTGGCAACTCGAGCACACATATTATAAGATATAATCATACAGGTGCCCGATGCACACGCGGAGAGATTAGCGAGATATAGCTGACATTGATCATTTTAATACTACATCACAATCACAGCATATAGTTTACCATGCAGAATGCCACACCATCATTCTGTCAGATGATCAATCTGATCAGCCACCGGTAGTGATACTCACACTCCACTGACTGCATGTACAGGAACCGTATATATCCAGCAAAACATAATTAACCTGCAATAATTATAGATCGAGTACGAACTAAATCAAACCGTACAAGATTGATTAACCTAAAAAATGTATATAATCATGTGAATGTAGTACGAACTAGTCAAGAACTTACGGCGCGCGAGCCGATCGAGCTGCTTCAAGTTGGCCTTGATCCTGCGTGATTATAATTCTTTCAGTGGTCGATCGATCGATTCTTCTAAACTGAAGATTTGCTTGCTTCTCACGCGATCGTCTTGGAATTATCACCGACTGGTATGGCGATTGCTCGCTGTTTTAATTAGATTCTGAAGCTCGCGATGGCAAGCGAAGTAAACTGCGGCGGCGGCGGCGACCACGCGCGCCGACAGGATCGAGACCCGGCTAGCACATTTACAACTCGATCAGGTTTTTTGATATGTATAATATCCTTGCAAACCATGAGGAGAGAAATTTTGACTTTATATTTGAGACCATGTGTTTCAAAGTCTTTGAGGTGTCCAAGAATGAACGATTATTGAAGGTAAGTGGTTGTGTTGGTATTGACAAAGTTATATATATTGCTTTCTGGGTGTGGTCGGTTTGGATCGGGCTTATGGTGAATAGGGTTTCGTCAGTATAGGACCAAGGTAACGTCAGTCAGACCAGAGGTGTTGTGGTGGTCGGACCGACAGGCCCGACGGTTCGACCGACAGACTCCAGGAGGGAATTGATTTCAAGTTGTTTTTCGTGGATATTTGCGATTGCTTAATGCTTACGACTTCTCAATGGTCTATACGTATGTGATACTATTGTGTGCTAATAATGTGAGTCAAGTTGGCAAGAACTTGTAGTCGGATATGGTTTCCTTGGTTGTTTATGTGCATGTGTTGCTTGAGCCCTCTAAGAGTATCGCTGGTGAGGGATCAGAGGACTAGAATTGGGAGAAGTTGAGGTTTTATATGGCCAAAGAGATCATATGGGATACTAAGGCTAGAAAATAATGCATGAGAAGATGAAGGTTTTCATACGTAATATAAGGGAATTTGTGTGCGTGTGGAAAGCGGAGTTAAATTTATATTGGAGTCCAAGTTTTAAAAGATTAGAATTTGCAGTTGTAAATGAATGTTGTTTAGGAGAAAAAAGTTTGCTTGAGGTTTTATTTCTAGCTCGTGAGTTAAGAGAAAAGTGCTTTAGATGCACTTTGTAAACACATCTTGATGCAATAAGTTGATCTACTTCTCAAAATTACATTAAAACATGTTTTTATGTATTTCAAGGGTCGATTCGGCATGGAATGCTTAGATGGACCGGCGAGGCGGACAGGCCGGCAGTGGCAAGGGGGACGGAGTGATGGACTAGATATTGGACGATGCTGTGACTTGGTCGGATATATGGACCACTGACTTCATGCTGGATGGATTAATAGCTAACTTTCGTGGACAGACCGGCGCATACATGATGGTCGGTTCAAGCTTAATTTGGTCAAAAGTATCTATTAATTCCAAAAAGATTTGGCTTTTGGTGATTCTATCATTCACCTTTATCTGATATCTGATAGGTTTGATTATTATATACGATCCTACAGAGAGGTGGGGCAAACTTTTCTATGTTATTTTAGTTTCCCCTAGTTCCTAAGGCTGCTCGATCGCTTCATCGTCATCTTCTTCAGCAACAGGGCCGGCTCGAGCTCATAAGGTGAGACTCTTTCCTTCCACTGCATGACAATGCCTATGGCCACCGCAATGCTGTCCAACCCAACCCATGGGAGGTCGCCATGACCTTAGTATCACTTCGGTTGGCCTCGGCGGATAAGCCGCAGAAAAATAAAATAAAAAATAATTTAATGGTAGAATTTTATATTTAGTTTTAACCTTTAGTGGTTCAAAAGCCATGACTAGAAAAATTGAAAAAAAATACCTAAGATAATTTAAAATTAAGTTCAAATTTTAAATGTTGATTGTGGCTTAATTATAAGCCAAGAAGTACATGATGAGGTTACCTGTTAGCCAAATCGGAGGTCTGTAGGTACTTTTGGAGTTGTTTCAAACACTATCTTAAAAGTTGATCGAAATGCCGCTATAAAGACAGATGATATATGTAAATATCTTCTTACTAACACTATAATATACTCCCCCATCTCATAGTAATAAGTTTATTTCTGGCACCTCTCATTTATCCCAAGATAAATTTATTTTTAAATAATCATCGCATTGGGGTTTTTGAAATTAAGGAATAATTGCATTGGCAGTAGATAAAGTGGAAATTGCATTGGGAGTTGATAAAGTAGGGGTATTTTAGTCTTTTTTTATTTTATTGATATGTGTGAAATGGTTGAAAAATAAATTTATTTTAGGAGAAGAGAGTATATAAATCTCTTACTTCCTCTGAGAGATATACTATAGAAAAAACTCGTTAGACGAGGGCATAACTTGTAGGTGAGCAAACGTGCCACAACATATACCAGAGAGAATGGATGGCAAAGCCATTTGTTATGTCGGAGCTTATCTTGGGCTAGCTAACAGTCTTAGGCTTTTCAAGACTGTGTTTTGTGTAAGGTTTTATATATGTAGCTATAGTTGACGTTATTTTCCGATATAGGTATTTGAGAAGTTTGATCATTAAATATCATAGTTGACTATTCGAAACACCGGTTCCTGGCTTATACCACACTAAGAGTGTCACCAACAATGCCCTTATTCTATCCTCAATCCTTTTTTTTTGGGGGGATTTTGGTAAAAAAAACATGCCTCCAACAGATATCTTATATTGATCCTAATTTTTTGGAAACCCCATCCTTCGCTCTCTCTTCATTTAAGGTAAAGCGACGCCGCACCTGCCGACCCCAATCTCTCTTTCCTGCGAGGTTTTTCTCTTTGTGCGTAGGGAGGGGAGATCATGCAAGTGGAGGAGCAATCTTTTTTTATGCAGGGTCGATGGAAAAAAATATTTTGGCTGGTAGTTTAATAGAAGAATACACTTTTACTTTTTTGGAATTAAATTGAAGTTTTCTCTTGGAGAGAGGAGTTTTTTCACTTCCTATTTTCAATTTAGAAAACCCATTTTCAATTTAGAAAACCCAGTAAATAATTTTGTGGTTGGATTATACACATTCTGTTGGTGATGCTCTAACCCAGCAACACGTAATTCCCACAAATTAGAGCCATACAGGTGAACAACGAGTTTTCAGCTAAATGTTATAACTACAACCATAGAACACGTAAATATTTGAATAAGTTTAGAAATTAAGGTAGTCCACATACAATTACTCAGACATAACTATACAAGTCAATCGGAGTATACGGATGGAAGCTATGGCTGACTGCAAACACGCAAAGACCATTTATACTACTGGGTTAGCTTGTGTTAGCCTACTTGAGTCATTGTTCAATTAACTAGGAAGGTAGCCCACGCAGTTGCGCGGGCATCTTATTTAAAATATTATTTTTTTTTGTTATTATGATTTTTTAATTATGACTTGGTCTCTCGGTGAAAAAATTTATGAATTTATGGTTGAAAAAAATAGGTACAGGAAAAAAATAGTTATCTCCTAGGTCGACCTGCCCGCCCTGTGTCACGCCCTAAAAATCGCCTAAATTAATAATCCATATTTTAAATCATTTTTAGAAATTATTTTAAAAGCCTACAAGTTAAACTCTAATAATCTAGGAAAAATTTCAACATAAAATTGAGCTAGATAAAATTTTATTAAATACTTTGCTTGTTCCTCTATTTTCTAGATTTTTCTGGGAATTATTTGAGCAAGGGAAGTATTTTTAATAAATGAAACATCATTTCACGAATTATTTTAATTGAAAAAGTTTTAAAAACCCTCCCCTAAGCCGTTGGGCCGAATTCGGCCCAACATTTCCTCTCTCCGCGCGGGCGAACCGGCCCAAGCCGGCCCAGCCGAGCCGGCTGCCCCCTCCTCCTCTAGTCACCGACATGTGGGGCCCACATGTCGGATCCATCCCTAACCTCCGGCCGGCTGCGCCACCCTAGCCCGAGCCGCCCCCTTCTCCCTCCAAATCCGCCTCAATCCGACCCCGTTTCTCCCGATTGGTTGATGGGTTTTTATCCTCTTGTTGTCCTCTATCTTTTCCCCCAAGAATCGGATCAAATCGTGGAGTATTTTGTCCGAATCAAACTCGTTTTCGAGTTTATCTCCAAAACCGAGTTTTGATTTTTCCGGGTTCGATTCCTCTCGTTTGGAGTCCGATCTCTTCAATCCAAGCCTATATATAGCACCCCCTAGTCGTCCTCTTTCGTTTGCCCCCTCTCCCGTGGTCTCCCGTGCCCCGTAGCCTCGCCGCCGCGCCGCTCTAGTTGCCGCCGCCGCCGGCCGTCCTCCGGCAGAGCCGCGCCGCCGTCTCCGCCGTCGCCGCCGCTTGCCGCCGCCGCCTCTAGGTGCGCCAAGGGGTGGGGGAGCTCGGCCGCACCTCCCCCTTCGCCGCCGGCCGTCGTAGCCCGCCGCCGCCGTGCCGCCCGAGCCGCCGCCGCCGCCCCTCGTCGCCGGCCGTCGTCGTTCGTCGTTTGTCGTTGTGGTGAGTACCGTTGGGTTCGTCTCATCGTCCTCTACGTGCAGGTGTCCTCCAAATCCCCGGCCGACCCTCCTAGCTCCGGCGAGGTTGCCGTCCGAGCCATGCCGTCGTTGATGACGTCATGCTGACGTCATCATCGGTTTTTTTTCTTTTTCCCGTTTTTCTAATAGATTAAATCTTCGGAAAATCATAACTAAATAACCGTAGATCCGTTTCAGGTGGTTCAAGTTGCTAAATTTTTCTAAAATTGAGATCTACATGTTAAAAATATCCACATATACTGTTTATGCTTGTTTTTGTACTGTTTTGTTGATTTTGTTTATTTGCATTAGTTTCCGACGTTCCGGAGGAGAGCGTTTTCGTTGAGGAAGGTTCGGAAGCGTTTGCGGAAGCTCAAGGCAAGTCACACAGATCCCAAACAACCCTTTGAGCATGTTGAACCCGTTTAAAGCTAATGTTTTATTTCAACTTATGCATTATTTTCGAATGTCATCGGGTGGTGAGCCTTTCCCAGTCAATTAATGGCCGAAGATGACTTTATTTTCCTATGGGTTATAATTTGATTAGTTTGAACCTTATATATTGGTTGGTTCAGCTAAATGCTATATATATAATTGCTTAGCCATGCTTAGAAAGATAAGCTCATTAATGGGATGAATCATATACACTACATTATTATTTAAATATTCAATGGTAGCTCACGATGGTTAATCGTGTTATAATAATTAATTAATAATTAAAACCTGGTTAAGGTGGGTTGTGAGCATGTGGTTTTGAAGGTCGTGCTCATGGCAAATAAGGACCGGTTCACGAGCTACTGTTGTGAAACATTTACCGTGCCAACCACAAGCCAGCGTGGGCAACGGCTTTATCTTTTGTATAGCATGATTCATTATGGTGTGCCAGACTGAGAAGCGGCGAGAAGTCCGTGGGGGTCGTTGGGGAGTCGATTGCCTCTGATTTTGGAGGGGAGATTATGATCCAAGAACGGTACACTGTGGTGAGTTGTGTTGTGCGAAGGGTATTGTCACAGTTCCTTTCCGAGGTACCGTGGTGGTGCTGAGGCGCATGGTGACATGTTGCGGGATTGTGTCTTGTGGGTACAGTGGTACATCTCTGATCAGAGTAAAACTATTCGAATAGCCGTACCCGCGGTTATGGGTGAGTCTAACAATGTTTTTCGTGATTAGTCTCACACTACTCATTATTGGTGATAAAATGTGATAACTAAATTGACTCCTGGTTTGGAATGGTATATTCCTGGTTTGGAGGTTTAATTTGTACAACCGGGGTTGGTTCTTCAGATGAGGTTGGGCCTATATAACACGGGTGTGTTGTATGGTGTTTATTTAATACTGATCAATTAATCAACTGTTTTACCATTCTCTTAAATATTTACTAAATGCTGTTTATGCAAATGAGCTATATTATGCCATCCTTTGATATCCTGTGCACTTGCATATTTGCTGTGTGGCTTGTTGAGTATGTCATATGCTCATTCTTGCAATATTCATTCATCAGAGGAGGAGTGCTTCAGTGAAGGTGATGATCTGGTGGACTAGGCTTGATCCGGGTTAAGTTGCCTGTGGAGTGGTGTCGCCATAGCTGTTCCGTAGTTTGTTTTATTTTTTTTTTTCCGCTGCGTAGAATTTTATTCTCTGAGAGGAACTATCTACCTCTGTAATAATTTATTATATCGTGAATATTAATTAGTTGTTTATTAGTACTCTATTATCAATTTGTTATTGTGTGCCTCGGCTGTTTCCTGGACGGGGACTTAACACACATGTAAGCGTTTGGAATTTTGGATAGAAATTCCGGGCGTGACACCCTGCTCTCTCTATCTCCCTTCCTTTCCGGTGGCTACGTTATATTTACTCCCTCCGTCTCAAATATAATAACTTAAGATTCCTTTCCAGTGGCTATGTCCTATCTACTTCCTCCGTCTCAAATATAATAACCTACGATTGAATGAGATGTTTCCTATTACAATGTATCATGACAGGGAGTCTATATATCCAGATGCGTTGTACTATGAAACATCATATTCAATCCTAGATTCTTATATTTTAGGATGGAAGGAGAAAGTATTTCCCTTAATTAATAGATCGGGCGTCAGCTATTGGGCTGGTGCCGCAGACCTCTTATTGTAAGGATGACTCATCCAAATTGCCGCAGACCTCTTATTGCAGAGGACGGGAGGATGGAGCCACCAAAATTGTATGTTGCAGACGGATTAAAAGGTGTTGCTGGTGAGGTGTACATATATGTATGCAAGCCGGTGTATATATATATAGTCTTGCCTCATGAAACTAAGCAAGCTTGCTTTGAGATAGATTTGAAATATTGCCTTGTGTACACAATTATGGAACTAATCTTCGTTTATTCATGACAAATCCATGCGCTGCACAAGATTCTTGCCATATGTGATTAGATTTTGCTTTGACATTAATTTTGAATCTCTTGCCTCCCATTCACAATTATATATGGAACTAATCTTCGTTAGTTCACGTTATGAAAATAACCCATGCACTGCACGTGCGGGCCCTAGGGGATTCTCAACTCTTTTGTTGTGCCACGTGGCGACTTAAGAGAGCGTTTTGAGGAAACCACGTGGCAGCTTGCATTGAGAGCGTTTGTAGGAAGTTTAATGGACTTTAGTATATAATAATAGATTTCCGTGAGAGAGGGGTTGAAGGAGAATGAGGGGATTAATTGTACTCTCTAATAGATGCAAAGTTATTTTCCTCCGAGTTGCCCATAATTCTTTTGTGAGTTGGATTAACCACAGTTAGACAAACGATTTTTCACCGGAAGACCATAGTTTTCACAGATAGACTGTATTTAATTTTGGTCGTGATTGCCCGCCTACATAGTTATCATCTACTTCCTCCGTTTCATATTATAAGACTTTCTAGCATTGCCCACATTCATATATATGTTAATAAATCTAGACATATATATATATATTATATATATACGAATGTAGGCAATGCTAGAAAGTATTATAATATGAAACAGAGGAAGTACTCCCTCCTTCCCTAAATGTTTGACGCCGTTGACTTTTTTAAACATGTTTGACCGTTCGTCTTATTCAAAAACTTTTGTGAAATGTGTAAAACTATATGTATACATAAAATATATTTAACAATAAATCAAATAATAGGAAAAGAACTTATAATTACTTAAATTTTTTTAAATAAGACGAACGGTCAAACATTTTTTAAAAAATCAACGGCGTCGAACATTTTGGGATGGAGGGAGTATATAGTTGTGTAGGGAGGAGTCCGATGGCCGGCCACCTGTGAAGATCAATTTTTGCAGGCGGATCTCTTAAGCCGTCCGACTATAAAAAGTCCATTTTTTACATATCATGAGTGATGAATGTTCCCGAATAACTTCCCTTTCATCCTCATCATCATATAACTATCCAATCGAACGACATGAACATCTCAACATATTTGCATAAATGTCATGGTAAGTCGCATGCTACCAAATTTTACTGAATCAATGAAGCCCTTTATTTCTTGTTGCACAACACATGAAACAAGTACAAATAAATGAGAACAAATTCTACTTCATAAACATGGTACGAAACATAGTGGGCTCCATTTTTAAAATTTCCTTTACGAAGGAAATTAAGGGCTGGCGTCACCAGATCCAACTCCAACTCCTCCACCACCGCCACTGCCACCATATTGGCCTTGACCATTACCGCCACCATTGCCACCAGCATTTGCATTTGCATATGGTCCATAGTAGTAGTTATTAGCAGTGCTAGAGCCATAGCCCGTACCACTGCCGGACCCATGACCATTGGATGGCCAGTAACCACCGGCTTGTCCGGCACCACCACCAACACCAGCACCGCTAGCACTGGATGACCCACCATAACCATAGTATCCATTTTGTGAAGTTTGGCTTGAGCCTGAGCCCGTGCCATATCCGCTACCAGATCCTGATCCACCGTATTGGCTATAACCACCACCTCCGCCGCCACCTCCACCACTTGCATGAGCACCATAAGAGTTACTGCTACCAGACCCAACTCCGGTTCCTTTCCCAGCTCCCCCTCCGTTCACATATCCTCCTCCCTCTCCTCCTCCTGTCCCTGAACCCTGGGAACTAGAGTATCTTTCTACTCTTGCAGCACTGGCTAGTCCAATGCTCAAGAGGACAACAAACCCAAGAGCTGCAAGCTTGGTGCCTGCCATTGTTTGCAAACTTTATGAACTATGAGGGCAGGAGGAGATGATTTTTGGGTGAAGGAGTACATGGGTATTTATAGTGCTTGAGGCCATATGTACAACTAGTTTTATAACAGCATCCACGTTAGTTTTTTCGTAGTTGACATCTTAGTTATGGATCAAGTTGAGGCTTAAATTAAGAACGGTAGCAAGGACAAAGCTCATTTACTACCAGAAATAATTTAACGCAACGGACTGATACTCTAAATTGTCCTCTTGTGTAGAGTTTATATGAAATATATATATCCTAACTAAACTACATATCTAAATAATTGCAAGCATGTGTATTATATTATTTACTATGTGCTAATCTATCACCAAAAAATGAGTTGATAGAAAATGGAACTCAAAATATATAGTTCTCACTGCTGGAGAAACCATCTTTGGTCGGTCCAGCAAAATCCACAATAGTCCCGGATCCAAAAAGAACCGGGACTAAAAATTATTTTTAGTCCCGATTATAAAAATTTTGATCTTTAGTCCCGGACTAAAGATGATCTTTAGTTCCGGTTAATCCCCTGTCAGATGTATGTCAGGGGGCCGAGGATCTTTAGTCCCGGTTGGTAGTACCAACCGGGACTAAAATTAAACACGTAGAATATAATCCTTATCCCTTATCCTCTCCTCCACAGTTACAACTCAACAGATCGAATCTCACCCCCTCTCCTCAGATCTATCCTCTCTAACTCTCTTCTCCAACTCCTCCCTTTCCTCCTCTCCTTCCCCTTCTCTCCCCTTCCTCATCCCCTTCCCGGCCGGCCTCCCCTTCCCATCCGGCAGGCCGGCCGGCGGCGGGGCCGCGCCCGGCGGGGTTGCGCCCGGCGGAGGGCGGCGGGCGGCGGCGCCGCGCGCGGTGGCGGGCGGCGGGGCCGCGCCCGTCGTTCGTGGCGACCGGCGGCGGCAGCGGCATTCTTTTTTTTTTAATTTGTGATGATTCACTGAGATGTATTTGACTGAGAAGTTACAAATTTGTGATTCATTGTTTGGATCTGTGATGTATTTGAGTAATTTCTTAGAATATTGTGATGTATTTGATTTGTGTGTATAAGTAACTTTATGATTTGTGATGTGGATTTGGTGATGTGAATTTGGGATGTTAGTTTGATTTGGGGATTTGGAGATTTGCCTACTTGATTCGGGAGAAAATAAAAAGGAAAAAGGAAAAAGGAAACAGAAAAAGGGACCAGCTGTACTGCCCGCTATTGTCTCTTTAGTCCCGGTTGGTAACATCAACCGGGACTAAAGATCCCCTCTCTTTAGTTCCGGTTGGTGGTACCAACCGGGACTAAAGATACATCTTTAGTCCCGGTTATTTCAACCGAGACTAAAGATGTTCATCTTTAGTCCCGGATCCTTACTCCCGGTTGGAAAACCGGGATTAAAGGAGGGTTTCTGGGAGTAAAGATGGTTTCTCCACCAGTGTCTAGCTTCTATATGTGCAGTAAACAAACTCCCAAATTAAGTTCTAAACCAATGTTACATATACCAAAATATATAGTTATATGTTTGAATCAAGAGGGCTCCCTGTATATCTCAAAATTTTGTTCTTTCACGGCTCTTGGTGAGAATTCAAACACCTACCCCTCCGTCCCAGAAAAAATTGAATCCTACTTATGAACCTGGACTTGTATGTGTCCAGATTCGTAGCTAGAGTTTATTTTTTTTTTGACAGACTAATATAACTGAGTTAAGCTAGTCATGAGCATGTTAAGATCGAGATCGCCTACGAGAGTGAAGAGTTTAATTAACTCTTAGTGTGTCAGTGTGACTTGCGCAAAGCAGCACAAGCATCTGCTACTATTACAGATGAATATTGTTACTACTACACAGCTAGCAGAAGAATTGACAATACAGAGACGACGACTTCGAGGCTCTCGATCCCATCGCTTTTGCAGCTCTGACTTTGAAACATTCAAACGCAGTTTGTAAGTGACAGACTGACAAATTAACCCGACCACGCACAGGATACAAGAAACAACACACAGCCGATGAATATGCATATGGCTGCTGCATGATCTGACCGAGGAGATTATATTGGGACGAGCGAGACGCGCTGACATAATCGTTTTACTAATAATGTTCATGGATTGCGATATATATAGATATATGTATAGAATGTACACTGGTACCACTAGGTAAAAGAAACGGAAATTGCAGATCGATGGTCTGAATACGAAATTAAAGAAATCGCTGTACTTTGCAACAATATCATTGTATTTTTTCGAACGTGCAAGAGGATTGCACGTCAATATATTAACAGGAAAAGAGTTTTTGTTACATAAAGCAATTAGCCAGACTGGCTTATGCCTAAAAAGGGAGGACTTAAGCTAGGAATTACTACGACGGTTAAAAACGCAACTCCAAACAGCGGGAGGGGGTAGAGCCACACTACACTCCCAAGAAATCCTAAAAAAAGCAACGCCGGCTAAAGACCACAGCTGGCCCTCCGAGCGGATGGACTCCAGAACCACTGCGACCGAAGCGAGCTAAGAGTCGAAAACCCTGGAGTTTCGTTCCTTCTACAGCTGCCAGAAGACTAGGAGTACCAAGGAGTCGAAGCCGCTGAACATACCCTCGAGGATGACCACGAATATCATTGTAGCCAGTAGATCAGTCCTAATTAGCTGTGAAAAATCAGTAATATTGCTTCAAATCTCTATCGACCTAGTATTAGTGATTACTGAAACTGTATGCATTCTGAACAATCAGAAATGTCAGCAAAAACATCCAAGTATATGCCATGTGTTATAGTACAGTACTAAAGATATCAACCTAGTGCCAGACGGAACGTATATATATCCTAGTACTGTAAATCCTATGATATATACCCATCTGTTCCAAAAGAAAGTCCAATCCTAGATATGAACCTGGACACATGCGTGTTCAGATTCATAGCTAGAGTTTATCTTTTCTTTTTGGTTATGTCCCATCCAGTACTAGCGTGATATATTTTGAGATGGAGGGGTATATTCTAATAGTACTAGTAGTAGACACCATGCTTCTTTCAAATCTCGAAACTTCCACAATGCAAGATAAACTTGTATTATTACGCTGGTAAGTACTATGCAGTTGATTAGCACTTACATATAATGTGTGTGTCTGCATGTGAGAAGTCAAGATCCAACTAAGAACCACAGGATCTATTTAGCTCCAGTAGTTTGCCATATGGCCAGCTGATCTGTCCCCCCGTCCATTACCTCTAACATGTCCGTTCTATGTGCTTCATTACATCTGTATATATCCATTCAAAATTAACATGCCCTAGATCGATCGTCTTGAGAATTGAGATTAATAACATGACACATTGATGAGTTAAGAGGAAAACAACTTGATCATACATCAGTTAATACCATTTTCTACGGTATGTGATTAAGCTTGTTTGCTGTTATATATAATCAATTCATGTGATTAAGCTCGATGGCATTAGTGAAGTGCTTAGCCTAATCTCCATAGTGTAAGTACGTTTTCTCCTAATTTCTACATTGCAACCGAGCTAAACACTTGCTAGGCAGATTACAAGGGGGCTCAGAAAATGAGTTTGCATGAAACTTTTATACACCCCAGGAAATGCTTCATCCTTTGTGCACAAGCTAGACTTTAATTTTGGGGCTTCATGTTTAATTTGCGTAGTTGTATGCATGCAGTAGCTTATCAAGATGGACTTAACTACATCAGTTTGACAATTACCATCGATCTGCGCAGGTTCTAACAAACGAGTTGCCCTCATGCGGTAAATTAAATCCTTAGCATACCTCAAAGAGTTGCAATTAGTTTAGTTCACATCTAGAAACCTCTCGAGCACTTAGCAAAACTTACTTAAGTCCATATGAGCATCGGTTTGAAGCTATAATTTGTACATGCATGTTCGATAGTTTATCTCATAATCCCTCCTAAAATTTAAGCATTTCTGATTTCTGGCAGAGATTATGAGATAAACTATCGAACATGTTCGATAGTTTCTCATAATTTACGTAGTTTGAAGCTATGCCTTGTTAGTAACACTGCCATTATGTACATCTCTCTTAATCCCTCCGAGAGATATATATTGAAGAAAACTAGTGACATTAAGACACGATCGTGCTGGCGGGTATATGTCGATTGGAGCTCACGTTGGGCTTAGCTAAATAGCCTTGGGTAATTTTCATCCATGTGAGACTTGACCATCAACTGCGGACTTGGTTAAGTGGGATGGAAAAAGTCCAATGTAACTCCCTCGAATATAGGTTGAATCTAATTCGTATCCATCAACCGCAAAAAGATATATCGATTCCTCTAAGTATCAAAACCGTGTAAAACAACTCCCTCGATTGTTTAAGAGTGGTTTACGTTGACATAACGCCTAGATGGCACGGTTGACCAGATCTTCATCTGACATAGCACTTATGTGGCACTAAAAACAAAACAAAAAATAGAAGCAACAATGGGACCCATGTGTCATTGATACTTGCGAGAGAAGTATTATATTTCAAAAGGAAATACTCCCTCTGTCCAACATTGTCCAACATTATAAGGGATAACGGCCCTTTGGGTTGTCCCTAATTATAGGGGATTTTGCTTATCCCAATGAGCTAGGTACAGCAGCGATCAACTCATCTGACAAGCTCATGGTTATTTGTTGTAGTGCTGTTTAATTTTGGGCGGCATGTTTAAAATTTGAGTTTCAAATTGTGAGTCTGTAAGTGGCGCAAACAATGCAGATGTGGTGGAAAATATGCTCTGACAAAAACTCATGTCAGATTTTTTAAGTTCATTCCCAACCTGCCAAAGCAACACTTTATTCTCTAAATAGTACATTTTGCAGTTCGCTGAATGTTCCAATGTGTACTTCCATATGTCCATTGATCCACTTTTATTCTCTAATTACTGCTACATAGGGAATAACCCTTATAATCTTGGACGGAGGGAGTAAAAACCACATAGGACCCACATGCTAGTATCTCCCCTTCTTCCCCATCCCCCCCTCTCTCTCTCTCCTCTGCTCCGTAGCCTCTTTCTCGCCGATGTCGCCGTTCTTCTTCCATGCCGGCGGCGGCCACCTATGCCTCACCAATACCGACCTCTCGCACGCGGCAGACGAAAGGCGACATTAAATTGCATACGAGCTGGTAATATAGCTGCCAGAACTATATAACTCTGGCATTATATATATGCAGGCAAACAAGCGACACTCAAATTATACAATAGAGATATGATTTGGGGCAACATTTAATTAAGGACTTCCGTTGATATAACAGGATTGTGTTTTCTTTCATACCAGAAAAGACTAAAACTTAATTCCACTATAATGCGCAACAGGGCTAGCTGCAAAACCTGCTAAATTAACGCTAGCTCCATTGCAAGTACTCACAATGCAATCAATCGGGGGCGGTCATGGAGCAATCAATCGCGCGGGAGCAAAATCAATAATACAAAAGCCATGGAAGGATCCAAAGAGGCTCACATGTGAACCTGTTTCATCAGCTGAAGCCTATTCTACATTTTCAGGTTTTCTACCTTCTTTGCTTCTGGACAATATGAAATCACAGACATCATGTTGTCTTCAGAGGACAAGTCCCCTAGATTGCTTTATGTCTGCAACGCTATGTGCGTGAGGCTGCTATGTGGGCTGAAAACATCAAGACTAAAGATCGCCATGTAATTTCTATTTGGAAAGAAATCTTCTATCTTCCCCCTACACACTCTAAACTCGATGTAATGAACCTTACACTCTTCCTTTCAATGAAATAACAAATTCAGGTGGGGAAGCTCCCCCCTCCCCCCCCCCCCCCCGGGTGATGTAATAAAAAAAAATCGGGGTTCGAAGAGGAAACTTGGCTCCTGGAGAGTGGAAGCTGACATATACAGATTTTATTTTATTTTTGCACGTCCCTTACATGTAGGTCCTATAGCTACTTATTTGGTTTTTTTATATGATTATTTGCCACATAGATGCCAAAGCATCACGTGTGAAATAAGTCAATATGCCATGTCAGCAAAAAAAACACCCATCAAAGAAATGAGGGAGTCATTTTGCACGGTTTTAATACTTATAGTAGTCGATATTACTTGGTTTTACGGTTAAGGGATGCGAATTAGATCTGACCCATATTTTATTTGAACGAGTTAAGCTTATTCTAGCCCACTTAAATGGTCCACATTCATGGGCTTGATCGATTTCATCCATATCACCATAGAATTATCGAGTGAAATGACACTCTTAACATAGTAGCGAGATCTCGATCTTGGTTAGTTACACACTACTGAATTTTGCTAAATCAAGGAAGCCCTTTATTTATTGTTGCATAATACATTGAACAAGTACAAATAAATGAGAACAAATTGTACATCGTAGACATGACAACAAACAAGGTGTGTTGGGCTCCATTTCTAGAATTTCCTTTACGAAGGAAATTAAGGGTTGGCGTCACCGTATCCCGATCCAACACCTGCACCAACGCCACGGCCACCATATTGGCCTTGACCGTTACCACCACCATTGCCACCAGCATTAGCATTTGCGTATGGTCCTCCATACGCATTATCAGCGGAGCTAGAGCCATAACCTGTACCACTACCAGACCCTTGTCCATTGGATGGCCAGTAACCACCAGCTTGTCCAGCGCCGCCACCAGCACCAGCACCGCCAGCACTGGATGACCCGCCATAACTATAATATCTATTTTGAGAGGTCTGGCTAGAGCCTGAGCCCGTGCCATATCCGCTACCAGATCCCGATCCACCGTATTGGCTGTAACCGCCACCACCACCTCCGCCTCCGCCACTTGCATGAGCACCATAACGGTTACTGCTACCGGACCCGGCCCCAATTCCTTCCCCTGCTCCCCCACCATTCACATATCCTCCTCCCTGTCCACCTCCTGTGCCAGAACCTTGGGAACTAGAATATCTTTCTACTCTTGCAGCACTGGCTAGTCCAATGCTTAAAAGAACAACGAACCCAAGAGCTGCAAGCTTAGTGCGTGCCATTGTTAGCTAACTCTATGAGTGCAGGAAATGGTGAGTGTTGGGTGCAGGACTGCATGGGTATTTATAGTGGTTGAGGCCATACGCAATACTAGTTTCTTAACAGCATCCACGTTAGTCTTTTAGTTGGCATCTTCATTAATTAGCTAGGGATCAAGTTGAGGCCTAAAGAACTGTAGCAATGAGACACAGCTCATGTACTTCCAGAAATAATTTAATGAACGAACTCACATTCTAATTTTTCTCTTGTGTTTAGAGTTTACATGGCACAGTATATCCTAACTAAGTAGTATTGTTTGACCGATAAAATAAACAGCCTAGATTTATTACATATATGTATATCGAAATAGTTGCAAGCATGTGTTATTATGTGCTAATCTACCATAAAAAATGAGTTGATACAAAATGGAACTTAAAGTATATGATCTAAACAAAGTCCCAAAGTTCAAAGTTCTAAACCAATGTTGTATTGTCTTTAAATCAAGAGCGCTACTCGCTCCCTGATAGCTCAAAATTTTGTTCTTTCACTGTTCTTGGCCAGTGAGAATTCACAATACTGAGTTTAACTAATCATAATATGAATAATCATATTAAGGTCTGGATCGTCTAGGAGAGAATAGTTACATACTCTATGATGTAACTACCATTGATATAGATATCAAGAAAAAATTATTATTTATGTTTTGTTTGGATCACCTCAATGAATATGTACAATGCATGCACCAATGTAAGAGATGTTAAGCGGGAAACACCGGTAGTTGGATATTGTAGACTGATGGGTGCAAGACTCCACCTACTAGATTTCAAACCCTGGAGCCATGAATATTACCCACAGGTAAGTGGGCTAGGTCGAGGATATGCCGCTGGTTTCGTGGGTGTATGGTATGGTATTGTGTGTAGTGGTGTTTGCGTGTTTCCATGTAATCTCAATATATATATATATATATATATATATAAAAGATATTAAATGCGGAGGATTTAGAAACAAATTTTTTTAAAAAAAGAGATATGTTAATTATTTACATGTATATGTACGCATATTATATTATGAAACATCGAAAAAAAATAGTTGTCTTATTTTAAGATGAGTGGAGTAATTAACTCTTAGTTGCACTTACGACTATTGCAAAGCAGCACTAGCAGCACTACTGATGAATGAAGTATAATATAATTACAGCTAGAAGAATTGACATTACAGAGACGACTACTTCGAGGCTCTCACATGGCAGTTGACTTTGACACATTCAAACAAACTTGTACTGAGTGACAAACTGACAGCGAACAGTCGACCACGCACAGAATACAAGAAAGAATGGTTGGCTGCGATCTGCATGCGGAGATTGGGATGAGCGAGAGGCGCTGACATAATCATTTTAGTAATGTTCGCTTTGTTTTAAAAATATATACTACTCCCTCCGTATTTTAATATATGACGCCGTTAACTTTTCGACTAACGTTTGACCGTTCGTTTTATTCAATTTTTTTTTTGCAAATATAAAAATATTTATGTCATGTTTAAAAAGTATTTGATGACGAATCAAGTCATAATAAAATAAACAATAATTACATAAATTTTTTAAATAAGACGAATGGTCAAACTTTTGACAAAAAGTCAACGGCGTCATACATTAAAATATGGAGATAGTACTTTCTCTAACAGAAAATGTATGACATCATTCACCTTTTACATAACATTTGAACATTCGTTTTATTCAAAAATTTAGTATAAATACATAGAAGTATAAGTTAAGATTATAGTTTCTTTGCTAATAAAACAAGTCACGATAAAATAAAGAAAAAGTCCGATTTACCCCTAAACAATCGTGGTAGATCAAATTACCCCTAAACTCGAAAACCAGATATTTTACACTCTCAACTATTCATACCGGACAAATAACCCCTCTAAACACTGCTTTAGGTGGTTTTGACATGAGCTTTTACACATAACGCCAATGTTGCAATCCACGACGGCGAAGGTGACAGTGGCCTAGCCAGGATTAGAGATGGTGGCTTGGCCTGATCTCGTGACCTCGTCGCGCCCACCAGCGACGTCTCGGGCGCTTTCAATGGAGGATGAATCGCTGGACAAGGCTTCTCTCACAGAGACCATTGGGGCGGTGTGTCCTCGACGCCCGAAGGCAAACCCATCAGCTCGACTGATGATTCCCCGCCATCGAAGTCGGGAGGCAACACGGCAGGTAGCGACGTGGTTGTCGCCACTCATCATCGCCCTGTGGTGGTGCTCGCAGTGCGGCGCTCTCCGGTGCCTCCTGTGGTAGTGCATCCTTCCCTCCGTGCAGGTGAGACATGATACGAGGAGGAGCAAAACCATGAATACGACCACCACGACAGCCTTGCATCGTAATGTCGGCATCGATGGCGGTCACGTGTTCCCGCGATCCGTTCTCACCAGTGGCCCCATCACTAGCGTACATCTTTAGCTTAGAAGCGGGCTAGGTGGAGCAACGCGGCGCAGCGGAGGTTGGAGATGGCACGGCGTTGGTTGGGGACATGGAGGGCGTGGTGGAGGTTGGGGATGGGGACGGTGTGGCGGAGGTTGTTGCGTCCTCCGCTAGAAGCACCACTGGCCATCGGGTAGAGCGAAGTGAGGGAAAAGGAGAGAGAAATCAGACCAGGGAGAGAGATATCGGGGGAGGAGGAACAAGGAAGAAGAAGAGGAGGAAGAAGATGCTAACACATAGGGCCCACTAAATTTTAATATTCTTTAGGCTGATTGAATTGCTACGTGTGTGGCACGTAGATTAAAATCACTCCGGATTGAGTTAGGGGATTATTTGCCCGGTCTGAAGAATTTAGGGTGTAAAATGTCTGGTTTTGTAGTTTATAGGGGTAATTCGTAGTAGTTTAATTCAGATTTTTTTTCCTAAAATAAATTATATTTATATAATTATCTTAAATAAAATAAATGGTCAAATGTTATGTAAAAGGTCAACGACATCGTATATATATTTTAGAACGGATAGAGTAGGACATATTTTTGACCAACTATTGATCTGTTGCATATCATATATGTCATAAAACGCCTAACTAGGGAGTAAGTACTTCTCGATACATGAACATATGTGTACGAAGAAGGCTTCCGATGAATGCGTACATAATAATTAGGGTGAATGTACATTGGGATCACTAAGTAAAATAAATGGAAAATGCAGATCGATTGATCATCTGAGTGGCAAAATAAATTAACCACTATATACCGTACAATAACATCATGTGTCTTGTCGATCGTCGATCTCTTTCAGTTAATTAGCTGTGTGAATTGTGAGGAGAGGAAAAAAAAATATCAGTAATAGTAGTGCTTCAAATCTATCGCCCTAGTACAGCACCAATGCTTCAATACGTGGTCCGGATTACTGAATACATAATTGCACTCTAAACTTTAAGCAACACACTACTAGAAAACTAATTTTCGCAGGCGGCCAAAACTAATTTTCGCAGGCTGAAGAGAGGTCCACCTGCATCACAACGACTGCGAAAATTGATTTTCGCAGTCGGGGCAACGGCCCGCCTGTGAAAATGGAAGGGACGAAAAAAAAAAGTTGCCGGCCCGCGCCGGGAGCCGCCGCCATCGCTCCACGCCGTCATCACCGCCGCCGGCCTCCCCCCCCCCCCCCCCCCTCACTCCTCCGGCCAGATCTAGGAGGGAGGGGGGAGGCTGGCGGTGGCGGCGGCTCCCCTCCCTCCTCCCTCCTCCAGCCAGATCTGGGAGGGAGGGGGAGGGGAGCCGCCGCCGTCGCCCGGCCCGCGCCGTCACCGCTCCATGCCGTCGCCGCCCCCACCCCCGCCGGCCTCCCCCCTCCCTCCTCCGACCAGATCTGGGAGGGAGGGGGAGGGGAGCCGCCGCCGTGGCTGGGAGCCGCGCCTCCTCGCCGATGTTGCCCTCCGCTGCCACCGCCCACCGCCGCCGCCGTGCTCCCCCTGCGCCCCTCCAGATCTGGGAGAGACGGGCTGGGCTAGGCCGCGCCGCCCTCCTCCGTCACCCTCCTCGGCAGCGCCGCCTCACCTCCTCACCGCTGCCGCCCTCCACCACGGTCGGGAGCCACCGCCGGGGAGAGTAGAAGTGAGGGGAGGGGAGAGGAGGAGAGGTGAGGAGAGGGGAGAGGCTGGTGAGGGGAGTGGAAAGGTGGAGAGATGTGGAGGGGAAAGGTGTGAGGACTAAGAAAAAATTTAGGGTCTGCAAGTCTATTTTCGCAGGCGGACATCGAAAATAGATTTTCGCAGGCGGACATCGAATTTCACCCCGATTTATATTTTTGTAGGCGGTCATTTGGTTCTAAGGGTCATGTCCGTCTGCGAAAATAAGACCCCCTATATCGGAAAAAATGCTTTATCTAGTAGTGACAAACAATAGTGTGTGCAAAAAACCCTCCATGTATGCCATGTAAACAATGTTCTACTACTAGACACCATCCTTTTGTCAAATCTAAAAAACTGCATGGAGGATGCAAGCTAGATACTCTCTCCGTCCCAAAAAAAACCAACCTTATACTATATCACATTTTAGTACTAGGTTATCTTTTTTTTTTGTCAGGGGGAGTAAGCGTGTAGGAGTATAGCTTATGCAGATAAGTACTAAGCAGTTGACTAGCTCTTACATAATGCATGTGCGTCTCTGCATGTGAAAAGTCAGGATGGAATTGAAGAACCACATGAATCCATAGCTCTAGACTCTACGTACTCCCTCCATCCCCGAAGAAAACCCAATCCTGGGTCTATGTCTAGATTCAAACCATGTATATCCAGATTTAAATCCAGGATTATATTTTTATTTTTGGAATGGAGGGAACATTAGTTTAACATACTGCTAGCTCAGGCCCTCGCTTCTGTCCTCCAAGGGTATGAACAATGGGGGATACTCGCCCATGCCAAACAGCTGCGCTATTTGTGGTAATATACTCTAAATACCCTATCTCTACATTGTAAAACGTCGTCGATAAAAACACTGCGCTTTTTTTTATTTGTTGGATCACACCTATACTGTAAAAGACACTGCGCTTTTTTTATCGCTTAAACCAAAAGGTCATTAACCCTGTGTTAATAGTCGTCGGACTTCAAGCCTTTTAAACCAGCCAGTCTAACTCTACTAAACTTTGCTAGTTGCTTGCTTGTTATCTACAATATATAATTGTTTTGCTACAAGGGGCCCCAAGCCAGTGCAGCCCGGCTAGCTGAAAAAATTAATGAGGAAATGAGATAGAGAGGGAATTTATATTTACGCGCTTGCTTGATCAAATGGTGCAGTAACTGATTATGAATAGATTTTGGAATTAATGGTAAACTAGTGGGCATATTGCAGAATTAACCAAACAACAGCTCAATGGCATTATATATAGAAGTACTAATCTAATCTCGATAGTGTGAATAGGTTTTCTCTCCTTTTCTACATGGCAACCGACTACGTACACACTTGCTAGGCAGATTACAAGGGCTCAGGAAACGAGTTTGCATGTGAAAAAATTTCTAGAAATTCTCCAATCCATGTTTTGCTAGACTTTTGGGGCTTCATGTTTAATTTGTGTAGTTGTGTGAGTGGCTTATTATCAGGATGGACTTGCCTTAATTACATCAGTCTGACCTAGCGACGGCTACCATCTGAAGGTTCCAACAAGTGAGTTGTCAGCATATATACATGGTAAACCAAATCCTTAGCATATGTAGCCCAAAGAGTTGCAACTAGTTTCACATTTGGAAACCTTTCAAGTGCTTAGCACGACTTAATTAATTAAGTCCATATCAGCATTCGTTTGAACCTATAATTTGAACATGTTCGATAGTTTATTTTATGATCCCCTTCTGAAATTGCTAGCTTGTGTTGGCCCACTTGAATGGTCCACGTTCATGGACTAGACCGATTCCATCCATATAACCGTCGAATTACCGAGTGGCATTACACTCTTAACATAATAGCTAGATCTTGATCTTGGTTAGTTAAACACTACTGAATTTTACTGAATCAATGAAGCCCTTTATTTCTTGTTGCATAATACATTGAACAAGTACAAATAAATGAGAACAAATTGTACATCATAGACATGACAACAAACAAGGTGTGTTGGGCTCCATTTCTAGAATTTCCTTTACGTAGGAAATTAAGGGTTGGCGTCACCGTATCCCGATCCAACACCTGCGCCAACGCCACGGCCACCATATTGGCCTTGACCATTACCACCACCATTGCCACCAGCATTAGCATTTGCGTATGGTCCTCCGTAGTAATTATTAGCAGAGCTAGAGCCATAACCCGTACCACTACCAGACCCATGACCATTAGATGGCCAGTAACCACCAGCTTGTCCGGCACCACCACCAGCACCAGCGCCGCCAGCGCTGGATGAACCACCATAACCATAATATCCATTTTGAGAGGTCTGGCTAGAACCTGAGCCCGAGCCATATCCGCTACCAGATCCCGATCCACCATATTGGCTGTAACCACCACCTCCGCCTCCTCCTCCGCCACTAGCATGAGCACCATAATAGTTGCTGCTACCGGACCCAGCCCCAGTTCCTTTCCCCGCTCCCCCACCGTTCACATATCCTCCTCCCTCTCCACCTCCTGTGCCAGAACCTTGGGAACTAGAATATCTTTCTACTCTTGCAGCACTGGCTAGTCCAATGCTTAAAAGAACAACGAATCCAAGAGCTGCAAGCTTAGTGCGTGCCATTGTTAGCTAACTCTATGAGTGCAGGAAATGGTGAGTGTTGGGTGCAGGACTGCATGGGTATTTATAGTGGTTGAGGCCATACGCAATACTAGTTTCTTAACAGCATCCACGTTAGTCTTTTAGTTGGCATCTTCATTAAGTAGGGAAAGTTGAGGCCTAAAGAACTGTTTACCAAAGAGACAAAGCTCATGTACTTACAGAAGTAATTAGCACTAGCTTCTATGCTCTAAATAAGTCCCAATGTTCTAAACAATAGTGTCCTTAAATCAAGAGCGCTACTAGCTCCTCGATAGATCAAAATTTTGTTCTTTCACTGTTCTTGGCCTGTGAAATTTCACGGTATTGATGGCATGTTTGGTAAGGCTTCAACTTTTAAATTTAACTCTAAGAGCTAGCTAGGTACGGAGTGGAGTTGTGGAGCAACATAAACCTAGCTCTATCATTCTAGTTCATTTTGTGAGAGCGATAGCTCTAGCCAGATCCACTCCTATTTTACGTGGAGCTAAAACTATTTTGCTGGGCTTGAGCTATAGCTCTACCAAATAGGCCATGTGTTTATCTAATGATGAGCATATTAACATCTGGATCGTCTAGGAGAGAAGAGTTACTAGATATATCATAAAATAAAAGACGCAACTATCAATAATATATCAACAAAGAATTATTATTACCTTTTTTTTAATCACCTCAACAAATACATACAATGCATGCACCAATGTAAACGATGTTAACCGGGAAGCATCGGCGGATTGTGGAGTCATAGATGCATGACTCCATCCACCAGGATTAAAATCCTAATACTCATAAATATTATACACACAAGTGGGCTTTCACTAGAAATTTAGTGAGATCAGAAATATATCGCTGGTCTCCATCTCTTTTAGTGTGTGTTAGAAGCGTATTCGAGAATGTGTGAGTGCGGTGTTGCATGTGAAGTAGTGACGTGTGTGCGTGTGTGTATTCCTGGAATCACCGAATGTAAGAGATGTTAAGAGTGGAGGATTTAACATAATTGAATTTAGAAGAAAAGGAGATATGCTAGTTAATTATATATGTGCGTATATATATATACATAGTAGAACACTAGTTAAGTCGTATTTTAAGGTAAAGACGTAAAGGGAGTAGTAATTAGCTCTTAGTTGCACTAACTATCGCAAAGCAGCACTAGCATATCGATCTACTACTACTGATGAATATAATTACACTGAAGACGACGACTTCGAAGCTCTCGATCCCATCGTAGCTGACTTTGACACATTCAAACGCTCTTGTCAGTGACAAACTCGACCACGCACAGAATAAAAAGAAATAATTAAGAACACAGCCGATGGATGCATGGTTGGCTGCATGATCTGCATGCGGAGATTGGGATGAGCCAGACGCGCTGACATAATCATTTTAGTAAATGTTCCTGTTTTATAATATATGAAATATTTTGTTTTTCTATAAAGCTCTAACCGAATTTAATCTCTGTAATATACTCCATCGTTTCAAAATATAAGGTACAACTATCCTTAACACAAAGTTAAATAAAAACTATTATTATCATCACTTTATTTGGATCACCCTAGTAAATACAATGTATGCACATGATAGAATTAAAGATCTTAAAAGGTTTTAAAAATAATAATTTAGTGGAGAGGAGATGCTATTTAATTGTTTGTATTCATGCATGTATTTTTTATTATTATGAAATATGTGAAAAATGTAGTTGTGACTTATATTTTAGAATGGAGTGACTATTATTTATGTGATAAATAAAATGCCTAATTGTAAGTAAGTATTTCTAGATACGTGTATATATGTGTAGGAAAAGAAGGCTTGCGACTAATATAATACGCGTACATAATAATTAGGTGAACGTACATTAATTTGTACCACTGGGTAAAATAAACGGAAATTGCAGATCGATCGATCGATCGTCTGAATGACAAAATAAATCATTATATACCGTTAAACAACATCATGTCTTACCGTATATATATCTGTTTCAATTAATTAGCTGTTTGATGAAAAAAAATCAGTAATTAATACTGCTTCAAATATTAATCTATCGCCCTAGTACATGCCAATGCTTCAATACGTGGGGTGGATTACTGAATACAATTCTAAACATTAAGCAACGAACAATACTGTGTGCAAAAAACCGGGCAAGTATGCCCTGTAAACAACGTTCTACTATAAACTATACACCATCCTTTGTCAAAATCCCGGAAACTGCATGGCATTGCAAGCTAGATAAGCTTGTATTATCCTGAGTAAGTACTAAGCAATTGATTAGCACTTACATAAGGTGTGTCCTTGCATGTGAAAAGTCAAGATTGGAGAACCACATGCGTTGCCTCCATAATTTGCCATCCTGCGCCAGCCATGTCCCCCGCCTATGTCATATAAAAGAGTACAATAAGTAATATAAATAGGTTTTAAAAATTATCACATCAGATTTATATTTAGGTGAAAAAAAAGGATAGCGAAAAAAAACGTGCTACTACATATTAATTTATAACCAGTTGCAGCACAGGCTCATAGACACTGTGCGTGTATGAGAGGTGGGTCAGGTGTTAGTAGTGTAGTATATATTTACCATATAGATTAGCTATTAGATTGTTTATAGATGATGTGTTAATTTTTTGAGTTTGTAGTTGTCTATACCATTGAACTTCTTCTAAGGCCATGTCCAATGCTTCTACGTGGAGTGTAACCCCAGGTCGCCATGTAGGAGCTGAGTTCCCTTTTCAAATTAGTACCATGCTCTTGTGAGAAAACATATCGTCTTTGCAAGGACCCTCATGCTTCGTATCCGCCTGTTAGTAGCATAACTAGGAAGGTAGCCCGCGCAGTTGCGCGGGCATATTATTTAAACTATCATAATTTTTGTAGTTATTAGAAAGAATTTAGGTTTCCTTTGTAACACAGGATTTTTAGAAAAGAATAGAAAATCGTATATAAATGATTTTGAGAAAAGAAAAGAAAATGGTATATAAATATGATAGAAATGAATGTTTAAAATATAGTATGGAATAGAATGGATGTTTGGATAGAGTGTAAAAAATACGGGAATTTAAAATGTATTAACCCAGTTAGATCAAATTATCATCTGCACAAATAATAATCAAACAACCTTTGCATGCAAAGTAGCTTGATGATTGTCTCGATGGTAATTTTTTAAAATTCCGTTATATGCAAGATATATATCTTGCATGTACGTACAGATATTGTGGAGAGACGAGTGATTATGTACGGGAGGGAGGTGGAATGGATTTGTATTTTTAAGGATTGGTCTATTGGATGTAAATAATGGTTTTATCGATTAAAGTTACAATGGTCATATTTTTTTTCTTATATTTTATATATGTTTTTTATTTTGAAAAGATATAATGTAATGGTCCAAAATAATAGGCCTAAGATTTTAAATCATGTGATAGCGTAGGATTATTTAGAAGCATGTGTAAAATAGAGGATAGAGAAAAGTGGTTATTTGAAGTATTAACACATAGATTAATAACAAAACAAATTACATAATCCGCATATAAACTGTGAGACAAATTTATTAAGCGTAAATAATCCGTCATTAGTAAATGTTTACTGTAGCACGGCATTGTCAGATCATGGCGCAATTAGTTTTAAAAGTTTCGTCTCGCAAGTAGAGGAAAAACAGAGGATTGTTAAATTTTGTTAATCTATGTAGATGAAATAAAAAAAACTGCACTTAACCAAACAAATTTTGCATCACTTTGCTTTGACTAAAATACTAATTAGTAGTAGGCAACTAATACTATGTAACTCTGTCTAAGCTAATTTCTTTTGCTCTTCTTTTGTATTCCGCTATACGAGTATACGTACGGATAGCAAGGAGAGAGTGACAGAAGAGGGGAAAATGGAAAGGATGAGGTCTGAGGGGAAGGGCGGACGGTGAGGGCGGATGGCGGATGGCGCGGGCCGGAGGTGCGAGCGGAGAGCTTTGGGCAGGGGGGACGGCGGGGATGGCGTGGGTTGCGGGCAGAGAGCTGCAGGCGCTGTGGACGGGGGACGGAGGTCTCGATCTCCCTTCCTCTAATGGTTCGGTGTCGACATGCGCTCCCGCAAGGTTGTGGAGTGCGAGGCCGAGCTGGTTGCGCCGCCAACCGCTTCATTCGCGATTGGGCTGTACAACGGGCGCTGTCCTCAGGTATTGCATCGTCAATTTGTACTGCACTAATGTCCTGTTGCTCTGTTGCCATGTCTTTGCTCTGTATCGATTTGTCTCTGCTTTACGTTCAAGTTATCCCTCTTGTACTGCATATTTGAGATTTTTTGGCCCATCATGAAGGGTGTCTGTATGGCTCTGTATAATTGTAATTGTAGTAAAAAATGCTTTCAATTTGATAATTTTATAGATAATTACCATACCAGACCTTCACAAAACTTCATATGGTAGGAGGCGGGGATGGCGTGGTCCGCGGGCGGAGAGCTGCGGGTGGCGGGGACGGCGTGGGTCTCCTGTAGTTTCCCGTCTCCCTCCCTCCAGTGGCTGTTGCAGGCTTGCAGCGCCATGTCCATATCCACCTTCCATGTTCCGTCCTCACCTCAACATCCTCCTTGAATTATCTCCTAGCTCAGTGGGTGGGTTGGCGGCTGCGGTGTGTCGACCTCTCTATCTATCTTCCTTCCTCTTTATTGGTTCTGTCCTCTCTATTTTCCTTGATTAGTGGATTTGGCATCAGCTGCTGGGCTGGTCGCCAGGGGACAATTGGCAGCGATGGACTTGTTGTTCACAGCTCTATGGAAAGACGGTATGTGCATAATACCAAAGATTGCGGAATTATGTTGTGATTAAATGGCTCATTGGCTGTGTACATGTATTTTGGATGTTTAAGCCTGTTTAATCCATTCTCTAAAAAAATAAATGGTTCATGGATGTTTACTTTCTGGGGAAAAATGTTATAATAATTTTAGGAAAATGTAATTATCCTATAACTTTATATCTCTCCATTTCTTTTTGTTTGACGCCGGTTAGTTCAAAATTGCACTAATCAACGTCATTCATTTGAAAACAGAGGTAGTATTTATTGAATATAGTACAAAGATGAAATATATTGTTTGTGAAAGGAAGATATAATGTTTGAAATATCATCCTATTTCAGCTGGTAAATATACTCACTGTAAATGGTAATTTTGAATTGCAGCCTTTCGCTAGAGTATGTTGTAGCACAATCAATGTTGTACTGGAGAGAAGCAGGAATAGAGCAGCTGCAATGAATATTTACAATGATAACGTACCCATGAGTAGTTTGCAACATAGTTTCTATGATCAATATAGATGAATGAGAATGATATAATACCTTCTAGAAAATCTCTTTGTACACTATGTTCCTGACCATATGTTCACCTGGGCTTTCATTGTCATCTAGCATTATCCGTAGCCCATCTCGTCTTGTAACTCTGGAGAACGCTACGTAGAGCTGCCCATGCGTGAATACTTGCTTAGGCAGATATAGTCCTACCCTGTTTAGAGACTGTCCTTGGCTTTTATTGATGGTCATAGCGAAGCACACACTGAGTGGATATTGTCTTCTTTTTAGCAAGAAGGGCCATCCTGACTCTGTTGGCGTCATTATTATTCTAGGGATATATACCTTTTCTCCTACATGTGTTCCTGTTATGATCTGTGCTTCAATGAATCTTTTCCCGAGCTGAGTAATGGTTACACGTGTACCATTACATAACCCTGAACTTTGGTTAATGTTTCGCAGTAGCATCACTGGAAGGCCTACTTTCAGTTTCAGCACATGGTTTGGCATTCCAGGGAAGTTTAGACTATTTAGAAATTCTGTTGGATATAGGACATCGGTTTCACTGTCATTAGTTGTTGCTTTGCATACGGTGTCGCAGCTCAGATATGTTATCTCCTCTCCTTCTATCATGTTCATTATAAATTCATTAATTTCCCTCGCTGTCTCATTTCTTGGGCATAGAATTGCTCGCTGTTCTAAGAAATCTCGTTTCTTAAAATTCTCTACCAAGTTTGGATATATGCTCTTCACAATTTCTTCCTTGGGATCACCTCCTTTCTTCAGTATCAGGTCATCAGGTATTTCTATCCATTCCTCTCCATCCGCTGATGTTGTTTTGCCATCACCAATGTTCAAAATCCATTGTGCGAAATCTGCAGTCCTTTTTTGCTCCTCTTCATCTCTTGAGATGCAGCTCAGGAGCATGTTCCTTGTAAGTTTGAAGATGTGGAAGTGCTGCCATAGGTAGGACCGTTTTATTGATGCATTTACTATTTGCGTGCGTCTTCCCTTTCGCACAACAGGAAGAATCTGGCGGAAGTCTTCTCCTAGAACCACAGTCATACCGCCGAATGGCTTTGTGCTGTTATCTTCACCCTTGGACCTTAGTATGTCCCTTAGACTTCTGTCTAGCGCCTCGAAGCAAATTCTGTTTGCCATTGGAGCCTCGTCCCACGGTATGAGTGATGTTTTTTTAAGTAGTTCCACCAGGTGCGATCCTTGTTTGATGTCACATGTTGACTCTTCTGTAACAATTAGTGGGATGTGGAATCTTGAGTGAGCTGTTCTCCCCCCATGAAGAAGTAAGGCTGCTATACCACATGATGCAACCGTGAGTACTATCTTTCCTTCTGAACGTAGTTTGGTTGTGATAGCTGTCCACAGGTAAGTCTTTCCTGTTCCACCGTAGCCATCGACAAACATTAGTTTTCCCAACCCCTTGTTGGTTGACTCTATTATTGAATCAAATGCTACCTTTTGTTCTGCATTAAGTTTACCAAATATGCTATCATGTTCCTCTTTCTGCTTGTCTTTGTCATAGCTCATTTCTTCATTCAGAAGTCTGTTTCCAAGTTCCCGTAGTTCAGCACATTTTGGTAGCTCTATATCAGGGTATTCCTCAAGTGTTTTTCCAGCTTGTCTCATCAGCTTTTCTATTTCTATCAGAGCATGTCCCTTTTTTTGTTGCTCTGTTAGGCGTAGCGTAGGATAGTTGAGATTTTTTCTCTGTTTGTATTCTATGTCTTCACTTAGATCCTCCCAACAGCTTTCCCATATTCTCTTCGGATCAGTTACCTCAGAGTGACACAAAATTGTTGTGAAAAGATGTCGTAGTTGGTTCCCTGATGCGTAGTTGGATGCCTCTCGGATGCATTCAACCCACTCCCTGTCATCGTCAAGAAATCCTAATGCTTCGCAAGCTGATTTGAATGATGGGTGTACAACTCCATCTACAGTTCTGATTTCTTCGAATGCTCTGGGTCCTTTCACTGTGTTCAGTAGCATCCTTAGGTAGTATTTATCTCCGCTTGCTGGATGTGCATAGTAGATCCTACCAATCATTTTTCCTTTTTTCCGCTTGTTCCACTGTTTTAGTTTGTTCTTCCATACCCATTTTGATGGGAATTCAGCATAAGTCAAGTCCCTTGCTTCATCATTGATCTTGTTTGTTTCCATCCACTGTGTAAATTTAGTGACTCCTATTCTTTCTTTTCTTACAATCTTCCTTAAGTCTGCCGAGTCTGGGAAAATAACTTGCTGTTCGTTCTCCAGGTGGAATGGTAGCCTCTCAACAGATGGATATCGATAGTGCATCTCAAATTGGAATATTCGCCAACATGCGTCATGTCCTGATATGTACGTGCATTCAAGGTACTTCTTGATCTCATCATGATCAGATTCGATTAGGGCTGTTGCTTGGTCGTCGCCTTTATGCATGTACTTGAAAAGGTATTTGATTGACTTAGATCGATTGCACCGCTCGACATTTATGTGTGCTTGGTACTTTACCAGCAAGTCTCTATTGTAAGGGACTACATATCTGTTGTCTAGCTTAACGTTTCCTTTCTCTATGTACCTGGCATTGTCTCTTCTTCTGTATGTTGGGAATCCATCCTCATCCACGGTTGTTTCACTGTAGAATTTCTTGGGGAAATTTCTGATGCATTTGTTCTCTATCATGCATGGTGAATTTGACTTTGCCTCTCCACATGGACCGTGCATCATGAAATTTTCCACAGCTTCAAATCCTTCGCGGTCTTCTTCCTTGTCTGGGATCTCTGCACTTATTATTCTATCGATCTCTGAAGCGTCTGGGCATTTGTCTTTCTTGTCAAGGAAGATTAGTATATGGGCATGTGGAAGTCCCCTCTTTTGGAACTCAATTGTGTATATAACTGCATTAAGATGGACAATTGTTAGTTCCTTTTTAAAATTAAATAAATTCGAACTAATGAATATGCGGGTTTAGGATTTTTACTTGCAAGAGTCTTTCCAAAGTATTGCTTGTCCTTTATGTCTGTCATCAATTCCCTCAATTTTATATGGAATACTCGGTCAACAATGTCAGGTCTATCTAATGGTTTTTGAACTCCTATTTCATCTAGCATATTTTGTATCTCTGGCCAAGCAGCGTTGCACGTGAAAATGACAAACAGGTCTGGGTATCCTGCCCAACGACATATTGCCATAGCATCTTGGTAGTTTTGTGCCTTGTATCTTGGGCTGCCTGTGAAAGATGAAGGAAGTAGTATCCTTTTTCCAACCTGGTCAGCTCTTGTGTCACCCCTTTCAATTGCATCCTGCAAGCCAGCATACAGTTCAGTTCTAAGATTCCCTTGATGTTTTCTTATCCAGTCCAGCCTATATTGGATTATGCACGCTAGTGCATCAACAATGAACTGCAACGTCAATTTTTCACACATTAGCAAGTGCATACATTGATTTTTGCGCTGCTGTATGCGATAAGCATAGTACTCCAGCATGGTCAAATGTTTCCTCTTGCATTTGGATCCATGGTTGTCTCTGTAGAGTATTTTGTTTGTAAAGCCATCTTCTCCATAGGGAAATAGCAACGGGTACTGCATTGCCATGAATTTTGGATGGTTTTCTGATATTCTTCTGGGCCCTGTGTCTTTATAATGGACAATTATGTCACGTCCTTTTTGGTTCTCACTCGTGTCATTAACAATCAGTGCTGCCACTTCCGATGCCGATGGCATGTTATGCTGCCTGCCATCTCCACCACGCTTCCTTATAAGTCGTAGGCTTACATTATGATAGTCACCTTCTTTGAATCTATCTCTTGCCATTCTGAATGTCTGTGCTAGTACGTTTTCTCTGTCCAGCATGTTCTTTAGGCCTAAGACAATGTGTGAATCTATTGATTCTCTATTATGGGATGATGTTGATGCGTCAATTCTGTTTTTGACTTCGTTCTCAGTGTCATAGATGTAAAGTTGCGCCCAGCGAGGTTTATCGCCTTCTTCAGGCAGTAGAGTACCTATTCGGTGGTAGTTCTGGCCATTCATGCGGAAAATATATGGTCCAGACCCATTGTTTATCTCTCTGTCAACTTTTCCTCCCATGGAGGTAAATGCAAACATGGAGTTATATACTCTGATATTGTCCATGTAGTTCCTCGACCTCTTTCCTTTTTCTTTGCACATCAGATTTGAAAGGTAAGTAGGTGGTTTCTTTAGTGTAGGTAAGTCAACCTTGCCCTGTTTGCAGCATAAGCTAAAAGAAGGTGGCCCTTTTCCTTTGCCACGAGTTCTTTCTTCATACCAGAAAAGTGCACCACAGTGTTGACATGTGCATGTAGGCTTGCCAAAATTCCATTCTTTCACGCTTGATTTTTTCTTCTTCCTTGGTGGTACAGCAACCTTATTCCTTGTAATGTTTCCTTCCTTACTTACTCCGATCATTCATCTTGAGACTGGAAGACAAATATTTTTTTCATAAAAGAAAAAAGTGATTTAAAAATAAACTGAATGACGATATCATTTTTATAATGTGGTTAACATACCTATTCGTTTCCATGTTGGTTGATGGGATCTGATATTTTTCTTTTCTAGACCTGATTTTATTCATATCACAGTCAGTGTTTATTCTTAAATAAGGAAAAATTTCCTTTCTAACAATTGTGTTGATTTTCTGTATGTTTACCTTTCAATGTGATTTGCTGGATTTGAACAGGTCGAACTGTTGTTCAATGTAGATCCGCTTCTTCTAAGGTCAAGTTTCCTTTTCCTGTTCAGTCTTGATAAGCGTGCGAGTTCCGTTGAGTTTACTTCAGCAGTGAAGTTTGAGCTGTGAAAATTGGATGTCAAAATAGGGAGATAACAACTTTTTTTGACTGATTCTGATGTATTGTACCTATTCGGAAATTAATTGTTATTAAATACATACGCTTGAACTGTTAAACTTGGATCTGAAAATCAGTTCATAATTGTTGCGGTTGAAATAAATTGTTATTAAATACAGGACCTTCATAGGTAATTGTATTCTTTGCCTATAATTTTACCTTTGCAGGGGATTTCCTGTATCTGCGCTTGACTCATTGTTGCTCATTTGAAACCCAGTCCTTTTTTCATCAAGTTTTCTTTTCCTGGTAAATGTTGGCATATCCTTGTTAAATATGACGCATTTCCTTTTTAGTAATTGTGATGATAACTTGAGTGTTTACCTTTGAAGAGCATTTGTTTCATCCGCACTGGAGTAATTTTTGGTCGATGGAGATCCGCTCCTTCTCAGGTCTAGTTTTCTTTTCCTTTTCGATCTTGCTAACTGCGATAATTCCTTTGAATTGGCTCGAGCAGTCAAGTTTGAACTGTTAAAATTGGATATGAAAATCAGTTCATAATTGTCGCAGTTTGCAGGAGTCAATCACAAACGATTAAGGTATTTAGGGTGATTCTTACCTGTCCTGTGTTGGACTGCCATCATCCGTAGGGTGATTTCCACTCTGCATCGTGTTTTCTTATATTTTTGTTGGGCAAGTATCAACTGCGAATCAAATGTCAAAAAATATAAAGTATCAACTGCATATGTGAGTGTTTGTCAATATAAATCTATAAGTTGCACTGTGATGGAAGATGATGGAGAGAACTGATAGGGACCTGACTGGTGTCTCTGGAAGAAAGGAAGAGTAGATTGTTTATTGCAGCATTGTTGTAAGATTAATTTATATAGGAATATAGAGTCCGTGGAGTTTCCATGAACCTATGTGTCGTGGATTAGTACTCCATCCATATTATTACTATACTTGAACAATTGTCTTCCATTCTTTTTAATGGTATCGTTTCCATTCTATGTATAAGATGTAATTCCTTAATACTATGTACGGTCAACTCTATTTTGCAATACTTTTAGTACGGTTATATAAAAAACAATGTGGATTTTTTTGGCAGTTTTAAAATTGAAATTATTGGTACGGATGATAAGCTGAATAGATGGTATATTTTTTTTGTCGTACTTGAAAATAGATTGCGTATATATTTTGTCAATTTTCTAATTAGATATTTTTTGCATGATTTTTACAGAAGTTAATTAAATTATTGTGAAATCCATTTAAATATTACACATTTGGAAAGTTCCTTTGATGCGGTTTTATTTACAACATCCAAAGCTTTACAATCATCCTAAGGAGATTCATTATATTTTGGTAAATACTAAACATGTTTCATTACTGAAGTACTGATAATAGACTGAGGGCTCATTTATAAATTAAAATCCACTGCAGGACCAAAGTGTAAAATTGCAGGCACATCGTTATCTCCTCCCAAGCCCTTCCTGGCCACATATCTGCGTTGCGGTCGCGTTTGTCTTCCTGTCCCGAATGGCGGCCACATGAGGGCGAAGGCCAGGCGGCGGAGAATCTGAACATATATTCTTCTCCAATCTATCTCGCTCACTCATCACTACCTTCTCCTCCACTACTCATCCATCGGAGCCGATTTGAGAGGGAATGCCTTGTGGTAGCGACGGCTGAAAGACTGGTTGGCTAGATCCACCATAGGGCATCCAAGTCAGTGCCTTGGTAGATCCACCGCAGGATGTCTAGATCAGGAGCAGTGTTAGCCATCGGTTACTTGGCTCTGGTATGGGAGGTGGTGTTTGTAGGAAATGGGGCAGTGGGGATAGCAGGTGCAGCAACATCAAGCATGGCTGAGAGCGAAGGTAGCCCCGAGAGCTCATCTTTCTTGATTGATTTCCATTTTACATAATCAAGTTTTTTTAATCATTAAGTTTCTTGCTTGGGGATTTGTATTAATTAAGAATTATTAAATCAACTGATCTTGTTTTATATGCTTTTAGGATATCAACGGCAGAGGAAGCAAGCAGGGATCGACTCATATGCATGTACTGAAGGTACATGCATGCATTTATATTGAATGTTATTAACTCTCTATCTTAGAAATAAACAAAGTAATCCAAGGATTCCTTTGGCAAGTGCAAGTTGTACGTTACATCTGACAATATCTAATGAACATAAAAATTAATAGTAACATATATAATACTACTATTACAGCTGGTGCTGTCCCCAGTCACCTTTGTATTACTGTTGTGCTCATCCTATGGAAAAAAAATTAGTTGTTACAAAAAAATATATTAATTAATAACTTGATAAATTGTCTCATGCAGTACCTCAATACCTGAAATTATAAATTTCCTTGATGGTCTTTTAGCAGTTCCTGAAGCAATTTTTCCGTCATGCACCTAAATTTTGTGTTCTTAGTTAGTTAATTAAAAAAGGTTTATGTTAAAATACATGATTTATTTAACAAATATATCAAATACTTCATCATCTTGAATTGTATTTTCAATTGCACTTTTTGTGTAAGTTCCCATATTTGTACTCTTCTTTCCACAACCTTTTCCCCTTACCTGCACAATAGCATATTGACATTAATGGACAAACATGAAAGGTAACATTAAATAGAAAGTAAAACTCAATGAAGTACAATGTTAGTTTGTCCTAGGTAGTGTCTTGACTTTTCTTTTAGAAGTACTGGTGTCCGCCATGACCATATTTTTATTATATTCTTCATCAAAATCATCATCAAGAGAAATTGGTTTGTCATTTGCTATCTTCTCACAATCAGTAGTATATGGTTCCTATTAATACCCATCAATTGTATATAACATGTCAGTAATAGTTTCACAAATCGTTTTGTATATGAAAGAAAAAGTAAGAATTGTACCTTATTTCTCTGAGTTTTCATTTCAGAACATTTTCCTTTCTTAGCCTATATCATAGTGCCATATTGAAATGGTAAATAATTTATGTGAAAACTAAATTCAGTGAATTTGGAAAGTAAAATAAATGAAGTACCTTGTTAGATGTTTTAAAACGTCTTGTAACTCTTCTTTTAGAAGGATTCGTCTTTGTACTCTCCTGGGTAACCTTTTCATTGTATTCTTCATCAAAATAATCATCAAGTGATTCTTCAGAATCATCATCGATTGTAATTGCCTTTTCATTTGTTTTCCCATCAGAATCGGTAATGTATGTTTCCTATAAAACATCATTATTAGTGTAGTACTATAAACAACTTTACGAATTGTTTCATGTTTGATCTCTCTTTCTTTGTTTTGCGATGATTGTTCTTTTCATAATCATCACTACTTTCATTTTTTGGCTCTTCTTTTACCTGAAAATTGTGCTGCCCAAACTACAGAACATCCAATAAATAATTATATATATAATATATATTGTAAAAATATTTTTTATTTGTTATATATTACCTCATCTTCTGATTTTTGCAAATCAGTGAAGCCATAATCATCATTGCACTTCAACATTGACTGCAAATTAATATTTATATTGTAATATAAGATCTTTCTTAGCCTATATCATAGTGCCATATTGAAATGGTAAATAATTTATGTGAAAACTAAATTGAGTGAATTTGGAAAGTAAATAAATGAAGTACCTTGTTAGCTATTTTAAAGCGTCTTGTAACTCTTCTTTTAGAAGGATTTGTCTTTGTACTCTCCTGGGTAACCTTTTTATTGTATTCTTCATCAAAATAATCATCAAGTGATTCTTCGGAATCATCATCGATTGTGATTGCCTTTTCATTTGTTCTCCCATCAGAATCGGTAATGTATGGTTCCTATAAAACATCATTATTAGTGTACTACTATAAACAACTTTACGAATTGTTATGTAAGAAGGCAATTATACATACCTTCTTTGATCTTTTTGTAGATCTCATGTTTGATCTCTCTTTCTTTGTTTTGCGATGATTGTTCTTTTCATAATCATCACTACTTTCATTTTTTGGCTCTTCTTTTACCTGAAAATTGTGCTGCCCAAACTACAGAACATCCAATAAATTATTATATATATATAATATGCATTACAAAAATATTTTTTTATTTGTTATATATTACCTCATTTTCTGATTTTTGCAAATCAGTGAAGCCATAATCATCGTTGTACTTCAACATTGACTGCAAATTAATATTTATATTGTAATATAAGATCTATAACATGTATAAAAAACATAATGCAAATAGTCATACCTCTTCTGCCTTGTCATTTACATAATTCATCTCAAGCTTTTCATTAGGTGTAAAAGTGTAGTTCACTTTGTAGTCTTCCTTACACTCTTCTAAATTCCTTTTAGTCAACTTCAATCTGAATATCAATATTCTTTCACATATCTGACGTATTGTATCAGGAATCATATCAATTTGTCCATTCTGTTCCTCCAGCATGGTGGACACAGACTTATGACCAAATATTCTTTCTGCTTCCTCATTAAATATTATACATGTCGTCCTAGTAGTGTGGTCACTTATCTCAAGGTTTATTACATACCTGGTACAATGTGCCGTTAATGGTAAATATACCTGCTACAATATGTCAAATAAAATTTGAAGAGCATGCTTACCGTGGTTTTGGGTTCACTGCTTCCTTTCCGCATGAATTGCAAATGTATACATTTGATTCCTTTCTTGTTACACAAAAGCACTTATCGCAAGACATATACCACCAATTTCTTGATTTGATCTCCTCAATTTTAGCTTTGACTGTGCATATAAATTCCTAAATAAAAAACAAATTAATGTTGGTTAACTAATCAGCTTGAAAGAGTGACTAAAGATGACTTCACGACTAAACATACCACTTAATTTAGGTAATGCTCATTACATCAGCCATCAAGTAGATTTTTCCCAACATTAAATACACAAATGAAAAATAAACATAACATAGGAATGGATATGTACCTTCTGTTGTATATTACTATATCGCAATTCTGTTATTTCTATCAATGTCTTTCTATTGTAGAACATTTGCTCTTCAATGGTTCCTTGAGTGCTTGCGTCCACTTCAATCATTGTGGGCAAAACCTTTTCAGCATTATGCCTATAAATAAAATGCAATATAATCCATCAGATAATTTTTTCAAATCAACAAATATATATGAATTTAAATGCTACTACTGCACACCTGCTCAATATTTCCATGCTTGCAGGAATTTCCATATCCAAAAAAACTTCTGTCGAACTTGTTACTCCAAATGATAATAATTCTAAATGATCAATGTCGTTAGTTTACTAAAACTATAAGTACGTTAAATTAGAAAAAAATAACATCCTCACTTTCATATTCTTTAACCAGAAGTCCAGTGGCGATGAACACAGTTTGCTTCCCAAGCAAATTGTCGTCAACCGTATTTGCTAAAATATCTCCTCATAGAGTAATTTTAACTTTTTCTCCCCTACAAATGTAATAAAGTCATGTAAAATATACCACATAGAAAGTATTAGTGCTGGTTTAAATTTGCAGACAACAATCTTACTCTAATAAAAGGAGTTCAATTTCACGCATGTTGCAAACCCTCTCCCTGCTTGTGTTTTTTCCTAGCATTCTTTGCTCGATCGGCTTCATCCCGCTAAGTAAGCCAATCACATCTAAATACAAACACGTCTTTAGTACAAATAACAATGTTTAAAAGAAGTAAGATTATGCACATACCTGATAACTGTTGATCTTTATTCAACCTACTCCTTAATTTTTTCCTGTCTGTAAACTCGAAGTAATAGTCCAAGAAACATTGTCTTTTTGATTTTACCTCTTTTACTATGGTATCATGATAAAAAAGGATTTTCAGATTGTTTTTTAGGACACGGTATTTATCATGTTCCATAACTTTGAAATTTTTAAAAATATATATTGAGTTAATCTTAATTTTTGGCCTGAAGTGGTTCGCCAATTGCTTTGAGATAGAGACATGTATTGAGTTGCCCTGCACCAAAAAAAAAGTATTTACATAATAGAACAATATATTAAATCACATGTTTACAACAATCATACCTCTGCATCTAGTACAATCATCTGTATACCATAGAACTCATCAACCATTGTAGGATTAACCGCATCCCATAGCCTAATAACTTTTACTTTGATTCTCCACCTATCGTTCTTTGGTGTTAATGCAGTAATCAAATTGCTAGGTGCCATGTTATCTGCAAATGAGTAGTACTGCATATAGTTACTAAACAAATTTGACAGAGAGTCGTATACATGTTTATGTTATTTTATAGAACTAATTAATACAAACTCTCATAATTGTGTTCTTTGATAGGTGCAAGGTTACTTTTTTGTGCTGGAAAAAAAAATGACAAAACTGTATACATAGATGCAACATAATGTACCTCTAACTAATACAGGATATCGTAATTGTGTTCTTTTGTAGGTGCAATGTTAGTTTCTTCTACTGAAAATATGATGACAAAACTGTATAGATGCATATGTTATTTCCTAGCTGCAAGATCATGATTAGATGATGTCATGATTGTGTTCTTTTGTAGGTGCGTGATATACCTTCTTATGCCAAAGATGATTCGCAAGGTGCCGCAGACTTCTTCTGCTCCGTCCGCCGGAATCGACTTCTTCTGCTCCGTCGCCGGAATCGACTTCTTCCGGAATTGACTAATGTCGCATGCTGGCGGGGTGTATATATATGTATGCAAGCCTTACGGATATTGTCTCATGTATATGGAACTAATCCTTGTTGCAATAAATAATCTTTCCTAGTGATCTAAATTTTGCTTTTTGAGATTTGGAATGTTTTGCTTTGAGAGATTTGGAATATTGCCTCTCACGCACAAATATGGAACTAATCTATGTTCGTTCACGACAAGTACATGTTTTGCTTTTAGATTGATTTCAAATCTTGCCTTGTGTACACATACATATATTTATGGAAATAATGTGCGGGCCCTACGAGGTGCTGAATTCCTCTCGTTACGCCACATGGCAACTTAGAGTGTTTTGGGGGAGACACGTGGCAGCTTGAGAGCGTTTGTAGGGAGTTTAATGGACTTTTAGTATATAATAATATAATAGATTTGGCTTTTGGTTAGGTTATTTTAGAATGGCCAAATTATGTAGAATAGTTGGTGTAATTGTTTTAGTGGTTTGCTTAAGAATTGGTTAGCTTGACAAGTGCAGGAATTTGTGATGCACCGGGAGGTGTACGAGTTGGTGGGGAGCTGCAGAAACTCGAGAAGAAGGTTGGGACTTGAGAGTGCAATTCTCAGATTTTGTCAGTTCAAGCAACTAGCATGCAGCGATGGAGTTTTTGCCGATTCAATGGATGTGAGGCTTCAGTGGTTGATTTTATGTGGCTGGGGTTAGATGCATGGCTATGTTTGATGATATGCCTGTTGAAGTCTAGCCACACAGGATCACATTGTTGCCAAAGTAAGGGGAGACAAGTTCTGAAACTTGGGCTGAGCAGCATTGCAGGATGGAGGCGACTTTCGGCTGAGGCGTGTATACGTCTGCATGGAAGCTGTCGTTAAAAAAGGACGGTCTTGATTAGATAAAATTAATCACGGATTTACCTAGAGTTTTCTATATATGCAGTACAGCGTATTCCTTTACTATATACTATGGATTTTGCACTTGGTAGAGCTCTCGAACAATTATCATCCTATATTATTTTCTTCTACTGTTTTTATCATACTTTTACTCTCGTTTCTTTGGTCAAATCCTAGTTATCTAGGGTGCGGTTGATCTTTACTGGTTTGCGCTGAAAATCAGTCGGGTTCTTCCATGAAAGTGAAGATCTTTGCTAGTTTGCTTGAAAACTAGTCGTTCGTCGTCATGAAAGCACGACGGTTATCATTGTTGTTGCGTGAATCAATTTTACGTGTCAACACCGTCTCGTGAAACCACAGCTTGTGGCTCTGTGTTTGGGTGAGCCCGTGGCCCTACCTCATGGTCCACACATGTCCCCCACCCCAAACGTTGCCTGAGAGGTGGTGGCCAATTGAAAGAAAGTGGCAACATAGCTAATAGGACAAGGAAGAGAACGAGCGCAACGGAGAAAGAGGGGAAAAGAGACTACTATCACACATGCATATCATGCAACCATATGCATTCATCGATATCAAGGCCGCCTCCTCGATCGCCTCCGACGTTTCTCCGCTTAGGCTACCCGCCAGCCCTAGAGCTTGATGGTGGTGGAGGAGGAGGGAGCCTCCTTGACCACCGTTGTGGTGTCATTGACCACCGGCATGGCTGGATCATCGACCTGTTCTCCATTGGTTGGCACCCTTCTAGGGTGGTGAAATGAGAAGGGGATTCGGAGCAGAGCTATGGCCTCAATATGCAAAGCTGGAGAGGGGAGAGTAGAGTGGGGGCGTCGCCGCTGCCAGATCTGCACCGATCTTGCGATGGTGATATGGGAGACACCAGATTTGGAAGAGGAGAGTAGGGGTGCCGTCGTTGCTAGATCCACACCGATCTTGCCACTGGGGACAGAGGAGACATATCTTTGTCAGCCTCATTTGTCAGATCTACTCTGACGAAGGTGACCGGAGCATGTTAATTTATTCATGGATGTGGATGTAGCATATGTTGATCTTCTTATGGAACTATTGTCATATGTTTTTCTTTTAAAAAGTTACTATTGTTATATGTTGTTGCGTTATTGTGGAACTGATTGTGTGTTGATCTCTTTTCTTGGTCAAGTGATATTCTGAGTTTCTGACCAGATAGAGGAAATTTGTTGTACATCCTTTCTGTAATCTGACCAATCAGTGAGATCAAATTGAAATCGAGCATTTTATTTTATTTTGAGTAAATTTCACTTTGGGCCAGGTTTAATTGCCAAAGTTTCACTATGGACCAGACCTAGACCCATATTTTCACATAACACCGGGTAATATTACCTTTCATTGCACTTTGGACCGGGTTGCACTGATTTGGGCCGTTGTCGTCAGCTCAATCAACATGAGCAGCAACCGGTGGACTCAGTTCACGGAAGAATCATGCGGAGCCGACGAGACATGGTGCGTGGAAAACTCTGTAAAACAGATGGCGTGGAAAACTCTGTTTAGGGCGAGAGGAACCGCGCGAGAAGTTACACGGTAAGGCGCGAAGCCGACGCCGCGAGGGTTCCAGCGCCCCGCCGCCGGCAGCGCCGCCACCCACTCAGTAGACGGCAGCCCTCCCTCCCCCCCGGCTACAACACTACCCTGATTTGGATTTGGTCGGCCAAATCAGGATTTCGCCAGCGCTGCTCAGTGTGGCCGCTCGGCTGCTCTCCTCTAATCAAGATTTGGTCATCTGTTGTAGCCATCAAGTAGCAGTGGCTCCATCATTCTTGATTCTTGCACGGATTGTAAAGGTAATCTATTTTAATCTTCTTCTCTCCTGGTGTTGGAGATGGATCAAGGGTGGTAAAGTGGATCACCTGATGGCTGCTGAGTAGTGCTCCCATCGTGCGAACTTGTGTAGTCCCCTCGGCGGCGGTGATGGAGACAGTGGTGGCCGTGGCGATGACGGTGGCGACGGTGATGGTGGTGGCTGCGGTGACAACGACGGCGGTGACGGTAGCCAATGCGGTGACGACAATGGCGGGGCTGGTGGTGGCGGCAGCCGCGACGGCGGCGAGGCGCCTAGCCTTCTGTGTCGCGCAAGTTTTCTCTCGAGCGGAGGAGGCCGGGCGCTACTTTTAGACGCGTCGTGTCTCAGTGGCTCTATATGTTTCTTGCGTGAACTAAGTCCACTAGCCGCTGCTCTTGTGGATCGGGCTGAAGACGACGTGGCAGCCCAAATCAGTGCAACCTAGTCCAAAGTGCAATGGAAGATAATATTACCTGGTGTTATGTGAAAATATCGGCCTAGGCCTGGTTTATAGTGAAACTTTAGCTATTAAAACTGGCCCAAAGTAAAACTTACTCTTTTATTTTTTACATGAAAAATTATCACTATCGGTTGAAACTGTGGATCGAGTCGGCAATCATCATTGTTGCTTGCCCACCGTGGATGTGTCAAAAGCTGGCAGCCAAGGCAGTTACGAAAAGCCAGTGGATGAGCAGTACTGGTTCACAATCGGCCATATGTCCATATGCAAAATAAACCTTCTTATAATAACAGTTTTCTTGTTTAGTTCCAAACTTTTTCTTTAAACTTCTAACTTTTTTATCATATTAAAACTTTCCTACACACATAAACTTTTAACTTTTCCATCACATCGTTCCAATTTCAACCGAACTTCCTATTTTGACGTGAACTAAACACACCCAATGTGCATATATATCTCTGTTGCTCCTAGTACCTTCAGAAAACGCAAGAAATTAATTAAAACTCCTGGCAGGACACAAGGGAAATTGAGTAGATAGAACAAAACGTATGGGTGGTACATAGGCCACAATTGACTGAGACAAGTGGTGGCATGCATGGCCATTTGTTGCGTCGGATGCTTCATCCTTGTGTGATCTAACCAACCAATGCAACGCTCTCTCCCTGCGGATGCAACAGCATGCATGTTTTTAGCTAAAAATCTTGTGTAAATATGTTATGTTTCTTAATTCTTACGTGTTTTCAGCTAGCATAAAGACAATGACTTTTGCGTGTACTGGTCTAATAGACATCCTCAGTGTATAGCCATCTGATAGAATAGCAATGTACTCTAAACATACATAGATCTCCTCGTTAGTGACACAGTACTATATATTGAATTTTACAGAAACAATGAAGCCCTTTATTTCTTGTAGAACAACGTATGAAACAAGTACAAACAAATGATAACGAATTATAGCTCTAGATATTACATGAGAAGGTAGGCTCCATTTCTTTAATTTCCTTTACGAAGGAAATTAAGGGTTTGCATCACCGTACCCAGATCCAGAACCCGCACCAACGCCACGGCCACCATATTGGCCTTGACCGTTACCGCCACCATTGCCACCGGCATTTGCGTTTGCATATGGTCCACTCCAGTAATTATTAGCCTCGCTAGAGCCAGAGCCGGTACCGCTACCTGATCCATGACCGTAGGATGGCCAATAACCACCGGCTTGTCCGGCACCGCCACCAGCACCAGCACCGCCAGCACTAGATGACCCACCATAACCATAATATCTATTTTGAGAGGTCTAGCTAGAGCCTGAGCCCGTGCCATATCCGCTACCAGATCCTGATCCACCGTATTGACTGTAACCACCACCTCCGCCGCCACCTCCACCACTTGCATGGGCACCGTAATAGTTACTGCTACCAGACCCAACCCCACTTCCTTTCCCGGCTCCTCCACCATTCACAGATCCTCCACCCTCACCACCTCCTGTGCCTGATCCCTGGGAACTAGAGTATCTTTCTACTCTTGCAGCACTGGCTAGTCCTATACTTAAGAGGACAACGAACCCAAGAGCTGCAAGCTTAGTGCCCGCCATTGTTATAGCTTACTCTATGAGCTATGAGTGCAGGAAGAGATGAGTGTTGAGTGAAGAATTGCATGGGTATTTATAGTGCTTGAGGCCACATGCAACACTAGTTTCGTGACAGCATGCACGTTAGCTTTTTTAGTTGGCAACTCCCAGTAGGATATAATATATCAAGTTGAGGCTTAAAGAACTGTAGGAAAAAGAGCTCATTTACTTCAAGAGATCCTTGCTAATACATATCCCTGACTAATTACATATCAATGTAGTTAACTGCAGCCACGCGTATTCCTCGCTCCATCTCACACATATTTTGTTTGTAGTATAAGGTTTCTTGTGTTAACGAAACAAAATGCATCCTATATATTTTTAAAATATTTTAAAGTAGAGAGAGTACTTATTACTGAATATACGAATATATACAAAAGGTGACTCAAGATGCAGAGTGCTTCTATGATCTAAACAAAGTTCCAAACTTTCTAATTTAAACTATTAGTTTAGCCATAACTTTGTTTAGAGCATAATTGATTGACTAATTACAGTACTACAGCCTGGTAAACTCCTAATTTCACTGACTTTCGCAAATCAGCACGACCATCTATGCTACTACTAATCAATATAATTACAGCTAGAAGGATTGACATTAGGGCAAGGACAATAGAAGAGCCGATTGCTTACTCTAATTCTTATCCAACTTATTTAGAACTTTCTTTGCAGTTGATGTATACAATAATAGCCTCTACAAGGCTCAGTAATCCAAGCTAGGCCAACCAATCAAATTGTTTTTGCCTGGGCCCATCAAGCATACAGGGCCATATGCATGCTGCGCTTAGGCCATGTGGGTCCCACTGATTGCATAGGAGCATGTGCAAACGGGCGCTCATGCAAGCGCCGGCTCACACCCTTCTCCTCGCATATCGCGTCTCCACGTCAGATCACGCTGAGGTGGGCAGGCTAATAGTAGGTTATTGTACTTGCCCTTACAGAGGATCAGACTTCGAGGCTCTCGACTCGATCCCATCGCAGCTGACTTTGACACATTCAAACGCCGTTTTGTATACTAAGAGCACCCACAGTGATAAAAGGTGCTATCTATAAAACATATACATCTCAGCAATAGACTAGATTAATAGTAAACCATCTCAATAGTATGTCTATATAGGTATCTATAGCTCTCTAATACATTACCTCGTTTTTCTCTATAGACTATCTACAGGTTAGTAGATAGTTTTGCTCTTTTTCTTCATTTAATCTCTTTCAAATAGGAAAATATGCTGACATGAATCTTTTATAGAGAGGCTATAGATAATTATCGTAGGTGTCCTAAGTAACAAATTAAACTGACAACCCGACCAGTCTACCACTACACACAGAATTAATACTCCTACAAGAAAAGGACAGAGAGCCGATGAATTCATATGGTTCCATGATCTGCATGCGGAGATTGGGATGAGTGAGCGAGACGCGCTGACACAATCGTTTTAATTGTGCTTAATTAATAGCCTACCCATCCATCCTAAAATATAAAAGATTTTGATCAGATATGATATAGCCTAATACTATAAATCTAGATCTAGATTTATAGTAATAAGATATGTCATATCTAAGGGATTTTGACCATATGTGACACGTCCTAATACTACGGATCTAGACCTAAATTCGTGATATTAGAATATGTCACATCCAATCAAAAATTTTTATATTTTAAAATGGGTGGAGTATTCTATAGTACGGTGCATTCAATATGTGAATTATTTCTTGAATACACAAACTGCATTCTAAACTTTAAGCAACAAACAGTACCGTAAGCCACGTTCTAGCGCTAGGCACATCATCCTTGTTAAATCTCGAAAATTGCATGGCAAAGCAAGCTAGATCGATCGACAAACTTATCTCTATGATGACAAGTACTTTATCAGTCGATTAGCACAAACAGAACGTTCATCATTATGCATCTATATGAGAAATCAAGAACCACATGCACCCAATAGTTTGCCATACTGCTTCTCTATGAATCTGCGAGGTGGCACCTTCCTATGACATATACTACTAGAGAACATGCTAAATGTGCATGTTCTTATCGAGAACCGGCACCGATAATATCCTCCACGACCATCCCGGGCTGCACTGGAGGCTATCTGTGCCGGTTTCAAAATTGATAGTGATGGTTCTTACAAATTAGCATGGAGATGAGCAGGGGTGGATCTACACAGGGGTGGATCTACATAGAGCCATGGGTTTCCTAGGCACCCGGGTGAAAAAATAAATTAAGCTGTAAGTATCCATCTTTATCATATAGGCACCCCCGTCGGTCTAACTTTACGTACCCCCAAGCAACCAATAAAGCCGAGCAAGGACAATAAATCAATAGAGATACACAGTACGTGATGAGTGTTCTTGTGGCCATAGCTAGCAAGTTTAGTTTGGCTAAAGTATAACACCAGTAGTCAATAATTTGACAAATTGTCATGCTTGGAGCCCAACAAAACTAGTCTCGTCAACCTTATATTAATTAGTACACCCTTATTTTTTAATAGATAACGTCGTTAACTTTTGAACATATATTTAATCATTCGTCTTATTCAAAAATGTTATGCAAATATGTAATATATAAAGCATGCTTAAAATACTTTGAGCGATAAAACAACTCATAACAAAAATAAATTATAATTATTTAAACTTTTTTGAATAATATGAATTATCAAGCATGTGACAAAAATTCAATAACATTATCTATTAAAATACGGAGGTACTTAGTATGCAATCATAGTGAAACAGAAAGCTCTTGCCGGCCAGACTAGTCAAGCTATTCTGTAATGTTGTTTGATACTATCTCTGTCCCAAAATGTAGTTATTTCTAGCACAATAACTTGTCCAAAATAAAGCTATTTCTCCACCTGTCTTCTTCTCTCAACCTATTACAACCATTCTCCTTCACCTATTTTCTCTTTTTAACCAATCATACACTTTCTCTGATTATTCTTACTTACTTTCTTAATACATGTGTCAACTTTAAAAATGTCTATATTTTGGGACACGGGAAATAGAACATATAAGCAGCATATATAGTGGTGTACCCTCTCTGCTTTGCTCTAGCTCTGCTCCAGGAGATGAGGTGTTATGAGGTAGTGATATTATGTGTATGCCGGCACTGTGAGTTTCATTACAAGTGTACCTCTATTCAAAACTTGCCTTAGATTGTCGTTAGATCAATACTAAATAGTAGTGATTAGATTTTAGAAGGTAATGGTTAGATGGGCATACTATGCAGAACTGACCTAATTAATCTTGATAGTATATTTCCTATTTCCATTTTTATATGGCAACCAACTAAACAACTGCTAGGTATATTATAAGAGCTACACCCCAAAAATGTTTGAATCCTGCGGGATAATAATTTTGGGCTTCATGTTTAATTTGTGTAGTCCTATGATGCATGTGACTGTTGAATTCCTCAGCATTTCTGGGGTACGTACAGACAATTATCACCTTCCAATTTGTCTAGTTGTTGCTTTGGTTGTGCGAATCCTTTTCTACTGGTTGATATGATCATGCTAGATCGTCGTCCTGGTCGTGGAAGGAGGAAAAATATATAGTACAAATCAAATATATAGTGGAATCTTAAAACTAGGAGAATCTAAAAATGGATAAGTGAGAATTGTTCACGTCATCATGAGTAGATTTAACTGATGGTAACATGAACAAATCGTATGTTTATTTTTTTTATCCTACGGTAGTTTCCTAGCTGCATGTAGCTAGCACATTGCAGAATTGTGTTCATAAATATTAGAGTGACATGAAGCATAATAATATTATCAACTGACAGATCACATACTTAATCGCAAAATCTCTCATGGTTGTACACTACTAAATTACTAAAACAATGGAGCCCTTTATTTCATTCTGCATAATGCATAAACAAGTACTAATAAATTAAAAAAATTCTACTTCACAGAGAATCAAACATGACTACTAGTTGGGCTCCATTTTCCAATTTCCTTTGTGAAGGAAATTAAGGGTTCGCATCACCGAACCCAGATCCAGAACCTACACCAGCACCGCTGCCACCATATTGACCCTGACCGTTACCACCACCGTTGCCACCAGCATTTGCATTTGCATACTGTCCATACCAGGTATTAGTAGCCTCACTAGAGCCTGAGCCGATACCACTGCCAGACCCATGACCGTAGGATGGCCAGTAACCACCAGCTTGTCCAGCTCCAGCACCAGCACCGCTACCGCCAGCACTTGATGATCCACCATAACCATAATACCCATTTTGACTGGTCTGGCTAGAGCCTGAGCCCGAACCAGATCCACTACCAGACCCTGACCCACCATATTGGCTGTAACCACCGCCTCCGCCTCCTCCTCCACCACTTGCATGGGCACCATTGTAACCACTGCTACCAGACCCAGTCCCACTTCCCAACCCAGCTCCCGCACCATTCACGTATCCTGTTCCCTCTCCACTTCCTGTGCCCGAACCTTGGGCATTTGAGTATCTTTCTACCCTTACAGCACTAGCTAATCCAATGCTCAAGAGGACAATAAACCCAAGAGCTGCAAGCTTAGTGCCTGCCATTGTGAGATTATTCTGAGTAGTGAAGAAATAGATCAGTACTTTTGGTTGATGGGTGATGGATTGCGCGCATGGGTGGTATTTATAGTGCTTGAAGAGAGGCCATAAGCAACACTTGTTAATTACTTATTATCTTAATAGAGCCACTTTGGCCTTTTGGGTTAGCAAACCTCTTTAGGTAATAATTAGGTGTCAAGTTGGGCTGAAAAAATTGTACTAGCAAAGATCTCGTTTACTTGAAGAAGCAATCTATATAACTGTGTGAATCACAATTGTATTATTTGTTGGTACTGTTATGTACTGAGTCTCGAACATATAAATATATCTAACCTCGCTAACTATTATACTTCTTTCTGTCACAAACTCATGTTGCTATAACCTACTCTCTCCATCCAAAAAAAGCCAACCAAGTATTTGGTTGGCTTTATTTTGAGACGGAGGGAGTATGTTGTTACATATAAACTCTATTATATTATATTATTTAGATCAGGCTAAAAAGAGCCACCATATTTGCTTTGAAGGCTTACACTACTACAGAAAATGACATCAGTCTGGAAGTAACCAAGTTATAAAGAGAGAGAAACATCTTCATCACAATCTGGTCAGGGTAGGTCCCGATTACAGTTAACCATATATATTGATCGTTAAAAATGTATATATCTGACACAGTTATACTTTCAAGTATAATTCAATCTATAGTTGTGTAATTTGCACTAGAAAGTTACACCAATATTCGTCATAGAAAGAATCAACTAGTGAGGATGAATCCGAGCAAGCACTTATCTAGATTCGTTCTAGAGGTTATTTTTTGGATGGAGGTAACTAGTTGTGAACTTACAATCATCTTCATCATAGAATTGAACCATGTAAAATGCAACTTAGAGAGATTTCTTTTGTACTCCTTAAAGGGATACAGAGATGTCCATATTTCTACTGTAGTTTTGTTACTATGATACTTCATATATATAAATTATATACTCCCTCCGTTTCAAAATGTTTGACGCCGTTGACTTTTTAGCACATGTTTGACCATACGTCTTATTCAAAAAATTTAAGTAATTATTAATTCTTTTCCTATCATTTGATTCATTGTTAAATATATTTTAATGTAAGCATATAATTTTACATATTTCACAAAAGTTTTTGAATAAGACGAACGGTCAAATATGTGCTAAAAAGTTAACGGTGTCAAATATTTCGAAACGGAGGGAGTATATAGCACACCTCCCCAATAACTTCTCAAACCGTGAAATCACTTGGATTCAAAATATAGCCCATTATAGCACTCCTATATATGTTCTTAAAAATGTTTAGGTTAAACAAGTATTTCTAAAAACATCCTTCATATATATAACTGAAAATGCAAATCAAAAGACCTTCATACAGCTCCAAAATATAACATTGTTCTTCTTTTTTGTTAATAGTGCAAACATCAGCATGATTACGCTAGCCATGTGTGCATATATCAAGATCGAGATCGTGTATGAAAGATCATCATTTAATTGAACACAGCAGGAAACTATAGTAAACAAACCACCAACTGGATTACACTCCATGACTTACAACTGCTATACCTAGCAGAATTACTAGCTGTTTAATTGACTTTGACTTATGCAAAATCAGCACAAGAATCTACTGATGAATATAATTATATATATCAAGAGAGAAATTGACATTGCAGAGGCGACCTCGAAGCTCTCGATCCATGGCAGCAGCTGACTTTGACGAATTCATACGCCGTGATAAGTGGAGATCCGACCATTGGATCGACCACACAGGAAACAAGCTAGCAAGAACACGCGATGCATGCGGAGATTGTGGGATGAGTGCAGAGACACGCTGACACGATCATTTCAATACAAAGTGCAGTAGCTGTGTTCTGACAAAAAGAAACTGAAATTACAGAACTTCTCTGCTTAGTTTTACCGTAGCAAAAGAGGGGCATTTGCAGATCTCTGCTTAATTTAACTACTTACTTTAGCAAAAAAGGAAAATATATTGCTGCCGTCGCATGTGTCTTGGCATATAGATTTATTTAAATTACTGTGTGATCAGAATTTGACTGCTTCAAATCGATCGCCTTCTTGCAGTGCTAATGTTTCAAATTTACCGATCAAGTGCTAATGAGGCCGTTTTTAGTTCGCGAAAAGAACATTTTTGGTGTCACATCGGATATTTGACCGGATATCGAAAGGAGTTTTCAGACACGAATGAAAAAACTAATTTCATAACTCGCCTGGAAACCGCGAGACGAATCTTTTGAGCCTAATTAATCCGTCATTAGCACATGTGGATTAATGTAGCACATATCTCTAATCATGGACTAATTAGCCTCAAAAGATTCGTCTCGTGATTTCCATGCAAACTGTGCACAATTAGTATTTTTATCGATATTTAATGCTTAATGGATGTGTACAAAGATTCGATGTGATGTTTTTAAGAAAAAAATTGGAAACTAAACCAGACCTAAATACTAAGACCCTGTTTAGATGGGAATAAAACTTTTAAGTCCCTATCACATCGGATGTTTGGACACTAATTATAAATATTAAACATAGACTATTAATAAAACACATCCATAATCTTGGACTAATTCGCGAGACGAATCTATTGAGCCTAATTAATCCATAATTAGCCTATGTAATGCTACAGTAAACATTATCTAATTATGGATTAATTAGGCTTAAAAAATTTGTCTCGTAAATTAGCTTTCATTTCTGTAATTAGTTTTATAAGTAATCTATATTTAATACTCTAAATTAGAGTCTAAATATAGGGACTAAAGTTAAGTCTCTAGATCCACACACCACCTAAATACTGGTGCTCCATTCTGAACTTTTCTGACAGTACAGACAGTACTGATGAGCAGCAGATCACCAGCAACATTTGTCAAATCTCAGAAGTTGCATCGATCCAAAGCAAGCTAGTTCGATCAACTTGCTTATGCTGATCACAAGTACTAATTAGCAATGTAATTCATTAGCACATGAGCAATTCTATGGTTCTTGAGAAGATACCATAAGATACCAAAAAATTAATATAAAATTTGGTATCTCATAATATCTAGATATCAAAAGATACCGAATTTACAATAGAAAAAATAATATCTTATGATAACTTTTTAAGGACCGTAAAATTGCTCTTAACACATACTTAGTATAGTGTATAGTTAATTGATCGTGTATGTGAGATCAGTCAAGAAACAAGCCCGAGGTACTTAATTTGCAGTACGTTCTCCGTGCTTTGCTTGCTTAATTTGCTGGTGACTGCAAAACCATATCGTTTTGCTTAATATATCGTTTTGCAGTCACCATACGTTCTGCGTGCTTTGCTTGCTTAGTATATCGTTTTGCAGTCACCATATGTTTTTTACGCCATAGAGCAATATACACGCATACTCCCTCTGTCCTATAAAATGTCAATTTAGTATAAAATGTATGTCCAGATTTATTATATTAAAAAATATCACATCCTATTTTAAATTGGTTTTATGGGACGGATGGAGTACTGCATTGCTTGCACAATTAGGACAGAACATCTCCATTGAGCCATATATAATTGGAAAAAAGAAGTTGTTTCTTCCTATCACGGAAGCTGAAATCATAACTGTGGATAACACCACGTAATGTTCTCCTAAGTGATTATACGGAGTAGTTAGCACATTGGAGTGATCGATGTACCGGCCCATGTCACTGGTGGAGAAATCGTTTATAGTCCCGGTTCATAACCCCCTTTAGTTCCAGTTGTTCAACCGGGACTACGAATCCGGGACTAAAAATAGCGATCTTTAGTCCCGGGTAAAATAACCGAGACTAAAGATCGATCTTTAGTCCCGGTTGGTAACACGAACCGGGACTAAAGATCGGTCAGCCACGTGGCCGGCTGATCCATTACCAACCGGGACTAAAGATCTATGTACCTTTTTTTTATTTGCATGGCCCTGTTTGCTGCATGGTTAATTATATATATATATATATATATGTATGTATGCGCGTATGTATATATGTATAAATACATATATTACACACATATTTATAATTTAAAGCACTTAACATTTTATGTACATATATGTTACCAAAATATATATTAACACTAAAGTAAATGCACGTACATATATAAATATATATATATATACATGCATGTATAGTACAATTCATTTGCTCGCTAGCTATAGCTACGACTTCGACGCCGGCATTACGTCAGAAGAGGAAGGTCCGACGTTATGAATTGTCGATCCGTCGTAGTAGAATTCACCATCGGGATTAAGGACTTCTTCATTGATGAACCCCATCAGTTGTTCTTGAAGAGCCATGATAAATTCCTTGTGTGGGAGTTTTTCCCTCATGTGAATACGCTATCATTCGAAAAATAATGACATATCAATATATGAAATTAATAAACAACTTAACAAATCGGTACGCAATGAAATTTTGAATGGTTTATGTATACGTATATCGAGCTCTCGTATGGTGTATATTTGGTTTGATAGGCAGTGGGCATACTCGCATACGTAGTAGCCGCATAAGTTAGTTCCCTTGTCCTGCTTTGCACACTACATGAGAAACGATGAGAGATTTAATATACTCTTTATATTAACTGTAACTAGAGATTCAATTCAATATAATTTTGGATCATGCATGTACTCACTGGAAAATGAAATCTCCGTCCAAGTTTTTCTTTCCAAGTCCCGTGGACCAATTGACGGAACCGATCCCAAGCCTTACATGTGCAGTTGCAAGCTATGATTAATTAATTATTACCCGAGATCAACATAATAGCAACAGAGTCCCGCAACTTTGGAATAGATGGCATTATATTACCTGTCTATCAGTTGGAAAACCTTGTCAAAAACCTTCTCCTCTTTATTCATTGAGTCGTACACAGTGACTCTGCATGCGTCCAAGTTGAAAAAGAACAGGACCCAGTGGAATCTGGAATATGCGTGAGATGAGATAAATATCAGAATGTACATGTTATATGTATGGAAATGAAATTTGTTCGAACGACAATAAAACCTCACTCTGTATTGTACGGCAATAGTATGAACGTCTTGAAATGTTGCTGCATTAGGAGATGGACGAGATTGTCCTCTGTCTTTCTCGTACTTGTCGAGCATTTCGGTGTTGATTTTCCGAGGGTCGATGAACCCAGTGTCGTAAACTCCCCGCCGTCGGGCCCTTTGAATCTCCATTCTATAACAATGAAAGGAAATTATTATTGCTTACATATATGCCAGGAGCTAATTATTGAACGAAACAAATCGAACTCAAAGATACTTACAAAATCCATGCGCTCAGAAGAGAGACGTCAAGGGCGTCCCGATGGTACAGATCAAAGACATCCTTGAAATGGATCCATAGAACATCTTCTACTTGCAAGAAGTTGGCGTTTCTGATCCTCGCTCCGAACATCTCTCTACCATTGGCGCTCATTTCCATGTACCGTTCATGGAATTTGTACATTTGTGTCGGTAGATACTGCAGCTGCTCAGGCCTGACAAGCGGTTTACCGAGTTCAAACTTGTATGCCACTTCTGCCTTCGGGATTGGTGCGCCTCCAACCAACTGAGCCATGGTTAGACCGGTGTCCGAAATGAAATCCGTTATGCCAAAGTCTTCGCCGGTCACTAACGGCTCGACCACTTGGTGTGGTTGTTCTCCAAGCTGAGGAACTGGTTTGGACTTCTTGTAATAGGCTTTCCTAAGTGTTCGGTCATAGTCCGATAGCTTTAAGGCCTCCTTGTTTGCGGTGGACATTCCCTTGAAGAAATTATTCACGCTCGGGTCAATAGGTATCTTCTTTTCAGGACTCCGAGGCTTGAGTTGCCTCTTCACTTCTCCTGCCACATAAGCGTCAAGCTCCTCTTGACTGCAACCGTACGGCGGCTCCTTGTTTTTGGTGGTGTCAACTTTGCCCTTCTTCGTTGCCCTTGTGCTAGCAGGAGGTGGAGCTTGGCGAGACCTTGTCTTGGGAGGTGCAGGCGGACACGGTGGAGGTAGAGGCGGAGGAGGCAGAGGAGGCAGAGGAGCCGGAGGAGATGGTGCAGGAGGAGGTGGCGGAGGAGCCGGAGGAGATGGTGCAGGAGGAGACGGCGGAGCCGGAGGAGATGGTGCATGAGACGCCGCTTGTCGCCCAGGGAGGATGATGTACCGCTTGCGCCATAGTATAATGGCGTGGCTTGTGTCTCGTAGATGCGTCTCACCGTCTCCTCCTGGGTAGTCCAACTCGAGGTCCTCGTACATGGCTTCCACCAGCTCAACTTCGACCCTCGAATATCCTGCTAGAATCGGCCTGCAGTGGTAAGTCCCTGAAATGTCCGTTGGGATGGCCATTCCGGACGCCACCTTCACGTGATGAGAGGTTATCTATTAGTAATCAACCTAAGCAGCAACTTGCGGAACGTACGAGTCAAAAATCATATATTACATCGAGCATACCTTGATTGATAAGTTCTTGAAGGGAATATGCAGCTCACATGGTGTCCGTTGCGTGATCTTATCAACGGGGTTGGTGGTTTCGTCCTGGGTTTGCATGGCGTCCATGCTATGTGATCCTACCTGCCCCGTTGAGGCGCAGCTGCTACGATTGCCTGATGGGCTGACCATTGGAGGAGGTATGTACGGCTGGGGATCGTGTGACCGATGTGCTACCATGCGTTCATCCACCTTCCGGGCCACCTCCTCTTGCATGCTGAGCTCGTAGCTTGATACCCTGTACTCAAGATCTGCAATCTTCGCCTCGGTATCTCTCTTGCTCCTCATCCGACTCCTGTACGTGTGGATGTCCTCCTTGAATCCCATCTTCCAGGGAATCACGCCTTTCCCTCGTGTTCGTCCTGGATGCTCGGGAGTCTATAGGGCGAGTGACAGCTCGTCCTTCTCTCTGTCGGGTCGGAACGTGCCCTGAGAAGAGGCTTCCACTGCGTCCGTTAGTCGATTCGCAGCCTCGCGTATCTGATCGCTGAAGAACAAGGAGCCATCAACTGGGTTGAGCGTTCCACCGTGAGCATAGTACCAGAACTTCGATCGATCAGGCCATTTAGCGGTGGCCGGTTTGATACCCCTCTCAAGCAAGCTTGCCTCCATCTCCTCCCACTTCGGCATCGCGACGCTATAGCCGCCTGACCCCAAGTGGTGATGGTACTTCTTCTTGGTGGCATTTTATTTGTTTCTTTCCGTCATCGCCTGCCCTTGTTGACCTGTCTTGTAAGCAACGAACTCGTCCCAGTGATCCCTTAGCTTCGGGAATACGTCGAAGTTCGGTGTCTGCCCCTTCAGGATGTATTTCCGGTATAGATCTCCCTTGAAGGTCTGAAACTGTTCTGCCATTTTCTTAAGAGTCCACTGTTTCACTATGTTCTCTGTACCCGCAGGGAGCGTGAACGTCTCGAGCATTGTGGTCCACAGCATCTCTTTCTCTGATTCCGGGACAAAGCTGTCATCATCCCCGCGTGCCTTGTTCTGCACCAGTACACCTTGCTGACAGGCACGTTATGCCTCACAACCCAATCGCTGTGGCATACAAAATTCTTGGCTGCTTTTGCCGGGGCACTAGGTCGGCCGTCTGCGTCCACCTCAGTTATGATGTGCCGACCCTCTATCTTCTTCGCGGCACCTCGTTGTCCACGTGCCCTCTTCTGTCCAGCGGAGGGATGACTTCCACTAGCCTCCTCCTCGTTCCCCTCCGCATCCCTCTCCACGTTCCCCTCCTCGTTCCCCTCTACATCCCTCTCCATGTTCCCCTCCTCGTTCAAGTACTGGTTTGTATCCTCGTTCCCCTTTTCTTCGTTCCAGTACTGGCTGCTTCCCTCTGCGATTGTATCGTACAGTATCTGTTCCTCATCGCGATCAGCCATCTATTCATAGAAGAAATATTTGCTAAGCGTAATATTAAAACTCTACTAATTAATCTTGTATTAAAACTCAAATAATCATATATGCTAAGTCTAAGTGTTGTGTATTAGAACCCTAGATAATCATATATACTAAGTCTAATTAAGTTTCGAATATTACATCTCTAATAATCTTATATTAAATCTCTAACAATCAAATATGCTAAGTCTAATTAAGTTCCGTATATTAAACCTCTAATAATCTTATATTAAATCTCTAACAATCTCTGACACTCACATATGCTAAGTCTAATTAAGTTCCGTATATTAAACCTCTAATAATCTTATATTAAATCTCTAATAATCTTATATTAAAATTGTAATAATCATATATGCTAAGTCTAACAATCTTATATTCAAACTCTAATAATCTTAGATTAAAATTGTAATAATCATATATACTAAGTCTAACAATGTTATATTCAAACTCTAATAATCTTATATCAAAATTGTAATAATCATATATGCTAAGTCTAACAATCTTATATTAAATCTCTAATAATATAATAATCTTATATTAAAACTCTAATAATCTAATAATCTTCTATTAAAACTCTAATAATCTTCTATTAAATCTCTAACAATCACTTCTTTGCATCACCTGCCTGCGCGAATTCCTTCGATGGCTAGCTACCACTTCGGCTTGAGGGACAACAACGACACCTTCTCTGCAACATTACCAGGAAAATGTATTAGTCTAAATAGGGCCAAGTTACATATATTGTATTTCATGTTTTAACCTATATATATAATCATATATGTATGCTAAGTTTAATAATCGTTTAATTATCTCGTTCGTACACGTTTCGCTCGCGTTTGTTCTCACACTTTTAGTACAAGTGCATTCACTTTCGTAAGCGTTTCGTTCATGTTCGTTCACGTTCGTTCGCGTTCGTTAATGTTTCTTTAACGTTTCGTTCACGTTCGTTCGCGTTCGTTCATATTCGTTCGCGTTCGTTAAGCGTTTGTTCGCGTTCGTTCACGTTCGTTCATGTTCGGTCACGTTCGTTAAGCGTTCGTTCGCGGCGGCGGCGTCTCGCGGCGGTGGGGGCGCGGTCCGGCGCCGTGGGCCGGCCCGGCGGCGTGGGGGCACGGCAGCGGCGTGGCGGCGGCGGCGTCGTCTCGCGGCGGCGGCGTCTCGCGGCGGTGGGGGCGCGGTCCGGCGGCGTGGGGGCCCGGCGGCGGCGTCGTCTCGCGGCGGCGGCGTCTCGCGGCGTTGGGGGCGCGGTCCGGCGGCGTGGAGGCCCGGCGGCGTGCGGGCGCGGCGGCGGCGGGCCGCGGCGGCGGCATGGGGGCCCGGCGGCGTGCCGCGGCGGCGACGTAACATAGCAGCCCGGCGGCGTACATGTCACGGCGGTGGCGTGATCTCGAGACGGGGGCGGCGGCGTGGCAGTGGCGTCGGCGTCGTCGGCGGTGGTGGCCACACCGAAGTCGTTTGTCAGTGGAAGAGAGAGAGAGAGAGCTACATCGAGAGAGAGAGAGGGCGGGGGCTCTCACCCAAGAGACGCGGCGGCGGCGTGTGCGGCGGAGGCGGCGAGGACCGCCAGGCGACGGTGAGAGACGACGGCGGCGTCGGCGCGGGTTGCCCTAGGCAGTGGCGGCGAAGGAGAAGCCGATGCTCGATCTCGATGGAAAAACGTCTAAGTGTTGGTGGAGAAGACAAGGGCGCACCGGGAATATATATACCCCCTGGATCTTTACTCCCCGGTTGGTGAGAACAACCGGGAGTAAAGATATCTTTACTCCTGGTTCGTAACAACAAACGGGCGGGAGTAAAGATATCTTTACTCCCGGTTATTCTCACCAACCGGGAGTAAAGATATTTTCCCGCTATTTCCAAATTCTTTTTTAAACCCGGTTAAGGTTAATAACCGGGACTAAAGATAATAGCACTGAATATTGAATTTCGTTGCATATGTGTTTCTAAAATAGTAAATAATGCATTAAAAATTGTAATTAACATATGTAAATCCCACATGCATGATTTAAAACTTTTAAAAATTCTAATAATCGTATATAATTAGCATATGCATGATATTAAATTGTTAAAAATTGTAATTAACATATGTAAATCCCACATGCATGATTTAAAACTTTTAAAAATTCTAATAATCGTATATAATTAGCATATGCATGATATTAAATTGTTAAAAATTGTAATTAACATATGTAAATCCCACATGCATGATTTAAAACTTTTAAAAATTCCAATAATCGTATATAATTAGCATACGCATGATATTAAATTGTTAAAAATTGTAATTAATCATATATAACTAGCATATTCAATACATCCAAAATAGTTTACAACAATTACGGCAATACGTCGGTGATGACGGTTGTCTGCACGTACTTTCTCCTCACTATTGTTCCTTCCTTGTGATCACTATGTGAGTAAGGGGTGTCTTCGTTTGATAGGAGGATGCTAGGGTCAACCGTCACCGTGAAAGGGGGTTGCCCATCAAACTGATCGTAATCCTCATCAGTCTTGTCCTCTACTCCGACGATTTTTCTTTTGCCTGGGAGAACCACGTGGTGCTTCGGCTCGTCAGGCCCTTTGCCCTTCTTTCCTTTACTAGACATGTCCTTCACGTAAAAAACTTGCGTTACATCATTGGCAAGGACAAAAGGTTCGTCCGAGTATCCAACCTTGTTAAGGTCAACCGTTGTCATCCCACTGTCATCAATCGTTACGTCTCCACCAGTCAACCTAACCCATTGGCACCGGAACAGAGGGACCTTGAGAGGTCCATAGTCAAGTTCTCATATCTCCTCGATGGCACCGTAATACGTGCCAGTTGTACCATCGTGTCCCATGGCATCGATACGAACAGCACTGTTCTGGTTCGTGCTCTTCATGTCTTGGGCTCTTGTGTAGAATGTGTACCCATTGCTCTCATATCCCTGGAATGCCGCGATCGAGCCAAATGGACCCCTCGCCAGGAAGGCCAGTTGCTAGTTAATCGTCTCGTTACCCATGAGATGTTGTCGCAGCCATGCGGGGAAAGTATCAATGTGATGCCGTGTAATCCATGCATCGGACTTACCGATGTTTCTAGCACGAACTAGAGCCAAGTGCTCCTCGATGTAAGGAGCCACCAATGAAGATTATTGTAAAACCGTGAAATGGGCTTTACGGAATAAATTGTTGTCTACCGTCATTATTGCTTTCCTTCCGAGAGTCCCTTTTCCCCGTAGTCTCCCTTCATGGCGTGATTCAGGTACCCCGATTGGGCGAAGGTCTTCAATAAATTCTACGCAGAATTCAATGACCTCCTCTGTTCCATACCCCTTGGCGATGCTTGCCTCTGGACGAGCACGGTTACGAACATACTTCTTCAGAACGCCCATGTACCTCTCGAAAGGAAACATGTTGTATAGGAACACAGGCCCGAGAATACCGATCTCTTTCACTAGGTGACAAAGCAGATGCGTCATTATATTGAAAAATGAAGGTGGAAATATCAACTCAAAGCTGACAAGACATTGCACCACATCATTCTGAAGAGCTTCTAACCTATCCGGATCGATGACCTTCTGCCAAATTACGTTCATGAAAGAACATAGCTTTGTTATTGTTGCCCGGACATTGTCTGGGAGGATACCCCTTATTATAACTGGTAGCAGCTGTGTCATCAACACGTGACAGTCATGAGACTTTAGGTTTGTGAACTTCTTCTCCTTCGTGCTTATTATTCGCTTTATATTCGTGGAGTATCCAGATGGTACCTTGATGCTCTCCAAGCATTGAAACATACTTTCCTTCTCTGCCTTGCTAAGAGTGTAGCTGGCTGGACTCAAGTAATGGCTGCCTTTCTCCTTTGATTCTGGGTGAAGGTCGCCGCGTTGTTCCATATGCTTCAGATCATTACGTGCTTCCAGTGTATCTCTCGACTTTCCATATACACCTAGGAAGCCAAGAAGGTTTACGCAAAGGTTCTTAGTGAGGTGCATCACGTCGATTGCGTGGCGGACGTCCAAGAATTCCCAATAGGGTAACTCCCAAAATATGGAGTTTTTTTTCCACATCGCCGCGTGACTATCTTCGCTCTCTATAGGCTGGCTGCCAGGCCCCTTTCCAAACACTACTTTAAGATCTTTAACCATAGCAAACACTGTTTTCCTGCTGCGATGTTTAGGCTTCGTACGGTGGTCCGCCGTATGTTCAAAGTGCTTGTCTTTCTTCCGTACCGGGTGGTTTGCTGCAAGGAATCGACGATGACCCATGTACACAACCTTCCTACAGTGCTTAAGATACGTACTTTCTGTTTCATCCATACAGTGAGTGCAAGCCTTGTACCCCTTGTTGAACTGCCCGGATAGGTTGCTAAGTGCAGGCCAATCGTTAATGGTTACGAACAGCAGCGCTCGTAGGTTAAACTCCTCCTGTTTGTCCTCGTCCCACACGGGGACACCTTCCTTCTTCCACAACAGTTTAAGATCTTCGACCAGTGGTCTTAGGAACACATCGATGTCGTTACCAGGTTGCTTGGGGCCTTGAATAATAATCGGCATCATTATGTACTTCCTCTTCATGCATAGCCAAGGGGGGAGGTTGTAGATACACATCGTAACGGGCCAAGTGCTATGGCCGCTGCTCATCTCTCCAAAAGGATTCATGCCATCCGTACTTAAACCAAACCGTATGTTTCGTGCGTCCTTTCCAAAGTCTTTAAATTTTCTGTCGATGTTTCACCACTGCGAACCATCTGCGGGGTGTCTCAGCATCCCGTCCTGTTGACGTTCTTCAGTGTGCCAACGCATCATTCTAGCATTCCCCTTGTTCCTGAACAAACGCCTTAGCCGTGGTATTATAGGGAAATACCACATCACCTTAGCAGGAATTCTCTTCTTCGTTAGCTGCCCGTCAACCTCACCTGGATCATCTCGTCTAATCTTGTATTGTAGTGCTTTACAAACAGGGCATGCTTCTAGGTTCTCGTACTCCTCACCGTGATATAGGATACAATCATTCGGATATGCGTGAATCTTCTGAACTTCCAGTCCTAGAGGGCAGACTATCTTCTTAGCCTCGTACGTTGTCTCGGGCAATTTGTTTCCCTCGGGAAGAATGTTCTTGACGAGTTTCAATAAATCGCCAAATGCCTTGTCACTAACACCATTTTTTGCCTTCCATTAGTATCCAACTTTTTGTGCCCTTGCTCGCAACCTGGGTACAACGACATTCTGTGGTCCTCTAACATCTTGTCCAATTTATGGGCCCCCTTTTCACTTTCGTAGTCCTCCTTGGCATCCTGCAACATCTGACCAAGATCATCCACAACGTTGTTATAATCAGCATCTATGTCCTCCTCGCCCGTTTGATTTTCTTCAAATCCAGCGTATTGAGCAAAGTCTGGAATATTGTTGTCTTCCACTTCATCTTCTTCCATTTCAACCCCTTGCTCTCCGTGAGATGTCCAACAATTATAGCTTGGCATGAACCCCGACTCAAACAAGTGGAAATGAATAGTCCTGGATGCAGAATACTCCTTCTGATTCTTACACTTATTGCATGGACAACAAATAAAACCCTTCTACTTGTTAGCTTCGGCCACTCACAAAAAATAATGCACGCCGTCAATAAACTCTTTGGACCGCCGGTCAGCGTACATCCATTGCCGATCCATCTACATGAAATGAAAAAAAAATCGTACACAAATAATCATTCGTACAATATTGATAGTCATACAATAATGATAAAATAATCACAAACTCTTTCAACAGTCATACAATAATGACATATCATTATTCATACAAAAATTATAAAATATTCCACCAAATAATTCTTATTTATTATTTTTTAAGTTTTAAATTCTTTTAATTTTCAATTTAGTTTGTTTTCTTTTATTTAAGATTAACTTTCACTATATTTTCCTACTCAACTATTTTATAAAACCTTATTTAGCAAATAAACAAAATTTCTATATATTCTTTCTTTTCCCACACAAATTTTCTCTCTCATCAACTTACAACAAAATTTTGGAGACAAAAAAGTGTGCAAAACATAGCTCCAAATGTAATATGACCAAAAAAAACATTGGAGGATGAAGTTGCTAACCTTTTAGACACCTCCGATTTATATATAATCACCAAAGTAAATTCACTATAAATTTTGGCATGGCCTCCCCTCTTTTTTGAAGAAATTTTGAAGTTTGCTCGGGCTGGAGGAGGAAGAAGACATATATAAAGGGGTGGGACTTTAGTCCCGGTTGGTGTTACCAAACGGTACTAAAGATCACCGGGATCTTTAGTCCCGGTTGGTTTACGATCTTTAGTCCCGGTTGGGGGGCCTGACAAGCCCTTACAGCATTTGAACCAGGACTAAAAATGATCTTTAGTCCCGGTTGGTGAAGATCAAATATGCCCGTTACCCTTTTTAACCGGGACTAAAGATCATCTTTAGTTCCGGTTTTTGTTGCAACCGGGACTATTGTGGAAATAGCCCGACCGACGAAAGATGGTTTCTCCACCAGTGTGTATAGATATCCGAGTGATGTCGAAGCAGAGCTATCCATCAATTCACACATGACAGTCTTAATAGCCACATCTCTCATCATTAGTTACACAATACCAAATTTTACTGAAACAATTGAGCCATTTATTTCTTTTTGCATAATGCATAAAACAAGTACAAGTAAATGAAAAACAAATCCTACTTCATAAATATGACCACAAGTTGGGCTCCATTAATTTCCAAATTTCCTATTTGAAGGAAATTAAGGGCTTGCATCGCCAAACCCAGACCCAGAACCTGCACCAACGCCACTGCCACCGTATTGGCCCTGGCCGTTACCGCCACCATTGCCATTGCCATATGCACTTGCATATGGTCCTTTCCAGTAAGTAGCAGCACTGCTGCTAGAACCAGAGCCCGTACCACTACCAGATCCATGACCACTGGATGGCCAATAACCACCAGCTTGTCCGGCACCAGCACCAGCACCACTACCACCAGCGCTGGATGAACCGGCGTAACCATAACCTCCATTTTGAGTATATTCACTAGAGCCTAAGCCCGAACCAGATCCACTACCTGACCCTGACCCACCGTATTGGCTATAACCACTACCTTCGCCCCCTCCTCCACCGCTTGCGTGGGCACCATAGTTACCACCACTGCTACCAGACCCGACACCGCTTCCAGACCCAACTCCCCCACCGTTCACATATCCGCCCCCCTCTCCACTTCCTGTGCCTGAACCTTCGGAACGGGAGTATCTTTCTACTCTTGCAGCACTAGCTAGTCCAATGCTTAGGAGGATAACAAACCCAAGAGCTGCAAGTTTAGTGCGTGCCATTGTGAGATTACTCTGAATAATAAATCAACAGAGATGAGAATTGCTGGGTGATGAATTGCATGGTTAGTATTTATAGTACTTGATGAGACCATTTGCAGCACTAGTTGCTTATCTTAAAAGATCCACTTTGCCTTTTGATTTGGCAAAACCTCCGTAGCCAGTGGCGAACCCATAACAAAAATTACCGGGAGTCCAATACATACTAATTATCTAATTATTGACTAATATATTAATTAATATAGTGTAATTTATATAGGATTTAAATAATCTACCCAGTGTCCTATCACATCGGGTAGTATAACGTAGACACGCCCCTGTCCGTAGGTAATTATATGTCAAGTTGGTGTTACGTAGCTACAACAGATAGATGGTTTACTTGAGGAAATAAAGTTACGCATGCAGAGAATCACAATATCGTATTATTATTTTTTTTATTATGTTTAGAAACACTATAAAAAACCATCTTTCGTGGTAGCCATTTTGGGTCTTCGCTGGCGGCATTTAGCGCCGCCACAAAGCAAAGGCCAGTAAAGATCAAGATTTTCACTGGCGGTTGCGATCCGCTTGCGAAAATCGATTTTCGCAAGCGGACCCTTAAAAGGTCTGCTTGTGATAATTGCTTTCGCTAGCAGTTGTGTTACGTGGACCGCCGGCGATTATTCGTTTTCGCTGAAAGCGGTTTAAGCCACCCGCCAGCGAAAATCGTTTTGGGGTCAAAAAAAAAAATTGAAAGTACGCCATGCAGCTGTCCTCTACCCGCTAGTAAAGATGAAAAAAAGATGAAAAGCGAAAATGAATATGCCGCACGCTGCTGCCATGCATTCCCAAATCCATATCCCCGAATTCCAAATCCACAACGAACACAAATAATTCACAAAAATGGTTTGATCATGATCATATAGCACAAAAATTCCACATTCACATCACAGCACAAATTCTATAAATTCAATCATAGATTTGCTCACAGATCTTCAGTTTGGGTTCCTCTAGAGGAGGCCGAGGAACTTCTACGTGGTGCCTGCAGGGCTGCTCGCCGACGGCGCGGACACCACCACCTTACGCTCCGTCCACCGCCAGATGCGACGCTCCCGAGGCCTGGTGGCGGCGGATCCGCCTCCCGAGACTCACTGGGGCCGGATCCGCTCCTCGCCGCCCCCCTCTCCCATGCCACTGCCACCGACCCCTTCCCAGTGACCACGCTCTCCCTCATCATTGTCGTCACCCGGCTCGGCCTGCCACCACCTCTCCTCTTCACCTTCTCCACCCTTTGCCGCAGCTAGCCGCCGCCCCTTCCACGCTGCTGCAGCCGCCAGATCTGGGGCGGATAGGTGGTGGGCCATGGCCGCCGCCGGAACCGTCGCCACCACCTGCGTGAGCCGCCGTCACCACTGGCGCGAGCCACCGCCACCGCCGCCTCCCTTTGCATGGGAAGGGAGGAGGAGAGGATGCTGGTTGGTGGATCTGGAGGAGATTTTTAATCTGGAGTGGAGTGGATAAGGAGTGGCCGATGGGCGGCGATTATTTGTAATTGGTGGACGCGCGGTGAATTTTTTAGTGTGCGTGAATTTTTTTTTAAGGGCGGTGCTCTTAGTACCCGCCAGCGAAAATGGATTTTTGTTGGCGGTTAGTTAAGAAGCCCGCCAGTAAAAATAGAGTTATTTTTGCAAGCGGACTTTTGAAGGAACCGCTAGCGAAAATATACGGCAGTAAAAATAAGCTTATTTTTACAAGCGGACTTCTTAAGCAACCGTCAGCAAAAACATATTTTCACTTTGCAGCAGGTTTAACATATACTTCCACTATACACCAAATTGTCTTAAAATAAGTTTCACTTAACACCGGAATATGTCATCACTGCTAAAAATGTAGTAGGGGACGCCTCATAGGTGCCGGTCAATCTAAAACCGGCACATATGAGCATTTCCCCTTCCTCCTAACCCCTCAGAGGAGCCCAAAATTAAAAACGACACCAACTTCTTATATGTGCTGGTTTTGGTGCCTGTTTTTTAATTTAACCGCCACCTATAAATTGTCATTGGTGCCATTCTTTTATTAAACCGACACGTAGAGAAGATAGTGCCTAGCCAAGCGGAGTGGAAGAAAAAAATCGCTTCCCCATCCACGCTTATTTTACTTCGATCTCCTTTCCCCCTTCGTCATTATCGTCGACGCCTCTCTCCCGCTCACCTCCAAGTCCTCTCTCTCCGTCCTCTCATCCTCCTCTCGCACCACCGCCACTGCAGCCCCTACTCCCCTTGCCACCACTACAACTTCATGGAGTTCTCTCCCACGATGACAGCTCCTATGGGCGGTGATGGCGGCGGATCCACGGGTTGCAGCGCTCAGATTCACTATGTGCAATAACTTAACGGCAGCTCCCTCGAACGGATCCGTTGGTGGTGATGACGGCACCCACGGGCGGATCCGGCAGCATCGGTGGCTCTCATGTAGGGGTGAAAACCGAGCTGAATCCATCCTAAATGAGGATATGGTATGGGCTTTTTGAAATCCGGCGAATATGGATGCAGATACAGATGCTGATGAGGATATGGTATCTTAAAATCCAGCGGATGCGGATTATCCGATATTTCTGTCAGATTATCCGATAGGTCATTTACCAGATAATCCGAAATTATCAACACATATAACCACTCAATCTATTGTATATAACATAAGTTGGTTCATCCAATGGCCAAATTCATCAATTAACCTAGATTTTTTTGGTCTGAGCCTTTCGCCGTCTCATGTCACACTTGCGTAGCTGTATTTTTATATTATGAACATCATGTATTCATGTTGTTTAACACTTAAGTACATAATTATTATGATGGGTCGTTTATTGATTATTGTACTATTGTTCCTCGCATTGCTAACTCGATGTTGTATTGATTGCATACACACGTAACATCCGATAAATTTAATCCGTTGCCGAACCGATTCTGCACCAACTCCGCACCATTTCTGACATCCAAAACAATTGGATTCCGCACCAACTCCGCACCGAACAGGCAACAGCGGCAGCGGCAACCTCGACATCCCAGTGAGTGACAGTAGCAAAGCAGAGTACTCCTTTGTAATTGGATCTCCTCTGCGGTTTTTGTGATTTGGTTTTTCATGAATGCTTAGTTCTATAATATGAAATTGTTTATTGGATATCATGTTGAAATTTTTATGATTCGTGCGGAAGATGTTGTTATAGGATTGATCGATGGTGACTTGAGTTGTGCGATTTGGGGGATGTTGTCGGATAGATCGACGGTGGTCTGGAGATGATGAGGAGCGGTTCAATGCATCAAGTAGGTTTTTTTAATTTGTGGAACCTTAAAAGTGCCGGTTTCTAAACTGGCTTGCCATTTCAGTCCTCCTCGTCAATGCCGCTTGTGAGGTGACGGCTAGGAAATCCAGCACATATACCATTTTTTGTATTAGTATATCAAACCTATATAAATTTCATGAAATTTATAAATTTTGTGAAATATGGTCTAAATAAAACAAGTTTCGTGTGTTTTACTCATAATTTGCAAGATTTTTCTTTCAATTATACGACGCACCTCGTGCAAACTATAGTGAAACTTATTTTGATATATTGTAATGTAAAGTGTAAGCATGGGTTAAACCCAGCGTAAAATGAAACAGTGTACACTTTAAAGTGCAATTTTCTCCTCATACAAATATTTAGTGCCACTTTATATTTCTCCAGGACCACTCCAAAATGTTATTTCTCCAAAATGTTTTTGGTGAGAATTCAAACATCAGTTCTAGCCATGGGTGCATATCAAGATCGAGATCGTGCGTGAAATATCATTAATTTAATTGAACACAGCTTCAGGAACTACCACAGTAAATTAAACAAATTAAACCACTACCATACCTAGCCGAATTAGTTAACGCAAAAAAAGAGAGAGAGAGAGAGAATTAGTTAGCTCTTAAATCGATGGTGTTCATTTCTGAATAGTATGAACATGAAGTCAGGACACGAAAAATAAAAAAGTCATTAACTCTATGATTGATTTGGATTTTAATTATTGTAAACTTAAAAAATGGATTTATATAATATTTTGAAAGCAACTTTTATATAAAAAGTTTCACACGAAATACATCATTTGGCAGTTTGAAAAACGTGTTAATGAAAACCGAGGCATAATCTGCATTTATCGTAATCTAGTTAGAACGGGGACTAATACTTTGACTTCACTTAATTATGCAAATCAGCACAAGCATCTCTAATGATAAATAGTGTTGTATCTGGAAGAATTGACATTGCATGCAGAGGGCGATCGACCTCGTAACTTTCGATCCATGGCAGCTGACTTTGACGAATTCAAACTGGGGGCCACACGGAATACAAGCTAGCAACAAGAACAGGATGTATGCGGAGATTGGGATGAGTGAGATGCGCTGACACACGATCATTTTAATACAATTGCAATACTAACGTTGACAGTAGACTGAATAATTTAGTCATGTAGAAGATCCAGCTCCGTGACCTGCAGGGTTTTGGTGGTGATTGTGTGCCTGATGTTATCTAAAGGAAGTCGGAGCTGCTTGGTCGCTTGTGATCAGCTTGTCAACGATGACTTGTGAGTGGCTTCGATAGTTGTATCCTATGGTTTTTCTTTTCACTCTCTGTATGGGTTTTTGACGATTTTCTTTAATTAATCGCGTTGACGATATAAAGTTTTTCAAAACAGGTCTTGGGGAACTTTTTTTATCTTCTTCTTAAAATAAAAAAAAAGGAACTCTCTGCCTACTATTTTCCTAAAATGGAAGTAATTAGTCATGTAGATGAACATGGTAACGGTTGCACGCGAAAAGAAACTGAATTTACATATTGGCTGCTTAATTTACCTTAGCTAAATTAAGAAACGCGTTTGCAAATAGCTAATAAATTAATTAACATAATTACAAAATGATATATTGATTAAGAGTGGATTTTAAACTCTCGAGTGGACGTCCTCTCGTTGTTTGTATGCCATTTAAATAATTGTAAATAAATTTTAAAAAATTTAAGAAGATGTATTAACATGTGATATACCATTTACAAACATATAAATTAAAATTTAACTTTTACATGTTGCAAAAGAAAATAAATTAAATTACAACTAGTTAACGTATATTCGTAGTCAATTTTTTTGTTGCAATATGTATGAGTTAAATTTGACGTTGCATATTTATGGAGTGATCTATCGCATATTAATCTATCTTGTTAATTTTTTAAAAAAACTTTTTTATAACCATTTGAGTGTATCATAGCGTTTAGAATAATTTCTCCATATTGATCGATCCATGATGTGACATGTCTTGGCATAGCTACATCTCTCCTCTCGATTTCCCATCGGTTAGCCAAGAGCTCATAACACATGGCATAAGACTTATTAGTGATAAAGAATAATTTGTGGTTAAAATTTTGTCATATATAAGAGCAACTTAGAAGCTAACACTAAAATTACTACGTTGAAAATATCCTAAAATTGACTATAAAATTGAGATTAAAAATTCAAATTTTGGGTGGAGCAAACGACAAGGACTTAGCTGTTTGATACTCTCCCTCTGTCTCATAATATAAAGGATTTTGGGTGAATATGACACATCCTAGTACAATGAATCGAGACAGACAACGTGTCCAGATTCGTACTCCCTCCGAGATGATAATACTTGTCGTTTTGGATAAGGGTGAGGTCCAACTTTAGAATCTTTATTGTGAATCAAATTTGAAATATTTATCTTTCAAATATGGTGACTACACGTATAGATTAGTCTTAAAAGGTACTTTAATAAAAGCATATATTTGTTAACATTTTTATATAAATTATAATGAAAAATAATGGTCAAAGTTGTTTTTTTAGACCGTGTTCTTGTCCAAAACGACAAGTATTATTAACCCGGAGGAAGTAGCTATAGGATTAGACTTTTTTTTTAAGGACGGAGGGGTATATATATTGCATTGTGAAATTTCCTGACAGTACAGCTATACACCGAGCACAAGCAATGCGATCGATCCATCCACCCGCCCAGCTAGCAACATTTGCATTGTCAAATCTCGGGAACATGCATATCCAAAGCAAGCTATAGCTCGATCAACTTGCTTTATGCTGATCATAAGTACAGTTAATTAGCAATTGATTAGCACGTAGAGTACATCAGTACTCCATAATGTATAACTTAATCATGCATGTGAGAGCTAGGGTCAACTGTCAGGAACTTCAGTTCAGGCCTGACGATGTACTTCGCCGTACTGCTCTTCCCTTTGCTTTGCTTTGAGATCGAAGCTAAACCCTGTACTACTCCTGCATGTAGTACTAATGCCGGGTGATTGATCGATCATTCGATCTGCGTGCTTCACTGTTCCAGCCTCCAGGTGGATATATGTATATCCATCACATTAGTTTGACCGCGAAGTGAGATCTTGCAAGCATCAGCAACTTGCCCCAGTTGCACACTGATCTGGATCGTCTCAGCTAGCTCGCATCGATCTATCTTGAGACGCCGCCTGGTCGCGCGTCGTCGCGATCGAACTCGATCGATGCTGCCATGGCTAATTTTCTACTAATGAGGAGTAGTATAGCAAGCGCGCGCGAGGCGAGCGAAGTAAACGGCTGCGGCGGCGGCGGCGACGACCGCGCCGAACTCGCCTTCTGTGCTCTAATAGTTAAGCGGAATTGCTAAAAATTGCGTGCATGCGGAGGTCGTGCAGATTATTTTTTGAGCCTCACTACTTCGGTACTCACTAAAACATTCCAAATCGTTGATTTCATTTGATCAAAAGGGTTCGGCTCTATTTATGCTATCACTTTAGTTAACGGCAGTAGAAACATGAAATATTATTATTGTAAGAAATAATAGGTGTTGAGAGGTGAAATCGTTATTTAGCAGTGACTAACCTTTTTTTTACCTATTTTTTTTCCGATGAAATACGAATGATGCTAGCGCAATATATAGTCACAAATCGATTTAGCTGGGAAAATAATATAAACGACAAAGTAACTCCTAATGATCTAATAATTGTATTAGCAAATTATTACTTTACCTCTAATAATACTAGTAGTACACTATAAGTAGGCAGCATAGGAGTATTTTTTTTAAAAAAAATAAGATTACACGAAAGACACGCACCATCAACAAAGACGGAAAAATGCACTCTCTAAGACACGATCAAATAGGCAGTTTTTTTTTACCAGTGTGAAGACACATGAGCGTGAATATATGAGCAGTTTCTAAAAAATCCCTACTACTATTCATCCCGTTATGAGAAAAACAACACTAAGGCTCCGTTCGATAGGAGAGATTGTTGGAAGATTGAGGAGAAAACACCTCGTTCCCTACACGTACGGTTTCCAAACTAATAAACGATGCGTTTTTTTAAAAAAAATACTATAGAAAAGTTGTTTTAAAAAATCATAGTAATCCATTTTTAAAATTTAAAATAATTAACACTCAACTAATCATGCTCTAATGGCTCATCTCGTTTTACGTATCTTCTCAATCTCCTCTTTTCCTAATTGTAGTTTGCGAGGACAAGCTGGTTAATTAAGGGCTGGTTTAGTTTGCGACCTAAATTGGCCTTACTAATTTTTGTCGATACCAAATTTTGGCAAGTTTTGGTATAGCTAATTTTGGCAAGGCAAAGTTGTGTTTAGATTAAAACCAAAATAGCCTAAGTTAACTATTGAAATGGCCTATTTTCTTAGGCATGCCAAAATTTGGCTTCAAATCAAATAGACACTAAACACTGTTGAAATTGCCAAATATTGGTAAGGCCAATTTAGACCTCAAACCAAACCGGCCCTAAGTATATCAATGGATGTTTATCCTAGGGGTGTGGGGGAAGAATTGAACACTGGGCTGATAGGGACATCGCTTCATTGTACGAGGAAAGGAATAAGTTCATATAAGGTTCCTTAATTTTACACCAAATCCGATTTTTGTCCTTGAACCCTAAAATCAGATACAACCGGTCCTCGAACTATCAAAACCGATGCAAATAAGGTCCCATGACGGTTTTGGCTGACATGGCATCTATGTGGCTAGTTTGACTAAGTCTCCATCCCACGTGGTGTTGATGTGGCGCTTACGTGGCAACTATATCTTGGAAAAAAAATAAAAAACCATGGGTCCACCTGCCAGCTACACAAAAAAATAAAAACTTAAAAATGTCAGGGCCCACATGTTGGAAAAAATAGGTGGGGCCACATGTCAATACATCCTCTCCTCCACTCCTCTCTCTGTTTCTCTCCCTTCCTCTCAGCGTCCGCGGTGGCTATGAGGCCGAGCAGCGGTGCTGATGCGGAGGAGCTCGGCTGAGCGACGGTGGCGCCGATGCGGTGGGGCGCGGTTGAGCGGCGCGAGCGTGGCCGTGCGGCGGCGCCGGCCCCAGTGCAGGCACAGCGCGGGTCGCGGCCTAGACGGTGCGGCCGGCGTTATCTTCTCCATTTATTTTGTATTTTCAATTTTCCTTTCTTTTCTTCTTCTTTTCTCGGTTCTCTTCTTCTTCCTATGGCGTCGGTCGCCGTGGGGTGGCGCTCGCGGCTGCTCGAGCGGCGCGGCTCCTTCGGCCATGCGGCGGCTGGCCGAATCGGCGGTGAGGCAGGCAGCTAGTGCCATGGGCAGCCAGCGCTGTGGGCATGCAGGCGATCGGCGCCTGCGTGCGAGCGCAGTGGCACTGTCCGAGGGAGAGGAGCATCCCGCGACCTGCTGCCGCCGATCTGCCGGCATGCTCCTGCCGCCACTCTGCCGACTATAGGCGGTGCCGCGGCGTGAGGAGACGGCGTGACGAGGAAGAGGAAGAGCTGAGAGGGGAGAGGGAATGATATGTGGGGCCCACGTGGGCCACACCATATATTTTTTTGTTGTAGCTGACATGTGGGCCCACGTGGGCCCTGTCATTTTTAAATTATTCTTTTGCATGTGGATGATAGGTTGGCCTATGGTTTTTATTATTTTTTTGAAATATAATTTACACATAAGAGCCACGTCAGTGCCATATGGGACGGAGACCTAGTCAAACCAGTCACATAGGTTTTGGCTGCACCGGTTTTGACAGTTCGGGAACCGGTTGTATCTGGTTTTGAGGTTGAGGACGAAAATCGGTTTCGGTGTAAAATTAAGAGACTTTAGATGAACTTATTCCTACGTGGAAATGCATGCCAAAGGCCGCAAAAGGAGAGGATAGCCCTTATTTGGAGGAAAAAGTACACCGAAGGTCCCTCAACTTGTCATCGAGTTACAAAATCGTCCTCCAACCGCAAAACCAGATATCCGGCATCCCTTCACTAGTCAAAACCGGTCACAATAGGTCCTTCGGTGGTTTTGATCCCGGTTTTGTCCTACGTGGCAGCTGAGTCAGTGTGGGACCCATGTGGACCCCACCTGTCAGCGTGACACATGAGCACCCTCTCTTTTCCCCTCTTCTCCTGTAACATTCCGGCCTAGGGCTTAATAGGATTAATAGAATACTCGTATCAACAAGTTGCAACTTTTTTCCGGAAGCCAATCTCCAAAGAACTCTAGGGTTAAGCGTGCTTGGCCTGGAGCAATTTGGGATGGGTGACCGACCGGGAAATTCTTCCTGGGTGCACACGAGTGAGGACAACCGACTGAGAAATTCTTCCTGGGTGCACACGAGTGAGGAGTGAGCAATTTGGGATGGGTGACCAACCGGGAAATTCTTGGGTGCACACGAGTGAGGAGTGTGGAGCAATTTGGGATGGGTGACCGACCGGGAAATTCTTCCTGGGTGCACACGAGTGAGGACAACCGACCGGGAAATTCTTAGGTCACACGAGTGAGGAGTGTGGAGCAATTTGGGATGGGTGACCGACCGGGAAATTCTTCCTGGGTGCACACGAGTGAGGACAACCGACTGGGAAATTCTTCCTGGGTGCACACGAGTGAGGAGTGAGCAATTTGGGATGGGTGACCGACCGGGAAATTCTTTCTGGGTGCACACGAGTGAGGAGTGTGGAGCAATTTGGGATGGGTGACCGACCGGGAAATTCTTGGGTCACACGAGTGAGGAGTGTGGAGCAATTTGGGATGGGTGACCGACCGGGAAATTCTTCCTGGGTGCACACGAGTGAGGACAACCGACTAGGAAATAATTCTTCCTGGGTGCACACGAGTGAGGACAACCGACTGGGAAATTCTTCCTGGGTGCACACGAGTGAGGAGTGAGCAATTTGGGATGGGTGACCGACCGGGAAATTCTTGGGTGCACACGAGTGAGGAGTGTGGAGCAATTTGGGATGGGTGACCGACCGGGAAATTCTTTCTGGGTGCACACGAGTGAGGAGTGTGGAGCAATTTGGGATGGGTGACCGACCGGGAAATTCTTGGGTCACACGAGTGAGGAGTGTGGAGCAATTTGGGATGGGTGACCGACCGGGAAATTCTTCCTGGGTGCACACGAGTGAGGACAACCGACTAGGAAATTCTTCCTGGGTGCACACGAGTGAGGAGTGAGCAATTTGGGATGGGTGACCAACCGGGAAATTCTTGGGTGCACACGAGTGAGGAGTGTGCAATTTGGGATGGGTGACCGACCGGGAAATTCTTGGGTGCACACGAGTGAGGAGTGTGGAGCAATTTGGGATGGGTGACCGACCGGGAAATTCTTTCTGGGTGCACACGAGTGAGGAGTGTGGAGCAATTTGGGATGTGTGACCGACCGGAAAATTCTTCCTGGGTGCACACGAGTGAGGACAACCGACCGGGAAATTCTCCCTGGGTGCACACGAGTGAGGAGTGTGGAGCAATTTGGGATGGGTAACCGACCGGGAAATTCTTCCTGGGTGCACACGAGTGAGGACAAAGTGTGCAGAAAAAACACTTCCTGTGAAGGCAGTCTATGTAAGTTGGCCCGGCCTGGGGAAGGCGGGACGTTACATCTCCCTTCCTCCTCTCTCTCACTCTTCTTTTGGTAAAGCCCGTCGGCAGCTGGGAGGAGGCCGCGGGGGCGAATGGCGGCGGTGACGCTGCGTCACCGCCGGCGGCGAAGCGGTCCTGCGCGGGCGGCCGCCGCGGCTTTGGGCACGGAGGTCGACGAGGACGTGACGCGGCGACGACACTGGTCCTCCCCATCCTCATCCACCGCGCCGCCATTGCTGCCGACGCCACGGACGGCACGCCTGCTCCTGCGCCGCCGGCCGGCGGCAAGCGCGTGCGAAGAGGGAGGAGGTGGGGAGGTCGACAGCGAGCACGCGGAGAGAGGGAGGATGTGGCGCGGGAGCCGCGGCGCCCGCTCGCGCGGGGCCGCTTCGCCGGCGGCGGCGACGCAGCCGACGCCATTCGTGACCGGCCGCCGCCTCGACTCGGCGTCCTTCTTTGGATCTTGCTCGCCCACGGCGCCTTCATCCTCTGCGACCAGCTCGTCGCCGCCCTCGTCAGGAGCTCGCCTATGAAGTTCTTGTGGAGCTCGCCGGGCCAGACGCCGCCCACCTCCTCCGCCGACGAGGTGTGGCCTGAGCTTGTAGCACATCTCCCATCAGATATACTTACACGCTTGTGGGGACGCTGACGACGCCGAAGCGGTACGAGCGTCGCAACATCGTCCATCTCGATCGTGTACGCGCTGCAGCCGGCGGTGCCCCCGGCGTCGCGCATGTGGACGTCCGCTTCGTGTTCTGCTCCGTGACGGATGTTTGATGATATTTTGTCATTTTACGTTAAGCAAACAAGATTACTACTCATTTATAAAAGAAGCTAGCCCGCTGGTTTTTATGAGATGCATGGGCCATGCAAACTCTCGCTGGCGGCGGCACTGGACGCAATGGCGGGACGAGGTGGGGGAGGTAGCTGGGGCTCGTGACGGCGGTGTGGGTGCAGTGCATCTCCGGCAACAACTACACCTTCTCCAACTACTCCCAATCCATCAAGACGCTCATGGGCCTCACCCAACAGCAGCTCAAAACGGCCTCTCCATCGCCAAGGAAGCGTCGGGGCGTCGCTGAGGCCGCCCAGCTCTGCGCCCTCTCCAACACCGTCGCCCAGTTCTTCCGCCACCGCCGCCGCCGCCGCCGCCCAGTTCTTCCCCGTTGGCCGCCAGCCGCGCCAAGCGTCGTCGCCGCGTCACGTCCTCGTCGGCCTCCGCGCCCAACGGCCGTGGCACCGCCCGCGTGGGACCGCTTCTCCGCCGGCGGCGACGCAGCGTCGCCGACGCGACCGGCCTCCACCTCGCCCCGGCGGCCTCCTCCCCAGCCGCCGACGGGCTTGCCAAAAGAAGAGTGAGAGAAAGAGGAGGAGGAGGAAGGGAGAAGAGGGGAAAAAAGAGGGTGCTCACGTGGCATGCTGATAGGTGGGGCTCACACTGACTCAGCCGCCACATAGAACAAAACTGGGATCAAAACCACCGGAGAAACTATTGTGACCGGTTTTGATTAGTTAAGTGACGCCGGATATCTGATTTTACGGTTGGAGGACGACTTTTTAGCTCGATGATAAGTTGAGGGACCTTCGGTGTACTTTTTCCTTATTTGGATGGGCTTCAATCCCGTCCCATCCGCGTTACATGGGCCCAAATTTCGAACTAAAAATCCTAGCCCACACCCATGTACGGGCCAAGATTTCGGCCTATCCGAGAAAGGCCATAAAATCCACGACGGACTCTAGCAGGCGCCTCGAACGCGCGTGCGACGTGGGCGGTGTCTGACACTGGCACGGGCGGCGTGGTCGCGTGGAAGCGCGCGACACAGACGTAGGAATTTTTTTTTTAGAAATAATATAATTGTAAAAGTAAAAGTATAGGTTGGTCAGGCGAAATCGCAAGTTTAACATTCTATCAAATAACCGTGGGTAACATGACCACTTAAAAAATAAAAAAGTATATGAACAGTGTTGCCATACAGTGCCGCACAATGATTATTCTCTTTTTAAAAAAAAATATCACCTATCGAATGGCCGTGGTTCCGCGATTATTTGACAGGGTGCTAAATTTGTGATTTCGCCTATCCAACCTATATTTTTGCGATTTTCCATTAAAATCGTATTTCTAAAAAAATTCCGGATTTGAGGTTAGATGTGTATCTCGCTGCTTTGAAACGGCCAAAACGTTGCTTTTGAGGGAAAATGTGTACTTAAAAAACTCTAAAACTAGATAAGACACTTTTTAGGATGGTACAGATTCGTAGTCATAGGATGTGTCACATTTAGTACTAGATTAGTTTTTATGGGATGAAGGGATACCGCGCTAAAACAATCATGCTGATTTTGGGATGGGTATGTACGGGCTGTTCATCAGCAATGATTCTCCTAATGTAACATCTGATCGTGCTCTCAAGGGATCATCCTTTGCTTTGAAGGCATCAACGATTAAATTCCGAAGAAACTTCAAGATTTGACTGACTCGAAAGTAAAAATCTGTAGTCACCATATCTGGACTACATATCTCCAGTTAACGAGGCGGGTGGCGCGGTCGACACAAGATAATGATGTTGCCTATGACCTTGGGGGTCGAGGGTCCCGGTGTGGCCGGCCTTCTTGACAAAGAGGAGGCGCTTGATCCAGGCGACGACCTCGTGCGACGAGGGGCTAGACAGCTTTTGTTAAGATTAATGACGTCGTAGCAGAGTTACTCAGTGATAGGCCGCTTGAGCGGGGAGTGGCTAGCGGGGAGCGGGGTGTAGTAGTCGACACATACGTTGAGGCATGAGGCGTGAAGGACGCCACGGCGCCGTGGCCAGCTGTAGACCGCCTCAACATGGGTCGGCAGGAGGAGCACCGGCATGAGGCAGCATGCCGAGTGCGGCTTGGAAACGAAATCTTCCATGGCTGTGCCACTTAGATGTGAGTGCCACATATTTCTTTTATTCTCTCCTTGCTAGCTAGGATGCCACATCATTGAAACCATCTAGGCATATTATCATGCGTTCTACTTGCATGGTTTTGAATATTCAGGGGTAAAGATATCTTGTATCCAGATTAGGGATGTTTTATAGGGTGCTCCTAGCGCTAGGGGTGAAAACGGTTCGGAATTTTTCCGGATTCCGGACCTGTTTTCGGAAACGGAATCATCCGGTCGGAATTTTTTCAGAATTTCTCGGAAACGGAATCGAAAACGGAAATATTTTTCCGGAAACGGAATCGAATATGATAATAGCAGTTTCCGTCGGAACTTGGAATCAGTCGGAAAAATTCTGGAAAGTTTGTCGGAATTTCCGAAGTTAAAGAGGCACATCCAAATAGTCCATAATTCCTCCCCAAGTTCCTAGCCCAACCCAAGTCCCTAAGTCAGTAACAACCCTAAAGAGGAGAGAGGCTAACGCTAGAGAGGAGAGGCGGCGCATCCAGGGGATCGAGCGCGCCACCGCTGGCTGCCTAGCCGCCGTCCTCGGTGTCGGCTCCTCGCCCCACCATTTTCGCCACCGCCACCACCGACGACGACGGCCACTGGCCACACTGCCGACGCCGGCCACAGCCACACCGTTGACGACGCGCCGCCACCACCGACGACGACGCTGCCGACACCACCGACGCGGACGATGCTGACAACGCCGGCCACTGGCCACACCGCCGACGCCAGCCACATCCACACCGCCAACGCCGGCCGCCGCTAGCAATAGATGTTCCTCAACCTCCACGGCTCCACCTCTATCACTCTTTGTTGCTGTGTACGCTCTATATATTTGAGTGCCACATCCACACCGCCAACGCCGGCCGCCGCTAGCAATAGATGTTCCTCAACCTCCACGGCTCCACCTCTATCACTCTTTGTTGCTGTGTACGCTCTATATATTTGAGTGAATGTTGAATGATTGATTTCTTTTCTTTTCTTTGTACTAAAGAGCTTGGTTGAGCTTGGTTATATATGGGGAACTAGGGTTATATGTTTATGGCTTCCTGTTTCTGGATTATATTATCTTCTGTTAATTTTGTAGAAGAGAACTGTATTATTAATATGTTCTATTGCCATTCACCAAGCACTCCAATAAAGACAGACTGCTAGTATGTCCAGCTAAAGACAGACTGTGTTCATGAGCCTAAACCATTGATTTGATTTTTTTTAACATGCAGATTTGTGATGGAATCATTAAATGCAAGTAGTAGCGCAGTGCAAGTATATGCAATGCAGGCATTGTAGCTTTGCGAGCATCACAACCAACTCTTGCAAATGAAGGAGATCCTACCACAAATGTGGTTGAGAAGTTGATTTGACATAGGAAAGTACCGAGGATGCAAATGTCCCTCCAGCAAAGAAAGCAAAGAAGTGCAGTTCTGAGGTTTGGAGCCACTTTACAAGTATGAGAAAAAGGTAGTAGGAGATGATGGAACAGAGATTGTAGTATGTACTGATGATGAAGTGAAAGCGCTGAATAAGTCTATCTTATACCAGTGTATTGCTGTAATTTTTTTAGAATATTTGTTAAGCAAATTATATGAAGTTATAGAAGAATATATTTTGTTGTAAAGCTCAGTTTGAGTGGTTTCTGTATTCTGATAAACCGTTACCATATCCGCGCCGGTTTGTTTTCGCTCCGTTTTCGGTTTCGATAATATTCGTTCCGTTTTCGTTTCCGGGGTTTCCGATTTCGATTCTGATTCTGAAAAAAATATGAAAACGAAAACGATAAAAGTTGTTTCCATCCGTTTCCGTACCATTTTCACCCCTACCTAGCGCGCGCGTACGCACCAGCTTGGCCCCCTTTCGACGCCTTTGTTTAAGCTCTTTTTCTTTTTTTCGCATTTTCTTTCTGATTTTGGCGTGGCGTTTTTTTTCGCTGTTTCTTTCTGATTTTTTTTCAATCTTTTGCATACCTCTTTACAAATGTAGAATTGAAAGTTTTTAATTTTGACTTGAAAGGTTTCAAATCTTGACTTGAAAGTTTTCAAAATTTAGGTTGAAAGTTTTCAAATCTGGGTTGAAAGTTTTAAATTTGAGTTGAAAGTTTTTCAAATTTGAGATGAAAAGTTGAAAGTTTTCAAAATTTGAATTAAAAAAAATCAAATTTCGAGCTGAAAATTTTCAAATCTAAGTTAAAAGTTTTCAAAATTTAACTTCACGTATAATTTTCTTTTCAATCTGTTACTTAAAAAATCTTTAGAAAAAACAAATCTTATCTTAATTATCTTTATTATCTAAAACTAATGGATTTTTCATGTGCTAAACCAACGGAACCAGAGTTAAATGGAAAAAAAAAACAGCGCCGATGCGCGCGTACGCGTCAACGCGTGGGCTGGTGGGCCGGAGTGCGCGCCGCCGGCACGTATGCCTGATTAGCAAAATCGCGTTTTATAGTCTTGATGTAAAGTTGAGGAATGTCAATTAGACTTATCTGCGCCGGCCCATCTTACCAGCCCAGCAACACTGGCCACCTGGCGCCGTGTCGTTGCCGGTGCGCATATGGCAGTTGCCGGTCTCCTCCGCTGCCTCGCGCACACAGCCCACTGTCGTCGTGGGCCCCACATGTCCGTGACCCCGCAACGGCTCCACCTTTTCGGCCGCGGCTTCCGCCGGAAGCCGGAGCACAGCAGAGAGAGAGGCAGGTGGCACGTGCTTCTCCTCGTCCTCGTCTCCTCTCCGCCTCTTTCCGGGTTGGACTTGCCCACTCTCTCTCCACCCCTACCCCCCTCGTCGCTGCGCCTCGCGGCCTCGACGCGGCCGCCACCGCCGCCGCCACCGACGCAGCGGGGGCCCCAGATCTGGACGCTCTGAGGCGTCGCAGCCGAGCCGCCGCCCGTCTCGGGGACCTGCCGCGCTGCTGTCCTGGTAGGTAGGCCCGCGCCACGGTGACTCGTCGTCGGCCCCAACGAAAGGCGGCGGCGACCGCCCCCCTCCCTCCGTTCGCTGCTGGTCTGAAAGGTGTGGATTGATTTCTTTTGCTCTCTAAGGTGTTTGGTGGATCGTTATCATGTGCTTGAGGGGTTGTTCGGGATGCTGGTTTCGGTTGTGCTAGTTTGGGCAATCTCCTCGTATTAATTTACTTGTGTGATGCTGCGGGGTAGATGGGTGTTAAACGTTAGTAGTTGGTATGTGTCCTGACACTTTGGTAATCTGGAAGAGGATGCTATGATGCTGTGAAGTAAATGTTGTGCTTAACAAGGACTAGTTGGATCGAATTCAGTTGTTCAGGTTAGTTTTTCGGTACACTGATTGCATAATTGACCTATGCAATTGCTTCGTTGCAATTGCAGCATTGTTGTATTGGAAGCGGGGGTGAGGGATGTCGTCGTCTTCGTCATCCGTAGTATATGAGGGGTGGATGGTCAGGTATGGTCGCCGCAAAATTGGGCGGTCATTCATCCACATGCGCTACTTCGTGCTGGAGACCCGGCTGCTGTCCTACTACAAACGCAAGCCCCAGCACAAGATGCCCAAGCTCCCCATTAAGTCCCTTCACATCGACGGCAACTGCAGGGTTGAGGACCGGGGCCTCAAGATGCACCATGGCCATGTACATCTCTTCTCTTCCGTGCTCTTGATTCCTAATCCTCACTGTAGCCTTTGCATTCCATTCCATTGATTTTCTTTGCTTTCATTTTTCGTCTTGCAGATGCTTTATGTTTTGTGCGTTTACAACAAAAGGGAGAAGCACCAGCGCATCACGGTTAATATTTCCCTCATTCATCCCTTACTCATTGTACCAAGCATAATAATCATAATTTTTGTTTTTTTTACTTCCACTGCATTGCACATATGTCATATAGTAACTTCTATTTGGTCTGTCTCTCTCATATGATATTCACATAGGGAGGAATTTCCTTTACGTTGGAAAAGAAAAATAAAAGAGGTGGAAAATCTAATGTTTCTTTTTCCAGCACAAACAAACGGAAGACATGCTTTGCCTTTTTTAGTGTGTTTAGTATACCAACAATATAATCCACTTTTCTTTATTAAGTACCATTTTGTTTTGGCCAGGTATTCCCCTTTTTTGGCATGGAGAGAGGGCCTTGCATCTTACTTTCTAAATAATCTAATGTTCCTCATTCAGTCTTGCATAACTTGTACCAGATGGCTGCATTCAATATCCAGGAGGCTTTAATTTGGAAGGAAAAAATTGAGATGGTCATTGATCAGGTTCACCCGGCATGCTTTGATTCTTACCTACATCTCTGTTTTAGTTAATTGACTTCATCGTTGCTCCTTCATGGAAGCACCAAGCACATGCAAACAAACACACAACACACTTACTTTTGGCACTTAGACACCTATTTTCAGACTAGTGTGTAATGCTGATTTTGGATCGATGAAGAACTTTTTCCCACATCCTTTCACTACTATTTCTTAATTAGATACTCCTTACCACACATTGATTCTTTTGAATTAATGCAGCAACAAGGAGTGGTGGCGTCTGATGGTAATCTAGCCCACAGCTCATCGCAACAAAAAGTGAGCTTAGAAAATGGAAGGAAATCTTCTTTCTCTGATCATGAAAGTCTGTAAGTGGATGACTAACATGTTTCTTTTGCCTATTACATGCATATCTTATCAGTACTCTTCTACTCTTTTTTTCTTATCTTAGTTTCTTCTATTGTACCCCTACATTATCTTTTCTACTTTCTGCTGTTAAACTTCCATGTTGACTGTTGAGCGCTTCACCAACAACAAAGCATGTATTGGTATCTATTTCTGCTGAGAACATATGTATCGATAATCTTAGTTCCCGATTTCCAAGTTACCAATATTTGGCATGCATCTTTTATATCTTATTGTGAGAGATGATGCTAGCGTTTCTACTACATGCTTTGACAGGGTAGCCTTCTTTAAAATAAAAAAATCATACTGGAGTGAGGAATCAGTTAGACAATTACAGAATTTATGTGGTGTCTTATGAGATTGCACCATGTAATTTGATCAGTTTATTTGTGTTAAACAACAAAAAGAAGGAACAATGTCTCGAATCTTCTAGCATTTAGTTTTCCCAATAGTTTTTGGCATTGTAAAGTTCAAACATATAGTTTTATCGTGGTTGAAGAAAGAACAGCAACCTGATCTTGAAACCATATAAACTGCCTTAATTGTTTTGCTAGACATCAAACATTTGAGCTTTTTGTAGCTCCATTATAAAAAATATATTTGAAGTTTTCAGGTTTGTTATACATATTAGTCACATCGACTGATTCTTATGTGTAACTTTGTTTCATTTGTTCAAGTATAGCCTGTTGTGATTATTATTTTTTTATCAAACTGACATGTCCCCTTATTATGTTCTGTCAGGTACAGCCATGAAGAGGAGGAAGAAGAAGAGGACAATCAACGATCATTAATGCGAAGAACGACGATTGGAAATGGTCTGTGAGATGGTGTTGTGCATGACTTGTCTTCTTCCTTGCATCATTTTTTTTTCTAGTTCAAAGTTCAAACTGGGAAATTGTTCTATTGTTGTCATTTGTAGGTCCTCCAGAATCGTTATATGATTGGACCCGTGAAAATGATTTGGGAATATCAAATCAGGGAAGTCCTGATCATGTTTTCTCTAGAAGACATTGGCGCCTTGTCAGATGCCAAAATGGCAAGTACTTATATTATGTTATTTACCCTGTTTCTCTTATGTAATTGGGATTCTCATTTGATAATTTAATGTGTTGTTAATTTAAATATGGCTTCAGGCCTCCGCATTTTTGAGGAACTCCAAGATGTTGATTACCTTGTAAGTTGTTCATAATTATAGGTATGAACAGGTAGTTTGAATATTTGGCTACATTCTTTTGTTGCTTGATGCTTTGTGTAATTTTGCCAGGCAAGAAGCTGTAGCAGAGCCATGAAGGCTGTTGGTGTTGTTGAGGCATCCTGTGAGGCTATATTTCAACTTGTGATGAGCATGGATACCACCCGTTATGAGTATATTTTCTTTTCTTTCAACATTCAACAAATCAAGTCCAATTTGTGTACTGCATTTCTCTTTGCAAAAATATCCTTATGTTTTTTTTTCTTTTTTTTCCCAGGTGGGACTGCAGCTTCCAGTATGGTAGTCTAGTGGAGGAGGTAGATGGTCACACTGCAATTCTGTACCATAGGCTACAGCTGGATTGGTTCTCAATGTATGTTTTCCCTTCTTGTTGGAAACATTCTCTACTTCCTTTTGGTGTTCCACAAGGGTGAAGTCAGTGCACACTTCATTTTGTGATTCACAAGCAAATTTGTTACACTTATATTCATGACAGATGTTTCCTGCCTTATCTCTGTTGTGCAGCTGATAGTTAGAAACAATCATCTATGCTAATTATTTTAATTTACTAGCATCTATTCATTAAAATACAGTTCAGCGGAACTTGGACTACTTGGCATTGTCTTATTATTCTGCATTAATCTTTATTTTATAATGATTCTGGACAGTGAAAATTAATGGTAAAGTAGTCCAATCATATTTTACCATTAAAAATTTATCTCATTATTGGTGAACTTTGCGGTTATTTTCATAATATGGGATATAACATGGATTTGATTGATATCTTTCCAGGTTTGTTTGGCCTCGTGATCTTTGTTATGTACGATATTGGCGACGTAATGATGATGGGAGCTATGGTTGGTATTCTTGGGCTTTTGCACAGATGTCAAGCCATGGATGTGTACTAATTTGTTTTTCCACTTGCCATTTACAGTTGTGCTATTTCAATCCAGAGACCACCCAAACTGTGGTCCACAACCAGGATTTGTGAGGGCACAAATAGAGAGTAAGGAAATTGCTCTTTGGAGTTCACTATAGCACACCATCTGTATTTTATTAATATACTAACGTACTGTAGGTACAATATTTCCTTTTCTTAATCCCTGTTCTCTTTTATATATTTGTAGGTGGTGGTTTTAATATTTCTCCTCTGAAATCCCGTAATGGAAGAATCCGAACTCAAGTACAGCATCTCATGCAGATAGATTTAAAGGGTTGGGGAGTTGGTTACTTACCTTCTTTTCAGCAGCATTGTCTTCTTCATATGCTAAACAGTGTTGCCGGTAAATTCTTGGTTCTGGAATAACCTTGTGATCATCCTTTTCCAGATAGCCAATGAACTTTTTTCTTTCTTTCAGATAGCCAATCGATTTCCTCCGCAAATCCCTTAATAATGCAACTGAATGGGAATTCTTGTTTTGTCTGGTGCATGGTTCAGGGTTTTAAGTTTTAACTAATCTATGTGGATTGGTTTGATTAGATCAGGATCTAATTGTCTTAGCATCATAGGGTGCTAGCTTGGGTAATGCCCATACATATTTGTTCATGTTAGCTAGTTCAGCGATAATCCATTGCAAGTAACTAGGACTACAAAAAATGTTGGATGACTTAACAGGTATATGTCCTGGGTGCATGAAGTTGCTTGCCATAAATTCAGCGTTAATCCATTGCAAGTAACCAGTAGTCCATATAATGTTGGATAAGTTAACAAGTTTCTGCCCTGGGTGCATGAAATGATGTTGCTTGCAATAGATTATGTTACCTTACAAAATGACTAGTGTTGGGGATGTTGTTTGAAGCAGCATGTTCTCTTCTGAACCTGCCAGAAGCAAATGATCTACAAGGCTAATACCACCATAGGTGACATCTGTCCATCGCAGATCCACGGTAGAATTTGGACAAAACTCTTCCCATTTTGCATCGTGTGGCAGTCTGCTTTCCACCAGGGCCATATCTGACATGTATGGCCCTTATTTTATCATAAGAGAGTTGTAACTGCTGTATATGCTTGCTAATTACTACTCCATGAACGATTAAGTGTGAATGCGTGATACAAGCTTGGGAGACGGTTTTTTCAAAAAAGTCTCGTCCATGACCATTCAACCATATTGTAGAACTGTACTTGTTGATGGCATTTTGTTGAATCGAGCGCTTGTCAGTGTCAAATCGTAGAATTTTCCTTTAAGTTGACTAAGGTTGATATTACATGAGTTGGGTGGTTGTGCTGTGCTCTATTACTTACAAAAATTACAGTCCCTCTATTACTTACAAAGTTGCGATGCACCTTCTTTTTCCTACTGACAGGGCTCAGGGAATGGTTTTCACAAAGTGATGAAAATCTAATACTTCCTAGGATTCCTGTTATGGCCAATATGGCTCCGCCTGTTTCTTCTAAGAAAGGGAGAACAACACAAGATAATACTATGCAAACCGGCCTTCAAATGGACCAAAGTAGACAATCTACAATGCTTGATGAGGAATCTGATGAAGATGAAGATCAAATACCTGAATCTGAGCAAGAGGTTGATGAATTACTCATAGTGTTTCCAATTTACTCACACCTTAAATTCTAAGTAAGATTATGTATACTGTGCAGACATCAACTCATGGCCATGATGCACCTGTTAAACTGCCAGGTACATTGTGATTCCATTTTCCTTGAGACTTTTAGAACATGATAGGAGTCTAGTTAGCATATGATATAGTCTTCATTAACTGTAGTGCTGGATGAGGAGGATTCAGATCAGATTGATGTTTCTGGATTTTCTGGAAATTTACGCCGGGATGACCGCGACAACACTCGTGATTGCTGGAGAATGTCTGATGGAAATAACTTCAGAGTGCGAAGCAAGACTTTTATATATGATAAAAGCAAGGTTGTAATCTTCCCTAGGAATACTGTGGAATCTTTTTGGCTGCTTTGCAGGCTCTCTTATTTGTTTTGTTTAACTATTTATTCATAGATTCCTGCTGGAAAGCCTCTTATGAAGCTTGTTGCTGTTGACTGGTTTAAAGATGTGAAACGAATGGATCATGTTGCTAGAAGAAAAGGCTGTGCAGTACAAGTGAGTCACATTTCTGTCCTTATATATTAGTGAATCTGTAATAATGTAAATAAATAGTGCCACCTTCTAGTTTTTGTTCAATGGAGAGCTCACCATGTGTATGCAAAACTGAATTGTTGCTATGACTATAGTGCAATTTCTTGATTATCATTTATAACATAAGATGATGCCTTGAATGAGTTGTGTTCTGTTTATTGAGTGTTAGGGTTGGAATAAGTTGAGTCACCATAGCATTGTCTTTTACGCGTATAACATGTTTAATCCTATACTTCAAGTTTTGTTTTATTTCTTCACTTTATTTTCTCCTCTTTTGCGTATATAGTTGATATTTCCTATTACAGATTTTTTTTCCCTATTTATATTTATGTTGAGCTATCCTATATTGTGTTTTATGCGGTTAACCTCAACCTGCTAAGTTGATCCTTCTACTAGGTTGCTGCTGAGAAGGGCCTTTTTGCATTGGCAGTAAATCTACAAGTAAGTATTCCCCTAGGCATTCCTTAACAAAATTATATGCTTCCACAGCAAAATGAAATATATACTTGCTCATTTGTGTCACTTGGCTCCCTAAACTTTAAACATACTTTCTTGGCTCCCTAATTTTCCTTTGTCTACACATATACACTCCTTTTCGCTTCGCTGTAGAGTAACAGAAGCATCGTTGTCTTTTGAAGTTGGCAAATACTAGGTTTCTTCTATCAGTCCCCTGTGGGTCTAGGACTGATGGCTACGTGGCCCTCCCTCCCGCACTGTCACATACATTTTTTTACCTAACATAGAAATGGAACAATTATGCAAATAGATGTTAATTTGAGGAGAAGAAAATGTCATTTTCAAGTTTAGTCCTTAGGGAGCTAGTGTTAACTCTTTTCTTTGGTGTACAGTAACACTCGTCAACAATACACCTACAATCGTGCTCCTTATTTCTCGCTAGCTGTTGTGCTAAAACAACAGTGCTATGTACCATCGTTTTTGCCATTCTGGTGAACGAGCAAAGATGGATGATATCGCGTACTGCTCCTGCATTTCCAATATAGTTTTTGATGTCATAAGTTTGCTGTTGCAGGTTCCTGGCACAACTAACTATAGTATGGTATTCTATTTTGTTACGAAGAAACTGATACCGAACTCCTTATTGCAACGCTTCGTTGATGGTGATGATGAATTCCGCAATAGTAGGTTTAAGTTGATTCCATCTGTCCCCAAGGTAAGGTGCTCTCTGTCTGTCATGCTTTAAAAATGATCTGTGAGGTTATGCAAAGTAAAGTATAAAGAAATGCTCTAGTATGACAACTATAATACCTCATCCTCATTAATTCCCATGATGTTTTGTAATTTTAAATTTCAGGGCTCATGGATTGTCCGTCAAAGTGTTGGCAGCACACCTTGTCTGCTGGGAAAAGCAGTTGACATTACCTATATCCGTGGTCCAAATTATTTGGAAGTAATTTTTCAATCTGACTCACTTTTTGGTACCCTTTTTATTACAAAATATGGAAATGCGAATTTGCCATGTCTGTGAAAAAGAGATATCTTTTGTGGCTGATGTTTCCTTTTAGCTAAGAAATAAGGAATGCTTTATGGTGCAGATAGATGTGGACATCGGTTCATCTACGGTTGCAAATGGAGTCTTGGGGCTAGTGTGTGGTGTGATCACGACACTAGTTGTTGACATGGCTTTTCTTGTCCAGGTAGGCAGTTATGGCTTCAAAGTAGTTGTTTTTAAGTTTAAAAAATTTTGTTGGTGCAATGTCTAATAATTGGCAAAACTGAACACTGTTTGTAGGGAAATACATATGAGGAGCTCCCAGAACGACTGATCGGTGCAGTTCGTGTTTCGCACATTGAACTGAAATCCGCAATAGTTCCTGTCCTTGGGGATTAACAAACTTACTACTGCTGCCTACTGCACTGATGATCGCAACGTTGGGCACCATCTACTTGACTCCTGACAGCATACAACAATACAACACATGTGTACAGAGATAGAGGAACCAACTACCGGCGCTCATGTCATGTCAAACAATGTGGCCTATTCTGACTTGAAGTGAACAAAATGATGAATGTTTCAATGTATGTAATTATGCTTTGTGCTCAATCATTCTGGTAGGTATTAGTACAATTGCGTGGCAAAAAGAAAGAAAGGAGATTAAAAACTAGAAATTAGGAGACTGGAGAGCGAGGCCCAGGTTAGGGTCAGCTCAGCTTGAATAAAAATAGCCATGTTTACTTGAGTTTACGTTGGACAGTAAGAAAGGAATTGAGATGACTACATTTGCAAGGTGAAAACACACTACACCATTCTTCATGCAATATTACTTCTATGATAAGATAATGCGCTGTTAAAAATGTATTTCTTCAGGGTAGGGTACCAGGTTTCTATCTATAGATTTACCCCATATGTTATGTCATTTTGTCAGGAAGCAACATTATGTCATTTTGCAACAAAAGTTATCTTAACTAGATGCTACCCGCGCGTTGCTGTGGACATTTGCTAAATATAATTTTGTTTTAGATATATGTGCACAGTTGTATGAAAATATATGCACTTTTGCACCAACGAATTTCTGGACATGGCACACTTATGTATAAGGTTATTTGGTCTACTATTGATCAACTTAAGGGCAAGCTGCATGATCGAGCAAAATGCAGAATATCAGCATGACAAAGCGATGAATACTCTATGCAACGACGAAGAATAATTGCGGATGTAGAAGGTGGGCTCCGTGCTTTCTTCCTTCGTAGGGCAAACGCAGGGAGTCAATCCTGTGGCTCTAGATTGACCAGATGTTGGAGGAATCGAATGCCTGAGAACGTGTATATGGAATAGATCGAAGGGCTCACTAATTTAGATGATGGGGCAGGCTTTGAGCATAGAGAATTAGCACTAATCGTACTTAATTAGTGGGGACCAACTTTAGATACATAGGATTCAACGTCAATCCCAACAAGATATATTTAACTATTTGATACTTACACGTGTTTGTTACTGGATCTATATGTCATATACATATAGCTATATAAGAACTCACATATCATACACTTATATTGTAAAATGCCGCATATTAGAAGTGGCAAATTATTAAATGTCCTGATAATTGAAGCTAGGGTAGTAGGATAGGAGAAAAAAAACAATATAAGCCACCATTTTGAACTATACTAGTGCCATGCCTATGTATTTAAACGGGACTAGAATTGCCATGCCCATGTGCCGTAATGGGATTAGAATTATAGTAATAAATTCTATATATACCCTTAAAAACTTGTTCAATTCCTTTTATACCCTGAAATTTACCAATTCCTTTTTATACCTTTGAAATTTCATCTTGATCCTTCCATACATCTGTCGTTACATTTTCCTTCATTTCACTATTAAGTTTGATTGCAAATATCTTTTATGCCCTTTACGATGTAGATTTGAATATAAGCTTGAAAAACAATTGAATTTTTTAAGTACTAATGAGACTAAATTATTAGTGCATAAAATTTTAACATAAATTTTTAATAAAATAAATACAATAAATTGAAATTTTAATAGGACAATGCATTCATAAAAAATAAGGAGCATCCATAAAACATTGTCGTGAGCATTAAGTACCCTATCTTTATCTGAATGCTCCTCATTTTTTTATGAATTTTTAATAAATAAAAAATACATTTTTTATTATAAACATAAGTTTTTTGAATGCTCCTCATTTTTTATGAATTTTTAATAAATAAAGTAAATACATTTTTTTATTATAAACATAAGTTTTGTCATAAGAAATGTGTTGCACAGCACCTCATAACTGTGATAGTCTCATGCGATAAACTTTTACATTTTCAACGATGTAATTTAGAAGACAAGGAAGGAGAGAACAAGGAAAAAGGAGGAAATTGGGGAATTCCATGAAATCCATTTCAAATTGATGTTCTTTGCTGCAAGGGTAATCCAAAAGTAGTCCCTAGTTAAATTGTTCTCCAAACACGAAAGTTATAGATAATTTTTTTAGATATATAAAATGTTCATTTATTTTATGTTTGTCTAGTTTTAAAAATCAATATTTAGAATTTCAGAATAAATATTTAGCAATTAGTGATGGTACCTTTATCTAGCCACGCGGTTGCTCGTAATTAGAATTTGAGTATTAATTTGTTCTTAGGTTTAGAGAGTTCCGGTCGCTAGTGTAATGCCGGGTTGACAACGATGTTAAGACCATTACAAGACAAACTCGCTTAATTCATGTGTGGTGATTACTCATATGATTTATGCCTTAAGTTGTTAATTATAATATTATACTATTTTATATAATTACAATATAAATATATTATGTGTTGCGTTCATTTGTTCCTATCAGAGCAAGTAATAGAATAGTGCATTGCTAGCTCCAAATCATCTATAGTCTATTTGATAGCAAATTTATATAATAGTTATCTATAAACATATACTACACTATTAATGTCTTGTCCCACAAATATATAGCACACTGCTCTTTTCTCTTCTCTTTTATTTTCTTAAAATTTATTTATAGTTAGCTTATAGTCTGCTATTATACCTGCTCTCAAATGAGTACGTATTCTTCGTCGCTATATCCAACCTAGTCAAAAGTCATAGCCTAGTTGTCCGTCACATCTACAAAAACATAATATCATTGCTTAGCCGCCACTATAGTTATCCTACTATGTATGACGGCGCCACGTATCGATTAAACAACCAAAGCAACCGCGCTTGTCTGGTTGTCCCTTGATGCCGATCAGTGATCAGAGAAGATGAGCTGCTATCATCGATTTCATACTTACAAGATACTCCCTCCTTCCCTAAATGTTTGACACCGTTGATTTTTTTAAACGTGTTTGACCGTTCATCTTATTCAAAAAATTTTATGATATGTGTAAAACTATAGGTATACATAAAAGTATATTTAACAATAAATCAAATGATAAAAAAAGAATTAACAATTACTTAAATTTTTTGAATAAAACGAACGGTCAAATATTTTTAAAAAAGTCAACGGCGTCAAACATTTTGGGATGGAGAGAGTATAAAATTTAAAATGTAAAACTTAATTTTAAACATAATTTGTGATTTGTTATCATAATTTATTTTACAATATTTATTTTTAATCACTAAGACCACGTACTTATATAGAAGATATACCTATGTATTACTCCATCCGTTTCATATTATTAGTCGTTTGACTTTTTTCTTAGTCAAACTTTTTGAACAAAATTATAAAATAAATATAATAGTATTTCTAACACAAAATAAATGTATTATAGAAATATATTTAACATTAAATTTAATAAAATAATTTCATATTTTAGATGTTGCTAATATTTTTCATAAACTTGATTAAACTTAATAAAATTTAAACAATAGGTCCAACAACTTATAATATATAACTGAGGGAGTAATTTTTTATTACTAACAAATAACGGATTAACAGGGAAGCGCCGGGGGTTAAGAACCTGGACTCCTGGCGAAGTTGGTCAAAAGAAGTCACCACTCACCACTCACCGAGACAGTGAGGGCAGGTGGGAAAAAAAACTATTTTCCTTTCCATAATAGCAGTAAAAATCAACCCAACCCCAGTGTCACCGCGTACGTCACATTTACAGCTTTTGGTCGTCTATAAAAAAGACCCTTGTCCATATTGATCATATTAAAAAAATAAATCATATTGATCATTTTTTTAAAAAAATAGCTAATACTTAATTAATCACGTACTAATGCATTGTTCCGTTTTTCGTGTGCAGGAGATCGGTTCCATCTCCTCTAAACGAACTCAGCCAAGTCATCGTGACAGTGAGGGCTATTTTCCTTACCATAAGAACAAGGTTAGTATAGTCGGCTACTGGCTATATTATGTCCACATCATTTTATAGCTATTGTTGAAGCCAACTAGTACAATAGTCTATCTGTTATGTTAATTTTATCATACTAATTAAATAATTACTTTTGCATGAACATAGCAATGCATACGATCACAAGTAAACTACATCCCTGTGGCCCTTTGTGGCTGCATCATGAACATGATAATTCACAACACATCTATAACAATAGCAGTAAAAATCAACCCAGCCCAGTGTCACCGCCTACGTCACATTTACAGCTTTTGGTCGTCTATAAAAAGGACCCTAGCTTGCCCATCGTGCACCTCCTCAACACACCAAAAAATCCTACTCGCGCGCCCAAACAAACACGCGAAGCAGCAACACCCCGAGCGAGTGAGTGCGTGTGAAGCCATGGCGGCGCCAGCAGCCAGCGCGCTCCCGCTCGACGGCCGCGTCGCGCTCGTCACCGGCGGCTCCCGCGGCATCGGCCGCGAGGTGTGCGCCCACCTCGCCTCCCTCGGCGCCCGCGTCGTCGTCAACTACGCCTCCAACTCCGCCAACGCCGACGCCTTCGCCGCCGACCTCAACTCCCGCGGCGCCGCCGCCCTCCCGCGCGCCGTGGCGGTGCGCGCCGACGTGTCCGACCCGGCGGCGGTGCGCGCGCTGTTCGACCGCGCGGAGGAGGCGTTCGGCACGCCGCCGCACATCGTCGTCGCCTGCGCGGGCCTCCTGGAGTCCAAGTACCCGTCGCTGGCCGACACCGCCGTGGAGGACTTCGACGCCATGCTCGCCGTCAACGTGCGCGGCACGTTCCTGGTGTGCCGCGAGGCGGCGAACCGCATCCCGGCGGGGGCGGGCGGCCGCGTCGTGACGTTCTCGTCGTCCATCCTCGGCACGCTCCTCCCCGGGTACGCGGCGTACACGGCGACGAACGGCGCGGTGGAGGCGATGACGAGGATCATGGCGAAGGAGGTGGCGGCGAAGGGGATGACGGCGAACGTGGTGGCGCCGGGGCCGGTGAGGACGGAGCTGTTCATGGCGGGGAAGGACGAGGCGTTCGTGAGGAAGGTGGAGGAGAGGTCGATGGGGCGGATCGCCGAGACGACGGACGTCGCGCCGGTGGTGGCGTTCCTGGTGAGCGACGCCGCGGCGTGGGTGAACGGCCAGGTCATCCGGGTCAATGGCGGCTTCGCGTGAGTGAGCGTGACCGAGCGAGCGAGCGAGCTCCTTCGTCTTCGTGTGCTTCTCCGATAAGCTGGAGTGTTATATTATTGTTGGTGTGTTGGAATAAAAAAACATGAATAGCTTTGGCTTGTATGTAGAGTGACAGTTGTATAGTGACATAATAAAATAATAATAAATTTGTAATGTTTAGTGAGGTAATACTCTATCTGTAGAGTGACAGTACATCATAAATCTGTCTCTATCTTTTCTCTATCTCTATCTCTATTTCTACTATTATAAAAATTAAATATGTTTTTATCGGTACTTTGATAAATCACCCGTGTATTAGTCTATTTTTAAGTTTATTCACTTTTGGAAATACAAATTTGTATTTGAGTCCGTTTCTAAGTTCGTTCGTTTTTAAAAATACAAAAGGAGTTGTATAAGAAATTTCTTTAAAAAAAACATTGGACTACTAATTGTATCTCATGATTTTTTTAGAAAATATATCTCTAAGTGAATTTCACCTTAACTAAATAGTAGCAATACTAAGATTAAAATAGCCCCCAACCGTTGCAACGCACGTGGATCTTTTTCTAATATATGTATATATACATATAATGTCTACAAGTGATTACTGCTCCCTCCGTCACTTAATACTACTCCACTTGGCACCTGATATTATCCATATTTATTTTACCGTAAAACAGAGAGGGAGACTGCACAGCATATTAAAATATGGAATGTTTATAGGGTGATATTATCCATATTTAAAAAAGGCATTGTGTTGTATCCGTATCCAGGACTACCTATAAATCTTTCGATAGATTTATAATTTTGAATCTTACAGAATTTTTAGCTAATCGATATAGCCCTTTTTAAATGAAAGAAACATGTCAAAAGCGTAAATCTAGAGGAAAAAATTGTTGTAAGAATCTAATTTTGGTGCATGCTATGTAACTGTTTTTAAGTGTTATGTAACTGTGTAAATATTCTGTAACTAAGTGTAACTGTAAGTACGATATCAAAATCTTGATGCAAGATCCTACGAAAAAAAATTGAAAGATAGGAGCCAAAAATCTGTCAAGGGAAATAGCAAATCTGAATCCAGTAAGTTTCCGTTCATCATAATTCAAACCATTCAAAATTTATTTGTGGTCAAAGTTACAATAGGATTGGTCAACAGTCACGAGTAAATGGAAATGGACGGGGTAGTGTTTTTCCCCTCTTGATGCCCTAAAAAGTTTAAAGAATCCCTAAAAGGAAGGGATTTTGAAAAAGGATGAAGTACAAGTACATAACTAGGATTGATGTGAGTAGCAACATCAGCTCCTAACTTGTTTAAGTGTACAGTTGTTTTGGGACAATGGATTAAGCTGGAGACACAAAATACACAATCTTGTCCAAAGAGAGATTTTATTTATAAACGCCTGTAATCATCATCCGCACCTTCATCGAACACACCTGATGATCCCACCCGGAAATCGAGCTGCTTTTGATGCTTCTTCCTTCGACGTTCGTCAAACTCCTCCCAACCGTCCACCTGTTTTGCACAAGTAAAAACTGGCATCAGCAGTGGAAACGTTGAAATGTCTCCATCAGATCCAGGACCAACGAGAGCAACAGCTAGCAAATAAACGACTTATCCGCCTTTTTCGCAACAGAAAGGTAAATATAGGGTGGAAATCCCAACTTAAGGTGAAAACTCGTGTAAACCCAAGCAAAAATAATCATATAAATTCATAAAAAAAATATCACACGTAGATGGACACGAGTTTTCACATAAGTTGGGTTTCCACCACATGTTTGCCCCAGAAGGTAATGCTATATAACTTGATCAACATGATGGGTATTATGTATGAAGAGTTGGAAACTTTGGCGTCCCAAAAGTGAAACCAATAAGCTATTTAAGAGAATGATTACTGAACTCTCCAGGTCTTAGGCATATGCTGGTAGCCATCTTAATTCCACTAGAGTACCGACCATAACAAAGTAACAAACACTAAATAATTGTGAAGCCTTGAGTCACTTAGGGAACTTATACCTGCCGAAGAACGTCATTTGTGATTTCAGTGCCATGGAGATCAAGTGTAATGAGCTGCGAGCACTTTATGAAGAAAGCTGAAGGTAGGGATGTAAGACCATTGTTCCGTACACTCAAAGCCTGATGGAATAAAGTTTTTTGAAACAAGGAACATTAGAAACTGATGTCAGTAAAATGTAACTGATTATTACACCCATGCAAGACAAAAGAAAAAAGATTGAATGGAAAAAATATAACATAAAGGAAGCACCAATAACCATCTGCTCTGACATAAATAATATACAGTGAAAAACTAGAAGCTGCAGGATAGTAAATCTTTTGACCAAGTTTAACTAGCAATGCTCTAGTTTAATACCGATCTGATGCAATGATCATATACTCCCTCCAGTCAAAAATATTTGTTGTTTAGGATTAAGTTTGGTCAAACTATTAAAATTCTGACAAAAATATTTTTGACCGGATGGAGTATAACAAAGGAACGAGAAATACTCATGACTCTCAACTGTCAAGTCATAAGCTAAAACTTTGTGCATCATATGCTGGTAATAAATAAAAATTAAGTTCAAACTGAACCTACAGGCTACATGATACCACAAAATTGCATGGAATGTTTCACTGACAACTCACAATCAGGTTTGTTGTGGCATTGCTGTTGTGCGAAAGAATATTTTTATATGTTTATTGGTTATGAACATGCAACTTAAACTTCCTTAAAATGGGGGAGTAAGCATGCCATTGTACCATCTAGAACCAAGGGCACTAGTAATATCATCAATAAGATGCTGTATCATGAGCCCCTTCGGCACTTGTTTGAATGTTAGGAACAAGATAGCTTAGAAGTATGCATGCAGATTTAGTCTTTGATTAAAGAATATATTTCTCCATGTGTGGCCCATAGGCACATACCTTGAGATGTTGAAGGTTTCCAAAAGCCTCTGGTAGTTCAGCCAAAAGATTTGATGACAAATCAACCTAATGAAATTCAAAACTTTGATTGCCATGTGGAAACTCAGAAGAGCTAAGTGCTCGGTATGGCCTAGAACTAGAAGAAAAACTGAAACAGAGACAAAGCACACACCTCATTGAGAGATTCACAACCACCTATAGATGAAGGCAATGAAGTTATCCTGCCAACAAGTGAAAATCGTAGCAGTGTGGAAGATCAGGATACCTTTCAATTCTCAGAACAAAAGTAATTATGTAAATTCTCATTAGAAGTATAAGAAAAGCCACATTTTCTGGCTTGATAGATGCATTTCTTTAGAAGTTTTTCTATGATAGAACTGCTCACAGGCTGAAAGTCTCATATGATTGTGAAAATCTATCAACAACTATATTATATACAGAAAGCCTCTCTTGAGGTAACTTCATATTACTTCACATGAGCACAAAGTGTAAATTATGCTATAAGCATAGCAAAAAAATGAGACTTCAATGAGTCACTTCAGTTAAGCACTAGTAGCACAGTACCTATTATTATTTGCTATCAGAATCTCAAGATGCTTCAGTAACCCTATTTCAACAGGTAAGTTCTCAAGCCTGTTATTTGCAATACGAAGTTCACGTAAATGAGTCATTGAGCCCAAACTTGAAGGTAAAGTGACCAGCCTGCATGAAAAATTATAAATTTAGAACATATCATCTTGTCATCTTAAATTCTAAACAAGAATGGTGGACACAAAACTTCCTAATGGATAAAGACCGAAGGCCTACTGTGCCTTGCCCAGCATGGCCATAATCTGCTGCTGTGGACAGGTTGCCCTGGCACCTCTGATATTGCTGGCCCAGCATGACATGGGTGCTGACACAAGACACGAACTTAACGGATACAAGAACAACTTGCACCACATAAACCGTTGAGATAAACTGAGCACCTCAAGGCCTCTCCAGTTATTCAAGAAAAAACAATCAGCTTAAGATATTATGCATTGCTACCTTTTTCTTTTCAATGTATGAGTCTAACTGTTTAAGTGGAGTTCGAAATATTAGTTGGTTCTGGCCTACATCTTTGGCAATGATCAAGTGGGTGAATCTAAGAACATATATGAGTCTGGAGAAAAAAACCATTTTATAGCTTAGCAGTTTTCACTATTGAGAGCACAAAGAGAAGATTATTTAAGGAAATTACAAAGGGTTGTCTATATCCACTGGCAACAAAACAAATATTCATAGCATGATGAAACAGGATGTTGAAAAATCAGACCTACCGATTTTGGCTTAAAGACAAAACGGTTAACGTTTGAACACATGTTAGGCCTTCCCAGGAAATGTTCCCATCAGCTATATCATTAGCAGTCAGAATCAATTTCTACAAGATGAAAGCATGATACATTCAATTATATTTCCTTGTGAATGAAGAAAATGTCTCAACCAACATATTGGGGAAGAACAATTACCTGTAAAGATTTCAGAGCAGCAATTTCCTGTGGAATTGCTTCAATACAGTTGTTACTGACATCCAGTACTCTAATGGAAGAACCACAACCCCATACTTCTTCAGGCACTGCCTACTCGAAAAGACAACCACAGTATAAGCCCAAAAATTCAACCAAAAGTGAAATTAAGTGTTGAACAAACAAAAGTGTGAGAAACAGCTAATAAGACTCTTAATTCAAAAGGGTAGAGATAATGGATAGTAAGGAATATCAATGAAGTTCTTGATTGTTGAACAAATAAAAGGCCTGCTTTATCACGTGGTGATGAATAATAGATACCTTGTATGCACCAAAAAACCTGATTCAGTTGATAGGGGCAGTCAAATGGCTGTGCCATATAAATCAGTCTTCCAATCATGATTCATGAATAGCATTTTGCAAACAGATGCATTAAAGAAAGTATGTTCAAGACTATTGTAGTATTTTCTACAGGCTGTGGTGACTACAAAAGTATACAAATAATAATCTAGCGATGTGCATGTTTTTCCTCGCCAATGATTGGCAGTTTTGACACAGGCACTTCAAGTTGCTTTTGATAGAAAGGCAGACATGGAAAGTTTCATAAACTTCAAAGCATAACTATTCTAAGTTGCTTAGTTTAAAAGTAATGTAAGAAAGTTGGAATCAGTTACCTTCAAGCTGGAATCAGACAATGCAATAATACCAGTTGCTTTCCAACGTTCTGGTCGGATTTTACTGATATTTGTATCCAATTTTTGTGTTTGAGCTTCCTTCGCATTTGAGGCTTTTCTTGTGCTTGCTGCTGACACACTGCTACTCTTAGTGATGGGGCCGTCCTTTGGAGAGTAAAGCGCAGTTAAGTTCAATACAACGAATTGGACAAGAAATTGACTTCTCACGCTGCTTTAGCATTGCAATAGCGATAACTACGGACTATGTAGCCATTTGCCCAAAACATGACAGTTCACGAAATCTCAACACTAAAAGGAAAGGGCGTCAAATCGGAGTTAAAATCAAAGCTATTTAACATATGGAGGCACTACAAAACGAATTCTAATCGTCTTCAACTTCGGCAACCACAATAAGCTCACTCAAATCAAACTGTTGCACATGAGCTAATGTACCTCCCATATTCAAAAGGGAATTAATTGCTAACATAACTGAAGAAATATAGGAGTATCGAGGTGGTTTACCCCTTGATGGAGCCCCTGCGAGGCCATGAGCATGACCTTGGATCCGTTCACCACCTGCATCGAGCTCAGGCTGGCGGCATCCGCCAGAACTTTCCCTGCAACCACATCAAGAGAACGATAGGTATCCAAAACTTATAATCGCAAGCAGATTGGCGGTCAGGAGGAGGTCAAGGGTTTGGGTGAGGGAGGGGGAATCGGGTGCCTTTGCAGATGAGCCTCTGGCCGCGGGGGAGGACGTTGGTGAGCGGCTGGAGGAGGCGCTTCAGGTCGGCGGCGGTGGCGGCGGCCGGGACCTCCACCGGGATCGTGCGGCCGCCGAACTTGACCTGGACGGTGATGGTCGGCGGCGGCGGCGGCGGCGAGCTCTCCATGGTGGCCTCCCTCCCGTCTCCCGTCCACTCTGCCAACTGCCTGCTTGTTTGGCTGATTGCCCCTTCAGCCTCCACAGTTTCTCGCCGGGGTAAATTTCACAGTAATAACTCTCTCGGTTGGGTAAAATCCAATTGGAAGGTTCGCTATAGGTCCTGTTCTCTAACAAAAGAGTCGGATAAAGATTAAGATTTTTATGGCACATTATTCAAACTGCTAAAAGGTGTATTTCGTGCGAAAACTTTTATATAGAAAGTTGCACTAAGATATCATATTAATCTATTTTTTAAGTTTGTAATAATTAAAACTCAATCAACCATACGTTAATACCACCTCGTTTGGAGTAAAAAACTTAATCTTCATCTTCATCATCAGAAAAAAAAAACACCACCATGGCCATTTACTCCCTCCGTTAATAACGTATGAATACTGTCGATTTTTTTCACAATCTTTGATCATTTATTTTATTAAAAAAATTATACTCCCTCCGTTTGACACCGTTGACTTTTTTATCATTTGTTTTATTAAAACAATTATACTCCCTCCATTTGATACCGTTGACTTTTTAGTACGTATTTGACTGTTCGTCTTATTAAAAAAATTTAAGTAATTATTTGTTCTTTTCATATCATTTAATTCATTGTTAAATATACTTTCATGTACACATATAGTTTTATATATTAAAAAAATTTGTGAAATATATAAAACTATATGTGTACATGAAAGTATATTTAACAATGAATTAAATGATATGAAAAGAACAAATAATTACTTAAATTTTTTGAATAAGACGAACGGTTAAACACGTACTAAAAAGTCAACGGTGTCAAACATTTTAAAACGGAGGGAGTATAAATTTTAAAAATTATAAGTAATGCTTAAAGTTACTTTAGTGATAAATCAAGCAAAAATATTTACTTAATTTTTTTAATAATAGGAATAGTATGTAAAATGTCAACGGCGTCGTATATTAAAAAAAAAGGAGGTAGTATGTTTTTAGCACGAGGTTGTTCAGAAAGAAAAATAGTTGTATTTACAAGATAAGTCAACTTTTTATTTGATTGGTAAGATGAGTCGCGATTTACTTGGAGGCTCACACTGGATGTTTCATATTGGTGAAGTGTCCTCCATGTTTATGTTTCCGTTGGATCAAGTATGATGGCTATGGCGGTGATCATATTTGGAATCCGCAATACCATAATTCTCTACCCTCAACTATTACAAGCCGTGAAAAAAAAAAGGTCCCGAGGCAGTATTAACCTAATTTTTCCCCGGTTTCACAAACGTGGCATATAGTGGGCCCCATATGTCAGTGTCATATCTTCACTTCGCTTCTCTTCTCTTCTTTTTTCTCTTTTCTTCTTCTCTTTTCTCTACTATTTCCTTTTGTCTCCTCTCTTCTCTTCTTCAGCGAGATTGGGAGGGCGGGGGCAGGCAGAAGGCAAAGTAGGTAGGGGCGACGGGCGAGCGCTATGCAAGCAGCGCGGCAAGCGAAGCAAGAAGGGGGCGGGGCGCATCGCCTACGGCCCGTGTGACAACCGCGGCCCGCTCCAGTGCGGCCGCTCCCACTACACGAAGGCCATCCCCACCGTGCAATCCCACAAGCGCCTCACCTCCTCCGACCGCTCCTTGGCCGCCACCGCCGGTGGCCTCGACCTTCCTCGGCCGCCTCCTCAAGAGCGACCTCCTTGCCACCATGGCCGAGCTCCAGCGTCAGGGCTACTGATCCATCGCCCTCGCCACACTCCACGTCGCCCGTGCCGAACCTTGGTACCACGCTGACTTGGCCCTCTACGCCACGTTCGTGACCTCCTCGCCGATCATCGAGGACGGCGCCGCCGCCCCCGTGGACGCGCTCGTGGAGGCGTTCCTGGGGGAGAATGAGCAAAGCGGTGGGTTCGTGGAGGGGGAGGAGGACGTGTACAAGCTAACGCGCTGGTGGCGAAGGGGAGGGCGCACGCGACATGGAGGGTGTACGAGGCGGTGGTAAGGATGGGAGGCTACGAGGTGGACGAGTACATGTATAGGGTGATGACTAGGGGGATGAAAAGCTGGGCTTCTAGATGGACGCGGCGGAGGTAGAAGTGGACTTCTAGGAGTTGGAGGTTAGGATTTCGGCGCTAGCCAGAGACATGCTTGACGAAATGCGCGCGAGAGAGAAGAGCAGCACAACTGCGGCTTATTGAGGATTATTAAATTTACTGTTGTTTCTTTTGTATACTCATAGTCATAGCCGCGCCGCCCCCTGCCTGCTTTGCCCGCTGGCCTCCTAGTCTCGGTGAAGTAGAGAAGAGTGGGAGAGAAAAGAGAAGAAGAAGAAGAAGAAAGAAGAAAAAGAAGAGAAGAGAATAGATGATGCTGACATGTGGGGTCCACAGAATGCCACGTTAGCGCAACCGAGGAAAAACTGAGTCAATAATGCCTTGGGACCTTGTCTTGCACGGTTTGTGGTAGTTGAGGGGTAGAGATTTCTGGTATTGGGGATTGGGGATATCAGCTAGACTCGACGTAAAGTTGAGGGGCGTCATGTGAACTTATTCCAAAAAAAAGAAGCGAAATTCCGGCCCATGAAAGCCCACAACAACAGACCGCAATTCCCGGGCCACCCCAGTCAACGGGCCATCCGACACCGCCCATCGCCGGCGACCACCGCAAGCAACCGCGGCCACATTCCCCCAGTAAAAAAACACCAACACTGGAGTAAGCCGCACGCACCTTCGCCTTGTCGGCGACTCCTCCCACTCCCAGATCCCCACCTCGCTCTCACTCCCCCACTCTTCCCCCCTCGCCGCGGCGGCCAGATCCGGGCGGCGGAATGCTGGGCCGGGCGGGGGCGCTGTCCGCGGCGCGGTGGCGCGGCGGCGCCGGGACCGGGACCGGGATCGGGATCGACCTGCGCGCCGCGCTGCGCTCCGGGGGCAACCTCCTCTTCGCGCTCTTCGTGGCGGCCGTCCTCGCCTTCACCCTCCTCGCCGCGGTCCACAGCCCCGACGACCCGCTCCTCCACCCCTCATCGCACCAGCTCACCGCGTTCCTCACCTCCGCCACCTCCAACTCCACCTTCCTCGCCGACGACTCCGTCCTCCGCACCGGCGAGGACTTCGCCGCCGCCATCGGCGCCAACTCCTCCGATGCCGCCGCCGCCGCGGAGGCCACCGTCGTCGCCGAGGCCGTCCCGTTCATCAAGCTCGAGGACGTCGCGACCAAGGAGGAGTCGTCGGGGGCGGAGCGGGCCGTCACCGTTGACACCGACGCCAGCTCGGACGCGGGCGCCGCGGCGGAGGAGAACCCCATCGTCGAGGCGGTCTCCTGCGACACGGAGGCGCCGGTGGACTGCACGGGGGACAAGGATCTCTTCAACCTGCTCATGCGCACGGCGATCGAGAAGTTCTCCGACCTCCACTTCTACCGCTTCGGCCGCCCCGTCGCCGTGCCGGGGAGCCCCATGGAGTGCGACCTCGCATGGCGCTTCCGCCCCGCCGAGGACACCAACGGCCGCACCACCTACTACAAGGACTACCGCCGCTTCACGCTCACCCGCGACGTCAACACCTGCAACCTCGTCGTCGGCAATGTGGGCGAGTACCACTCTGGCACCGGCGCCAAGCGCAGCGGCCGCCGCAAGGGCAAGAAGGGGAAGAAGGGCAAGCGCGAGGCACCGGTCACCGACTTTGTGCCGGCCAAGACGCAGATGAGGCTCGATGAGAACGCTGCCAATGCAGACACCACGGCCGCCTCCGAGCCGGAGCTAGTTGTCGGTGAAGCTGTCAATGACAATTTACCAGTGGTCGAATCTGAGTCTGAATTCAGCCGCGGAAAGTATCTCATCTACATGGGCGGTGGTGAGAGATGCAAGAACATGAACCACTACGTTTGGGGATTCTTGTGTGCACTTGGTGAGGCACAGTACTTGAACCGGACACTTGTTATGGACCTTAATGTGTGCCTCAATTCACGGTATACTTCAAGTGGCAAGGATGAAGAGAGAGATTTTAGGCTCTACTTTGATTTTGAGCACTTGAAGCAATCAGCATCGGTCATTGACCAGAGCCAGTTCTGGACAGATTGGGGGAAGTGGCACAAGAAGGATAGGCTGAAGAATCACTACACTGAAGACATCAAGGTGACCCCGATGCAACTTCGTGACGTCAAGGACACACTGATCATGAGGAAGTTTGGGAATGTTGAGCCTGATAACTTCTGGTCTCGTGTATGTGAGGGTGAGACGGAGGCAGTGATCAAGCGCCCATGGTATTTATTGTGGAAATCACGTCGATTGATGGAGATCGTGTCTGCCATTTCCTCCCGGATGGATTGGGACTTTGATTCAGTCCATGTTGTGAGGGGGGAGAAAGCCCAGAACAAACAGTTGTGGCCAAATCTTGATAGAGATACTTCTCCAGATAGTCTCCTTACGACACTTAATGATAAGGTCGGTGCTGGCCGGCATTTGTACATTGCAACCAATGAACCCGATAAATCATTCTTTGACCCAATGAAGGGTAAGTATCGAACACACTTCCTGGATGACTTCAAGGATTTATGGGATGAGAACAGTGAGTGGTACACTGAAACAAAGGAGCTGAGCAATGGTAATGCTGTTGAATTCGATGGATACATGAGGGTTGCAGTTGACACTGAGGTGTTCCTTGGGGGGAAGAGGAAATTGGAGACATTCAGTGATCTTACTCGTGATTGCAAGAATGGTGTCAATACATGCCCTGCTTCCTCATGAACATCTCGTGAATTATGTGCGCTGAGTCTCAAATGTTGTGCTTGATATAATATTTTTGAACTACCGTGTATCTTAAGCACATATGGCTTTGTTGTAGCTAGCTAGTTCATATGAGTGTTTCTGCAGGACACTGTTGTTTTATTTTGTCACCCAGAACACATTAGTTTGTTGAATTCATGCATCGGCACTTTGTAGTTTGTACTAATTGCTTAAACAAGAAATTTGCTCAATGTTACCATGTTAAGCCTCTATTCTGAGGTATTCATCATCTACTGATTTTAGTACTTATTGTACTTTGATGTAAAATCAGTTTAGTTTAGCATGAAGGTCAGTACACCTGGCCTGAGAAATTGAAACCAACCATCAGTGTTTGAAAACTGAAGGTTTTTTTTTTCTTTAGGAAATTGAAGAACTTACGATTAATATCAGGTTACCAGTTACTGAAGGCTTGCTATATATACTGAGTTAGTGCACACATCATTTTGCCTTCTGTTCTGTGGAGAGAAAGTGTATGTATACCTTTCTTGTGTGAGCTGAAAACATAATAACACAAATGTTTGTGATGTGAAATCTGGAACGTTGAAATGAACTACTCTTGATCTTTGTGAAGATAATGGATCGAATGCATCTTATTCCATTTGGGAGTTTTGTGCTTTAAATTATCATGTCCTACCAAGCACTCTATTCATCTCCCTTTCAATCCTTAGGAGGATGACAATGAAGCAAGCAATAGGAAAATTCACTATTTTTGGGCTATTTCTATAGTTGTATTAAATTGTTGATTGTTCAGGCCCTATTTAGATTCCAACTTTTTTCTTCAAACTTTTAACTTTTCCGTCATATCGAACTTTTATATACACACAAACTTCCAACTTTTCCGTCACATCGTTTCAATTTCTTCAAACTTCTATTTTTGATGTGGATCTAAACACAGCCTCAGCTTCATGGTTGGGGCCAACCGCCGAAAGACTTGAGTTGCTCTTTCTTTCTTTCTTTTGGCCAGTTACCTGCTGGATCTGCATTTTGTTCCTTTTCAAGCTGCCCAAGGCCACCCTTGATTTTCCACGATTAGCCATTTTGTTCATCGGTTAGCTAGAGTTCGATTTGCATGCCCACCATGTCCAGTATGATTGATTTGCTACTAGCCTACTTCATAGTACTAATATTCCACCGGTGGCTCTCCATTTCGACATCTTCAGGGTTCTGTCTGGTTCATTGCATTGCATGTTATGTCCTTATGTTATCCATCTATCAGGCTGCATGTTCTTTATACTACTTTTTGGCGCTTTGACGTCATGCAGTTAAGGGAGATATGTTCCCGTTTATTAGAGAATCATCAAGAGCATTCTAAAATTATATCCCAAAAATTTTAGTTATGGAAATCTGTTGGAAGTAATTTTTAACAAAAAAATCCCCAAAATACCAGATAGGGAATGATATCAAGATGCTTGATGCTCTTAGGGGCTTCCTAATGTGTGAGCCAGATCGCAAACAAGCGCACGATCCTAGCGCGCGGCACGCCTCACCTCCCGCCGCTAATTCCTTCTAGGTATTAATAACATTACTAATCCATGTTTAGCATTTTTATAATAAAATGATATATAAACAATTGAGTTAAAAGTTTTAAAAAGTTAAATTGAAAGTTTTAAATTTGAGTTGAAATTAAAAAAATCAAACTCAAAGTTTTAAAATTTGGGTTGGAGGTTCTAAACTTTGAGGTGAAAGTTTTTGAATTTTGAGTTAAAATTTCTTAAATTTTAAATTAAAAGTTTTAGAATGAGTTGAAAGTTTTTAATTCTAATGTCACCTAAGTGCCACGTCCACACCACAGACAAGGCCAATACTGCCACGTGGGTGCCACATCAGCGAAACCGTCCTCCAAAACAATCAAGGAAGTTTTAATAGTTGGAGGTCGAGATGTAAATTAGATTCGGTCGCTAATTAAGGGAGTCTAAGTGAACTTATTCCTAATATATGCCATTATATAGGCCTATAATGGGCCCATAATATAATGGCCCAGACCGCGTCTGGTTAGTGGACCAGATCTTGTTTCTGGATACTTATCTACTTTCTCTGTTTTACAATATAAGTCATTCTAGCATTTTCCACATTTATATTGATGTTAATGAATCTAGACTTATATATTTATCTAGATATATTCAATGTAAAATTTAGTAAAACTTATTTAGTGTTGTAGATGTTATCTTTTTCCATAAATTTAATTAAATCTTAAAAAAACTTTGACTAAGAAAAGATCAAATAACTTATAATATAAAACGGAGTAAGTATATATTTTTCAGCCATCATATGGCCCAGTATTGGCCTGCTTAATTGACCGAAATGAAGATAACACTGAATTTTGCCAAATGAATATACTGAATTCTTTTTGTAAAGTAGCACAGTACATACTCACTCCATTTAAAAAGACTGAACCTTTTGTTCTATATAGGAGATGTAATATCCCCACTCCTCCAAAATTGGTTTTTTTTGGAAATGGATTACGATTGCAATTACCTGGAAATGGATTATGATTGCACGGACGGTTATACAACTCGCGGGGAAAAAATCCTTAAAACCAACGACTTTGGAAAAATATCATACAAAGTCAATTATATCATCGCACGGCTTTAGAAGCCCGTACGTGCACCTCCACGGCCCACCGTATAATGAACGTGCATGCGCGCCACACATAGGTAAGACTCTGTAATTTGCCGCCGCCATGCCGGTTGTCGTCTCGGCAAATTACAATCCAGTCTCGGCTGTCTACTCCTTCCGTCTTAAAATAATTCATCTTCGTATAAAATATGACATACCCTATAAGTCACATCTCCTCCTTTAAATTATTTTAGACATAAGGGAGTGATCTCTCCACGCGACGCCGCACGACGGTACGAGTTAGCGAAACACTCGTGATTTCAGTCAATCTCTCTCGCACGCACGTACAGCGGGGTGTGTGCAACTGCCGCAACACAACACGCGCGCCTCCCTGGTAATGGTCGGTGCATGGCAACGCCCTTAGCATCACCAACAGTGCTTTTATTCCATCCCCAATCCTGACTTTTTGGATTTTAGTGAAAAATAATACCTCCAACAAATCCTATTATGATATTTTGGAAACCCCATCACCACATCCATCACTCTCTTCGTTTGAGGAGGAGCGACGCCACATCTCCCAATTCTAATCTCTCATACCCATTAGCTTCTTTTTCTTCCCGCGCGTGGGCTGGGTGGAGGAATGATCTTTTTCCGCGCCGGGTCATGGAAAAATAGATATTTCGGTTGGTAGTTCAACAGAAGTGCTTACTTTTAGTTTTTGAAATTAAATTGAGACTTTCTCTTGGAGAGAGATATATTTTCACTTCTTATTTTTAATTTAGAAAACCCAATAACAAAATTTTGAAGGTGAATTATTCACGTTCTATTGGTGATGCTCAACCTTTACGATATAAAAAAGGCTGCGTTAGTGCGTAGGAATCTCCTCCGCCGCGCGCGCGAACTGTTAGTGCGATGCGGATTCACCAACAGTACGTACTCCTCCTACCGTTCGTGCGTGCAAACGCACGATCTCATCCCTATTATTTCACGCCCTTTTTGCCCCACCGGCTGCCCTGGACTGCACTGCACACTGCAACGCACACCGATCGATCACGGAACATGGATTGGTCGGTCAGGTGTTGCCAACACACACACAGTGCGTGGCATGCAGCTCGATTGGCAATTCGGCTTTTGGTATAAGTACACATAGTACGTATACAATAGCCAATCCATCTCCGATACTGGGGCAACCACAAAAAGTTCGAAGAAAACCGAGAGTTTATAAAAGTTGTGTTGGTAACTTTTTGTGACAAGTCGACAAGCACGATCGTAACACCTAAACGTTTTGCGGTGATCCTAGAGTCGCCAACCACCTTGATCTAGCCAAAGGGCCAAATTAATATGGGTTTTGGAGAAAAACAGCTAAACCGGCTAGCGGAGCCGATTTAGAGATCAAAATCAGCCTCTAGGCCGATTTAAATCGATATGAGGATAACTACCCGTCTCGTGGGCAAAACGGAAGGTTTCCAGGACAAACCTACAAAGAGGTGTCGCACTCTCGCAGCGGCGGCGGACGGTTTACGGCGCAAACCGACAAAGATGGATTAAACTAGGGTAAAATAGAAAATATAGTAAAAAAACGATTCAAGTAGATTGTATTCAGGGGTTTTACAATGAATCGGCCTTGTCCCTTAAATAGGGGTTGGTCTTGCCCTCTACAGGCCCTTCTCCACGTCCAACTCGGGATAGAAACTAAAGGAAACAAGAAACATGGCTTCCCGAGCAAGGAAACTCGAGACCCGACGAAAACAGACTCGGACTCGGACCCTGACGGTTTGACCGCCCACATACCTACAGTCAGACCGGCCCTACTAGCCGGTCAGACCGCCCACACACCTGTGGTCTGACCGGCCCTGTGAAGGAAACCTGTCACTTTCCAAACTTTAACAATTTTCCCCTATTTCGTCCATAGGTGCCAAATTTGGGTATAAATACATGTCCCCCTGCCTTTTTGGTGAACATACGTGAACCTAAAAGCATAGAACATGTTATCTCAGGGCGATAATTCAATTACCGGCCATAGGACTTCCTAAGCATCTTGCCAAATGCTCGGGAAGTATTTCTTCAAGTATTTCCCATTAATTGCTCTCTGAAAACACCGTCTTGAAGTGTCTTTATCTCCTTCAAAGTCTTCAAACGATTGTCGATGACGTCTTCAAAATTGCTTCCCATCAAGATCTTGTAATCTTCAATCGACAAACCGTCTTGCTTGAAATACCGAAGAGAGCCAAGATTTACCTCAACTGGCAAAACGGCAATTTCAACAATGTTTTATTACTCGACTCGGCTTATCCATTAGCCCGAGCGTAGTAGAGAAAAGAACTCAACAACTTAATATCATAAAATTCGGCAAAACCTCTCACCTCCTTAGACATAAAAGAAGCTCCTCGATCAAAGTTTAAGGAATACCGAATCTATGAACAATATGCTTCAAAATAAAGTCAATTACCTTCGTACAAGTAATATTCTCGAGCGACACGGCTTCGGCCCACTTAGTGAAGTAATCCATTGCAACTAACATGAACCAATGCCCTTTTGATAACGAAGGATAAATCTGACTAATGAAATCCAAAGCCCTACCTCGGAACGGCCATGGTTTGATGATAGGATTCAATATAGCGACATGCGCCAAATGAACATTGCCAATCCGTTGACAAGCTTCACTCCCTCTGTAGCACTTGAAATAATCATCAATTACTTTTGGTCAATAGAATTCCACTCTTCTAAGCAACCAATTCATCTTATGGGCCGATTGATGAATTCCACAAATCCCTTCATGCACATCTCCCCTAGCAACTTTAGATTGATCATTGTCTAAACACATCAATAGCACACCATCTATATTTCGGCGATATAATATTTGAACGCTTGCCGTCGAATCTTCCGATCAACCCCAAGATTAGGATCTTTCAAATATTCTATTCAAAGGGATTCTCCAATCTATTTCTGACTTATGGGCACAAATGTCCGAATTCACAATTAATCCGATCTTTAAATCAATTGTAACGTGCCCCCCAGCTCTCTGCTCGGGATCGGTCAGACCGGACACACAATGCCGGTCAGACCTCCCTATCTATCCGGTCAGACCGGCCATGCAGAGCCGGTCAGACCGCCGGTACCACCAGTCAGACCGGCCGTGCAATGCCGGTCAGACCGCCCCTGTTCTATGACTTTGCCAATTTCGTCCAAACTTTTGAAATCAAGCATTGGCCTTTAGTATATAATTTTTCTTCACATAATAGCCAGATATTTGGTGTATCAAATTATTGGACCAAAATTCCTCCTCTCTAGACATATGAAAAACTATAACATCCAACTAACATGTCTAGATGAATACTAATTCAAATGGCTTTTGAAACAATAATCATCATGGCATCAAAACACTTAGCCAATTGAATAATGAATCACCAAAGTCATATGCCTCACACACATGAATTCCAATAAACTACAAATGTAAGTAATCGGCTTGAGCATATATGCAAAATATTAACAATGCCAATGTTTCTAAAGAAAACAACTCTAGAATAAATCATCACATTGACCATTGACATTAGCCGAATTACTAATAAGCAAAACTTTCATGGTGCAATAATTATAAAATCTATATCTTATATGGTGATCCGTAAAAACACATACAATTTGGCTTTAAATAAATATCAAAGACTCATGAGCCAAATCATACTTCAAACAAATTATATGCCAACCTACCAATTCCACTACTTAGAACTGGCATTTGCAACATGTATGTATAACATCAATTTGATAAGCAAACAACACATATGTGCTAGATAGTAAGCAATGTTCTAATATGGCATAGGCATATAATATAACGATGAACAACATAAACCCATACCTTGCCTTAGCATCCAACGAACGGCGGCTCGATGATGTGATGTTGTATCCATTGCCGTTCATCTTCTCTTGGTTTCTTCACGAGCATATTAATGTCTTGCCCCCAAGCAAAATCGGCTTTCTTGATTGCACGATTTCGAAGGCAAGATGAATACCACACTAACACCCATAGCATCATGTGAAGGAGTCTTATCTCTAAGGACCGATGATTCTTCTCTCATCAAATTGAATCCATCACTACTCCGTGAAATCACCGATCTTTTAACTTTTACTTCTTTAGGTCTCCACACTCGCTTAAGTGTCGTTCGAGGCTCTAAATTATTATATGATTTGTTCTCTACATCTTCGGCCTCCTTTTCTTTTTTACCTATGGCTCGAAGACGTTGTAGCCTCCTCTTCTGAGAGCGAGATAAGCCAGAAGGTATCCACTTTGGTTGTGGTTGTTTTCCAGGAGCTAAGCAATGATTCTTCATATTTTTGGTCGAAGTGGAAGCTCCTATATTGCTCTCAATTTCTCCACTCTTCTGCAATGCCCCCTGGTCAGATCGGCCTCTGGGCCCGGTTAGACCGGCTGCAAGCCGTCGGTCAGACCGGCTAGGGGGGTCGGTCAGACCGGCCATAGTCTGGCGGTTAGACCGGCCAACTGTCTCCGTTAGACCGCCGATGTCGATAGCAACGGCGTCGGCTTTGATATCCTTTACTTGTATGGTTTCCACCGCATCTCCAGTAGGTACATGAACATATTGAGATTCCTCCTTAATAGTGATGACCTCCGGAGCTTTGGCTTCTTTTCTCACCCACACCTTCTTCATCTTTTTCACCTTTGATCCACCGGACCAATTCTTTTGTGGGAAACGGTCTTGTCTTGTGTTGGATGAATGATTTGGCACTGACCTAGGTGATTCCTTCCACTCTTGGTAATACGGCATAGGTGGTTGATGCATCCAAGGCATGTAACACATAAAAGGATAACCATATAGTGACATTGGTTATGGATACCATGGCATCACAACCGGAGGTTTATATGGAGTTGGTATGGTTGACGCCTCCGATTGCTTTGATGTTTGACCAACTCTCTTCCTACGAGATGATCTTGGTCTTTTCGAATCACTAGTTTGGTTATCAAATCGTTGACCGGCTAATCCTTTCTTGTACTTAGCCATAAGCATCTCAAAAGTGCGCTTCGGCTTTTTAGTCTTTTGGAAACTAGATGACTCATCCTTTGCAACTTTATGATCTTCGGCCTTCGCATTTTTGATCCTATTCTAGGGCCGAGGATCCCCAATAATAACACTTTTCCCTTTCTTTTTGTCAACATCAATAGAACTAACAATGAGAGGATCACTAACAATTCCGGTCTTACGCACAGATGTAACCGAAATAGTTTCACAAGTGACCGATGAATCATCAATCGGTCTTTGCTCCATCAAGCTTGCATCTTTGAAATAAGAATGAAACTCATGCTCCATTTGTGACCATGTAGAAATTGAACTAAGAGCAAGTAAACTATACCATGTAGATGCAAAGTTTGACAAAGAAAGGGGAAACAACTTCAACTTAAGCAAATCATCGCTACCAGCCTTACCACATTGATCAATAAAGCGGACGATATGCTCCATTGTAGTCATAGCATCCTTACCTGTGAATTTTGTGAAGTTGGGCACCTCAAATCCTTGCGGGTATAGGACCGAATCTACATGTTTAGGATACGGCCTTTGATATAATTGCATAGCTACTTTGGATTCTATTTCACCACTATCCCGCAAGACATTGTCATCATCTTTTCCAACATCCTCATGACCGATTTGTGACTCGGTCTTAGGTGACAATGCTATTTCACTTTCGCTTGTAATACAATCCGAACCGTCATTTAGTTCGGGTTATACTCTCAATGGTATCATTGTCTAAGCTAGCAGCACAATCCGAATCATCACTTGGTTCGGCTATTCCATCATTGTCTAAACTAATAACACAATCCGAACTGTCGCTTGGTTCGGCCATAATGGTTGTTGCATCATTATTCAAGCTAGCAAGACAATCCGAACCAACATTTGGTTCGGCTATAATTGTTATGGCATCATTGCACAAATTATTAACACAATCCGAACCATCGCTTGGTTCGGCTATACATGATATTGCACTTTCATCTAAACTAGCATTTAAACTATTGTCATCCACTCGGCTTTCCTGAGCCAGAGCTTCATGCAACACATGATCAACATCAAGAAATATTTGGCCATTTAATTTCTCTTTAATAGAATCAAGCAATCCATCATATGCAATGTCGGCCAAATCTTTGTCAGTTATTTTCAAATTGAAACATCGGCTTTTAATATCTCTAAACCTTTCAATATAATCAGCAACAGATTCATTGTATTTATGTCTAACCGATGTTAAATCAGACAACCTAAGCTCAGTTTCATTAGTGTGAAAATAATCATGAAATTTTTGTTCTAATTGAACCCAAGTAGAAATAGAATTTGCCGGTAAAGAAGTAAACCATGTAAAAGCAGTACCGGACAAAGATAAAGAAAACAAGCGCAATTTACATGTATCCCAATTAGCTTCACCACATTGCGCTAAAAATTGATCTACATGCTCCCATGTGGTCCTATTATCCTCACCACTAAACTTGATAAATTCAGGAATTTTATAACCACGAGGATATGGGATAATGTCATAAAAATCAAGATACGGCTTTTGATTCTCCCTAGCACGATTCCTTAGCTTTGCGAAATTCTCCCTGATAGTATTTCTAAACCAATTCTCCACAGTTTCAGGCCTTGGTGGATCTGATGGTGGACTTGGTAGCCTAAAAGGTAGTTGTTGCGGCACAATATTGTTATATTGGCCATACCTAGTATCGGGAGGATATCCCCTATTAGGATCATTGTAATCATTAGGGATATGTGGAGTAGCATGACTAACAGTATTAACAGGTGATGAATAATAATTAAAATCAGTACTGCTAGTCATGGTATGAAAACCTGAAGAAATTCCCAGGGAACCGGTCTGACCGGCTATAGATAGCCCGGTCTGACCGGCCAAGCACCCAGTCCGACCGGCCCATGGCCCGGTCTGACCGGTGGTCAGTGGTGCGGTCAGACCGGCCACAGGAGGCGCGATCTGGCCAGGATAGGGCACGGTCTGACCAGCTATGGTAGGCACGGCCTGACCGGCGTAGTACACGGTCTGACCGGCCATGGTGGGCACGGTCTGACCGGCAAAGGATGCGGTTAGACCGGTGTCACGACCGGTCATACCGTCAGCTCGGTTTCGCATATAGCCGATTCCTATGTAATCGGCTGTATAATCACTAATTGACCCCCTCGTAGCATTATAAGCATATTGTATAGGAGGAAAACTAGAAGTAGCATATGCATCTACACAGTGATTATTAACGTTTTGAATAGCAAAGGACGGCTTGGGCGAATCGAAGGTTACCTTTGGTGAAATTACAGCTTGAGGTAGCGGGACATTTTCTCTGATGACGTCTTGATCGGTTCTAATGTATTGTGTAGCAATATTGTTGAACCCGTTTCCGCTCGTTATAGCTGATGAAGAAATTCCTTGATTAAATCCGGCCATATAGCTCATAACTAAAATATTTGACCGAATAAATCAATATACGGTCTTGATTTTTCCATGTAAAAACAACCGATACAAATGAATCGGCTTTGATTTTTTTTCTTTATGCGAACAGTAGTAGATCGGCTTGGATAGCCTGATTTTTTTTATTTTTTTTCTTCTTTTTGCTCGGTGACAGACCGACAGTTGCCTAATGCACGCACTAATAGAAACCAATTTAGTTCTGCCTACTCTGATTAAATCGGCTTTGTACAGCCTGATTTTTTTTTAACACGTACAAACTGAATTGGATTAGGTTTCTGATCCCCTGACCGTGTACAGCAGAGAAGCTGCCGGCCGCTTGTTGCTCTCCCGGTGTGCGCGAGTATAGATCGATCTGATGAAAACTTTGCAGCAGCAGCGATGGATTTGTATGGATTGATTTCGGCTGTTTAGCCGAAACTCTCAATTTGACGAAACAGTGCCTAATTAGATTGAACAAAATTCGGCCGTTGACAAGGCCGATTAGATCGTTCCCCAGCGAAGTCGTCAAAAATCATGTTAGCAACTTTTTATGATAGGTCGATAAGCACGATCGCAGCACCTAAACGCCTTGCGGTGATCCTAGAGTCGCCAACCACCTCGATCTAGCCAAAGGGCCAAATTAAGGTGGGTTTTGGAGAAAAACAGCTAAACCGGCTAGCGGAGCCGATTTAGATATCAAAATCAGCCTCTAGGCCGATTTAAATCGATATGAGGATAACTACCAGTCTCGTGAGCAAAACGGAAGGTTTCCAGGACAAACCTACAAAGAGGTGTCGCACTCTCGCAGCGGCGGCGGACGGTTTACGGCGTAAACCGACAAAGATGGACTAAACTAGGGTAAAATAGAAAACATAGTAAAAAAAACGATTCAAGTAGATTGTATTGGGGGTTTTACAATGAACTGACCTTGTCCCTTAAATAGGGGTTGGTCTTGCCCTCTACAGGCCCTTCTCCACGTCCAACTCGGGATAGAAACTAAAGGAAACACGAAACATGTCTTCCCGAGCAAGGAAACCCGAGACCCGACGAAAACAGACTCGGACTCGGACCCTGACGGTCTGACCGCCCACATACCTGCGGTCAGACCGGCCCTACTAGCCGGTCAGACCGCCCACACACCTGTGGTCTGACCGGCCCTACTAGCCGGTCAGACCGCCCACACACCTGTGGTCTGACCGGTCCTGTGAAGGATACCCGTCACTTTCCAAACTTTGACAATTTTCCCTTATTTCGTTCATAGGTGCCAAATTGGGTATAAACAAGTTGCATGTTGCAAACTTGAGACGATAATTATGTAACTTTTTATCAATTATGGTTGGAGATTTACAAATAGACTTCAATAATGTGTTCTCCTTATTTTAGATTCGTTACTTATTTTGTTCATTGGGTGTTTTCAATGATTTGTTGAACTACATTCTTGTTTGGGTGCTTCTCTATAATAATTGGCTATAACTCTCTTGAGTAAAGATCGGGATGTTATATTCCATTATCTAAAAAAAATACAACAGCCAATCCGTCTAGGCATCGATCGATCGTTGATGCTGCGCAATGCAACTGTAATTAAACAGCACAAGGAAATTAAATTTTCCATTTAATTTGGTCTATTTAGGTGGTTGCAACTTGCAACATAATGTCATGTGTTCATGTATACTTGCTGATCGATAGTTGAGGCATTGATCTATGCTAGCTCGATCGTTTTCCCATGCTTTGCTGGGAGGGACGTCGACGGGCCACGGGAGCGCACGTACGTGCTGGTTCCAGCCCTACTAAAGTACTAACTAGCGTACTTGTACAGCATTATTGCATAATCAAGGGCATATAACATCTGGTCATACCAAAATAAACCTGGCAATACCAAAATTTTGACAAAATGGTAATATTACCAAAATTTTACCAGGATTTATTAGTATAGTTGAAAATGGCATCAAAGTGAACAGGTCCTAAGATAGTAAGATGCATGTTACTCCCTCCGTCTCGTAATATAGCAATCTAAAATCGGACGAGATATTTTATAGGACAACGAATCTGGACAGATGCATGTCCAGATTCGTTGTACTATGAAATATCATATCCGGTCATAGGTTGCTATGTTATGGGACAGAGGGAGTAAGTGAATTAACAGTGGAACTAACTACTAATTCGTCCGTTTCATATTTTAAAACAGAGGAACTAAACACATATATATGTCTAGATTTATTAACATATATATGAATGTGGATAATGCTAAAAAATCTTATAATATAAAACGGAGGAAATACTAATAACTTGCAAAGTGCATGATGCATTGCACTTATCTCTGAGATCTGGCGCAACAGAATTAGTACAAAAGCTAATATTTCACCAGTTCATTTATACACTCTCGCCACCAATCAGGCAATCACCATCGCTGAGGCTGGATTAAAGGTTAAAATCAAATTAGTCTGTTTTTCTTTAATTTGTCATAATGATCTACACACAAAAGTTTAGGTGTTAAAAGCTTAAAGTACATTATACATATCTGAATTGTGTTTTTTTTTCAACACTGTGATCATCAATTATAATATAAAATTGTTCGTTGCCTTTGAACTATCAAAAAGATCGGTATAAGCGAAATGATTGGGCTAACCTATTCCCCTATTGAGATTTGAGACTTTCTCTCTCTAAAAAAACTTAATCTAGATAGGGTTGTGATCTCTCCTAATACAATAAATTTAGATAATATCTAGATTTGTTGTATTACGAGAGATCACATCTTTTTTTTTTTTAAGAGCGGATGGTGTAGTACGTCCAGAGTCCAGACTCCGAGTGCAGACATCTTGGCAGCTATGGAGTGTGACGCGCAAACAAGCTTCCTTAAATGGGTTTGGAGTGCCGTCCAGTCCAAAAATATCTGAGCTTGATCGATCGTTAGTTCCAAATCAGTAACTCGATCAAAAGCAGGTACATGCTGCAATCAACCTTATTATCACCGACAAGAACCATACGCGTCGGTTTCGTTAGCCAACGGCCTGGGGATAATGCATTTTGCATATACTCCCTCTGTCCCACGGTATAAGAGATTTTGAGTTTTTATTTGTAACGTTTGACCATTCATCTTATTTAATTTTTTTTTACAAATATAAAAAACGAAAAGTTATGCTTAAAATACTATAGATAATAAAATAAGTCACAAATAAAATAAATAATAATTTTAATTTTTTTTAAATAAAACGAGTGGTCAAATGTTATCTTGGACCACTCAATCCCAAATGCTATCTTAGACCTACTCCCTCCCTCGTAAAAGAAGCTAACCTCGTTCCCGTTTTTTCTCCAAGAAAAGTTGGATGAAGATTAAAATTTTCGTGGCACGCTTTTCAAACTGTTAAACGGTGTGTTTCATGTGAAAATTTTCTATATGAAAGTTGCTCTAAAATATCATATTAATCTACTTTTCAAATTTGTAATAATTAAAACTCAATCAATCATACGTTAATACCACCTCGTTTTGCGTAAAAAAATTAATCTTCATCCTCATTTCATCTTTAAAAGAAAAGAACACCAGAACATGTCACATTGTTAGTACGAGGTTGGTTTTTTGGACGGAGGGAGTACATAACAGCAGACCAACCCAACCGCCATAACAAACCGCAGTGCTCAGTCAGGCTGTCACTAATCGTAGAGATTGATCATCACTGTTGCTACCACAAGTGATAGTGATAGTTGCGGGCAAATCTCAAGGCTTTAAATCTCCGGTTATAGTTGCTCCTATCTTCGAAAATTGTTTAAGAAAGATCTACCTACTTACTCTCGTATATTTTCTCCGTTTCATATTATAACCACACGCAACCACGAGTGACAACTGACAAACCGGACCCACATGCCAGGCAGCCAGCCAATCAAACTGCGACGCTCACCGGTGACCGGTCACCACTAACCCACTAGCCGAAGCGGACAGTTGCGGTGCACGTGCCCCGCAGGCAGCGCCCCTCCTCCACTCTCGTGCCGCCCCGCATATAAAAACCCCACGCCCCGTGTGGCCGCGTTGCAAATTCCGCGCGGTCAAACGAAGCGAGAGAAAAAAAAAATTTCTTAAAAACAAAACAAAACAAAAATCCTCGAGACACCGAGCGAGTGAGCGAGCGGCGGCGAGGCGGCCACCGACGACGACCGCCGGAGCCGGAGCCCGGCGGAGATGGAGATGGAGTCCAAGTACGCGGCGCTGCGGCGCGCGGCGGAGGAGGCGGCGGCGGTGGACGCGCACGCGCACAACCTCGTCGCCGACGGCTCCGCGTTCCCCTTCCTCCGCTGCTTCTCCGAGGCCGACGCCGCCGACGCCCTCGCCCTCGCTCCCCACACCCTCTCCTTCAAGGTACACATGCAGTTCTCAGCTCCGTTTATCCGCACGGCCCCGTTGGGTCGCCTACGCCGCTTACTTCCGTGTGCTGCTCGAGATCGCGACGGCTACGACTTGTGCGCTTCCCCTACTCTGTTCGTCAGACTAGTTCGCGTAACAGTGTGTGCTGGATTGAGTCGGCTGCAGAGTTTTCATTTGCAAAATAAAAAATATATACACTGTTGAGTGATGCAGATAATTTTTGCAGTGAAAATTTACTGTTGTCATCTGAAAAAAAAATGAATCACTGTATTTCACTGGATTTGGTTACTCCGAAAGCCGAGTCAACAGTAATTCTGTCTTAATCCAATGAATTTTTTCCGAGAGAAATTTGTGTTCAACTCAGGTTCAGAACTGCAACCACCAGTCCACCACCACCGCCACCACTGGTGGATTTCGGAGAGTAGTTTCAGGGCAGAAATGAAAACGGAATGCGAACTTTATCGTCTCCATGATCCATTTTATTACCGAGATTGGCGATGTGGTTTATAGTGGAATATGCGGAATCCGTCCTTTTCTTTTAACTGGTGGCATGGCAGAGGCCACAGGCTTTATGTCGGCTTTGCCAATTTCCCATAGTAGCAGCACTGTTGAGTAGTACACGCCTTTTTTTTGTCTCGTCTCTTTGCCCTGTCAAGGAGAGCTCAGTGGTGGTGGATGTGGGCACCGAGGCGTGCGATGCGAGCAATGGAATGGAAACGTTGCTAGGGTCCATGACACATGAGAGGAGCTACTGGGCCATTTCGGCATGGTTCACTGCTTCACTGTTCTACTTCTGTCTGAGAAGTTATGTGCGTTTCAGCAGGTGTCCATGCCGGCATGCATGCATGTGATGTGGTCATGTGGACCACTTTTGTCTGTACTCTGTGCAGTGTTAGGATGCTGTATATGAGTCGTAGCTCTCTGTTTGTTCCAACCTGCAAATGTTGCTAGTACATTCTTGCTTTCGTAATGCTATATTCGTAGTTGTTTCGTTGCAACTAAGAGTATGGTTTTTAGAAGCTCATTAGATCGTTTGGAACGTCGTGAAATGCAGAGAAGCCTGAGGGACATCGCTGCATTGTACAACTGTGAAGCTTCACTTGAGAAGGTGGAGGAGTTCAGAAGGGCTGAAGGGTTGTCGTCTATAAGCTCAAAGTGCTTCAAGGCTGCCAACTTATCTGCAATTCTTATAGATGATGGCATAGACTTTGACAAGATGCTTGAACTGGAGGCACACAAGGCGTTTGCTCCTACAGTTGGCAGAATTCTAAGGATTGAAAAGCTGGCAGAAACAATTATTAATGATGTGAGTGCATTTTTTTTATCGTTCTGACCTGTCTATTTTCTCCAAAGTTGTACCTTTTCTCCATTTTACAAAGTTTGTCAGCTTGCATAATTCTGTTAGCATCTATGAGTAATAAACTTTTTTCAGGAATCATTCAGCGCATCAAGCTGGACACTTGACTCTTTTACTGAAATTTTTGTCACTAAGCTGAAATCATATCCTCCCCAGTATTTGTTTTCAGGCGCAGTGGATAGTTCTTGTTGTATACTGTTTTAGAATGTATTGATTTCCTTAACTAATTTATCACAGTTGCCAACAAAATTGTTGGATTGAAAAGTATAGCTGCATATAGAAGTGGCTTAGAGATTGATCCAAATATTAGCAAGACAGATGCAGAGGATGGACTACGTAAGGAGTTATCAGGTAATATATTTTTTGCGGAGAGAGAGAGGAGAGAGTGAGAACACATTGTTGGATCCATCAACATTTTATACACCTGGAATATTTCATCCTTTTCAGGTCAGAGGCCTCTTCGGATTACAAATAAGAACCTGATTGACTATCTATTTACTTGCAGTCTTGAAATTGCTGTATCATATCACCTGCCAATGCAGATTCACACAGGGTGATGACAACATTTTAATCCTAAAATATGATTATTCCGTTTTAAACTTTCAATATTTCAATTAATTTCCACCCTTTTTCAGATTTGGAGATAAGGACCTGGACTTGCGAAAGTGCAACCCTCTCCATCTGCGTGCTGTTCTTGAGGACACAAGATTCTCTAAGTGCCAAATTGTTCTTTTACATGCCTCTTATCCATTTTCAAAGGAAGCATCATATCTAGCATCAGTGTACTCCCAGGTGGGATCCTTATCTGATTGATGACTTATGCATTGCCTTTGATGGACTTTATGTTTTAATTGTTTAAAACAAACAGGTATACCTTGATTTTGGCTTGGCAATTCCAAAACTTAGTGTTCAAGGAATGACATCATCAATTAAAGAGCTCCTTGAGCTAGCTCCCATAAAGAAGGTAAAATCTCTGTCTTCTGGATAATTGCTTCCTTTTTTTTTTTTTGAGGTTATTGAAACAGTCCACATTTTACCTGTATGTTCCACTGATTTATGGAAAGCTGAACTGTGTTTTATTTTCTGGCAACTCAATATCATATTGCCCCCCCTGTTTTACCATACCATGTAAATTATTGATAATGAATAATAGAACTGATAAATACAGAATCCCATTAACAATTGTTGCTTTGTAGGATTACTGCAATATTTTGCAGTAGAGGTCTGGGAATTTCTTTCCCTCCTACATGCTTGAAGTGCATCTAATTTTCATTATGTTAGTTCTTATTGTAGTATTCACTCAAGGCGCCTTTGTAAAAGAATTTCATTCTGATCTATTTTGCAAGAACCTGGACGAGTGTAATATTTTCACTTATATATCTGCAACTAGTTTTTGCCCATTTTGAAGATATGCCATGCTTTACATTTCTAATTTTATCATTTCTAGGTCATGTTCAGCACAGATGGTTATGCTTTTCCAGAGACATATTACCTAGGTACATTCCTTAGCCATAATTGTTCCATAAGTTAAATGAAAAGTCATTATATAGTAAAGCTCTTAAAAAAATGTGCAAAACTATGGAGCTTGATTTACAGGTGCAAGGAGGGCACGCGATGTTGTTTATCGTGTACTCTCAGCTGCATGTGAAGATGGTGACCTTAGCATTCAAGAAGCTATTGAAGCAGTTGAGGACATATTTAGACGAAATGCATTGTATCTATACAAGTTGAATGTTGCCAATGGGTCAGTCGGTCAGATAACAGCAATAGCTGACAACGGCATACCATTATCTGAACAAGATGTGCTCTTTGTTCGAGTCGTCTGGATTGATACTTCAGGTCAACATAGGTGCCGCGTAAGCATATCTTTCCTACCACACACGGTTTTGCCATTTCTTGTAGTTTTATGGCTTTAAGTTATCCTGTTACACATGTTCTCTTAAATTTTATTTATTGCTCAAAAGATCGTATTTTCAGGTTGTGCCAGCCGGAAGATTTTATGAAATTGCTAGGAAGAAGGGTATTGGTCTGACTTTTGCATCGATGGGAATGACTTCATTTACTGATGGCCCAGCAGATGGAACAAACCTTACTGGTGTAGGAGAGATCAGGCTTATGCCGGATATGTCAACACTATTGAGGCTTCCATGGTAAACTTGATTTTTTATGTATATTTCAATGATACTCTTTTCAAGTAGGCCACCTGTTCACCCATTATGACACTTTTTATTTTCATCCTTGTTAGTGTTTACTAAAGTTTACTTAATTATGGCAGCATTAGTTCTTAATTGAATAATGTCACTTCTGAACATCATATAATGGTGGATTGCTGTTTGTGCAAGGTCAAGACGCGAAGAAATGGTAATGGCTGAAATGCATATAAGGCCTGGGGAAGCCTGGGAATACTGTCCCAGAAATACCTTGAGAAAAGTCACAAAAGTTCTGCTAGATGAGTTTAATGTGGTAACTAAGCCCATACTTATGTTTATATACCTTCAAGAAGTATATTTGTCTTGTTGATTCTATTGGTTCGTTTATTTTTCTTCTAATGCTTAGGTGTTTGTCATTTTCAGACAATGATGGCAGGTTTTGAGAATGAATTTTTCCTACGTAAAAAAGTAGTAAGGTACACAGTTTTTCCCACCTCTATAAAATTAATATGTTAAAAGTTCCATGTTATTTATGCTAATTGATAATGGCAAATATGCAATCGATTCACTAATTAAATGATCATTCAGTGGTGAAAAGGAGCTGTGGGTCCCATTTGACAATACCCCCTACTGCTCAACTACAGCATTCGATGGTGCATCATCTGTGTTGCAAGAAGTATATACTTCTCTTAAGGCGGCGGAAATTGTGGTTGAGCAGGTGAGTAGTTTTATCATTTTTGTTAGGCGCTACTTTTAGAACTAAAACTTTTGTTATCATTTGATTACCTTTGGATCATCATATGCAATGTTGTGGTGATGGATTGTATTTCTATGTTACACCTTCATTTTTCCATAATAAAAAATGTAACAGCTGCATGCTGAAGCTGGAAAAGGGCAGTTTGAGATAGCCTTGAAGTATGTGTTGTGCACTCTTGCTGCTGACAAACTGATATATGCCCGTGAGATTATTAAATCAGTTGCTCGAAAGCATGGGCTACTTGCAACTTTTCTTCCAAAGTAAGTTGTTGGATCAGCATAAATATTGTTCAGTTTTTCAGTTATCTGCATACAAGTCCTATGTGTTAGACAAACTTTGTTTCTTCAATGTTATGATCATGGACGAATAACTATAGAGGTTGCTTAAGCTGAAAATGAGTATGTCAAACAGCATATCTCTAATCTATACCCTATTTTACCTGTGAAAAAAAACATTTTTTGGATAAAGAGCACAGAAATGAGCTACAATTAGTTAAATAAAAACACTTCCTACCTCTGTCATCCCAATGTTTTACAGTCTGAAACTATATGTATGTTGCCTTTCTGGAAAGTGAGACCTCTGGCTTCAGTATCTCGTATCTGATAATTTGTTTTGCTTGACACTTTCCAGACCTGACTTGAACGATATTGGATCCGGTTCTCATGTGCATCTGAGTTTATGGGAGAATGATCAGAATGTGTTCATGGGATCAAGTGAATATAATTACTATGGAATGTCAAGAATCGGAGAAAGCTTCCTTGCTGGAGTATATCTCCATCTTCCATCAATCTTGGCATTTACTGCTCCTCACCCAAACAGGTAATATATGTACATAGTAAAGCAACAAGATTACCTATTCAATTTGATGAAAATTCTTATAACTCAATTTGTATCAGTATCTTGCACAAGCACAGAGTGTCAACGCATTTTGTTCTCTAGAATCTAGACAAGCCAATATATTTTGTTTGATAAATACCAGAATAGCTAGCAGTCAAATCAAATCAAATCATTGTGTCATGCACCCCCTATTTAACGATAACGTTCATTGAATTCTCCGTGTATAGCTACAACCGAATTCAGCCAAACACATGGAGTGGTGCATATCAGTGCTGGGGGAAGGAGAACAGGGAGGCTCCACTGAGAACTGCATGCCCACCTGGGATACCTCTTGATCTCGTCAGCAACTTCGAAATTAAATCCTTCGATGCGTGCGCAAACCCGCACTTGGGCCTTGCTGCTATAGTTGCTGCTGGGATTGATGGACTCAGGAGAAGCCTTACGTTGCCTGAACCAACTGGTACGAAGTTTCTCATTATTTTTTTCTTTTTTTGTCTCTCTCAGAGAGTTTTAGATTTTCGGTGCAAGTATTTAGCCTGCAAACATGAGGTTTGGAACCTGGAAAAATTCAAACTTCTTTGCTGACCATTGAATACTCGCGAGTGTGCCTTTTTGGGTCTAATAATAGTTTGCTTTTAAAGCTTCCATTATCGAAAAATAATAGTTTGCTTTTGATTTTCGCCAAGAGGGCCTCTGCAAGTGTAATGGGTTTTGTGATCTTTTGCAGAATCAAACCCTGCAGATTATGCCTCCAACTCCAAGCTCAAAAGGATGCCGAAGGACTTGATGGAATCTGTCGAAGCACTAGCTGCAGACAAAATCATGCATGAATTGATCGGCGATAAACTTGTCACTGCCGTTATAGCAGTACGAAAGGTTAGAAAAAAAATCATCTTTTTTCCGTCTTCTTGACATACTTCGACCAATTAATAATCTAGGCCCCAATAATCTGCGTTTTTTTCTAAAAAAAAATTGCGCGTTGCAGGCTGAGATCGATCACTACGAGAAGAACCCTGCAGCATTCGCCGATCTCATTCACCGTTACTAGGGTGAAACACTAGTTAGTTCCACGGAGCAAAGAGGATTTTTAGGTAATGGAAGCTTTATTGAACTCAGTCTACGACCCACGAAATTGCTTATTCTCGCGTCCTTTTCCACTGTACTTGCAGTTGCAGTAATTTTTTTAATTGAATAACTGGTTTTAAATTTCCGAAAAAGGGCACTTGGCAAACTCATCCTTCTAGAGAAAATAAAGCAATTCACCAATCAACTTATCGGCTGCTTCATCACAATTCCGGCAATTTCACTACGGTTGTCTCATGATGAATAGGGGAAAAAAAGACTAGCACGGATTAGAAAAGCAAATGACAGCAGCACATTCCTACGGCGAAGATATAAAAAAAATGAATGGAAAGAAAAAAAAAAGGAAGCATGTTGTACTTTGTACAAATCAATGTTAATCACTCTCCAGAAACCTCACAAGCTGATCCCTTTTTGCGCCCCTATTTACTCGCAGACAATTTAAATACAACTCATTTACAAACAGAACACAACACAGCAGCTCGGGTTGGAATGTCACAATCTGCTTTGGGACGCCATATGACCTATTGACAGCATCCGCCACCATGCTTTGCTTGACTTTCTTGCTTCTGCTTCAGAATGTTCCTTTTGACAACCGAAGAGGAGCCTTCCTCCAAGAGGCTAGGGACATCCATAATCTGGGCCATCGAAAAAAAAAATCGGGAGTTGTTTATGACTCATCCATCATATAAAACTAGCCTACTCGCAGTTAGAAATAACCAGCAAGAAACCGAAATTTTCGACACTTTTTCATGTATCACGAATTATAGCAATCAAGGAACATATACGATTTGTGTATGCTCTGCATCGGATTTATTGGAAATGCCTCCACACCTCACTACGGATGAAAATCATCAACAAGAAGGGGGCAAGAATATATTGATTCATTTTTTGGGGGAAAAAGCATAGCATTTGTTTCAAGTTGCTACCTTCACCAGAAACTGGAAATATCTTCAAATTCAAAACCTCTTAGTGCTATCGATGAAAGGAAACTAAATACTCGTGTTGATGCAGAAAATGTATATCAAGTGTTACGAGGCCAAAATTATGGGGGCTGGTATCTTTCTTAGGCATACCTTTAGTGCGAGTTCTTCAAAACACTTCTCAACATTATCTCGTGTTTTCGCACTACTCTCAAGAAACAGGCATCCAGATTCTTCTGCAAAGGCAAGCCCTTCTTCTCTTGTGACAGTTCTTTCATCCTCCTGAAAGATAGAACCATCAAAATCAACTATGCTCCCATGAGATGTTCAACAGTATTTTATGAAATCGATGGAACTTAAGGGCTGAAAAGGACATACTATAATGAACTTGAATCAATGAAATAAAAGCTAAAACTCAGGAACAGCCAGGATCACTTTTTTTTTCAAAGAAATAACTACTTTGGCCAAATAGTACCTTGTCAATTTTGTTTCCAACAAGCATTTTTATGCAGTCTTTGTTTGATGAGTGTGACTCTATTTCCTTACTCCATACTTCAGCCAAATTTGTGAAGCTTTCTCTCTTCGTGACGTCATATACTAGGAGTAAACAAAACCACGTCAGTTGTTCATCTAGTTTGAAGCATGAAAACAAGAACACAAATGACCAGATAGCAGCGGTTCTCAAGTTAATTATCATAAAACAATTTCTGCATAGTCAACCTAGGCACAAACTATTCAAAGCACCATTAATAAAAAAATAAATACCGTGGTGAATTATACATGTAATTTATAACTTTTGGTTTTTCAAAGTTCGCACAGATGGTCAAGGTAGAAGAAATTTTTGGTGCAGCATAAAATCGTCTCAAGATGAAACAAACATTGATATGTTACAACACTTGGAAGTTTAAGTGAGGATCACACTATTAGGCTGGACAAGTCTGCAAGATATGATCTTAAAAATTACAGCAGTGCAGAACAACATGTTTATAATTTGAGCAATCGATCCTACCTAACAAAATTGTTATTTACCTAGAATAATGCCTTGAGCACCTCTGTAGTAAGAACTAGTAATTGTCCTAAACCTCTCCTGGCCAGCTGCAACACAACATAATAGTGCTGTCAGAATATTTGAGATATTGGAAATACTGTAAAGTAATCCATTTTCCATTCAACAATAGCATGGTTCATTTTGTTTATAGACAACTCATAAATTTCCAGCAACAATGCAGTTGTAAGGAAGGACTGGGTAAGATGGTTAATACTGAGACATCTAGAGCAAGTAACGTAATGGGCTACAAATCTGGAATATTGGAATCTCTGATGGTAGATGGTAGGGAGGGAAGGGGGTACCAGGGAGGATGAACCAAAATATTTTAGGCACAAACCGGACAGGTGGGGCTATAAATCTGTGAATCAGGAGTCAGAACCTCCAATAGCAATGATGTAAGCACAGGGCAGGTGCAACATGGAGGGACAACACCAAATATATTAGGTGCAAAGCAATCACAAAAACAAGTTCTAATTCTAATGACAGCAGAAAAGGATGGAAAGTCAAAATTAGTGGAAAGCAAAGTATGTTACTGCAAAGAAGTGAACTGAGGCTTAAAAACTGAGTATAGGTTGCTCAATCATTCTAGGCATGTTCCTCACTTATTGATGTTCTTGGATTGTCTTTAGTTGGTGTTTGCAATAGCTTGTACTAGTAGATCTCAAGATGCCCAATCATCATCAGATCTGTACAGGAAATTCAACTACTTCCTCTGAATCAAATAACTATTGCGTGCATAACCAGTTACTGAGGCCCTCTTTTATTGCTAGAAGAAAGACCGTGTGCTAAAGTTTCTAAACATGGAGAACAACATCTAGTAGGATATACGGAATAAGTGCCCGTAAACCATATCATGAACTCTGTTTCACTCATAACCTTAATATACTCCAAGCAAACATTTGCTAGCCCCTCAAAATAATCATGTACTAAGAGCAATTCCATCATTCCACATGTGACAGATCATCAACTATACTTAATATTGCATGATAATTGTTTGCACTTTACATTAGTAAAGCGCAGAAAGGCTTTCCAAACATTGTATATTCACATCTGAAGCTAAATATCATCGAAAAGCAGGCCATTTCTATACAACCCAAGTTATGAACTCACCAGTATCCCATATTGTCAGCTTCAATTTCTTTCCACCAATCGTAAGGAACTTGATCTTAAAATCCACTCCTGCCAATCAGTGTGGAACAAAAAAATCATAAAACAAGTGAAATAACAACTATGACCATACACAAGAAGAAGTGAACTAGAAATTCTGCATTGGTCAAATTTATTAACCACACATAATACCGATCATGAAGGGCTATGGGGTAAGGCAACACTGACCGAAATTTCCCAACCAACAAGAAGAAAGCTGGGGCCTTGTTCAGTATAGGAGCAAAGGAAGAAAACAGCTAGGACAACAAAAAAGGACAAGGTTCGTCCACCAAATCCCAATGCCCCTAACCCTCTACCTACCACTGATCCATTATCCTCGTCCAACTGAACCAGAAAATGAAAAGGGAGAACATCCCACATTTAGGATCGCCCACATTCAGTTTGGTCGCTGTATTGATTGAGCTACACAATAACTACTACTAGTAGTAGCTAGCACTAGTACTAAAACGAACAAAGTACTCTACCTGATTGGAGTACAAAATCTGAACCAACATTTGAGCTGCATTTCAGGCGTATTTCCAAGGAAAGAACCAATCAAGGTCGTAGCCAAGCTGGGATTTATTTATTTATTTTTGGGCGGCGCACCGACAGATGGGTAGAATCGTCGCGGAATTATACTAGGATGAACAGCTAGTGTACGTTGTGGTGGTAGGCTACGACGGCGATCGGTGGGCTGCATCTGTCCGGGAGTGATGTGGGGGGGGGGGGGGGGGGGGGGGGGGGGGGGGGGGTGGGGGCACGTACGTACGTACCGATGGTGGGAGCGATGTCGTCGTCGAGGTGGGCGGCGGCGGCGGCGACGACGAAGCTGACGAGGAGGCTGCTCTTGCCGACGCCGGAGTCCCCGATGAGCAGGATCTTGAAGCTGCACTCATGCCCACCTCCACCGCCGCCGCTGCTCCCCGCCCCCGGCGACCCCATCGCCACCACCTCAGATTCGCTCCCTCCCTCCCGCCCCTCGTCAAGAGGGGGACCCAACCTGGACCGGCGGAGCAGACGAGGCGGCGGCCGGCTGGCCGGCGCGCGCAGGCAGACAGGCGGGATGATGCAGCGGTGGCTGGCTTTGACTGAGCTGGGTGACAGTCACCACCACCACGCACCACCCCGGCTGGACTTGGCTTTTGGCTGGTTTTATCGCAGGCAGCCGCGGGGCGGGGCGGGGCGAGCTGAGAGCCAAAGCGGCAACTGGCAAGTGAATTGTCTCGCGCGCGTGGGTTGGGGCGGTTCGCGCGATGGAGTGGTGGGTTTTTTGGGCGATTCGGCCGGCGGCCTGGCCTCGCGCAGTTGCTTTGTTGGCGTGGCGCGGCGCGGGGGATTTCGCTTCGCGTCGCGTGTGCCGAGTGCCGTCACACACGCCGGTGGCGTGGCGGTTTTTGGGTGGGATATGATTCGCGGGCGGGGTGGAACACGGGAGAGGGTGGGGGTGGGGGTGGGGGCGTGGAGCCGTGGGTGTTGCGTTCCGCGGGTGAGAGGGGTGGGGGAAAGGGATCGTGTGATCGTGTCGTGGTTGGCAGCAGATCAAGCGGAAGGAAGCGTACGTGCGAGCTAGCTAGCTTGCTGATGGGGACGGGCGACGCCACGACGATCCCTTTGGGGGTATATAATTAGGGCTGCCACTATATACCTATACCTATTTAGGGAATATGACTACTCCCTCCATTTCAGTTTATAAGATGTTTTGACTTTATCAAAATTAAACTATTTTAAGTTCACCAAGTTTGTAGAAAAAAAGTAGTAGCATTTTTAACCCAAGACAAATTTATTATGAAAATATATTCAATTATTGATTTGATGAAACTAATTTAGTATTATAAATATTACTAAATTTGTCTATAAAGTCAATCAAACTTGAAACAGTTTAACTTTGACTAAAATCAAAACGTCTTGTAACCTGAAACGGAGGGAGTAGAAAGGAATTACACTTACCCATACTATTTGGGGGAGGACATGAGTAGAAAGGAATTACGCATTTTAATTTTGGGTATGGGAGGATAATGCTCATTGTTACCCACCTTTCTCATTCCCATGTATGTGTGTAAAACTCGGACACAAAATTTAAAACTCATTTTCACATTATAAAACTTATCAAATTTGACTGAATTTCATAGGAATGAATTATTATATAGAGAAGCAACTTTATATAATTTTTGAGCCATTTCTATATGTGAGGCCCACGTATAAATTATCCATATGGATAATCTAATTATGAAATGGGTAAGGATATGGTTATCCATACCCTCCCCAGTTGCATGCCTAAATATAAGCCTATATGTGGTAGAATTCTCTAGCTCAACCTCTTTTAAGGATGTGTTTGGTACGATAAGTTCTCAACTTCTATTTCTTTGTTTTTCACGTACACACTTTTCAAAAAATTTTATATAATAAAGTTGCTTAAAAAAGTCACATTTAGTCATTTTTTTAGTTCCTTAAGTTAATACTGTACTAATAAGCCATCATGTTTCCGTTTAGAATTTAGAAATTAATGACTTTCTAGTTTGAACACAATCTAATATTGTTAGAAGAGAAGTAAAGCGGGCTGTCGGGCTAAAATAATATTAGAAAAATAAACTAGAAAGGTGGAGTAAGGTTCGGATTACTCCACACGCTCTATATCAGACTTTATTCCGGAGTTATTTTTAAGAGTTGATCAATCAACTTCATTAAGAAAAAAAGACTTGATCAGTTAGAGCTCTATAATAAACATATTCTAATAGTATGAGCGAGTACACGGATACTCTAGGTGTTCGTTACGCGTGGGATCATCGGTATTTGTGTGTAAACCGGCCGGTGTTATCTGGAGCGTTGAGATACGTACGGTGACGCGACACCGCGACAGTATAGTGATGCTAGTTTTTGGCCGTGTGTGCACTACGTACACGCGAAGGCAATTCGCCAGTGACCTGAATTTGTTCGATCTCTTGTGATCTTAATTTACGGCGTTTCGTCCACGCGGAGTTCGTAATACTGATCCTTGGGACGTACGGGCCGCCGTGCTCATCAGCCTCAGCCAGCACGACGTGCGCGAGTTTCTCAGTTTCTTTTGTTTGCTGCTTCTGCTGCTGCTGCTAGAGACACGTCGTGTGTGACAGCAAAATATTTGGGGCTTATTCGTTTTAAAAAATAAGAATTTCTAAGGATTAATTTCTATTAATATCTGTTTGTAGGAATGAGATATAGGAAAACCAAATTAAGGAAATTTTATTTTCCTACAAGTTATAGGGAGAGAACGCAAAAAAAAAGTAATTAAATTGTCCATTTAAACCTTAAAGAAAAATTCCTATGGATTGATATGTGCATTTCTTTCTATTTCTTTAATTTTTTATTTTTATGGGTTGAAATTCCTCCAAACCCAATAAACAATCGACGTTTGGGACAGCAAAATACTGCTACGTGTAAGTCATTTTTGATGTTTCAAGCATCAAATAATTCTGTCTAAGAGATAATAATACTACTAGTCGCACTAGCTAACTGATATAACAAAAGAGACAAATATGTATAACAATATACTACTGATATCTACATAATGGATGTATATATATAGTCAAACGTACTGTGGAGATAGGAGATATTATGTCATGCATGCATACACCTGTTGATAGGGACAAGATGGCGCTGTAAAAATACGTAGCATAAGGTCGCGGTTGCGCTACACATCAGGCAATGCGTGTCTCCACAAACCCGCCAGCTACGTTGCTTAATTAAGGGAAAAACGGCGAGTGAGTCTTCGAGTATGCGCTGCCGCATAGAATTTTTTTTCCGTGTGGGTGTCCCGGACTCCAGGTGATGTTTGCTGTTTTTTGTCATTAGTGTAGTATTATATATTTATATGTGCGCAAAGTACACTTGCAATTGCATGATTGCATCTGTTAATTGTTATCTTCAGTGCTGGTAAGATTGCGTTTGACTACTCTGAGGTCGTGTTTTATTACGTACGGGTTGCCGCCTCTCAGATTTTCAATTTGGAGCAGTAGGGGCGTTCTTTCTGAAGAATGAAACTATTCCATTTATCAACATTGTGATTCTTTTTCAGAAAAATGCATACATATTATTTTTATAGAACTGTTTTAAATCAAGGTGAACTAAACTCCATGATACTCCCTTTATGTCAAAATACAGCTATATTTTTTTATAAAATAGCTATATTTTGAATTGAGCGAGTAGTTTTAAAAAGAGTGAAGTATATAGGGGGTCTCTAAACTTGTGTAAATATGTCATCCAGATCCCTGAACTATTAAAATATATTCTGGATCTATGAACTTATCTTGGGTATCATACAAGTCTAAACGGTTTCAACCTGCTCCGTGTGTTGACATAGTATACCACGGTAGCACATAAATATTAAAAACATTTTTTTCTCCTCTTAGGTAGAGAGGAGTACTTTTCATTATTAAAGGAAGGCAGGTTAATAAGACGTGTTTAATTTTTAATTTTTTTATGTGACTGACACGTGGGTCCTAGCTACTAACATACATGCACTATCATGGCATGCTATGTCAGTACACGAAGCAGGTTATAGCCCGTTTGTCGTGCCTTATATGTAAGAAAAAAATTACATCTATTAAAAAGAATATGGCAACCGAAGAGAAAGGACACAATTTAATTAATTATATACAAGCTTGACTATGAATAAGTTGCGCTCTGGATTTTTTTTCAGGAAAAAAAAACACTTAATGCGGTCTTATAGGAGAGGTGGTAATGGGCTCAAACTTTTGACATACAAAATATGAGGGTTGGATAAAAAGGTTGAGCTAAACTTTAGTAGATTTTTTTCTTAAAATAAATTATTTAAGATGAGAGGATTGTGAAAGGGTCCATGGGTCCGGATTCTATTCATGATCTTAGTTTAGTTTCGCTTGGCCGGCCAATTGTTGATGAAACTGTACACTTTTCATTTTTGTTTCGAAAATGACGAGATCTAGGTGTCAAAGGGAAATAAAATAGCCCAGCTTTTTTTGTTCATAGAAAGGGAGGAAGAGCATGATATCATAGCACGATATGCATCACAGGACAGATGATTTGTAAAGAGAGGATGGCACCGAGAATTTGTTGAGCGATCTTTATCAGCCAATCAAGTGAGATGGTTCACTGGAAAGAATAGAAAAAAAAAATGTCAGATGGTTAAGGTCTGTAGGCAGAAGGCCCCACCCACCACATTGACCAGTTTGGCCGTGGACAGCAATATTGTACCGAAGTGGCTGACAGGTTCATTGACGAAAACCAAGAAATTTATTGTGAAATTAATCTTTAGGGCCCATTTGAAATAGAGAATTGCTATAAGAATTTTAGAGGATTTAATTTCCTAAGAAATTACTTAAACACTTTGATTCGTAGGAAAGGATTAAAAATTTTCCATACGATTGTATTTCTATGGCTTAATTTCATACGAAATAAGTATAATGTTGAACCTTTTAGAAGCTTTCATTTGCTTTGTTTGTTTCATAGAAACATGCCGCTTCAATTACTGTGTTTTTTCTATCCTTGTATGTTTTTTATATGTTTTAAAGGTGCTTTTAGATGTTGAGAGTCTAAAAGTCTATTTATATGAGAGTCAACATTCTACCTTATAAATAGACTTTTGAGTTCAGAAGCTCCAGCTTAAATTATAAAACTTAATTTTAAAAGCAATTCTACGGTCCTTAAAGAGCTACTATGAGGTACCAAAATTTTAGTGCCTCATTGTACTTAGGTAACATGAAATACCAAATTTACAATAGAAAAAATGGTACTTCGTGGTACCTCCGCAAGGACCATAAAATTGCTCTAATTTTAGAGTTGGAGTAGGTTTTTTTAGAAAAAAAAGTACGAATTACCCACTACATTATCGTGTGGTTGACCCAATTACCCCCTGAACCATAAAACCGGACAATTTAAACCGAACGAATAACCCCCCGACTCAATCCGGAGCGGTTTTAGTCCTATGTGACCGCACACGTGGCACTGGCACCACATGTCAGCCTCCACCTCATCCTTCGTCTATTATGAAGCTAGTGGCCCCCAACATGTAAGCTGCTCTTTCCTCTTCCTTTGTCTACAACCATAGAGACGCCCGCGCCGCCGTCACCCTCATCTCGAACCCTGCCTCCTTTAGCCAGTCGTTGTCGCCATTGCCCCTATCCAACCGCTGGAGAGAGAAGGAGAGAGAGGGGAGAGGAGAAAAGAGATGACAAGCGGCAGTGGTGGCGCCCTCCAGGGCAGCCGGGAAAGCGACCGACTCCTCCACTCCGATCAAGGACTGCCACCGCCCGAGTTTCACTGGCGTGGCCCCATCTCCACCACCGTCGATGCTGGCATCCAGACTCCGCTCCCGCCTTGCTTCGCCGTTGTCGGAGGATGGATACTGCTTCACCGTCTCGATCTACTATGCCTCGATTTCCTCTGCCGACCCCGTCGTCAGGAGGCCACCACTGACCATCGTCCCCTTGTCATGGGCTCCCCTGACAGCCGGCCCCAGCCTCTGGCTGGCGTCCGCGGTCGAGGCCGTCGGCATCGCTCCAGGGGAACCCATCTTTGCGGCCGAACTTCACGGCTCCAGTCGGTGCCTTCTCCTGCGACCGCGCCGGCGCCGGTCTCCATCGCCGCTAGGGGGAGGGCTACTGCTTCACCATAACTGCCACCGCTCTGCCTGGCTGCCGTCGGGCTCTCCTCTCCCTTGCGCCACATCTCTGCCTTTCTCTCTCTGCGCCACATCACCATTGCCGCTCTCGTCGCCGCCTGGAGAGCACTCCCAGCCACGCCTCCTAGAGCGCCCTCCCATCCGCGCCCATCGTCGCTCACCACCAAACGGTTCCTCCTCCCAGCCGCGCCTACCACCGCTCCCCCAGCCGCGCCCGTAGCCGCTCACCTCCAACGCTAACATCACACACACAGACAGAAGGTATTAATATAACATGTGGGCTCTATATTATTTTATTCTATTTTCTGTCGATGGGATTTCCATGTCAGTGCCCATGTTTATGACATGCAGGACCAAAACCGCTTCGGATTGAGCTAAGGAGGTTATTCGTGCGGTATAAATTGTTCAGGATTTAAAATATCTGGTTTTGTGGTTCAGGGGGTAATTTGGTCAACCACGATAGTTTAGGGGAGTACTTTTTTCTTTTTTTTATATCGTAGTCTATTGTTTATCATTGGCTTTTAAACCCTAATAGCTTTATTAATTATTTTTCATGGCTAATCTTTTTGCTGAAACGATCATAGCTATAACAATACTATAGTCCAAATGGAAAAAAAAAGAGATTGGGAAAAAACAGCTATTACTAAATTTATGCACCACAATATAAAATGTAACGGAATAATTGAATAATTTCGTAAACGTGCATGCTTGGCTAGTTAATTGGCTGTTTGCGTCAAGGCAACGAAACTTTCAAATATCGGTCTTCAAGTTCCAGACTCCCAGTAGGTGACGGGCCTGTTTAGTTTGGGGGAAAAAAAATTTTTGGGGTTATTTTGGACGTTTGACCGGATATCGGAAGGGCTTTTCGGACATGAACGAGAAAACTAATTTCATAACTCGTCTGGAAACCGCGAGACGAATCTTTTGAGGCTAATTAATCCATCATTAGCGCATGTGGGTTATTGTAGCACTTATGGCTAATCATGGACTAATTAGGCTCAAAAGATTCGTCTCGCGATTTTCTCCCTAACTGTGCAATTAGTTTTTGTTTTTATCTATATTTGATGCTCTATATATGTATCAAAAATTCGATGTATCAAAAATTTAATGTGATGTTTTTAGGAAAAAAAAATTGTAAACTAAACTGGGCCGTAGTACTCCAGTTATGTGTCATTTGCTGTACGGATTTCATGACATCTGGATAGTGCACTAGCAATAAATGGGCTACCAATATCCAGTGCATGGCTTTGACCAACCGAGCCCACAACTTATTCCTGTAATTAAGTACCAATAATATGTGAAACTGAAAATGACAGGGATTGGGAGAAAAAATGTGGAAATGCGGCTTCTTTAATCTTAGAGAAGATTTTCATCCTTGCAAACTCTCTTGGACCAGAGGAAATTGTTGGGCTTTTATATAGTCTTTTGGGCCGTAAAGCAACAATCTGAGACGGCCTAGCAAAGATGTTGAGCAGTGAGATGCACTCGTAGAGTAATGGCAGGGGTGCTGGCATGCACCCTATCCGCTCGGATTCGATTCTCTTCGAGCACGTTCATCTGGAATATTTGCTTCTCGCTCCATCTGTTTCTAAATATTTGACGCCGTTGACTTTTTTAAATATGTTTGACTGTTCGTTTTATTCAAAAAATTTAAGTAATTATTAATTATTTTCCTATCATTTGATTCATTGTTAAATATATTTATACGTATACATATAGTTTTACATATTTCATCAAAGTTGTTGAATAAGATAAATAGTCAAATATATGCTAAAAAGTAAAGTGTTAAATATTTAGAAACGAATAGAGTTCTTAAAATCATGAATCATCAACACCAAATCTTTCCTTGGTGTCCAACTTTTTAAAGATGTTGATCAGTAGCATCGCTTCACTTTGACCAGAAATGTATATCAGCATGGCACTGTGTCTATCATTTATTTTCTTTTCTTGAGAAGATCTATCTCTTTTATTAGGAGTATCATTTAGTAATAATAGTTGGAGTTTCAAAACATAACATATATCCTCACAAAAAAAAGAGAGAGAGAAAACACAACATATATGGGCTATTCAACTCGCTGCATACTGCGCCAAAATCACCGTACTCCTCCTGGCGCAAAGTGTGTCTACCAAACTCGACGCCGATCGATTTTGCAGCTTTTGCTCGACGGCTAAGTTCAGAGGAAGTCGTCTCTGCATCTTGTTTGTCGCTGTCGATTTCATCCTTAGTTTGTGAGATGGATGCCAACTCGTCTCTGCTGCTGCTGCTGCTGCTGCTCAAATCAAACCGTGGAGCGCGCGGCTGCAGAGCGGCCGCAGCCTCTGGTCTCCCGGGTGTTGTAGGAGCTGCATCCGGGGCACTTCTGCGCCAGGACGTGGAAGTTCACGTTCGACGTCGCGCCGCAGTCGTTGCAGAGGATCCATATCTGAATGAGGAGGAGGAGGAAGAAGAAGAATCATCATCATCGTCAATGGATTGTTCAGAGTCCCAGCCATGTTCACTGAAGAATGGCACACACCAGGTTTTGGAGAAAATAGAAATGTTGGGTGTTTTTACTGACCATCTTCTTCTGGTAGAACTCCGGCATCGGCGTCGCGGCCACCTCCTCGTCGAGCTTCTTCCACGCGTCCGACATGTCGCAGGCCGACCGTGAGCACACCGGGCAAGCGAAGCTGGGGGATATCAGAATCATTGCATTGGTTTGGTTAGGAGAAAGTTTTATCAGGTGAAGTTTTTTGTCTGAAGAACACTCACTGATGATGCGCTCTCATCTCGTTCAGGCATTCCAGATGGATCGTGTGCCCGCAGTGCAAGACGCTGATGTCCTTCGTCGAGTCAAATAGGTACTGTGATTTGGAAAAGGAGAGCAAATTTTTTTTTTATGTCAGATCTCAAGAACTGGAAACAAATTGAGAATGTTGTTTTTTTCTCTCTACCTTTCTGAATACCAAATGCATTTGTGGAAAGTAAGGCTCACCTCGAAGCAGACAGGACAGTTGTGATGCATTGCTCCTTCTACACAGTGATGAGAATCCCTCAAGACATTACTGTAGCAACACCCTGTTTAGTGAGGAATAGCAAATGTTAGACCAATCTTGTTTATCAGCGACATGTGGCGAGAATGTCAAAAAATTTTGGGGAATACGCATCACTGGCTCATTGCATTAAGATCATGCAGAACATACCGCATTTGTCGCAGTGAAAGAACTTATCCACACCACCAGTTCTGGAAAAAAAATGGGCATATCCAAAATTGATCAAACTGAATAAAATAGTAAATGCAGAAAATAATTCATAGAGATAGATTTGGGACTTGCCTGCATATGCCGCATCCATCGCAGTGATACTGGTTCTTTGAGACCTGGAACAAACCAAACAAATATGTTAGTCAGGTTGTTAAGCATCATCATACATTTATGAACCATACTTGCCACATTAGAAACTTAGATGTAACGTAGAATCATCATTTGTAATCCAAACATGCTTACATCATCATCAAAGAAGTTGCATTTTTCGCAGAAGTATTTCCCCATGCATGCCCCACAACCAGAACAGTACTGTTGTACCTGTCGATCAAAGTGAACAATTTTCATGTGATCAGTACAGAAAAAAAAAAGTTAGCACACTCCAGAAATTCTACTGTTGTACACTCGAGAAATTCTATTGCACTTTTCTATAAACTACTTACATCCTGTTCTTTGTCGCAGAGAGAGCAGATAACCTGTGATACACCATAAAGTAAAACAGTTTCAGTAACTCCACAATCTGGTTAAGAAAGTTAGTGATAATGACAAAAGCGTAACAGCCATTGAAATTCTTATCCACTGGATTCCCCCAGGAAATTAGTGCTGTAATAATTGCACAATCAGTTTGACTATTTGAGGCACTGTTAGCTATGGACACCTGTTGGGCCACATAAACGAATCAATCATGTGCTGCTACTCAATTATTCAGGAATCAATCAGCTGACCGCACTCAAGTTAATCTTGGCTGATGGTGAGACATGCCTTTGTCATTTCCCTTTCCTCCTCTGCCGTCATCCTTCTAGTGACATTGTCACATGGAGATAAGCAAGCAAGCAAGCAATCAATCATGTGGACTAGACAATGGTCACTAGTAGCAGAAACTAACCTAGTGTGCAAGTTGAGTTGTGGAATGGAAAATATCAAGAAGAATCTGTCCCCATGGAGCACTAAGACAATTAGACAACCTTATCTGAAGAAGGGGGGGAGAAGGAAAGGAAAGGAAAAAAAAAATTCTTGGGATGGGGGCATTCTTGGCCACTTCATGGCAGGGGTCCCAAACATCATTGTCCAGGGCTCCAGAGGCATGCATCAGCATCAGACTGAAATGGCAATTACTAATCGGATTTTGAATTTTGGACTGAAGAAATTGATAGGTTTGTGAAAACTGAGGTATGATCTCTCCGGCGACACGCCATCAAATATTGACCGCAGATTTTTTTTCTTTTCTTTTTGTCTATCAGGCGTTGTGTGTCCAAGCAAAATTCAGATAAATTTGACACGGGTTATATCGGATGAAATTGGGTATGACAAGCATCAAAGCGTACACGAATTGAAAACAAAAGGGAAAGCTGATGCTAAAATCAAACAGAAGAGTGAGAACAAACAAACACCTTCTTGATTTCGTGGCGGGGGATCTCGTGACGGTCATTGAGATGGATCTCGAGCGAATTCTGCAGCAAATAATCAAAAGCCAATATCAGTACCGTTTGAACGATTTTCCTCTCCTCAATAGGAGCCAACCAAAAAAGAAAAGAAAAACAGAATCAAAATCCAAAAGCGAAATGGATTAAAAACACATGGGAAGAACAGAGAAGGATCCAACCAACCTTGGCCTCGTTGTGGCAATGCCTGCAGCCGAACACCTCGCCGCAGCACGGCGCCCTGATCCTGCATCTCCTCGTGTAATGCTCGCAGCTTCACCCGCAGAAGAAGAAAAAAAAAAAACAAGCCCAAGCAAACAAACACAGGTGAGATGAGATTTCCACAACCAAAGCTCTCGAATCAGAGGGTAATAAAAATCTCGCAGCCAACCACATGATCGATTCCCTCTTTCTTGCTTACCCGTGCTGCTCCGACTCCAATTCCATCCTCTCTCTCTCTCTCTCCCTCTCCGAGCTCAACAACCAACGCGCTGTTTGGCTCTCTAGGTCTCACCGACGACGAGACGGCCGGCGGCGGCGAGGGCGAGGGGGGAGGGGAAGGGGGTGGTTGGCAACGGCGGGAGGGAAGGAGGGAGGGGAGCTTGCGCGCGTGCGGCCGCGTTTTATAGTGGGGAAACACGTTTTTTTTTCTCTCTCTAGCTTTTTTTTTTCCTCCTTCAAATGTGGCGGTAACGGCTGTGTTTCCTCTCCTATCTTTTGTTTGTGCCTGTCCCCCCAAGATGGCGTGAACGACATCTCTTTGGCACATGATTCAAATGCCGACTGTCTCAAACAAAATAAATAAATTTTATAGATGAATTTAGATAAATATTGATCCAAATTCATCCGTAGAATTGGATTCAATTTAGATAGAGAAAGTAGTATAGAACAATTAATCTCAACAATGTAACAGAAGAATTGTTTCTAGGAATCATACTTTCAAGAAAAAGCTTAGAGCAAATATGTGGCCAAAAGCGTAATTTGCTCTAAAAATACTACCTACATCCCAAATTAGACGTTGTTTTGACTTATTGCTTATAACGTTTGACAGTTCATCTTATTTAAAAGTTAGTGCAAATATAGAAAAGGATAAAATCATATTTAAAGTACTTTCGATAATAAAGTGAGTCATACATAAAACAAATAATAATTTTATAATTTTCTAAAAACAAGAAGGATTAAATAAAAACTCAAAATAACTTAGTGTTTTGGGACGGAGGTACTTAACATTTTTACGATGGAATAGCTAACTTGGTTGAACGCACTTGCCGTGAGCTGGAAAATATCTGCCTGCATAGTTCAATGCAATCATGGACCAGACCATTCACAGCTAAATGGAACCTGTCTTTCTTCGATCTCGCCTCATAAGAAACAACAGAACAAAGATAAACAACTACTACTAGAATCCACTAACAGTCAGCGGCTGGTTGCCCACAGGGTGGCGCGAGAGCAAACGGTTTTCGTATGAGTCGGCAATGCGAGTGGGCCCCACAGAGCACGAAAAGGCACACCGGGAGGTGGGGCCCCGGCCGTTACTGGGTGAGGGCGAGGATGAGGATTACGGTGTCAGGCGTCAGGTACACGTTGGATGGGGATAGGGATGTGTAGGGGTTATACAGTAAGTCGCCTGGATTACGTCGCCAACGAGACGGTGACATACGGATATGCTATGCCAGATTTCCAATGAGTGTTGTCTTGGGCATTGCCCAGTGATTAGGGGCTAGTTTAGTTCCAAAATTTTTCTTTAAACTTTTAATTTTTTTATCATATCAAAACTTTTCAACACACACAAACTTCCAATTTTTTCGTCACATCGTTTCAATTTCAACCAAATTTACAATTTTAGCGTGAACTAAGCACAAGTGTTATCTCGACTTGTCACATGGAACTACACGTGACAATTTATTAGCACAAAATATACAAGACGCCACAGTTTAGAAAAGAATACTCCCTCCGTTTTTAATAGATTTTTTCTCACATGTTTAACCATTCGTCTTATTCAAAAAATTTATATAATTATAATTTATTTTGTTATGAGTTGTTTTATCACTCATAGTACTTTAAGTATAATTTATATCATATACATTTGCATAAAATTTTTGAATAAGACGAATGTCAAACATGTGAGAAAAAGTCAACGGCGTCATCTATTAAAAAACGGAGATATGGGATGGTAAAGATTTTAAGTGCCTGACGTGACGGCAGGTACCAAATAACGACAGTACTCTTCTCAAAGCTTTGCTGCAATCGTCGCACAAAAAGAAGGCAGTGACCAGTGGGAATGAAGAGGAAATTTCTTTCCAGACGCTCATGAGTCATGAGTAGTAGCTACAAAATTGCTTGCATTTCTCAAATGCAGTTTACAACGAAATGTGGTATATTTTGTACACAGCTCAGGCCTTGGAACAGTTGTTAACCCAAAGTGTGTAAGCAGCTAGAAGCCTAGGGGACTCAAAATTTTGGTAGTATTCTATACGTAAATTACAGTGATGGGCGCGAGGGCATTCTTCCTCCGGTTACTTTGATGAGCATCCAAAAGATCATTCATTAGCGCTCTGCATGAGCTCAAACCACTGCAACAGAGAGAAGACAAGTCCACATGTCAGACAGAGAGGGACCAGAGAACAGAAATGAGTAAACCATCCATTAGTTCGTAAATAGCAGGAGCTAAGGCAGAGGATAATCTGTACCTGTCTAAGCAAGTCAGCCAATGTACGAGGAAGTGCTTCAATATTCTTCAGCATGACATAGTAAGGGAATGGAAAGGAGTCCATATATTTCCCCATGGTTAGTTTGGTACCTTGATAGGATACTTCCTGCACGTCAATGCCAAAAGGATTCCAAACTCAGTTAATTAGCTAATCGTGAAAAGTGATAACCATGTCACTGAGATTTGAGAGGTACCCACCAGTGAATCCATGATAGATTCCTCGTGACCATCTAGGAGCACATATGCGATCATCCTCTTTCTGTTAAGGACATTCCTGACGCAACGCTTCAAATTTTCCTAATGACGCGATGCGAACATCAGAACCAAAAGGTAGGCACTGTGAGATATACAAAATTATGTGATGGAAAAACTGGTACCTTTTCGTGGAACTTCCCGTCAGATATTATTAGTACGAGTTGCTGAAGTGGATTTTGCCCTGACGGTGTACGTGACCGTGCCACGGCAGTATCAAGCATTGTGTTCAGATGCATCAAGAGATCAGCAACTGGTTCATCCTCAAGTTTGTTGTCTTGCTCAAAGGACAAACTAGAAATCATCTGTCATCAGAGAAGAAAGTGAGCAACAGCTCGTGAGTTTCATTTAGGAAAGCAAAAGAGCATGCAATCAATTTCATGAAACCTACATTCGTTCCTGCTTCTCCATTGAAGACCTGATCGAAATCATGTAGCACTTTGACATTTCCCTTTTTCCCAAAACTTGCAACTGCAAACTGTCCAACCTCAAGTTGTGACATGGCCCGGCAGACTGTAACTAATGCTTCAATAGCCACTTTTCCACACTTGCCCTCGGACATACTCCGTGAGTCGTCCACAGCAATAACCACTTGGTAATTACGTTTATTAGGTTTAGTTCGGCGCAACCATATCTTATCCCTGCGGAAATGACTTGCAATATATGGAATAACCTGAAAAAATAGCAATGCACCATCATATGAGTGAACACCTTGAAAATGGAAAAGGCTGTTCTTTTAGCATTAAAACAAGATCGTGAGAAACAGAAGTACCTTTTTCATGTTTATTCTCTTTCCAGTTCTGTAATCTCCTTGAAGCTTACTTGCAAGAGTTGGTTCCATGACAAGGCGCAATTGCTCAGCAAGTTCTTGGGACAACTTCATAGTTGTGAGCTCAACACTTTTCCAGTCAACAATAGGAACTTTCATATCTACATCAGTGATGTTGATTTCCATCGGAGTAGACAACTCCCTGTCATTGGCTAAATCATCCCGCATAACTGTTTTTTCATCTGCTGGAGGTTGTTTGAACGAAACAAAATCTCCAAAAGTCTTGTCTGTTTCACCTTGAACTGAATCCTGAACATATGTATCAGTTTGAATCTCTCTATGCTCAAGGTTGTTGGCATTTTCAGATTTGTTGGTACGTGATTGTGAAGCTTGCAGATGTGGCACTTCAAGATTATGATCATCTCCAGGTGCCCTGTCAGTATTGTGTTCCTCTTTTTGCACACGGTTTTCATCCTCCATGGAAGACTGTTTGACTTGCAGGTCATCGTTGATTTGATCAGCTGTTGCATTACCCAGTGCCTGAGAGGTGCTCTGCTCACTGCCCGGCACATAACGAAATTCGGTAGCACTTTCATCATCAATATGGTGTTCAGCTTCTGGTTGATGATCCTGCGTATCAGCTGAGACTTTGGCCCGTTCTTTCCAGTCCGCCATTGCATCTCCAATGCTCCTAAAAGGATTTGTCTGTTTGATCTGCGATGGTGGAGTATCAGTCTGCAACTCTGGCTTAGAGTTAGACAATAACCTAGAGCCATCCCCAGAGTTGGGCATAGATATTTCCAGACTAGGGACTTCATTGCTTGAAAAATTAACAGAAGGAGCAGCAGCACTGTTCATATCAGTGCTGTTAGCCAAGTTTGATTCAGATTCTCTGTTATAGTCCATTTCGGCATTATTTGGTTGTATACCTTGTGAAGGATGCTCAAGTGACTCAATATTATGAAGTTCTTTCTCCATGTTATTTGTCTCCATCTGTCCATCTTCAGCATGCTCCTGCTCACCATCAATCTCATTGTCACCATGTTGAGCTGCATCTACATCCTCCACATCGTCTGAAGCATCTAAACTCCCATCTGCTGCTAGCTTTTCCTCTTCTGGACTGAGTTCTTCACCATCAGCATCCATTTCATCAATATGTTCTGTCCCATCCATATCCACATCCTCAGAATCATCCTTTGGTTCAGGGAGTTCAGGTGCTGTTCGATCATCATAGGCATCAGCTTTGTCCATTAAGTCATTCGTATCCTGATCAACATCCTCACAAGTACTAGGATCATCCTCCAAATTATTATTCTTGCCTTGCTCATCACAATCTGTCTCCATGGGATCTTCTTCAAGAGCACCTTCGTCCTTTGCTCTCAGTTCCCTATCATTCTTCTGTGTCTCCTTGGCTGATGAGCCCGACTCATACTTCTCAGTGGATCTGTTAGGATCATCATCTTCATCCTTATCCCAAGATTTCTTGCCGACCATTTCACTTGCATCACCAGTATCACCCATCTGATTCTCCAAGTTCGTGTCATCATCCTCATCGCCTGAATCATTGCCTTCAGGGTCCTCAGAAACATCAGACAGTTCTGCATTAAAATCGTCTTGCATTTCAACTGCATCATCATCATTCTTAGGAGCTTGGTCTGGCTTACGTAGAGCATCCTGCTCAACATCACAAAAAATGGTTAGGCTCTGTTTTTATTTCTATTCAAACTCAAAAGGAAGAAAAAATTGAAATAGAGAGACAACCGAGGAAGCATTGTTTGATCACACTAACCATTTCATTAGCTGTCCCCTCAAGTTGGGATATATCATCTATTTTAGAACTTGCACTCTCTTTGCCTTCACCCTCACCCATGCCAGTTCCAGTTGCATCCTGCTGTGGTCCATCTGAAGCATCTTCAGTTGTATCATCTGTGGAACCAAAGCCTTCCGCAAATAGATGAATCAAAAGATCCCCAAGTGCATGAGTCATTTCAGATGTCTGAAACCATCAGAAAACAGGATTAGGAATTTTTCTGAAACTGTTTTCCCAAAACAGGGAAAAAGAAATGAGAACAAAATTGTCTAAGCATGAAATACTTACAGTTCTATGAGCTTCTAAAAGTTCAGAAAGAATGCCTTCAGCTGCTGATAGGACCAGACCAAGCAAAGCATGAAGATGCATTAACTGCATCCCTATACTAGAACGCAACTCAGGTTTAATGTTGACCAGCCTCCTCTGTTGGTGATAGATGGAGTCAAGTAATGTAGCAAATATATCTAATTCTGTAGAGATGAAAAGATGATGCGCAAAAAGTGAAGGGGCATACCACTGAAACAGTAAGTTTTTTACTAGCATCAAACAAATGGCCCATTTGAAGGTTCATGACATATGTCTGCAAAATATCTTTCCACAAAGTAATATTTCCTTCCAATGAATCATGAGTTCCATCGGTGGATATTCCCTGATCAGTGAGCTTTCCAACAACACCAACAGCCAGTGAAAAGATTTCCTTCAAAGCTTCTGCATATGAAGCTTCAAGATTGTGTAGGACATCGGAGGATAGCATATGCTTGTCTTCATCAACTTTTCTGGATAAAATCGCCATTGGTGAATTCCCCTGCAACAGGAATGCATGTTTAAGCACCAAAATATCCAGAAAACAGACAAGAAATAAAAGGTAAATAAAAGCATTTTGCAAAAAAAAAGTATGTGTAAAGTGCATAGAATTGCCATAAAATATAGGGTATAATTGCGACCAGCCACTCCTAAAAGAATACAGTAGATTAAAGAAGCTATGAAGTTTTCTGTGACATTATTTTGTGGGATCTATAGCTTCCATGTCCAGTAATAAAGTGAACATTAGTGTGTGTTACAGTCTTAGCATCAGAATACAAGAATTCTGCATATGTTAAGATCTCTATACATATAAGAACATACCTTCTCCAGCAACTCTTCAAACCGAGAGAGCAGAACTTTCTTAACAGATCTCATCGAAACATCCTGGTGGCATAGAACTTGGATATCCTCCCTAAACATGCTGATAAGCTGGCAATTTGCAGCAACAAGTTGCTCCATCTCTCTTGTAGCAAGAGGCATATTCTTGTGTGAGCCAGCGATCATATAATTGGATCCGAGTAAGTATTTGTCTAACAAGTCCTGCAAAATAGAATAGAGTTACTAGTCACATATTGCTTAAGTTTGCATAGCAATGGTATTCAGGGCCTTGCTTGATAAAGGTGTAGCTTCTCCAATAAGCAACTTGAAGTGTCTTAACGCCAACTTATTTGAAGCTTCTACTGGAAATAGAGCTTATTATTCTTGGACCAGACCACAAATACAAGCCCCATGTCTCAGAGATCATAGGAGTGGTCAAACAGGACCAATAAGAAGGCAGAAATGAACAGGTTTACCTTAGATTCAGAAAATCTTGCGATGAACTTTTCAAAAAGCGTTGACATTGCAGAAACTTCTACTTGGATGTTGTCACAAGGATCATGATGACAATCGATGAAGCTTCTGAGCAGCAAGTTGGTATCCATGGTCGTAGCCAGTATGTTGTCAAAAAATTGCTACAAAAAAATGCAAAAAGGATACATCAAACTATAAACCCCAATTACCCAAATAACTGTAAGACTTTCATACTGCAAACCTTACCTTTTGCTGCCACATGGAATTCAGCAGTACACTTTGGCATGACGAAAGGTAGTCACTATCACCTACAAAGGATTTGTAAAAGTTACTACATGGATTTCAAAACAAGAAAAAGAATGTACAGATCACAAAATAAGTACCTCCAGAACCTAACAACAAAATTGCATGCCGAAACTCATTCAATTGCTCAAACATATTGTAAGCAAAATGTCTTTGTTCAGACATGATGGATAAAAGATGATCCATAAAAGATGTAGCCCTATTAACCTGCAAATTTTCAAACAATAAATGCCAATTTGATACTATAATCACTAAGTACATTAATACTAGAAGGAAGACTAACCTCTTCTAAACCAAGATCTTTGTTAAATTTCAAGGAAATTTGTCGAAGTTGTTGCATCATTGCCAAACATTTGAAGTACTGCTGATTTGCATTTTTCCAGTTATTTGTGCTCAAGAGGGTAGCATGAGCAACGCTAGCATCTTCGGGCATTTTCTTCGAGATCACTTGCTGGAGCAAATGTGTCGTGATATACGACTGCTCTAAAAATGGGCTTGGTGCAGCCAACTCATTTCCCTGTATTATTTTCAATTTCTTACGTAAATGTGCACTTGACAACAAGTGGGGAATGAAGACAAGCTTTTTGACAAGTAATATACCTCACGACCCATTGGTCTGTGCTTCGATAATCCACATTCCTCAAGTGTCTTGAACAAATTGGATAGAGCAGTTTTCTTCTGGTTCTTCTTACCACTTTTCAGTATAGAACCAAAATCAGCTGCATTGCAAATCCGCTCAATTGCAGCCCAAAAGAAATTCAATCTGTCCTCAAGTTCACTTTCAGCTTGTTGGCAGTTTGTATTGTGGAAAACTACACGCGCAAACTCTGTCAAAAAAAATTCAGAATCTCATTATGGAAGATAAAAAGGAGAAAATGGTTAACAAAATTACAATTTTGACACGAGAGAGAGAAAGAGAGAGAGAGAGAGAGAGAGGGTGCAGCCTAGACCTTCATTATGAACTCCAATATCAGTAGCATTTGTATGTTGTAAAGCTTGAAATGACAATTTGGCCTGATTTGCCCACTTAGTGTACCACAAAAACCTGGCACAATGAACATAGTAGATTAAGTAGATGATATAGGTGGTTAAAAAATTTCCATACTCTTAAAGCCTTAATGGGACAACCTTCCGCTAAGTTTCCCAAGGTCAACAGGAAACTCTGATTCAGGCATCTGTTGATCAAGCCAACATGGAACTTTTCTTGCCACAGATTCTTGATTTAGCAGGATCATCACAGGTTTTTGCAAAATATCCTATAAAAGCAGAATATCCAATTAAATGCATTTTTCTAAACAGTTAATGAATGCCCACATCAATAATAAACACTAAACACTTCAGGTAACTTTCTGGTAACTTACATGATTGCTATTAGTAACAAACTATACCATAAAGAGAGATTTAAAATTTGGGCCAGTCAACTAGAGATTTTATGGCAACAATTACAACATGTGATGGCAATTATCTAGAAAAACTGATAGCAATTATGAATCATGTATCAGTTAGTGCTTCCTTTCACATAAAAAAAGACAAAACAATCACCACATACATTGAAACGCTGCAGAAGCTTAAAAACTTTTTGCCTCGTCCTCTTGAAATTCTCAATAGAAGCACTGTGTGGATCTTGCTCCCAACGGTAAAGCTTGACCTGATCTTTCAAGTCCTTTTCTATTGATCCTTTACCACCTTCAATTTCCCCAAGAACACTGATGTCATGAAAACGTTAGTTATAACCCACCATGAAGAAATGAACAAGGAAAAACTTCACATAAATCACGAAAAGCAACTCACAGTGGCAAGAACTGCATGTAGTACCCAAACATGTTGTACAGAATATTCTGGATTTTCTTCAACGAGTTACTGTCAAGAAACATAAAGTCAGAAAATGATGCCCATTTTCAAAACAAAGCACACCCAGTTTCCAGAACAGTGAAAAATTATAATGGGCAATTCAAAATGAAATTAACAATCATGCTGTACTAAACAAAGTGGAACAAGACTCTTGATCTCACCTTGAATAAGCACCAACACCAGCACCATCAGAAAGTTCACCATGGAAGGCCAGTAGGAGATGCAACCTTCTCTTGAATTCACCAATGCTTGATGTTTGAACAAACTCCTCAACACTAAATTTAGGTTCAACAATACATTAGAAAATATACAGAGAGCCAAATAGAGAGAGCAAACACGGATGGACACCTTTTGATTATAGATATTTCCTCGTTCTTTGAAATATCACAGGATTGTGTGAGTAATGCTCGCAATGGAAACCATAGCTGCACACACCCAAGAATATTCTGTCAGCCAAAAATCAAGCAAAAATAAATTATTAACAAATGTATATTCATAGTAGAACTCACTTTTAGAGCATTGCTCTCGTACTTCTCCAGCACCTCCTGAAGTAGTATAGGCCAACATTCTAACTCAAGCCTTTGCCATGAAGACACAATGATGAATAATTGTGGAAGATGGTCTGTGGACAAAAAGAAAATTAATAATCTTATTTGTAATTTGTCAAATTTGATAATCAACTATGTTTGATGAGTTATCTATTTTGTAACAGTAGGGTTCTTTGTAATTTCTGTCCCTTTTGTGTTTCATGAGGGCTCGGTCAACTGTACTTCTGGCATTTATTAATAGCACCAAATCTTTTTTATTACAACCCTATTTACTGAATACCTCCATCCGGTCATAAATATTTGACATATAGGACAAGATACAGTCAACTTTTGAAATTTTATATTTGAATAATTTTATAAAATTTAGTGAGTCTATGATATTATGATAGTGCTTTCAAGGCAAATATACGCATACCATTTTTTTGTTTTGTTTTTAAACTAAGCGTTTGAAAATTTATTGATGGTCAAAGTTTCAAAAGTTTGACCAAATCTTATCATCTACATCAAATATTGTATGTTTAGTCCTTGACTACTGGTCTTGTTAAAAAAAGATGATATTTTAAGACTTCCAAGGGGTCTAAATCTGAACTAGAGGTCTAGAGCAGCTGTTGTAAATAGAAAGTAAAGTGGGAAGTGTGTGTGTTATTCTCGGGGACATGAGATCAATAATACTTTCAAATTCAGCACAGTAATCACTAATCAGCATTCTATGTTTTATACTCCTGCCACCTGAGCAACAGAGACACGAAAAAAGATGCTAAATATACTGCAAGGCTCCAAGTCCTGCTAAAATAGGTTACTCAAGATTCAGCACTACCTTTTAAGAAGAACTTGGAGTCATTTTCTTGCAATGTTTGTGCTTTTCCAACCAAAAGTTGCAATCCAAGTAATACCTTCAAGAATAAGAAATTTGTGTGATAATTAGTTGCAATCCAAATAAGTTATATACAAACAAAAACATTTTATGGATACCAGACCTTTGAAAGTGGAGTGCTCAGGGGAATTGCCAAAAGGGAAGTAATTATGTCTAATATTTTCAGAAGACCTGGATGACCAGGCCACTCGTCCAAAAAGTATCTAACTTTTTCTTGAAGTGCAGTCAATGGCTCAACCATTTTGAACAATATAGAAGGGTTTGGATCCTGCAAAAGGTTATCAGATATGCTAGTAACAATTGGGCATCAAACGTACAGCTTGGAATATCCTGTACCTTGTAAGCGTTATAGGTGTTGCATTCTAAAGATGGTGCACAAGTTTGTCGATATTCCAGACAAACACGAAGTAGATGCTCAGGCATGAGTTTCTCATCAAATGTTGAAGATGTCAATTCTGGCAAGTCTGAAAAAATAATCATAAAATACTGCAAATCAAAATACAGAACTATTTTCTTGCAAGTCAAAATACTGCACTGCTTGAAATGACATGGTACGTTACCCTTGAGAATTCTTGCTCCCAGTTGATATGAGTCCATAAAAGATTGAATTTTCAGGTCATCACTAATTTGGCATTTACTAGGCTGAAATAAATTCAAAAGAAAAACTACCAATTAGATATGTACAGAACAACACTAAAGCAATTATTGAACAACAGCTCCTTAAACAATACTAAAGCAATTATTGAACAACAGTTCCTTTTGTATCCTTCTTTTTTCTAATAGATCTGAGAGAAATATGCTGTGCCAGAATGTATAGCGTTATTTTTGTTTCTCGATCCTCATGGACATCCAAAAATTACAAATTATAGTGCCATACATATGATTATGAGTTCAAGAAGTTCACAGAAGATCATCTCTTTCTCCTGTCACTATTTACCTTCTCAACAAGGTCTGGTGAACCAAATAACTGGTTATGTATTGTTACAATACATTTCAGAATAGATTCTGGTATGAGATCCCATGAGTCTTCAACAGCACTATTTTCCTCATCAGTTCTCTCCTGAAATAAACAGGAATACGGGGTTGATACATAAAAGTGAAAAGAAATAAAGGCATTGGAATAGAATCCTCAAACATATGATACCATAATTTTAAGAAAATCCTGCTCTAACTTTTCTTCAGTATCTGCTACTGCATTGCCTTCTGCATCCATATCTGAAAGTGATGGCACGTCTCCTTTAAAGATATCATGTATATCAATGATACGGGACCTGAACTTGTAATACTGTGAATCATCATTTTCCCTGGCCTTCAAACTAGATTTCATGTCAACCCACATGCTTGTAAACTGGTCAAATGTTTCCTTTAGCGACTGCAAAGACAAACAGGTAAAAGATCACACATTTCCTTTCAAGTAATTGTGAAAATGAGAATGAGTACATACCAGATAAGATGTTTTATCCAGGATAAGGGAATAGCAGACACGGTATGTTGTCCGTACTAAAGAAATATGATGGATTGATACTAGCATCTGAGAGTGAGACCTCTGTAATGAGTGCAAAAAGACATTATGAAAAGCTTGAATCTCTACATTTGAATAACTAACGAGACAGCATGAATTGAAATAAGAAGGGAAACACTTCCATTTCACTAACCAATTTGTCAGCCACTTCACCAACATGCAATTGACTCGACACAGCAGCTAGCTTCTTCAACATAGCAAGGTCACTGACCTCATTGTAGCGAATTTCCAGTTGATCATCATTTACATATTTCGTTAAATCGGGCATGTCCACTGAAACATTGCCAGTAGCAGATCCACTTGGAAATTGCATAATAGCAAAAATTGCACCCTGCAGCACAGAAAAAGATTAAAGTAGCACCGTCAGCATCATTGAGGACTGTGCACATTCTCTGTCACTAATCAAGGAAAGTACAATCTGTTTTTACAGTGTATATGTATTACACATATGGAAACAAAATAGCATGAAGTTTATTTATTACTATCAGCTACTGTTTGATGACACAGATACAAATCTGGTCAAAAGAAGTGCACCACTAAGTATGATTCAAACATAGCTGCAACACATACCAGAGCTAGTTCAATATCATCTTCTTTAATCTTCTTCAAATATTCCCTCTCAAGATAACCAGACAGAGCAATTGCCAACCCAAGTTTCATTTCATATACAGCAACTTGAATTGGTTGAATCAAATCAACATATTCCACATACTCCTCTGTCAGTCTCTTGATGAAATTTCTGGATGTTATCTGCCACAGCATGATTATAGGGCCAATCAATATAATTGAGCGATAACTGCCACTAGAACAAAATAATCCAGCTAGAAGACAAATAAACCAGTCCCAACAAACCTAACCTGCCAATTGCAGACTCTATCAATCTCTAATTGCCCAACTCCATCACCATTTAAACTAGTCAACAGAGACTTGCATTCAGACAATCGTTCCTCAAACTCACAGCATGCCGCAATCAGGCTCTTATGCCTAGATTGTGGAGGTCGAAATACAACCTGCAAAAAGTGAGTAAGGATATATAGTTATCAAAACAATAACAGATTACGTAAGGAAAATAATAACCAGGTCTGTAGTTTATATTAATACATATTGAGTACTAACACCTGTTGAACGGCTGTCTTGCCCAATAGGCAAGCTCAATGATCTAAAGGTAGGATCATCAACAGAACAAAATATGTCTATAACTAACATTGAACATATCCACCTAGAACAGAACAGAGCCACAGATACTGATAACTACAGATTGCTATGACATTTTTAGGAGTCCTGAGAAGATTCATCAAGGGTGTGTTTAGTTCACACCAAAATTGGAAGTTTGGTTGAAATTGAAACGATGTGACGGAAAAGTTGGAAGTTTATGTGTGTAGGAAAGTTTTGATGTGATGGAAAAGTTGGAAGTTTGAAGAAAAAGTTTGGAACTAAACAAGGGCCAAGTTGCTGCATTCATATTCAAAACATTAATATAGCATATTAAATTATTATGTCCCATTCTTTGCTTGTGTCTCGACATTAACATATGCCTGTTCTCAACAATTGTTGGAATAACCAGTGAAAGAAATACTAGCAGCTTGGAAGAACCATCATGAACTTTAGAAATAGTATCATAGGATGGGGAATATTTAAAACTTCAAATTATGTATTAAGCAATGGATTAGCATATATACCTTTGCCCGGATGCTCTTCTCTTTTGTTTTGAGTTCTTGCAATAACTTCTGATCATACCCATCTTCCGCAGAGCTAGACCCAGCCAATTCCTCACACTGATGACGAACCTATTACACAACAACTCACAGAATAATTAGCCAGGCTTTATCTTACAAATCTTACTAGTTGTGATTTTTTTCGTCCAAGATAACAGACTAAGATACAGTACCACAGTTAACATTGTACTACTACCATTCTCAAATAGATGTCATTTTTAAGAATGTGTCCACCCAAATCTTAAAATTAGATTTGTCAAGTGAAAATGACAATAGTATATCTCATGAAAAACACTTGTTTATGCCACCAAAATATTTTGTTAATATAAGATAAAGGCAAAGTGAAGGTCAGATATTGTTAATATCCTAATTAACACAAGTAAAAAAGAAAGGAGAAAACAGTTTACATGCCACAGCATTCTATGTAGCATGTTAATTCATTCATTATGCACCCAAGAAATAAGAGACCGTTCACCTTTCCCTCAAGCTCCAGTAGTGAAATCTTTTCCAGAATATGAGAGTGCATGAAAGCGGATTCGAATGCAGGATCTGGATTATATGAGCTCAACAATAACCGGAAGCGCAACTCTCCAATGTACACCCAAGCAGCCCCAAGATGCATCAAATAACCTGCATGCCACAAAAGGTTAAAATAAGCATGCATCGTTCAGTTGAAATAAACAAAAACTCAGGGAAAAATCAAAGCAAAAGTCAAAACCAGAGTGCCTATTGGAACAAACAAAGACTAAAAAACAAAGAAGAAAAGCATAAGAAGAAATACCACGCAATAGACCATTCATAGTACAACAGCAGGGTAAGGAAAAACAAGTGCATAGGATTTGTCATAGCCATGCTACATCTAAATGCTGTCAGCAATGTCTCCAGATATCACAATGTCAAAAGGTTAACTAGAATACATTAGCTTCAATTTCGAAAGTCAAACAAAATATGATATTAGTATCTACACAATTTTAGATTCTGTTCAGGGAGACCATAATGGCTAACAAGCTATGAAATGGAGATTCAATCATTCATTGAGAAGAGATAAAAAAGAACACACCCTGTGAGAACGGTGAGTGCAATTCCAGAAGTAAGGACCCTATTAGCTCATGCGAGCCAGCGAGTGAAGCCAATACTCCATGACTTGAACGTGATAACAGCGCACAGGCAGTGTCAAGATCTTCTTTCTGCAACAGAACAAGACAGACCATGAAAATACGAACCACCAGCAAAGAAAGCTCAAAAGCGAAACAGATAACTTGTTAAACAATACTGCTGTCCACAAAGATGCTGCAATGGTCAGAGTGGAAATTGTTCACAGAAAAGAAGAAATAACAAGACAAAAATGTCACTATGGAATACATTTATGGGCTGTCTGGTTTGAGGTTTGAGATGATTCATTGACCATTTGATCCTAAATAGTTTGTTTGGTCTGAGGAATGGAATAGACTGATCCATCATCACCTCATCCCTCAAACGTACATACTAGGTGAAGCAATGAGTGGAGCCATCCCACCGTATTTGAGGAATGATCCCACAATGGGTCATCATCCTAGATGCTTTGGTACCTCAAACATAACTGCCTCTTAAAAAATAGCTTGTTGATCACTTGATTAAGTTCATATATGACTACAAAACACAGTTACAAAGCTATCTGATTATAAGTTGACTAAGAACTGAAGCAACCACCATACAAATGTATTAAGCTATCCTTGTTTCCTAGTTTGGGAACTGCACTCATCTGTAGCATTGTGAGGGTTATATTTTGTCATATGTGGCACTGTGTCTGTTCAAAGTGACTATGTTATTTGTCATTTTAGCTTCACATACACACAAATATCTACTAACAGATGCACAGGAAATCAAGGTTACAGTTGTCAATCCTTACAAACTAATACGTCCAGAACTTTCCAAAACAGAACTTAACATGTTCCAACAAAGCTTCAGTCCCCTTAAAATGAACAAGAATATATTGATTTCTACATGACTTAGAGCTAAAGAGGTGGGACAGATTAAAAACAAGAATATAATAGCATGCAATTTGCAAAAACATGTGGTACGAGAGATCTAAAATCACGTCAGAAGAATGACGCACAAACCTTTACACGATGTTCAGACTGTTGGAAGAGGATGGACTCTAACTTGCTATACTCTTCTTGCTTGAAATGCTTCTTATGGACAACTATGATCTGCAAATAGGACATCAGAATATATATTCCAAAGGGTGCATCAACACAAACACAGATTAATGGACTGATACCTGTTTAAAGAGGGAATCAGCAGCAGAATGTAGACTAAGAACAAAGTTTCCCGCAAACGAGACACCTTCCCAGAGGTTTCTTGATGAAATTCGAAGCACTAAACGGTTCTTCTGATAATCCATCACACGTAAATCCTCTTGACTGCAGAAACAGAGGGTATTAAGAGAATTCTTTGCAATTGGTATCCCTTAAGGCAGAAACATCTCAGCAGCCCAGAAGGAAGGAGCAGAGAAATACAATAGCAATCAAAAGGAAAGATCCCTTCACTGTTTCTAGCACAAAGGGAAAAAATGGACGAAAATAAAACTCATCATACAGGATGGTATCGATTGCATCCATTTTTGTCAGGTGTGCAAGGTCGCAGGTTTCATCATGGGTAACTGAGAACTGAACCTGAAAATGGGGCTAATCAGATAACAAAGGAATCATGAAATCTCCATATAACTCTGGAACTGTATGAAGAGTCTTGCGAGGAAAAACCTTTGGTCTCCCAGAGCAATATGTCCACAAAAAAGTATGGTAGTTGTACCACATTTCAAGAATAGAACTAGCAACTTTTACATGCACTGCAGAACATTCGAGTGCCAACTTGTAAGCTAAAACAAAAACAAATTGATATGTTCTAATCAAAATGCAGAGATCATCTTTTACCGTTATCAACTGTGGCCCAAGCATGATGAATCCACCAAATGATCTGATGTTGAGTAAACTCAAAGGGAGATCTTGAAGATGATCCCAATTGGAAGTCCATAGCATACTTGAGCATATATTCAATGTTTGCAATAATCTGTGTCATAAGAGAAAATTACTAGGCAAATATGCATGCCACAAAATCTGAAGGGCAGTTGTTGCAGACGAAGTACCAACAACATGATACATGAGATGATTGCAGATCAACAAATTCTATAAGCTAAAATCCGAATACAGTTTAACAACACAGAGACACACATACTAACATAGGGAAAGGGGGAGGACCTGATGAGATTCAGAGGAGTCCAATTGTGCACACTTGGATAGCCGTTGCAGTAACACAGTATCCAGGTTCAGGCTCTTCAAGTTGAGCAAAGGAAGACTTGCTACCCAACCATGGAAACCGTGCATGTTACATAAAACATCTGATGAGACAGAGCAACAGAATTTTACTTCAGTAGTTGAAGCCTTGGACAACACTTCAAGATTTTTCTTCTCCCAGTCAACCTTCTCAACAAGCCTCTGCATAAAGAAAATGCAGTAAGTCAATAAATTTTAGGGGGGTAACATATCATATAACATTACACCGAGTACAAAAGAACCTTGTGAACTTCATCCAACTGGGCCAATACTGTTGAATCTTCTTCCTCGGTGATAGTTGCAGCAAGAGAAGCCATAGAAAGACCTTGGCATAAAATTAAAAACAGTAATAAGAAACCAAAGTTAAGTAATGAAATGCAGCTCTTCTGCGTTTTCGAGGGAAAAAAGAAACCAAAGCTAACACTGCAAAATTAAATAAAATTGCACTTCGAGCATTTAAGTGTGCTTCCACTGCTTTGAATCATTCGAGCAATACAGATTAAAAATAGACCACAAAAAAGAACTCTACAAACACAGAAGCTGCCTCTGAATACAGGCTTATAGAAGCAATTCCAATGTACAGCCTCAAAAAGATCTGTTGGACAAATATAAGAGTACCTTCCATCGCAAGGTTTCTAAGATCCTGATTGGCTGACAACATAGCATCAACGAAGTGTTGGTTGTCTGCAATCAACAAGATGATTAGATCTGGAAGATTTATAAATGTTCTGATCCATAATATATAATTTACCATCAAAATGTCCCTTCAGAAGATTCTTCCTTGGCCAAACAGCTGAAGAAAATGCTAAGATGTCTTGGATTTTGTAGAAGATTCTACCAGATGATGGTACAATAGGGTGGCCACCATAAACCCACAAAGTTGGTTTGTCATAATGTAAATTGAAATCTTGGAGGCTGTTGAGATTGACACTTTCCATCTGTATAACCATGGTATCATTATCCAATCATTATGTGGTATCACAAATTCACAATGCAAAGAAAAGGATGGTTACTTACCAAAAAGATACCGACTTCTACTGGGAATTTCGGTTGCAACTTTAGTATTTCCTTCTTCAAAAGATTCCAAACAACTGGCAAGCCCTCAAACTGAGATAAGAGTATCATCTTCCATATTGACCTGTGATAATCAATGAGACGAGAGTATATCTGCAGCAGTTTCCGTGATTTCACAACCATCTTGAGTACCTCACCCTCCAAGCACCTGAGGGACTTCAATGCTGGCAACATAGTGACTTCCATTATACCATGGTCAGGAAATTTTGTCTCGAGTTGCCATTGCTGCAAAGTAAGTTGCAACAAGCTCAAACCATTACGAGAGTTGCGAAGCCGGTTATGGCAATCTTTAAGGGTAACAGAACAAGTCATATCCAGCAATCTCATTGAAAGCAATGGAATAGGGTGAGCAACAACATCAATCTTGTGATAAGCAACTATTTCCCTGTAACATTCAAGGATGCTATGCCAAATAGGATGGTCACTTTCTTGCTTAAGTATATTTCCGTAGTTCTCAAAGAAGTTGCAGTAAGGCTGGAGAAGGTGATTGCACCAATTGAACCATATGGTATACAATTTAAGATCAGTTTCAGTAGATTGCTCCATTACCCAGTTTGCAGCAATAAAAAGCATCTGATCAGCTAATTCTGAATTGAACAACCCAGTTACACAAGGCTTGACAGACTGCTTATCAGAAACGGTTGGAAACTGCAGTTCTAATAAACTCGTGGCAGGCAGAATATATGGGTGGATGCTAGTGATAGGTCCCAACAAGGATGAATTACTTTTCAAAGTGCTTATCTGATAAGCAGCGTATTGGGAACCCAATGACTGCAAATACATACAATTTCTTTGGACACAAGTTTCCTTTGAATACCAGATAAAGTCCTTTAGTTTTTGTTCAACTGGCCAACCACCAAGCAAGGATAACGAAAATCCATAATGCAAATCAGCTGAAGAAACATCAAAATGAACCAAAAACCTAAGTTTTCCCTCCTCGACAATGTTAGAGCACACTTCACCCAATGATGGCAGGTAAGTGTGCTCCCAACTTAGATGAAGGCTCCAAAGAAACTGATTTCCTTTAATTAGAAGTTGTTTGAACAATTGAACCCATCTTGTTATCTCAAGAAGTGTAATGTTTATACCAAGATGCAATCCAGCAGCTTTTGCATACAAGTGTGCTTCACTCATAGACGAAACCAACTCCATTCTTGGTATGCCACAGGAAATTAGAAACCGTGTAATGTCCCTCCTCTCACTATCCTCAGCCGCATTGCTGCATCCGTTTATACTTAAATTCTGGTTCATCAGAAAGATCTCAACTCCCCTGTTTCGCATAGCTCTTGAAACCTCACCATGTTTTGCATTAATTGTCAAAAACATTCGGAACTTGGGATGGGCCTTCAGAATTACAGGGTTCCCATCCACAAGACCACATTCATTAACTACAATTGACCTTTCTTGCTCAACCAGAGAGTTTATCCTATCGAGAACCTAGAATCAAAGTTAATAGAATAGAATTGTTAGCAAAAGAAAAATAAGGTGACAAAAGGTAAAATTCATGAGGGTTTGTAAACATACAGTAGGGTTACAAAAATTTGCGTTGTCCAAAACAATCCATTCACCACATTCAATAGCCCTGATCAAGTCTCCAGCAACCCATTCAAATTTAACTGGTTGGTGTACAGCTTCACTCTGCTGCAAGTAATAGATAGACCTCAGTGTTTTACTCAAATCATCTTTATTGAAGGATACAGGCAAGTCAAACATTTCCATATCACACTTCATATCCTCAACTATGTCCCTGACCAAGCTCAATGATGGCAACGATGAATTCTTGCTCATTTCAACAATGGTTGAAATGCAAATTGAAGAGAACTTCTTTGCAATTACAAATTCAAACCATTTTACAAACAATGTCTTCCTGTCTGCAACCAAACTCTTCCACTGTATATATTGACTCAGGCTGAAGTATTCATCAATATAACGCTCAACTTGAGATATGACCACTTTATAGTGCCTAAAAAAGTTATACTGCTCAAAGCATCCCAACAATTCTGACACATCAGTTGCCGAAGATAGATTAACTTCGTTCAATGTATTGCCAGATAACTGAGCAAGCAAGCGGATTAATGAGGTTTTCCCAGATGAATGTTGTCCAACAAGAATGCACAACCAACCTTGATTGATACAGTGCATGGCAGCTTCAAGGCTATGGAGGGTACCAGGGAGAATGTTGAGTTGGCTATTCTGAACTTTGCAAGAGTGGACGCGATTTCTTCTAATAGACGCACTTCCAACCACCAAACACTGTGGATTAACATAAAGCATTTTTGTTTCATGAATGCTATACTTTGTCTGAAAGACTTCTTCAAAAAGCTTGACAACTTCTTCGCGATCAGCTACAGTTCGCATTCGTTGAAGGTAGACTGTATTTAGAAAGCAGTCAACCATTGAGGTTTCTGGATATCCTCTTGCTGTCTCACAAGCACCAACTATCATCTCACAAGACCTAATAATATCACGTAGATTAAATTCCCAAGGAGATCCTTCTTGGCCGTACTTCTTATGTATCATGGTATCCATGTAGAGTCTATTGTTAAAGGAAATCAACTTTTTTAGAATGTCATCCTTGATTGATGGATATTGTGATTTACAGATGAATGAGTAGTCGCTTTCTGATAACTCATCAACATAAACCTTTGTGAAGCGGTTCAAGAAGGACTTCGGAAGGCCTTTCCGCCCACCACCTTGCGACGAAGGATTCTGACATGCAAAGACACGAAAGGACGGTGGACATTTGTACGTCTGACCAAGCTCAGGAATAAAGACCTCAGCACGGTGGTCCAAAATGGCATTCAAACCCTCTAAGACAGATTGGGGAGCAAGATTGAGCTCATCCAACAGAACCCAACTCCCATTTTTTAAAGCCTGAAGAAGAATGCCGTCAGACCACGCAAATTCCATTCCATTTTCCCCTTCAACTGGCAAGTCTGAACCTAAAAGATCCATCATGTCTGTCTGCTCAGATAGATTTATCCTCACAACGTTATGACCAGAAAATCCAGCTAATGCAACAATTAAGCTTGTTTTCCCAACTCCAGGACTACCTTCCAACAGAAGAGGTTTTGGAAGTTGCATGCCACGCAACACTCGGAAAACATTCTTACTGGTAGTTGGTGCCATGAATTGAAAACCCTGTTGCTTGCGAGTAAAATGACCTGTATCAATATAAAATGGCATGATGCCAAAATGATCCGGTTGACCAATATCAATTTCTCTTGTATGGTCACCCCAGCCATAGTTCTTTAGATCATGTAAGTCTGAGTTTAATGGTTTTCCCTCGACCTTCTGCAGCTCTTCTAGAAGAAAGGACAGGCAAGTCCTTCTCAATTCAGTAGCCTCAGTTTTAGAAACATTCATTCCCAATGTGAGCCCGTCTAGTAAAACAAGGAACAGACCATGTATTAAAGCTTGTTGTGGACCAAGATTTCGCTCTGTCACATTGATAAATGAAATCCAGGACAACAGGTCTCGTATTGTGAGCATTCTTCCAGTGTGCAACTGGTTGAACCACATCCAGAAATTAACAATACAATCTCCAAAGCAAGAAACCTCAGCATTTGTGAACCTCTCTATAGCTATGCTCTTAAGTTCATCAACATTAGTGACAGCAGGAACCCACACTTCTGTGAAACGATTTCTTAAAGCTGGAGAAAGCTCTTTCTTTCCATAGTCACCACCTGGATTCATCGTCGCAAGGATAAAGAAGTTTGGATGTGCTACTACTTTCTCTAGCACAGAACCACCCTTCTCAGCCAGTGACTACAACAGTAAAAGTAGGAGTAAACATTAAAATGAAACTGAAGTTCAAAAAAAAGTTGATATTTTAACACAGCCTTATGAATCAAAGAATTTCACGAGTGGATAGACAAGTGCATGATAAGATAGACAAAGGTACAGTCCTCACAAGCAATAACAATCAATGTAGAGGACTAGAAGTAATCTTCCATTGCTTAATGGTGGGACCAAGCAACAACTAAGCAAAACTATAAATGGCTTGTATGACTCACGACAAAATAGGTATAAGATGCAGTATCTGACAAGCATCTTGTTTAGCAAGGACAAAAAAGAACTTAAATGAAGTATGGTGTGTAAGAAATATGTATCCTGAATATTTAAACTGTGATGGTTGGTTCCTCTTAATTAGGAGGTAAATATGCATTTGGTGATGTGGTAGGCTTCTGAAGGTTTACATAATCTTTCATGTTTTAATTAAGTATTAACAAATAGGAAACATCTTACATTGACCTGCAACAGAAATATTTTACCAGAAGTTCTAAGGACTTCTTATACGTGGGTTCCAAAGCATACCACAAACTGGCACATAAATCTATAACATGGATTAAAACCGAACAATTCAGCAATGCACAGATTACCTGCAGGTAGATTGTACTATGTCCCTAATAGGTATGTTAAATAGGATTGTTTCTATTTTATATAGTAGTTCTGTAAAGTACACAACTTTATTACTTATGCCCCTAATGTGCAATTTGATCAATTAAATCCTTCAATCTGCAAGCCTAGTTCCTTTTCTTTAACATAATTATCTCGAATGTAGTGTGCACTGCTACTTTACTAAAGGATAAAGCATAGAGTTCAAGCAGAAAATAGCAACCCGAAAAAGACAGCATACCAATTTTCTTTCAGGTTCTAGAACACTGTTCAGTCGTTCAAGTACGCTATCGTCAGCTAAAGAAATTTCATCAATTAGGAAAAGATCACCATTCTTCATTGCTTGCACAAGCGATCCATCCTGCCAAAGGAAAATTGCCTGCCACCTCTTGTGAAGTTGCATCAAATCCAACTTAATTTGCTCCATGGCGGCAAAATCATGAGGTGGCACTTGTGGGAACAGTTCCTTCTCCTTTATGTATCTATCAAGTATTTCATCGATGTGATTCACCACACTAACAGCTCCAGATATATCAGCAGGAAATGACTGCACGTCATGGAAAACTAGTTATACATCAAATGTACTATATATAATCTCTACTGTTTAAAAAAATATGATCTGGGTGATCTGTTCTATGCGGAATCATTCTAGATCTTATATGGACGAATTTACATAGACGTGTGTGTTGTAGGATTTTTTTTGTAATTGCATTTGCACGTGTACATGTAGTTTTCAGTCAATAGTATGATTATATGCATGCTTTTTTTCATATTAGAGTATAGTTATATTATATTTTGAGACTTATCTCAATACACAAGGATGAAATATCATATGCCAGCACCAAAGGAACATACCATATCTCCTGCAACATGAATGAATATTTTCAGCTGCTTCATTTTTGTAATCAGATGTTTGAACTCCATCGCTATTTTTGACCTATCACGTATAGGACAAAATCCCTGCCAATAACAGTCAAAACATGATGCCAGTGAAAATAATGCTAAAGCGTGAAACAATGGGATATAACAAAACAGATTCCCAGCAATGATTTCGAGATAACAACCCACCCCAATGAAATCGGAAGTCTCGGTATATTGATGGCAATTTAAAATGTGTAGCTTCACTCCAAGGACAGCACTTAGGACCTGGCAAACAGTTGTTTTCCCACCTCCAGTTTCACCAACAAGGAGGACAGGTTCACGTGACCTGTAACAACGCTCAATGAGGAAGTATAGCCTCCACATACTTTCCGTCCAAGTGATGCTGCAAGCATGTACAAATACATATTGCATCAGATGAAGAGAAGTTAAAAGGTGTAGTATGTTATATTTTAAAGTATAAAAAGAACTCACTTTCCAAAGGTTTCTTGTACTCTCAGTCTTATAGATTCACGTGACAAGTTATTGTCACAGCTGACTTCCTGCAGTCACAACGAACCTCTCAATGATACGACAGACTAAAAGGTCTTGTTGAAGTTAAATGTATAAGGATTCAAAAGCATTGTGAAATATTTCATGCAAGAAGTAATATATTTGAAAGAGACTTTCTGTAGTTTCCAGGCGAATGCACATGCAAGAGTAATCAAAGAGAAAAACTTAGGCTCCCTATAGTTTGTGTTTCAACTCGTTGTTATGTTTTCACAGTAAATTTCTACAGTAGCTTAATTAATAGGCACAACACACTGTAATGCATCAACCACAAACTCAATGTTCAAACGGTGCTCCCATGAGGTCTGGCTGCTTTGACGTCCTGCACCACAAGCTCACCCTTTGGGTATCGTTCCCAACAGTTAGCCAATTCGCTGGAAAGAGGCAAGCAGTGAATGGAAGCATCAAGCTCCCCTAGGCAGCCTTGGCTGCCACCAAAAGATGAACAAGCTCACCCTTGGTCAGATGGGAATGTCAACTAAGTGAAATAGCAAACATACAACAAGGTGTTCCAGTAGCATCACAGTAACCGCTTTCAATGTATGATGAACTAAATCAATTCCACCAGGAGTAAATTCAATATCTTGCTGTGGGCTAATGGTCCAGTGGCTTATTTTTTTTAAAAAAAAAAGAGCAAAAGTTTTTATCACAGAGGGGTGCAGTTAGCAACATCTTCTATATATTTACAATTTTGAACCCACTAAGTGCATAAAGGTATTTTTTGAAATTGTTTAGTTAGAATGCCCTAGCTATATAGTGCCAGCATCACACATCATAATATCACATCAGCACAGCAAAGTGTAATTTATGAATAAGCATAAGCATTTTTTAAACACTAATCGTCATCTTCCTTAATTAGATTAGGCAAGGAGGTTAACGAAACATTAGCAATATATCATAAAGAATGAAATGGTACCATGTTGTAGAGATTGGAGATACTGAGTTTAACATGAAGATGTTGTTCCAATACTTCTTGAACAACAGCTTTCTCAGTGTCATCCCTTAATCTCTCTGCGAGAAGTAAATAGCCATCTTTAGCTAGGTCTTCATATGACTTCCCCTCAAAAAGTCTGTACCGATTTGCCCAGCGAAATAAATCCCGTGGTGTAATGAAACCATGTTTGCCAGCAAAGACTCTGCTGTTTTGTCGATGTGTTTGTAAATCTTTCATAACTTGAACCATTCGTGTGGCATAACTGCAGGCAATTGAACATCTCTGCTCCAAAATTGTGATTAGCTCATCTTCTGGGATTTCATCAACATGCACTTCAATAAAACGGTTGCGGAACGCCCGAGACAATATTTTACGTCCCCCATAGAGCACAGGTGGATTTTGAGTAGCAAAGAGCATAAAATTAGGGTGAGCAGGAATGGTCTCCTGAAGCTCTGGCACAAAGAGCTCCCTGTTGTCATCCAACAGCCGATTTAAAGCTTCCAAGACATCAGACGGTGCAAGATTTAGTTCATCCAACACAATCCAGTGTCCCTCACGTACAGCCTTCACCAAAGCACCCTCCTGAAATTGAAGCTTCCCATGGCTGTCAGTAACATATGTACCAATATATTCTTGAAGATCAGTATGCTCGTGATTGTTGATACGGATAAATTCATGACCAGTTTGTGCTGCAAGAAACCTGACAAGGCTAGTTTTGCCACTTGATGTGGGACCTTGCAGGAGAACAGGGTATTTTTTAATGTAAACAGCACGGGCAAGGTTGACAATGTGCTCAGTGACACTGTTAGTTAACACATAGCTACGCAAAAAGTCGTCAGATTCAGAACCATTTAGTAGCTTAGGCTTTTCAACGAAGTAGTCAGCAAATGAAATTCTAGGTGGCACTCTTCCATCTAACAAAAGAGATACTATCAAGTTGTTGATGATTTTTGCACTTGGGGCATCCAGCATTGTAAGAAAGAACATACAGAAGCCATCATAAAGAGCTTTCTTGAAGCCAAATTTTCTCTCTGCGTTTTTAATATAACCTAATGAGCGAGAAAGAGACCTCAAACTAAATTGGGGCTTCTGATTAGCTCCATCCTGCAGCTTCTCCTCAGACTCCTTTTTCGCTGCTTTATAGAATCGAACAATGCTATCTGCAACTCCTTTAGCAGCATGCAGGCCATCCAGATATTTACTGACAAAAAGACGGAGATCATCATCATCAATAAGATCATCTACAAAGAATTCAGTAAATCGGCTCCTAAAGGTGTATGGCAGCTCTCTTTTCCCAGCATCAGTTGCTGGATTCATGCATGCAAACATCCGGAAACAAGGATGGCGCTCAATATAGTCCACATCACCCCTTTCAGCCAGGCACAATGTTCCACTCTCTCCATCCAGTACAGCGCCAATTCTCTGAAGAGTCTCCGGAGGTGCCAGGTTAACCTCATCAAGCAAAATCCAATGGCCATTTCTTAAAGCAGATACAAAAGCACCCTCCACAAATTGAAATGACATGCCAATTTCTGAACCAATTTGACTACAAGCGGCATTTAGCCTGGATGAAAAGGAGTCCCAGTCAGAAATAACTTGGGCAGGCAAGGGCCTTTTTCTCTTCGAACCACTGTTAGACCTAGAACTCCCATCAATTAGCTTCTGAGCTTTCTCAACACATTTTTCCAAAGCACGTAATAACTTCTTCCATTTTTTCTCCATTACATACACATCACAATGGCGAAGAATAGCTTCATTGTCCTGAAAAGGTTAAAAGTTTGGTAAATAAGAAGAAGATCAAGTCTTCAGGCTTCTACAGCTTATTTGGTGCAGTTAAATCACCCCTGTGCCAGCTGAAGTCTACAAAAGTAGACTATAATACCTGCTACATTTAATTTCTAGGGCTTATCTAATACTCCCTCCGATTCATATTATAAGACTTTCTAGCATTGTCCACATTCATATAGATGTTAATGAATCTAGCCACATATATATGTCTAGATTCATTAACATCTATATGAATACTGGTAATGCTAGAAAGTCTTATAATATGAAACGGAGGAAGTACGTAATAGAGTATTGAACTTCTAATCTACTGGAGTTACCCAATAAACTAGCTTTCAAGCTAACAGTAAATAAGGTCAAGCAGACACACCTTTCCAGAAAAACTTCGACAAAAAAGATCTTTGAACTCTATATAAAGAGGAAAGCATATTGATCGAGCATCTGCAGGCTTAAATCCACCGAGAAGATCAGAAATATCGCTTTGCTGGCTCAAGTTCTGAAAACACCAATAAAAAATATTAGCACATTATAAATGTCAAAGATTGTGAGAGAATGTGTAACCTGCAATATCACCACTGAACATTTTTGACATTCTACATTGGTCACACCAAAAGTGGGAACTCCTACCATGTTGCAACAAAAAACAAAAGGAAAAAAAAGGTTCCTTGACATTTATTCTAGCAAGCATCATGTTGCAAATGACCTACCCATCCTTAGACCTGCTCTCTGTCAATGCACCATGTACCTGATTCTACAAGGTAGTGATTGCAAGGGCTCAACTACTAGATAATGGAGTAAAGGAATTTAGGAGATTATGGCATTTATGTAATATTATTTTGTTTGCAGTGGCATAGAGGAAACAACCAAGTGAGGATAGAAAAACTGAATCAATAAATGGTTTCGCGGTGGTAAATATCTAGAGTAGGTTATGTAACTACTTGTCCGTACCACCACAGTAAGCGGCTGTTTAAGCCAGGAAGCAAGATTCTGCACAAGAGTAGTCTTCCCAGTGCCAGTTTCACCAACGAGAAGAACAGGCTCATTGAACTTTATTGAGCAGGCTACCCTCTCAAGAACTTCTAATGCACGCCGAATATCAGCAAAAGGCCCTTTCTGAATAAGCGCCTGCATATTTGAAGCACAGTATCAGTAAAGTAGCCCCAAAAGAAGTTCTGCAAATATGCACCAGATAAAGATCGGCTAATTACTGGTTTGTCGCTGCACTGCAGAGTAACTCTACCAACTTGCAAGTCAGTATGCCGAGCCTGTGTATTATGAATCATTAGTTCTACAAGGAGACAAATAAACAAGGTGTTGTACATAACAATAATAAACACATGCCTGGATAATGGGCTTGTCAGAAGGACTTATGGTTTCTGCTCCATGGGGGACACAAAATAGTTTAGCAATTTCTCTTGCTACATATAGCCTTTTATCCGGAGATGACAAAGAGGAAGCAAAAATATCAACAGCCTGAATTGAAAAAGAAAAAGAGAAGGAGAAAAAGGTGCCTGAGAGCCTGGAAAACCAATGGCTGAATACAACTTCAAGGAAGTTACTTATCAATGTTCATGAACAATAAACCATCATTTCGTCTAGGAAAATAGAACGACAATATTAATAATCATGTCTGGAAAATAGTTTGTTTTAATGCAGGCCCTTACATTTGTGACAATAATGACAGTACACAACTAAGTCACTGTTCTGAAAAGGTGGACCCTGGGCAGACTAGGTGCCACACCCTGCCAGCGACCTAGCTCTAGAATATTAAAATAGTCCTCTAATGTTATGTAAAATTATTGTGAACTTTAAACCCTTTTTGGCTCCCAGGAATTAACAACCATACATGGGCTCAGAAATCAAACCAGAGGATCACTCTTTTAGTACTCCCTCCGTTTCAGGTTATAAGACTTTCTAGCATTGCCCACATTCATATAGATGTTAATGATCTAGAAACACATATATGTCTAGATTCATTAACATATATATGAATGTGGACAATGCTAGAAAGTCTTATAATATGAAACGGAGGATGTATGTTAGGAAAGGTCCTTAAATCTAAATTTGAAAATGAAGAGCAATAACAAAATAGTTCACTTCCATAATGCTATGTTCCTAAAATCAGAATAATACTAATATTGCTATTCGTCAAAGCAGTCTTTTGATGGCATCAAGGCACAACTTTTGAGTTTTGACCATAAGTTTTTTTTTTTTACAACATAGTGATATATCTCTGGAGAGATGATACCATTTAGGTTTTTATGACTAGACCAACCCGGATACAGAGTTTAAAATGATTGACTGCAGACTTTCCATGATGACAAGTTGTTGTGATCAAGGGAATATCAAACTATATCAAAAGGAAGAGAGAGCAAAAACCTCAAAATAAATTAATTTGCAACAACTAGATGACAATCCTAGGCCCTTGAAGTTGAGATCAACTCCACGTATTCTCTTGCACCATTTGAGCAGGTCCCTGGTAAATAAAAGTTGTGAAGGCCGTTCTTATGAATGGACAAATAAAGAATATATTTCAAGGTATATGCACCTTAAGGAAAATCTTTGCACGAGACATTCAGATGAACCTCCAGCTAAGTTGAGCCCACCAAACTGGTAAGATACCAGCAAATTGGCCTTTTCAAAGGTATCTACAATACATATAACTGGTTATTATACAATCACAACATAGCAAATAAAGTAATAGAAGAAGATTGCATCTACCAATGAGTTTAGCGGAGATAGGCTCCAAGCTTGGATAGCACCCATGAATTATATCGATCATGTCTTTTCGGTTAGGTTCACCCACCATAACTTTTCTCCACAGAGCACTAAAGGTTAGTCTTCCTGGTTGAAGAAAGGACAAAAATTGATTGCAAATTAGCACAGGGCATTAATTTGGTCCTTATTGTGAGCTTGTGGAAATGTAGAAATGTCATTATGGACTGAAACATAATATGCATTAGTTATTCTGAAGCAGAAGGCGTAAATCAATAGTTCTATGCAATTTTCAAGTGCATAACTGCAAGTCATAACTTTATGGAACTATTGGACAAACCTTCCAGGGCATGTGAAACATCATTCTTTGAGGTGGTGACTGTAGCAAATAAACGAAAATTCTCAGCAACTTCAACTGCCTGCATTAGACATTCAAACTAGTAAAGACCTCCAGGTAGTTAGCATTTATGAAAATTATTGCAAATTATTTCTGAGGTTTGAAGATATAAAGAGAACCTAGAGAAATAGTTCACCTTTCAAATTATAATTATCTTAAACAAAATAAATAAATAAATAAATAGGATATTTTCACCTCTGCATGACCAACCGAAAAAGAACTTGAACCTTCCAATAAAGGTAATAAGATTGACTGCACATCACTGGGTGCTTTGTCAATGTCTTCAAACACAATCCAGAAACCTTTGATAACAGCCTGCTCATCACAGTATGGTCAGAGAAATATATGAAAATAAAATCCAATAGTAGGATTATACTGTGAATAGCAGTCCCTACAGCACAGACCTGAGTAAGAGAACCAGGAGACCACTTGAATTCACCAGGTTTTTCTGTGCAAACGTAACTTCCTATTAAGGTCCTGCCATCCATTTGTTCATCCATGTGGATGAAGAGCACTGCAAATAAAAACATGCACAGAAGATTAGCAGCATTATTGGGGATAGCGTGATTAGTAAAGAAGGCCTAGAGGTATCCAAGATTTTGAACAAAGTAGAAAACATAAAAACATCGTCATTGAATCATCAATGCCAAACTGAGCTATTCAATAATAAAACAAGAATGACTCTGACATTATCATGGAAAACTTGTAAGTTTTAAAACCAGATTGCGAATGCAATTTTCTCAGATCATATGCACAAACAGGCCCAATGAATCTTGCAACTAATTTTACATTTACTCAACCCTCATTTATGCTCTGAAGAAATGATAAGATCAGAGTTCAACCAACCTTTTATTCTGTTGTGGGAATATTCCAAATGTGTCACATTATAATTGGATTACATACTCTTTTTTATTCATCTAACGGCAATTTTTTTAACTTGCATAAAATACTTCTAGCAGAGTCCATAAACATATACCTCAATTTATATTGGTTATAAGAAAGCATATACCTCGATTTCCACCAATCTGTGCAAGCTTGTTAATTAGTGCTGTTTTTCCAGCACCAACAGGACCATAGAGAAGTATGGGCCACTTCTGGTTAACCGCCATTAAAGCTACCTCGTAACTCTTTCTCAAAGTAGCAGTGAGCACAAATGGACTAACAGAGGGAACAATTGAAAATTAGTGTAAGCAAGATGAGTGCAGCGAGAAAAACAGAAAAATAGGGAAATAAAGGAATTTGTTCACACCATATATTACTTCCACTGCCATGCTGCCGTCCCACAGAAAACTCATGCCAATCTGGCAAAGAATCAGCCAAACAAGTGAGTCCATCTGCATCAGTTTTACAATCAACTTCTTCGGCTTGAAGATACAAAGAGGCTTTCTCCAAGGAAGTATCTGTGCAAAACTCCTTCCATCTAAAAGCATAACCAGCTATTATAAACTTATGTTGATCAACATCCAGGGGAAACAATACAAGAAAAGAAGCATTAGAAGGAACCTCAAGAAACATGTAAATGCTTCGTCTGCTCCTAGACCAAAACTTTCAACAGCCTCATCACTTGCTTTCAGAACCACCATGAGTATTTGTATAGCGCACCATCTTAAATCCAACACAACACTATAAAGTGAATCGTCAACTAAACTGTAGTCAGCAGTACTATATACAAGGTCTAAAAAGCAAGACCAGTCCCATTGTTCACAAAATACTCTTGGCTCCAATTCTAGAAACCGATATGATACTTGGGTGGCATCAAGCAACAAATGAAGTCCCTGAAAACAAATGAAATTAACTGTCAACAGTCAAATTATTAAGATCAACTGATGACCCAGTAAAAGTTGGAAAGTTGGAAATTATGGGATCCTATGAAAAACAGCAGATCAACACATAAGCAAGAGGATATGTGTCAATGGAAAGTTTACACAAAATAAAACCGTAGACAATCCAGAAGCCCCATCGACATAAAACTCCCAAAACAATGAAGAATATGCAGATATATGTACTTTATCATGTCGCAAATACTCTTCCTAAGAAAAATAGCATGTACCAATAATAATTTCTAAGTTTTAAGTACTTCACCAACGCCAAGTGCAAGATTAGCAGGAGTGCTTGCCAGTATTAAGGTGAGCAAGTTGCGATAGTGGAATGAATTATGATGTGCAAGCGTTGGTCAGATAAACAGGATAAAAAAAAACAAGGTTTCAAGAAAAGAAAAGAAAAGTAACCGTTGAAGATGCCGCGGGGGTGTGAAGAGAAAGAACTCTCATAACATTGTGCCAATGAATTTTCTCAAAAAGAAAAGATTTGAAACGTATGGGTATATCAGCAATGATTAACCTATTTGTAAAGATCAAGAACATACTAAGTTATGGTATCAAGGGGAAAAAGTTCAATAGGTGGATTACACTATTTAAAGAAAAATAATACGCCTCATCTTTTTTGTGTGTACATCAGTGAGTGGGTTGGAATACACCCCAGGGACTATTGCATTTCAAACAAAACATAAGTTTTGCAACAACTTAGGGGATAAGGCAAAGACATTTGCTTAACACATGAAAACGTACAACCTTGATTGGGATTTGTGACGGAACACCTCCAGAAAGAAACCTTTGGAATGGTGGTGGAGCAAACTTAAAGTAGTTTAGTAAATACCTGCCACAAATAACAACAGACAGTTGTTAGATCACTGTTATATATATGGCATATTTCCATTTGCATGCTGTAGTTGCATAGAGAATTGTAAGTGAAATGGTCAAGAGATGAAAGAAATAGTAATAATTAGGTACAGTTTGATATAGAATTTATCTAAACTCCAAACCAAATGTGCACTCTAATTCATTATTTGTGAGCACGTGTAAAAAAAATGCTACTCGACAAAACAGACAAACCAGTACGTACAGGTTTTTGTTTCAATTCTTTGTCACTGATCCTGGTAGTGGCTTTTTAAATTACTCTTTCAGTACATGACATACTGAAGCATAAAATGAGTAAGCTCTAAACATAGATCAGCTGCTAGCTTAAGATACTGAGGGATTTTTTAAGTCCAAACACATGTTAGCTTCTTACTGATCCATAAAAATTGCCTGTTGCCTGTTTGAGGATTCCAGCTCACCAGAATTGCGAACACAGGAGAGCAAACTTAACCCTCCACAGGAGGCAAGGCTTTCCTTCAGTGCAGTCACTTGACAAATTAGACTTTTAACACAAACAGACCTGTTGTTCATTATGTCCCCAGTATGCATCGTCTTTATACTATAGATTGAGTACATTAGCTTTACCTTTTGACAAATGGGCTTTCGAGTGGTTATACATCACCTTAGAAAATGGAATAGGCACATAGCTCTCCACTCAGCTCGTCATTTACAAGTGCACAACTTTTAGTGCTTCGTGATGCCTGTTTGTTACGGGAACATATCCTATGCGTACAAGCTTCCCGTGCACACCAACTAGCAAATGTCACGAAAAATTCTACAAAAAATTGGACATTTACTCCTAATAGTATTACACATATCTGCAAAGCTCATATTCAAATTCATTATGTTTTAGCCGTAACAAAAAAGTGAAAAAAACTGACAGTTTTAAGGGTCCATGTAGGTGTAATACTACTGGAAGTATGTGTCCAATTTTTTCTATAATTTTCTATGACATTTGCTAGTTGGTGTCCACGGAGTGTGCACGGGAAGCTTGTGTGCATAGGATATATTCCCGTTTGTTACACATGAAATTGTGATCGGGGGAAATATGGTGTTTGACTGTGTTGAACCAGACCATACATCCCATACGTGGCAGTGTTCATCAAAGATAACAAAGAGAAAGAGACGTGCAATGCTGCCCCAACAATCAAACAAGCTTAATCGACATAGCCCCAAACTTAGATGAACTCAAATTCAACTGGATTTTGTCAGTTGTCACAAATATTGGAACTACATAAAATCCATTTAAATTGACTACAGAGCATGAAGGCTCATCGATCATCATAGCCTATCAAGGCTTGGTGCCTAGAAGAAGGGGCATTTGTTCCGCACCAGATTGATGAATGGCGAGTCCAATTCTGTACTAAATGCAGCTGCAAACACTGCCCGGAACTTAAATTCCACCTAACCATGGCACGAACAGCATACAGTAGAGGGGGGAAGCGGCCGTCATTTTTACCGGAGCAGGTAGGGGGCGAGGTCGAGGGCCCGGGCGAGCGCGAGGCACGCGATCTCGTGCAGCCGCAGGCCCCTGCCCCTGGACAGGTAGAACTCCACGACCCGGAGGTCCCCTTCCCCCGCTTCCTCCCCCTCGCGGGCCGCGGGGTCGTCCGAGCGCAGGGCGGCTGCCCCCGCGGCGCGGAGCAGCCCGACGGCGCGGTCGAGGAGGGCCGGGGCGAGCGGGAGGAAGCAGCCGACGACGGGGACGGTGTACCGCGGGTGGAGCAGCGGCTCGGCGAGCGCCGCGGCGACGTCATCGCGGGAGGGCCCTCCACCGCCGCCGCCAGCGGTGGAGGAGGCGAGCGCGAGGACGCGGGGGTCCGCGCGAAGGGCCGGGCACCGCGCGAGGAGACGCGCGGCGGCCGCGGCGGCGGAGAAGCTGCCGTCGAGCGACATGGATGGCGGAGCCGCGGGGAGAGGGGAACGGTTGGGTTTTGTTGGTGGGAGTGTATATATGGTGGGAAGGCGGCGGGTTTAGGGTTTTAGGGGGCGGCGGCGCGGCCGGTCGGGGGGTTGGGTCGGGCTCACTGCGTGGGTTCATCGTTTCATCAGCAACCGACATGGTTGATCAAAATCAATCCGTGCATTTCTAAGATTAGACGGTTTTAGATCGTGTCGAGAAGGAAAAAGTTCTAGTATATTGCTTTTGGAAATTATATGGACGATGTAGATTTTATAATTTGAATTGTCCTTGGTAAAATAGTTAACAGATAATCGTAATTGAAATTTACAAATCCAATCTAAATCGGTAATACAAAATAGAAAGTTTTAAGTATATCTGAACTTATTATCATGCTAGTTGTTAGAACATCAGTAAGGGGACAGAGATAGGAATAGGGCAACTAGGGCGGTAGCCCTACTCCTGGTCCTAAATATTCATTGAAATTTTATTTTAGAACTTCAAAAACTAGAAGATAAAGGCAAAATTATATAAATTCAACTGATTGAGCTTTAGGTTTGGAAAATTTTGGCTCCACCACTAGATAAGATGTATCGAGTAAAATATATCGTTCGCTTTAAGGGCATAGTGTAGAGAAAAATGAGACTTAAAGACAACGACAACTACATCATTTTCCTATTCTTTTGCTCATATCATCCCATGTTATTCCCCGTTAGCTCTTAGCCCCTACTCTCTTCTCTCCCTTGCGTCAGATCCATCGTGAGTCAGTGAACCAATATCGATACATTGAGTCATTGAAGGAGTGCTGACACGGTGACACAGAATCCATCCAAGTTAAAACAATGGGAGAAAATAACATAAAACACTGGAGTGAGGTAAGACGCGGTCTACAAGGAGAAGCAGCAATGTGAAGGTATTTTTTGAGAGGAGAGACTCTTAACATTTGTGTTAGGTTATCTATTTGAATTTTTGGATTGGTGTGAATGGAATTTGAGCTTTTTATGAGTCATATTAGGCTACCTTTCCTCCTTCTCCTATCCATCTCCTAATCACTATTAGTCACATAAATTAAGACGTTACCTCGCTTATTGTTTAATTGCCCCTATAAGGCAAAAGGGGGGTGTTTTTAATAATGTTACTTTGCCATCAATAGTGAGCGTCCTCATGCCACCTTAATATAACTTGTGTAGCTTCATCTACGTCTCACCGCCCTTTCAATAAAAATAATCTAGTCACTCGATGAAAGCAAGAGAGGAACATATTAATATGCAAAAGATGATACATACCTCATCAATCTTAAGCTTACTATAGCCTAAAAAAACCCTTATGGTACTTTTCTATATCTATGGGTCATGTGTGTCTTCACCACGTTAAACAAAAAGCCAAGAAAGCTTATTCATAACATATAGCGACCAAATTCCAAGGCCAATAAATTCTCTATAATCCTTTCCTCCCAAACAATTTACACAAATCCACATCCCTCGTGTAATTCGGGGTACTCTCGTCGACAATTACAAATCAGTACGTTTTCTCACCGATCCACTAAGGACAAACCTCTATGATAAGTTTCAAACTAAAGTAATTCCTTCCTAATGTACCCAATGTCTCTCAATACATACGCACATCTTATTTCCACCCCACGCATCAACCGCTAGCTCGTGCTAATCCTTAATGTTAGGGAGGTCTTATTCTGAAAGGGATAATTCGTGAATATCTGCACACCATGAGCACGCGCAAAACACCCATACTTACATCTAGTACCACACGATTTTTATTTATGGGCAATTTTGTACATCAAATGAAAGTTTATATACTACCAAATTTCGATTTGGATCTGAATGTTTTTTTAAAATGTTTCCGTATCAAAAGTTTCTATATACAAATTTATATGCCTGCGATAGCACCTCATGGGGGCTAGGCGCACCTAGACCAGACTTAACATATTTGAGCGCCTTGGTACGTGAACATTCGCACATTTGACCTTCCCAATCTCGATCTGTATACCCATGGCTCAGTATGAGGTACAACTATGCATCTTAGTAGCATTTAATTAAGGTATAGTAATAATTAACTAACCCAAGGTCTGAAATAGACCAGCTAAAATTTTTTCTTCCTTCCGTGGGGGATCCAAATTAGACCTTATGTAAGCTTTTGTTAGCAACTGCAATTCGGCCCATGGGCTGTACCCATCCTCTTACCCGGAGAAGTAAAACAGTGAGGGGCTCTCTCACCCGGAGAAATTCTCGAATAAACCCCTCACCACGGCGGCGCCGCTTCCGCAACTCTCCTCCTCTCGCCGCCGCCGCCGCCGCCGCCCGCCGCCCGCCGGAGCCCGAAGCCGGGCATGACGACGCGCATCGCGCCCGGCGTGGGCGCCAACCTGCTCGGGCAGCACTCGGCGGAGCGGAACCAGGACGCCACCACCTACGTCGGCAACCTCGACCCCCAGGTTAGGGTTCCTCCCCCTTCTTGCTCCTCCCATCTGTCGCCGTAGCTGTAGATGTGTTCCTGAAGCCTCCACAGGGAGGGGCTTGTAGCGCCCATGGCTCTGTGGGCGTTCGGTTGGTGGGGGTTTGTGTCGTCCTGTCGCCACGAGCAAAGCCTGAAGTGGAAATTGTGCCGATGTTGTTGTGAGTTCCGTTGGTACTTGATGGATTAACGATTTGTTGAGCCCGTTGAGTTAATTGGTCGTTGTTCCGTGGCGAAGGTGCGTGTCCATCGTTGATTTGTTCAGCTCATTGAGTTAATTTGTCACTTTTCGACGACGAAGGTGTGTGCCCATGTAGCTAGATTTGCGTTCGAATAAGCTTAAATGAAGTGTTGGCAGTTAATTTCCATGTCGGCTGTGAGTTTGGAAAGCATTGTACATGAAAGAATCGTGGTTGGATGAACTGTGCAGATTCTCCTAGGTGGTCTGTTTATAAACTATCGTGCATGATATAGCAGCATAGTTGGTGGAACTGTTCGGAATCTCCTAGTTGGTCTGCTTATATGTCCTAAAATCTGAAAGAAATACTTGTAGTCCTAGTTGGTCTGCTTATATGTCCTAGAATCTGACAGAAATACTTGTAAATTGCTTGCCAAGTTAGTGTATGATATTTAAGGAGACGGCATGTTTCCATGTTGAATTATGTTAGTTTTGGACTTTATTATTGTAGGAAACATCTGATAGCTACCATTCTTTGCCCTCCCTGCAGGAAATTATGAACACTTTATCTATGTGATTATAGATTAACGCAACCACTAAATCAATTGTCTTCTATCAATTAACAAAGTATTATACTTGCTAAATGATTTTATCTTTTGTGTACAAAAAACATATTGGTCTTACCTTTCGTGTGTAAGATAATATATGATCCCTTTGGAAATCTTATTTCCATGCGCTCACGCTGATAATTCTACCGGTATTTTACAGGTTTCAGAGGAGTTACTATGGGAATTATTTGTGCAAGCAGGCCCTGTTGGTAAGTATCAGTTTGTTCCTTGATAGTTTGACTGATTTTGCTCGGAAGTATCTTTCAGCATTATGTTTCTGTTTTATGTGCTGTTTGTGACTTATCGCCTCCCTGTGCCAGTGTGCCACACATCATGGATTTACTATTATGGAGACTGATTAATGGAGTTCCTTTTTGTCAATTTGTAGTTAATGTCTATGTCCCCAAAGACAGAGTAACAAATCTACACCAGGGCTATGGATTTGTAGAATTCAGAAGTGAAGAAGATGCAGATTATGTAAGTCTATCTTGGGTGAAGGCAAATAGTACTTTTCTACTGTACACTTTCAATATCCATTCAATATAGCTTTTCTGTTTCTTATCTATTTATTTTTTTAGGCTATTAAGATTTTGAATATGATCAAGCTATATGGAAAACCAATAAGAGTAAACAAGGTAAGTACCTCTTTTATAATCTCCTCTGCCTCTTTTCAGTACTTCTCTCTTGTATTTCTAGCCAAGGGTGCTCGTGGGTCCCTTGAACTGCTGAATTTGCTGAATTTTATGACAGATGGTTGATAGTTTAATATTACTATATTAGTGTATGAGTTTAGATGATTCTTCCTCAAAACATCAACTGAACAGATACTCTGATTTGTTAGTGCGTGCAATGATTTTTTCAGAAACTAATATTATTCTGAAATGAACATCTGGGTTCATTCAACTTAATACTGTCACATTGTGGTTTAGTAGACTTTATTTGCAGGGATCTGTAGTTTACGTTCAATTCTATTGATTTTTTTTTCAGTATACTGCTTCTAAAACTTTCTTTATTATATCTAAACATTTTCGAAATATAGGATTTAAATATCACATGGTAACATGATTATCTTTTCTTATTACAGGCTTCACAAGACAAGAAGAGCCTTGATGTAGGGGCAAATCTTTTTATTGGCAATCTCGATCCGGTAAAAACTTGTGGTCTAGCTTTTTTTTATCAGCTCGTTTGCATGCGAAGAGTGGCTAATGGCTTTGTGTTCTGTGTTCAGGATGTTGACGAAAAGCTCCTGTACGATACCTTCAGTGCGTTTGGAGTGATTGTGACTAATCCCAAGGTATCATTCAAGAAAAGCTTTTACTGCATTTGTCCGCTTATGTAATCTGTTCTGTGCACACTAGGCTTTAGACACTTGCATCAAGATTACTTCTCTTATGATCTATAGCTATGCAGTAATCTGACTTGTGAGCATTCCTCCATTGAGAAGTCAAGAAGCAAGCTTGAACAACCTCTTGAGTGGTGCTTAAGATAACCTGATATTCCTAATGTGTTCATCATAGTTCACCTGATATTCCTAATGTGTTCATCATAGTTCAGCTAAATTCTAATGGACCTTGCTTCAGCAGAATTTTTGCATAACAGTATTTAGTTCCAAATTGGCAAATTGCTAGGAGCTTATCAGCTCAGGGCATTATTCATATTAATTCTTATCATGATAATATTACAGATATTTGATATGTTAGAATCTTCTGTTCTCTTTTCAATTGCCATGCTGCACAGGATGTGTTGTTAGTCCCATAGCATCAATCTATCTTGCCAAGTACCACGTCTGCTTCAATCAGATAAATTAATTATCTGATTTTAACATGTACTACTTCAATCGTTTACCATGCAGTGTTAATAGTGTACTTCCAGTGTTGGCATACAGTAATTTGCTTTGAATTTTTTTATTTATCTTTATAGATAATGCGAGATCCTGAAACTGGAAATTCACGAGGCTTTGGCTTTGTGAGCTATGACTCCTTTGAATCATCTGATCAAGCTATAGAGGTAACACAATTGCCACAATAAGTTCTATATTTTGTTTCTTCCATTTATTGAATGTGTTTCACCTTATGTGCCACAATTTTCCAGGCAATGAACAACCAACATCTATGTAACCGGCCAATTACTGTCTCTTATGCCTACAAGAAAGACACAAAAGGAGAACGCCATGGCACACCTGCAGGTATTGTGTTTTCTTTTTTCTTTTTCCCATCTATTTGTGTTCCTTGCCCTCTCAGACACACCGACGTGAATATTCACTTGAATATCTTGAATTGACTCTCTGTTGCCTACTTGGTTGTTCCATATATCCATGCCAACTTTCTGTTCTTGATTCTGAAATGATAAATTTCCCGACATTTTCCATCTTTGTGCCTTGGAAATGCTAGGGTTGAGTTTGATGAGGAGTTCTTTTGTGGAGTTGAATCTTTTGTGCTGGCATATTTAACCCTGTTTAGTGTTCAATTATTAGACGTTGAAGGTTCACAAAGATGTTATATAATTTCTTGGATTATCTTATTTTATTTTGAGTATCCATAGATTGGATCTTGATATAACATGTTACAGCTATTACTAGACCCATCTAATTTGTCATATGGAAAACGATTTTCATTCTTTTCACTTATTCACCATTGCCGTTCATTCAATTGTCCATTGAAATTCTGAATTCTGACTACATTGCGGTTTACTAAAGTTTTGTTCCAACATATTGTTACAATCATAATGATTGATATATTCTTGTGTTGACAGAGAGGTTGCTAGCAGCAAATAACCCTGGATCTCAGAAGAATAGGCCACACACTATGTTTGCAAGTGGCCCGCCTACGCAAGGGCTTGCAAATGGTGCACCTGTGCCTCGACCTTTTTCCAATGGGGCAGTGCCACCTCAGATTCAACATGTTCGACCGCTGCCACCTCCTATGCAACAATTCCCTCCAATGCAGATGAATGGTCAGCCTGTTTGGCCTCCGCAGAATACACAGCTACCACCCCACATGCCACCTCAAATGCATTACAGGCCTGCAGTGAGACCACCTCCACCAAACATGATGCCACCCCCTCCTCTTGGCATGGTAAGGCCTCCGCCGCCTCCTTCCAGTATGCCAGCTCCACCTATGTGGAGGCCACCCCCACCCCCACAACAAGCTGGTGGTATGCCACCACCTCCTATGTCCATGCCACCGCCGCCACCACCACCTTCTGGTTAAACATATGCTGGTGAAGGTTCCATACCATATGGCACATTGTAGCTGTAGACTGAGAATGTTGGTACCTTTCTTATATTTCCATGTAACTTGCAAACACTAGGAGATGATCAGAATTCAGTGAGTTTAGCTGACACTGATACAAATTCTCGAGGTTAACTGTATTTTGTTGGAAATACATGAATTTTGTGGTTAACTGTATTTTTGTGATTTCAGCTGCTGTTTATTAAGCTTAGTGATATGGTAGTTTTGTTTGCAGTTCTACTACCTGCGGCTCTTCAATCATCGCCATTCTCGAAAGCTGGAGCAGTTTGCTAGAGCCCAAGTCGGCTGTCTGGGTTGGTTTAGGCTCAATACTCAAGCCCAGCAGCGGACCACATTCCCAGATCTAAATCAGTGCATATAAAAGCCCATACAAAAAATTGGCCAACCGATGACCATGAAAATTAGGCGTCCCAAATTATGCCCATAATCGAAATTGGTATACACCTCTGAACAGGAGCAAATTTGCCCACCCTTAGAATTTAAACGATTTTGGGCCACCTCTGAACCGGATCAAATTTTCTTGTCACAAGCACGGCCAAATTACGGTTTCTTTCTAGCATTTGCTCAACTTTGTTTATCCATTAAACCATAGATTCGTTACCCTTCGACAGAGATTACAGAGAGGTTAGAGTTAATAACTTAAGTTAGTCTGAATAATCCCATTCCCCTTTGCAACAACTACATTGGCTAAACCTGCAATATTCCCATCCATGTGCTCATACATGGTGGATATCATCTCACTGTAACACTGTTGCCTACTACTCCCTAAGTGTCAACTGTCAACACCTTTTGCTTCCTTTTTCTTCTCCCCTTTTTCCTAACCTTTCCAATTGAATCATAATGAAGCATCTTACAATCACAATGGGTGCAAGCATATGAGAGCAAAGAGTGCAAGAAACAATGAAGTCAATTGCAGTGTCAGGTCAGCTCGGCAGCTCCAATTGCCGCCGCTGCCATAGACCATCCCGAGATAACCATACCCCATCCCGCCGGCACCGGCGCCGCCACCGCCTCCGCCGCCGGTTCCAACTCCGGCGTAGTTGACGCCGGCGTACGCCGCCGCCTCGCCGTTGTCCCTGCCAGATCAAATCTCCAAAAACATTAGCAAACTATCTTATATTCTCTTCTCATGTACTACCATGAGAGAGCTAGTAGCTGCCAGTATGTCATTAGCAAAACTGGCACAAGTTGTAGCAAAAACTTTCAAGTGAAACTGTACTTAAGGTGAGATCTACTACTGCTGTCTGTCACAAAGTGCATATGCACGCTGCAGAATAAGGAATTGGATGCCGAGGAACATGGGTCTTCTCCTGCAGAGTGATGGACAGAACGACAAAAAGTGCACGCCATTTTCTAATGGATCGTTGCAAATGGACCCTCAACGTTCTCTTCTTGCTTGGCTCCATCCGAAAAGGTCATCGCATTGCAATATGGTAGGGTCTCCAGTACAGGACACTGTTTGAGATCCAAAACGCCCAAAGAACACAGCTTCTCGCAGTACTAGAATAATTCAGCAACAACTATAATGCATTGGGCCAGTTTGTGTTTGTGTGTACTAGCTTCTTTTGAGGCTTTTTTTTTCTTTTTTGGCTATCTTTTGCAGGATTTGGCGACAAAACGAAGGGGTCAGTGGCGAGCAAGTGGAGAAGAAGAAGGCAATGCATGGTGAGTGATTGCCCGCCTACCGTGATCCCTGGGTTATGCAATCGATGGATATAGCACGCATGCTGCTGAGCATGCGACGATCTTTTCGATCCCGGCTACTTTTGGCATCGAGCGAAGAGGAAAAAAGACCGGCCACCATCTGTGGATTCAGTTGATGGCTCATCGACATGACCGGCTACCAAAAGATAACACTGGTCCATTATTTTTTATTCATAATCCGGACATCCGGAGGCAGATTGACTGAAGAGAGTTTATGTGCCAACGTACTAGCATTGCAATGTATTCCCTCCTCGTCGTATAAAAAACAACCCTAATTTCCGTATTAGTTTATTTTTTAGAAACGAATGGAGTATTAAAGTCTAACGCAATGATGTACACTCTTCGTTTTTTTTTTAAAAAAATCAAATTCTAAAGATAAATCTGGTCATGCATTTGTCTAAATTTGTCTCTAAAAGTTGATTTTTTTTAAGACGAAGGGAGTAAGTCATTCATGTAAAAATGTACTCCATCCGTCAAAAATAAACATATACTTATTACGAATACGATCTATCCAGATTCATACTAGGTTACATCGTTTTGTTTATTTTAGGATAGCTGGAAGGTTTTTGTAAGCTTGACATGAGTAGTCTGTTCTTGTCTTGCCATGGTTTCAGAGGAAAGAACGGGAGAACGAAAATGCAACGGCGGCAGTGCATTTGCCTGCCCGTGCTGCCCACTCCCCAAGTCTCGCGTTTCGCCCATCCCACACGAGCAGGGTCTAGTTCGCCGTCTAAAAAGAATACTAGCACTAGCAGTGTACCAGAATACAAGTACTGGGCCTACTGGTAGTACAAGACAAAGTTGCTTTATAAACTTTTATCCCGGTGTTTAATCAACCCGACTTTGTCAGTCAGCCGCTAGTGTTAGTGGTACGGCTCTCTATTGAGTGCTCAGCCTTGTAATAGTAATCATCTGTTAAGAATACTTTACTTTGGCCCTCCTAACCTGTCCTGCCTTTTACCAGCTAAGGTTCTATAAATTGAGGATTTGGCCAGGAAAATAATTGTAGGATTATCGCGGTAGGACGCCGACATGGTTAGCTCAGTTCCAGTCAGAGTGCTTGTACAAGTCCACCTGCATCGCCGGCCTGCATTTCTTACTGCACTGCCACGCTTGTTGCTAGCTAGCCAAACTGCTCTGCTCTCATGCTCTCAGGCCCGTTTGTCTCTGACTAAGATCATACTACTAGATTCTATCCTAATTTTCATTAGCACATTTTTTAAACCGTTAACGTGCGAAAATTTTTATATAGAAGTTGATCTAAACTAGTATGAAATAAAGTTTGTTTTTAAGTTTATAATATCTACTCCATCTGTCCTAGAATGTAAGGGATTTTGGATGGATGCGATATATTCTAGTACCATGTTGTCAATGTTGTCAAGATTCATAGTACTATAGTACGGGTCTGTTTGGCACAGCTCCAGCTCCACCCCTTCTGGAGCTGGAGCTCGGCCAAACAGTTTCAGCTCTACTAAAACTGGGAGTAGAGTTGGATGGAGCTCTAACAAAATGAACTAGATTTACTCCGGACCCAACTCCTGAAGCTAAATTTAGGAGTTAGAGGTGTAACAAACAGACCATACGACTCATCCACCTAAAATCCATTATATTTTTGGATGGAGGGATTAAAAATCAATTAATGTGTGCTAATAACTCTCGTCTTACGTGCCCTTTCCTAATCTTCATGCTTCCAACGGGACCTCAATGTTACCAAATCGACGAGCTGTTCTACCGCAAATCCCTCTCTACCCATCCAGGTCGCGGCAATGGCGCCGACAACAACTCGACAAGCGGCGCCCCTCCGGCGACCGGAGGCGGCAGTTTAAAGGCGCCGCTGCCGCATTAAAAAAAGACGGCCCAACCCAAAAGAAAAAAAAAGGCCCACGTGGGCCCCACCAGTCAGCGAGAGGGATCCGGCGGATATTTCACGCAGTGGGGCCCACACACCCACGCTGCTGCTACATGTCGGATTCATTCGACCGTGCAAAAGGAGAGCGGCGAGCCGGCGAGGCGATGACGATGCAATGTAGGAGGGATGGGTGGGTGCCGTACGTACCTGGGGCCGCCGAGGACGCCGGCGCCGGCGGTGAGCTGGTCGACGAGCGCCGACGACTTGGGGTCGGTGCTGGAGGCCTTGTCGTAGATGGCCTCGAGGCCCTCGCCGGAGGGGACGAAGAAGGCGCCGTTGACCATCATGTCCCCCTCCGTCCTCCAGTTCCACCCCGCCCACTGCCCCTCCTCCGTGTCCACCCGCTTCGTCACCTGCACATTTTTTGTCCCAGTGTGGGGCCCACATGTCAGCCTCACCGAATCTGGGGGGAGGGTGCATCTCATCGCATCGCATCGTGCGGTGCACGCGCCTGCCTCGGATGCTGCTATCACGAGGGCAAGGGGGAAAAACATTCACCCAAATTTTTGCTCTTTAAAGAAGAGGCGCTATTATGATGATGCTCCAAACATTCACCCTAAAAGTGTGGCAATTCACATGACCATAGAGCGCTACTCACACCTTAAAAACAGGTCAAACGACTTGAGAAATTTTTCTAAATATGGTCAGATTGCTCTAAATTTCACACCCCACTTAAACCGGGAATTTTTCTAAATATGGTCAAATTGCTCTAAATTTCACACCCCACTTAAACCAGGAATTCATCCCAAATTGGGGCATCAAACAGCTGACAAGTGACAACCTCAGCAATTTGAGCCAAAATGAGAAGCAAACGGAGGAAAACCAACTAAATAAAAGACATTTTTTTTTCCTTTCATAAGCAAACCAATGAACAGAACAAGAAATAACCACCCAATAAAATAAAATCATCCAAAAATGGGCATCAAACATCCGACAGCATCAGCAATTCGAGCCGAAATGAGAAACAAACAGACCAAAACCAATCCAACACACACACACACAAAAAGGTTTTTCTTTTTTCCTTCTGCTGTCACATCTCACGACTCACAAGCAAAGCAACAACGAAGAGAGCAAGAAGCCAAGAACACGGCAAACAACAATGGCGTCGCTTGCTTACCTCCTTGGCGTTGGGATCGGCGGGGGCGATGTAGCGGTTGCCCTGGCTGTTGATGGTGGGGCTCGCGCTCCCTCCAATGGCGTACATCTCCCACGCCGTGTAGTCGTTGTTGACGATGTGGAAGTACCCCCTCCTGCACCGAGGCATCCGCTGCACGAGCTGGATCCCGAAGTGGTTGAACGCGATGGTCACCTGCATCGCCGAGTCCGGCAGGTACCCGTCGCTGTGCCCCAGCAGCATCACCTCGTTGTGGTGCGAGAAGTAGCTGTTCGACACGGTGATCGCCGTGGACCCCATGATGGCGTCGATGAGGCCGTCGGCGCAGCGCGACAGCGCGCAGTGGTCCACCCACACGTCGCGCGCCGAGTAGAGCGAGATGCCGTCGCCGTCGGAGCGGGTGCGCCACCCGTAGTGCGTCGGCGAGGCGCGGACGTTGGCGTCCCCGGCCGGGACGCAGTCGTGGACGTGGATGTTGTGGATGATGACGTTGGAGACGTACTGGAGCGTGATGCACGCGCCGCCGGCGCCGACGTGGACGTTCGCGCCGCGGCCGTCGATGGTCTTGTAGCTGTTCACGAGGAGCTCCTCGTTGAGGCGGATGGTCATGTCGCCGGCGAACACGATCCAGAGGGGGCCCTCCTGGATGGCGCCGTACCGGAGCGTCCCCGGCGCGGGGTTCACCGGGTCGCCGTCGGAGGGGTCGGTGACGACGTACACCGGCCCGCCCTTGCCGCCCATGGCGTTGCGCCCGAACCCGATGCCGCAGTCCGCCAGCCGCTGCCGGTCCTGCCTCCAGTCCGTCCCGGCGCACCGCCAGCAGTCGTCGATGGGGTTCCCCGTCAAACACCCCGCGCCGCCGCCGCCGCCGCCGCCGCCGGCGGCCTCCTGCATCCGCCGCCGCGACGTCGCCACCTTGCTGCCATTAGCCAAGAAACCTCAAGAAAAAGGATTCCGAAATCGCACCGGCATTGCGGGGGGTGCACGCTTACCTGTGGAAGTCGGCGACGACGGCGGCGGGGTCGGGGAGGGATGAGTTGAGGAAGGCGGCGAGCGGCGGCGGGAGGAGGAGGAGGGTGGCGGCGACGAGGAGGAAGATAATGCGGGTGGATTCGACGGGCCCGGCCATGGCGGCGGCTGGTTCTTGGGTGGATTTGGGAGTGGAGAACTGGAGATGCAGTGGATTTTTATAGCAATGCAGGAGAGTGTGGAGCACAGTGAGGGAGTGGAAAATGGTGGATTCGGAGAGAGAATCAGCAGCTGGGTGGTGAAGTTCTTGAGATTTGGAGCTTGGGATTGGGCAGCAATGGTGAGGAGGAAGGGGAGAACTGGGGGAGGAGAGAGAGAGGAGGTGAAATGGAATCACCTGGGGGAGATGGCTTCCTTGCTTGTTAAAAGAGAGGGGGTTTGTTTGAGCCTTTGGAGGAGGGAGAATGGAGAATGTTTCATGGAGGGGAAGATTGGCACCAATGCAGTTTGTCAAATTGAGCACATGATGATGTTGTGTTGTGTTCGTGTGTTAAACTGTTAATTAATGCTGATCTTAAGTCAGCATATAATCACAGAAAAATCTTCTCCGTTTATTACTGTATATGGAAGGTGAATTCAGTTGCTTTTTTTTAAAAGACAAACTATTTTGATCCGATATCTCCTCGCTGTTTGCATGTAACTTAAATAATTATAAAAAAATGAAAAAATTCGAGAGAGAAATTTATTTTTTTTCGTTGTGAGATATAGACATTGAATTTGAACTTGCATGTTTCTAGAGTGATATATCATGGGTTAACATATCTTCTCGAATTTTTTTAATTTTTTTCATAATCATTTGAGTGACATGTAAAAAAACAACAGGGTTGCTAGAAATATGACATGTAAAAAAACAACGGAGTTGCTAGAAATATGGCGCCATATGCTATAGTCGATTTTTTTCAGCCACTTACACAGTAGTTACACCTCATTTACACCCCACTTACATATGTAATTAGTATGTAATTTTCGAATTTACATATGTAATTTTAGTACTTACATATGTGACTTACATTGTAAATACACTAAAATTACATAAGTAATTTAGGGACTTACAATATAAATACATGCCGACTATTTTTTGATGAAAAATATGGCGCCATAAATATAGCAACACCCAAAAACAATAGGACATCCCTCGAGGATCAAAATCCACACGTTTAGACTTTAGGCTATTGTATGGAAGTGCTTAAAATACCAGTAGATCCACGACCCAATTTACATAAAGTAATGTTGACATTTCTTCCTTGTTTTTCCAAGTAATTAACGCAAAACAACATATTCTTTCCCTTTGTATTTCCAAAGGTGCACCGCGGTCCGCAAGTCCATTTCTTGCGTGGTAGAATTTCCGTCCCCGTTTCAGATATCTAGCGCGAAGAAAAGCATACGTAACATTAGGCACCAAGGTGAATTAAGAAGAAAAAGGATCCCCATTACTAAACCATAATCTTTCTTCTGTCCCAAACTGAAAAACGAATTCCGCCGCGAAGCGCGAAGGCACGCACGCACGACCACGAACCCTTTTCTCACCCTACCCTTCTGGGCAACCGTGCGAAGTGGAGTACAGGAGTGTTTGTTTTTTCAGTTACCACGAACCCCGAAGACGACTTCTGCTGCTACTGCCGGTGTTGCTTTGTTCAGAGTTCAGACATGCATTGCTTTATGTGTGCCCGACTGCTCGTGTGCATGCAATGCAGGTGGCAATCCAGTTTAATTCCTAACTTTTTCTTCAATTTTAACTTTTTTTTGTCCCATTAAAACTTTTCTACACAAATAAATTTTTAACTTTTCTGTCACATCGTTTCCAATTTCAACCAAACTTTCAATTTTAACGTAAATTAAACACACAATTATGAAGGCTTGAAATGTAGTAGTGAAGCTATAGGCCCTATTTGAAGAGTTTCTATCTGATACAGTTTCTCCCATAATTAGAAGCTCTCTCAAATAGTTTAGCTTTTGATTCATATTCTGAGAAGTTGCAGTTGTAGGATAAAAAAATAAACTAGAAGTCAGAAGATGAAAACCTAACTTTTCCATATTCTCAGAAACTGATACGTCCATAGTTTCATCTGACATGATATGGATTACTAGGCATTAGGGGCATTAGGGAGCATGAACACAGGTAACCATTGTTGCTAGAGCATGTTTGCTGCTGTAATCATCCCACGGCGAGGATTACTGCAGCCGCAAGAAACCCCCTTCTCCGTTGTTGCAACTTGCAACGTCCGATTCTTTAGAAAAACACACACACACACACACTCTCTCTCTCTCTCTCTCTCTTATCCACTCTTGCTACGGCCACACATTCCCCTCATCCACCGCCACCAACATCATCTTTGCCTTCCGAAAAGAGGTCTCCGGTATACGTTACATCCGGACCAGGAATCGGCGGCGCGTAAGCCACAAGTCCCTTTTAATTTGCTGCCCATATATCAAAATTCCAAAACCAAAAACTGGGAGAGAAGTTTCCCTCTGCGAGGCCGAAGAATGGCAACGCTTTATGTGTCTATCAACATCGTCTGAACTTTCTTGTGGTTGTATTCTTCATCTGGTGTTAAAAATTGGCAACTAATATGGCTTTTTAAAAATTCGGTGCAAAGGGTGCCTGATCTTTGAGTTGGAGCCGTGTCAGATGGAATGCTGGACATGTCACGCTTGTAGAACTTGGCGGTGGCGGCGATGGGACCGTTGGGTAAGTGAACCAGTTTTTCAGTTTCAGTGTGTGCTAGCGGAATGAACCAGTTTTTCAGTTTCAGTTTCAGGCCTTGTTTAGATTCCACCTTAAATTTTCTTTATCATGTCACATCGAACGTTTGAACATCTATATAAAGTATTAAATATAGTTTAAAAAATAACTAATTATATAGATTGCGACTAATTTGCGAAACAAATCTTTTAATCCTAATTGCTCTATGATTTGATAATGTGGTGCTACAATAAACATTTGCTAATGATGGATTAATTATGTTTAATAAATTTATCTCGCGGTTTGCTGACGAATTCTGTAATTAGTTTTTTTATTAGTGTCCGAACATCCCATGCGATCCACCATATAATACCTGATGTGATACGCCAAAACTTTACATTCCTGGATCTAAACATCTCCTCAGTGTGTGCGAGCTAAAAAAATCAAATGACTTATAATATGAAATAGATTGAGTACTTGTTTTGTTAATTGAGTTTAAATCAAGTATTAAGGCTAATGAAGTCCGTTTCAAAACTTCATAGCAAGTTTTATTAGCTTTCACGCATAACAGACGAGGCCATGAGAGTGATATGTAGTATACTTTGATCCAACAACATTCAATCAAAAAATTTAAAAGAATATATGGACTTTAAGAAATGCCAAAAACAAAACAGTAAATCACAACGCCCACCGTGGGGCTCGAACCCACGACCACAAGGTTAAGAGCCTTGCGCTCTACCGACTGAGCTAGACGGGCCTTGCTGCTGCTCTGAAATTCAGATTCTATAATTTTTAAACTGAATGAAAATAATCAGGCTTAACGCAAATCCACATATTTGGAGCAGTGATTGTTTAGCCTTTTCGTGTTTACTTTGACCGCTGGAACATGCTCCAATTCTGTCAGCAACCGAAGTGTCAAATGGCGACCGCGAGGCGCGAGGTTTGCATTGGTCTATGGCAGAGCTTGAGGAGCACCTACAATCTACAGTATATATCCACTTCTCCAGCATGAAAACATTAGAAGCCTATGTTCTTTTATCTGCCTACCCAACTTCACCCCCTCATTTTTCACGCATTATATGATGTTCTTTTTATAAAAAAAATCTTTAGAAAAGTTATTTTAAAATTATATTAATCTATTTTTTAAGTTTTTTAATTAATATTTAATTAATCACAAGCTAGTGGATAATACTCTCTTCATCTATTTTTGATAGTCATATTTCCAAATCTGAAAATTTTATTTTTGATAGGTATATTTCAATCCAACAATCTATTCTCTTAATGACTTTCTTGGATTTAATGCATGACTATCTATTATTCCACACATGATTGACTATATAGGCATTACAAAATACAAATATTAATAAATCGCTTGTTTACGAGAAATGACTAGTAGTAGCATGTTTAAATGCATGATAAGTAGAATCTGTGTGTCAAGATAAAATATGACTATTAAAAGTAAATGGAGGGAGTACCGTTTTCTCTACCGGGGAGAGATTCCCTCTCCTCCCGCACAGAGCCTAAGTTCAGGACAACTACTACTACTCTAGAATTTCTTGGTCAGTAGTGTACACTGTACAGAGCCAAGATACATGGTCCCAGATTGAATGAAAAACATGCCATGCCCCACCCTCAACACAAAAAAGAAAATGCAGACCATCTTGATTTCAGAGTTTCAGACCATGATGGCCATTTGTTTCGGGTACTAAGACACGGGATCGATTCAGAACCTGATTAATCCGCAGCCGTCGATTCCTCCTACGTGGCTCAATCCCATCCGTCCGACGGTGCCATCCAGCCCTCCGATTTGAACGTCACGCTCCTCCTCCCTCAAATACCCCGTCGCCCCCCGCAACTAGCCGTTACGCTTTCCCCTTCCTCCTTCCGCCTCCGACCCACCCAAACCCTAGCCCAAAAATCCCCCAATCTCTCGCCTGCTCGATCCCCCAATCCATGGAGGTCGCCGTCCTTGTTCCCCAGCAGGTCGCCAGCCTGGCGCTGCCGGTGGTGGCGACGGAGGCGGAGGCGGCCGCTGCTGCTGCTGCGCCGGGGAGGAGGGGTGCGGCGGGCGGCGTGAGCTCGATACCGAAGGGCGCTGGGGCTGCCGCGAGGAGGAAGACGCTGTGCGACATCACCAACCTGAGGCCTCGGCCCGCGGCGGCCGTGGAGCAGGACGGGGCGACGTGTGCCGCGGGCGCGGACGGAGTCGCGCAGGCGCAGCTTGTCAAGGCAAGATCGCCGATCCTGTGCTTGCCAGTTTGAAAATCTCGGGGTCGTTCGCTAACGATGATGTTTTTTTCGGAATTTTTTGTGGCATTTTTTCAGGAGAACTCGGAACTTGTGAGGCTTCTCGAGGAGAGGGAGTACGCCCCTGAAATCACTGATTTCTTTTGAGTGGCTGGCGATTTTGATGATATGTAGTCTTGTTTTGACTTGACTTTTGCTTGATTTCGTGCATACAGCAAGATCATAGAGTTGAGCGGGACAGAGTTGCAGAAGTTGCGGCTCGCTAACTGGCAGCTCGCGCAGGCAAATTCCCAGATGCTGGCAGTAAGTTTGCCCCTAAATTTTATCTGATTCCTTCCACTATTCACTTGTCGTTTGAAATCTGTACAGTCAGTTATTGTTTCACCCATCTTCTTGATGAAACTTGATTGTTGGCTCTTTTGATTCTCCAGGAGCTCAACCTTGGAAGAGATAGGGTGAGTTCATGGCTCTCTGATCATTGTGAATCTTGAGAAGTGTTTTGGACTTTTGATTGTTGATCTCATTATCATCACGCGTCTGATTAGCCACCATCTTTCTTCTTTTGAAGCTAAAAAAGCTGCAACATCAGCTTGCTTGCTCGAGAGCTGTCATCGCAACAAAAACTTCAGAATTGGAGGTATAGGAACTGATGCTAATGTCGTTCTTGCTCCACCTTCGTTTCATAAATTCCATGGAAAATGTTGATGCAATTTGCTGTTCTTATCCTCTTATTATTGCAGGAGGCCAAGAAGGCGATGAAGCGCAATAGGAACCTGCCACTGCCAGAGAAGGCTCCTCCTGCAAGCGAAACGGCGCAGCAGCAGCAGGGTTCTGATAGAGCGGCACAGATCAAGGATGGAGATGTCGTCAATCCAGAGCCCGCCGCGGCTTCAGACGCATCGCATGCGGCAAGCACCAAGAAACTCAGCAACGCCAGCAGGAAACGGATGCAAAGATCTCGATGTAACAATAACCGCTAACCATTTTGCTTGCAATGACCTGTACTAATTCTCATCAGCATGGCTCACTGATTGATTGATCTATGCTTTCCAGCTCTAGGACCATCTGCAACGACGAAACTAGCAGCAGCACCAAAGGAGAAGGAGAATGTGCAGAGAAGGTGGACGAAAATCTCTGAAGTGCTAAATGATTCAGCGAAGTGACAGCTGATGAACTGAATTGACTGAAATCGCCTGTGTGTTTCTGCAGGAAGTCCATGAGAACCCCAGTACCACAGCCGAGCGAGCATAGGGAGGACCTGTTCGAGATCGAGGACCTCCAGCTCGCGATCGGCGGCGCGGGCGACGGCAAGGCCGGGACAGCTGCTGAGCAAGCGGCGGTGGCGGCGGCTCAGTTCCCGCGGAGGTCGTCGCTGGGGAGGCCGATCAGGAGGGCCACGGAGAGGGTGGCCTCCTACAAGGAGATGCCTGTCAACATTAAGCTCAGGAGGTCCTAGCCTAGCATCCTCTCCTAAGGCCAGAATGTCTGATAGTCTGATAGAGCTGCGTGCTGCAATGATTCTTTGCAGTTTAGTTAGTTAGTGTAGCATGTCATTTTGTTTGTTGGAATTGTTGGATTGAATTCTTGATGTACCATGTGTGTATTCTGAGCTGTGACACATTTATTTACGGTTAAGAGGGGGTGCTCTGTGTGAAGAATTGCTCGCGATCTGACCAATTTGGAAATGAAATTATGTTTAAGATGCATCTGCACTTCTGCAGCATGTTCTAAGCCTGGTTAGCGTTGCAGTAGTGAAGAAGATACCTGTGCTACACTTTGCATAGGTGAAGAAGATACATGTTCTCCAATTCAGATTCAGGCACCGAGCATGTTGCACAAGCAGATAGCTAGGCGAGACGTATTTAATGTATTTGACATGTTTAATTGGTTCTCACAACTTGGAGAAGTGACAAGAATCGCTACGGAGTCAAATCACCACCAAGTTCAAGCTGAACCATCGTTCTGAACTTTATAGTTGGCAATTGCAAAGTGTTCTTTCACCAAAGCAAGAGCTTTTCCCCTGTGAGATATTTGATTCTTCACTGACTTGGGCATCTCAGCGTAGCTGTAATACACATGTGTCAGTATTAGAATCAAAAGGGGTGCACAGAAGGTGCAAGCTATCATGAAACTCACGTTTGATCAAAACCATCTGGTTGGAATACTGGGTCCCATCCAAAATCAGCAGGTCCTCTGGCAGGCACAATCTTTCCCTGCACAATTAGAATTACACAGTTCAACAACCAAACAGTCTAATTTTAATGTAATCTATGTTTTGTATTTTTGTAATAAAAGTCTAAAAGGATGGTACAACATCCTGCAGAATTATATTGCATCAGTGTGACAGAATAGGAGTATATAAAGCTTATGTCTGGACCAAAATAAATGCACTGGAGTTCATCCAAAGTTCCTGGGTAACATGATGCATGGAAGTATATGCTACATTAACAATGCATATGGTGATGCTAATATTTTGCATAGTACAAAAAAATGAGATATCAAACAGTGTTTAATATAACGATAGCTCTGAGCTCTCAACTAAAATGCAGCAAATCTTTAAACTATAAACATGGCTGAACATAATACATCAATATTTGTTGGTTTTGACAGAAGGAGAATTATTCAACAACTAATAAGCAGAACTTCTCCTCTAAAAACTTCACAAGAAAAAAAATTGAATAAACAGAAAATTGATGTCTTACTGCTGTTTTCCCAACGAATGTCATCGGTTCTTCTCCTGGTCCAAGAGCAAGAGAAAAGATGCACATAGCAAAAGCAGATTTATCTTCATAGGCTAGCAACAAATTGTTCAAACCTATGATGTGAAAATAGCAAACATGAACTTACTTAGTAAATTTCTGTGAAAAAAGTACCATATTATAAAATGAAACAAGCATATAGAAAAAAGGATGGTTTATATCAATGACCTTCATGCCCAGTTTTCTCAAGGAACCATTTTCTGTTCATCATGTGTCGAGAAGCATCCAGAATTGCAAATTAAGAAAAAAAGAGGTTAGCAATGAAATCGAGGACCAAGATGATGTGACTAGATATCTGGCAAACAGTCTCTTGATGAGTCATTGAAGTGAAGTATGTTTTTGTGTCTAAAACTCCAAATAACTCAGTGACAAGAAAATAGGTTCAACTTACACCTCGACAGGAAAAGCACTTACATGTAGGGCCCTGCATCAAAAGGGTTATGTCAAATTGTGCATTCTATTTTAATTTAACAAGTGAAGAGATGAAGAAGAGTGTAAATCAATCACCTGGTAAGCCTTTGAGTGCATTGAAGCATAGGCAGGTGTCCTCAACAAGTACAGGCCCATTCACCTAATGTGAAGTACACAGTGCAGATTTCACAACGAGTTGTTAATTTTGTTGATTGGGTTTATGCAATAGCATTAGCATATAAAAACATGAAGTACCTGGGATGCAGCCATTCGTGCTTTCTCTTTAGATATGTCCTCTGGCTCACCTTGCAATTCAGGGACTGCAAGATTTAACAGAATTATAAACACAAATTCAAAACATATAATACCGTAATAGAAAAAAAAAGGAACATGTCATTATTAACAAGAACATCAGTCTTCAGTTGGAACAGTTTGATATTTCAGAGGAACTAAAGTGACGGCAAACTAAAATTGGAAGTTCCATAGGGTTATAGTATAAAGTAGGAGTCCATGAACACCAACGTGATCCAGAACTATAATTGGGAACATATTACTCTATGTTATTTGACATGAAAATGGAGATGTAGTCTTTTTCAGCTCAATGCTTCACTGTAGATTCCCAATTCTTGAGCTTAAGGGAGTCCAGTTTATCATTTTAGGAACAAATAACTAATGTAAAGAGCTCTCTATCCTTCTTAATGAAATGATGTGCAGGTCTTTTGCACCCCCCCCCCCCCCCCCCCCCAAAAAAACACACACACACACACACCCATACCCACACGCCCACAAAAGAAAAAGCTAACTAATGCCGGTTCTCCTATGATCCTATTGCTGTTCTGCTCCAATTCTGGTACTAGGCCATCATGAATTTTACAAACCAATGTTCATACTTCCCCAAGTTCTTAACCAGTACTAATCCCATTATCCCACACTTCAAAGGATTCAAAGGGGAAAAAAAAACTTTAGGCCGTGTGATGACCACAAGTCACAATCCAACCTTTTGCCGACTAACAAGTCACAAATCACAATTCAACCTAACTCCCGTTGAGAACAAAAAGTGAATCAGATCGAAATTCCACAATCTCCAGTCTAATCTACGAACCACATGCTCACTGCTATCCTAGGGGGCTCCAGTCCAGTAGACCACCACCGCATCACGCGGCGGAGGCGGCGGCGCCACGACTGGGCTGCTAGCCTGCTACTCTACTACCCTACCGTCAGCCGAGCAGATTCACACGGGACTGGAGACAAAGCGAGAACCGAAAAGCGGAGACCGGGGGGGGGGGGGGGGGGGGGGGGGGGGAGTGGGGGTGCTCACGGTCGAGCTTGAGGGACTGGAAGGGGATGGAGGAGCCGAGGATGGCGCGGACTTCCTCCAGCTTCTTGGCGTTGCCCGTCACGAAGGTCACCGCCTTGGGCAGCGCCCGCGCCGCCGCCGCCGTCGTCGCCCCGGACATGTTTGCTGCGCTCCGGTGTTGGCCGCTGCTTCCGCCGGGAGAAACGGTGGTGATGCGATCACTGCACGAATTTTTTTTATTTTTAATTTTTTTTATTAAAATATTTACAAAAGTAATTTTGTATTTCAAAATTTTACAAAACTAGTCGCCCGCCGCCCTTGGGACCAGAGGGCGATTTTCGTGAGATGGCTGACCACCGTTAGCGCACGCCTAATGGCCGTCTATAGGGGGCCGCCCCCTTGCCGCCCTTACGGAGGGCGGTTTATTACTGTGCGGGGGGCCGCCTGCAAAAGGGCGGTGAGGACCCTGGTTTTTTTTTTGCATGCGGCCCCCTTGCCGCCCTTACGGAGGACAGTTTGGTACTGTGCTAGGTGCCTCCAGCTTTAAGAGCAGCCCCAGGTGTTTAGCTCGGTGCATTTAGAAAATTTAGTAAATCATCACTTTTAAAATTGTGAAACAAGAAAAAATATTATTAGAATTGAATGGTACGTTGTTTCGGTGGTTTGGAGCCCAACAAGGGGTGTTTTTACACCGAAATTGGAGGGCTATGAGGGGGTTTGTTACCTATAAATTGTAAGTTACGCATAATTCTCGTGTATGTTGAATCATGTACACAATTGAAGGTGGAAGTTATAAAAATATAAGCAGGTACATATAAATTATAAGGATACAACGTATCGTGGCATCAAAGAAACTTTAGAAATCGGAACGATATAGTCACATTAAATTATAATTCGTGACGCATACAACAGCACAACATAGTAATTAAACATTATAATGACAAGATAGCATGGATAAAAGATACAAATTTGTCGGTCCTGACAAATCGAGCCTGAGCTTATCTATCGACCCCTTCCGCGTCGTTCAACATGTATTGCATTTTGATGGTCCTTCTCTCGCTGGTACTCTACCTGTGTTTCAGACTCAGTTATCTTTTGGCCATCATATGTAGGATTGACATTGTCTAAAACCTTCTGTTTTGCTCTCCAAGCCTTGGCATATGTTAAGGTGTACTTGAATTTGTCTTCAATGTGGCTAATAATTGCTCTTGGTGCAAAGCCAGAGTTACCGACAGCACTGCTGTACATCTCACTTGCAACAAAAGCTGATGTGATGTTGCGATGATACTTCTCGACCCCTTGTAAGTGGCACTGGTGCTCGGTCACAATGCTAACTTTCAATAATCTTTCCATTTACCCTTATATGCATGAACACGCCACGGACAATCTTCTTCCACGCACCTCACTTCATACACATAATTGGTTGAATTGACCACCCTAAACTCTCTCATCAATGAGACCGCCCAATGCTTCACTGCCTCCTTCATATCCTCCTTATGAGCATACGTAGTACCCTCAATTACCTCGTTATCCTTGTATTCCCAGGGTACATGATGTCCCTCTGAGATAACAAGTTCCGGGAAGTCCTCGTTTGTCCAATCAGTGGGCATTACATCACCTTCCTCGTCGGATGATGCATCGCCCTCCGCTTGCTCGTTATCCGAATCTTCCCTCACCATTTCATCAACGATTGTACTGATTCTCTCCCCCTCATCTGCCACGCCCATGGCCTGCACCACCCCTGTGTCATTTCCCTCATCCTCCCTCGATGGTTCAACAAAATCCCCCACATGGCTTGGACCCTCGACATCTTCGGTTTCCATTGCAATATTTCTATCATTTTCATGCATTGACACAAAAATAACCAGGGGCCATGACCTTTCAAAAGCCATCTCCAGATACCGTTTCCAAGCAACAGTACTATGCATCGGCATGAGTTCCCAAAAATAACCTTCCGTTGCACGACTCACTACAACTGATACTGACATTGTGTGGACTTCTGAGTCTATTCTAAATCCTCACATCAACCAATTATAAATTGACTGAAATGATCTCTCGGCAGGCCTATCGATGCCCTTCGATGTCATTACAAAATCTGACAGATCAACACCATCAGGACCAAATCTAAGGTTGCCTTCACCGTGAACTATCTGAAACATGACCTTACTTGACATTGTGCCTGATGAAAAAATATCAATGTTAACTAAGTTCATATCATACTAACCAGATCTAACCCCCTATTCATCAATACATACTACGCCCTAAGTTAAAGATACTACAAATAAGTTGTATGTCCTATGTCTCAAATTCTAAAATAGGTTGTGTGCTACAGATCTACTAAAGTATATGGTAAAAAAAACTAAAATGCAACAAAAAATGGAAACACATTTCAAATGAATGTATTACATGTGATGGAGTCAGCAAACCAGCAGGGCTTCGCCGCTCCCCTTCTCCTCCTCACCCCTTCCTCTTTCTCTTTTTCTTGATTTTGAGTGAATATAATGAAAATTCTGAGAGGGGGAAGGGGTTTTATACTCGGAGGGGTAAAAATCGCCCTCCCTAAGAGCGGAAGGGGGTCGCCTGCAAAATTCCAGGCCGCCTCGCCGCCCTTTTGCAGGCGGCCCCCCGCACAGTACTAAACCGCCCTCCGTAAGGGCGGCAAGGGGGCCGCCTGCAAAATGGCAGGCCCCCTATAGACGGCCGTTAGGCGTGCGCTAACGGTGGTCAGCCACGTCACGAAAATCGCCCTCTGGGAGGGCGATTTTTAAATATCGCCCTCCCAGAGGGCGGCGGGCGACTACTTTTGCAAAATTTTGAAACACAAAATTACTTTTGTAAATATTTTAATAAAAAAAATTAAAAATAAAAAAAATTCTCACTGCACAGGCGATGCGGTGGGCCGGAGGAACGGATTGATTAGCCCAGCAAATTTAGCAGTTTATTAGGCCCGTATAAAACACAAAGCCCGTTGACTTTGGGCCGTATAGAACTCGAGCATGATTTTCTGAGGTAGAGCTCCAACTTCTAAATTTAGCTTCAGAAATTGAGTCTGGAGTGGAGTTGTGGAGCTACTTAAACCCAGCTCCACCTCTCTAGTTCATTTTGTGAGATAGCTCCACCCAGCTCCACTCCTATTTTAAGTGGAGCTTAAACTATTTGGCTGAGCTCCAGCTCCAGGATAGGTGGAGCTGTAGCTGTGACAAACAGGCCCTACATGAAGACACCATGACTTTGGTTTGTTTTATTAACTCTGATTGTAAAAGTCGGATCATCAGAAAATACACTCTTAAAATACTATTTGTTACTGGATGCGTTCTATGTATATTAAAAATATGGGACTTTTTATGCACCATTTGATTAAAAATACCCCTAAAAATCTTGCAAATTGTAGACCGTTTGATTGCTTTAAGATTCGTACGAGGTGAACTAACCACAAAACCCTTCCTTTTCCTCCTCCCGACATCCCCTCACGTCACAGCCCTCTCACCAACGCTCGATTCATGTTTCCTTTGCCCCACGTGCCGCCACCTGACCTCATCAGCTGGCTGAAATGGGTAATGACGACGGTGAGGTCCCTGGTCCCACCATCTTTCGGGTCTCTAGCGGCTCTTCTCCGCTCGATCCGTCACAATTTGTCTCCGCCTCCTAACCACATGTTTATTTTGCCCCAACTACCAGCATCAGCCCACCACCTTCCTTCATTCCTACGGCTTCGGTGCTACTGTCGGTGCCTCGCCGCCCACGACCACCTCCCTAAACCTAGTGATATTCCCCTTCCTTTCCTCCCACCCCTACTCTAACCCTATATTATTGTCTTCATCGGGGCCGTTAGAGCTGGAGAAGGAGGTGCCACCAGAATTGAAGGAGAAGGAAGAGCTTGGGTTCGTCGGGGCACGAATTGCAAAATTAATCTCAACGTTAGTAATCCTGCATGAGAAAAAAAAATCTATCATCAACCATTTAGCCATTTCGTTAAAATATTTATTTTTAGTTGAATAGAAGATAAAAACAATATGAAATGTTTCACTCCCTTCTCTCGAACACTCTCTGTTGCCCCGTTCCATGGTAAACACCAATGTGGTGGCTGCCGCAGAAGCAACATGGCGAGGACAACGGTCACATGCCGCTCGATATCATCGACGCACGCGCCCTATGGCACGAAGGTATCGAGCAATCTACATTTGACGGGGGATTTCCGCACACAAAAGGAAGAAAATATGAACATGATTAGACACTTGCTGATCATCTCTGAGAAAATTCTAGGCTAACCAACGACATTTTCCAACGACATGAATACCCACGACCGTGCATCAAGTCATTGCTAACCATTATTATCACAAGGATGATGATGGACAGGGAGTTTTGCTGCATTCATTATGAATACGGATCTCTCGGACGACCAATATCACACATTACGACACTAGTAATAAGCATAGTTGAAAGCTGGTAAGTCACATACACACATTCGTGGTGGTAGTCCTTCCATGTGTTGGGAACGTCCACGACTAATTAACGACGTATCCATCTTTGGTGTGATGTTGCGGTAACCTACTCTTTCAGTTTAAAAAAACCAATTTAGTATTGGACGATATATCTTTTTAAGCACAATAAATCTAGACAAATTTTTATTTAGATTCGTTGTACTTGAAAATATCACACATAATTTTATATTTGTTTTTTTAGACGGAGTGAGTAGTTGATGTACGAAATGGTTTAGAAATCAGTATAACGTTATGTACGTGAGAATAAGATTAAGTTATATGATGTGACAAATACACCAGCATCATCAGTTAGCACCATGACAAATAGCGATTGACTTGTCATTGGATCTAATGTTTTATTCATAATTACCCTCCTGACCTATTTTTATGGGCATGGTCAATCCAATCTAGTGCTCGGCATTTCACCGTTCCTTCTCCTGAAGTCCCTCCTTGCTGGTGCTTCCATAGTTTCCCCACAGAGTGGAAAGCCATCATCAGTTTCGAGCATGTTTGGCGATCTGCAGATTCTTTCTGAATCAAAAGTTGTCCAACTGTTCAAGTAATCTATTTTTTTTACCAAGGATTATAATAAATTGTAATTATAAAATCTAGAAAATGAACTAGAACCAAAACTAAATTTTCCAGATTCTTTATATTCTTAAAAGTTACGCATCATGTCTAGATTCGTTGCTAAGATTAGATTCTTTTCGGAACGGAGTAGTACTAACCAGCACTAATTGTTTTGTCATAATCTCCCCCAAGAGCACTCGCAATGGTAAAATAAGGTGCTCTCTATAAAACATGTATATCTCAGCAATAGATTAGATTAATAGTAAACCGTCTTAATAGTATGTCTACATGGGTATCTATCTATAGCTCTCTAATCTATTGTCTCGTTTTTCTCTATAGACTATCTCCAAGTTAATAGATAGTTTTACTCTCTTTTCATTTAATCTTTTTCAAGTAAAAAAATATACTAACATGAATCTCTTATAGAGAGGATATAGATAACCACTGCCTTAACAAGCCCCCTTTGGTTCCTCACCGAAACCACCAATCCGGACGATCCTCATCGTATCGTACCAAGTGAGGCCAAAACGCAAGACCCCACGCCAACCACCGACCCCACCGTCCACCCAACGGTCCCAACCCGCGCCCGCGTCCCCCGTCCCCGTCCCGCACGCCAATCACACGCACCGGAGAAGAGAGTCCATTTTTTTCTAAAACCCCGTGTGTCCCGCGTGCGGGCGGTCTGATTGCTGAGCCGACCCGACGAACGACCAAACCTTCGCGCGATCTCGCGTCCTCCGTCCTCGTCAAGTCGTCACGGTCCGCACGGCTTTTTCACATCTGACACATCTCGCAGTCGCAGCTCCCCAACTCCAACTCAAGTGGACTCTCCCCGCCTCGCCCGTCGTCTCTTCCTTCCCCCACAACTCCACGGAAAAAACCTCGCAGTACACGGCCACCCACCACCTAACTCCCTCCCTCTCCCTAGAAATATTCCCCTGCGCGGTACCCGCATCCGCATCCCCGCCTGGTTTGTGATTCGCCGAACAGCTTTGCCGGGAGAAAGCGAGGAAGGAAGGAAGGAGAGAAGGGAGCCATGGAGAAGGCGATCAACAGGCAGAGGGTGCTTCTCGCCCACCTGGAGCCCGCCGCGAGCCCCGCCGCCGCGGCGCCGGCCATCACCGTGAGTCCATCCCCGCTTCTCTCTCTCTCGGTCGTTCCGCCTGGGGGTGTCCAGATCTGCGACGATCTGCGCGGCGTGCTGATGTTTGATTGCTGGTTTTGGTTTGGTTGGTGCAGGCGAGCGCGTGCGCCGCGGGGGACAGCGCCGCGTACCACCGTGGGGCGTGCTTCGCCGACGACGTCGTCATCGTCGCGTAAGTGAGATGTCTCCTTCCCCCCGCGGCGGTTCTGCCCTTTGGCCATGCCAATGGCTTGGATTTTATAGCTTCTGATTATAGATAATTTAGTTAGATCGGTGGCCAGAGCGCTGCTATAATGGTGAAATTGATTAAGGATGGATGGCTGTTTTTGTGTTGACCGTGTTCTTCTCCCGGTCGATGGTTGTCGGGTCAAATTTAGGGTGTGTTCGTAATGTAGAGGTGTGTTTGGTTAGGTGGATGAGCCTGGATGGGAGATGGCCGCCTGATTTTTTGTGATGTTTGGTTGGAGGGCAGGGTGGATGGGGCGGCCCAGCCCGGAATAGGGAATATTCCCTCAATATGCGGGATGAGTGCATCCGGCCGATTTGGCTGGATGAAGGCATCCAGTTTTGGAGTGGGTAATGTGTCCTATTCTGATTGGCTGTGGTTGGTTTGATTTCCTATTAAGCAACCTCCAAATGATTTTTTCTCCTAAATTGTTTATCTAATTTATGATTTGATTACACCATTATATTTGTTATAGTTAAATCTTTAAAACAAGATCTCGGATGATTATATTTTGATAAAAATATATATATATGACAAATGGGCCCCACTAAGTTTTGGCTTTTCCCATCCATGCTATATCCCTCCAACCAAACAAGAAATTGGATCGCCATATCCATACAAACCAAACAAAAAATTAGATCGCCATATCCAACTAAATATGGAAGGCCATATCCCATCCATGCATGACCGTGAACCAAACACGTGAACCAAACACACCCTAGGGTTGGGAACCCATCTCCCCGCACGGAAAACGGAGCAGTCCATTAGCATGTGATTAATTAAGTATTAACTATTTTTTTTTCAAAAATGGATCAATTTGATTTTTTTTAAACAAATTTCGTATATAAACTTTTTAAAAAAACACACTGTTTAGTAGTTTGAAAAGCGTGCGCGCGGAATACGAGGGAGAGGGGTTGGGAACCCCTCATCCGAACGCAGCCTTAGTCATCAGTCAATCACGAACTAAATCTGGACGAAAATAAGGTCTTTCAAAATATATCTGGATGAAAAAAAATAAAGCTATACAAGTTTTGAATGAAATTGGGCTACTTGTTTCCGCTAATATTTTTGAAGACCGCACATTGAATAAGGAGAATGATATATAAACATGAAGGTTTTAGCATTGCCAACATAGGGAAAAGGGTGTCATGGTCTGATAGCCATTGTGTCATATGGTCTGGATTATATAGGATAGTTAGCTGCTGTAAGAAAACTCGTGTTGGCTTAGTTTTCTTTTTCCCTTTGTGCATCCCTGCAGGTGTAGAGGTTGGATGTAATTTCATTGCTGAATAAAATACTCATTATCTAAAAACATAGGAAAAAGAGAGAACGAAAAAAGCTGTGCAAAACACACGTGAAATTGTTGCTTGGTTTTACTGCTAGATTCAGTGGCAAGTGATTTTTTTTCTTATGTGATTATCATAAGTCATCAATAGAAGTCAATCATGGGTCTTTTGTGTCTTCAGTGCCTATAGGACAGCAATTTGCAAGTCCAAGAGAGGTGGTTTCAAGGATACTCCCGCAGAGGACCTCTTGGTTCCAGTATTCAAGGTTTGTATTTGTTATCATATACTCGTTTTCTCCCAACTTGACAATTAACGAACTGGTTGCTTCTGTCTCGACCTTTGGTCTCATTCTCATATATTTTGCCTCCCAACTACAGGCTTTGATAGATAAAACGAAGTTGAACCCAAGTGAAGTTGGTGATATTGTTGTTGGTACTGTTTTAGCTCCTGGGTCCCAAAGGGCAATTGAATGCAGAATGGCTGCATTTTATGCTGGATTCCCTGGTAAGAGTCATAATAAACATTATTATGTTTGCCCTTAATATTGGACTGTCATCATTCTCAACTTGATTAATTTGTTTTGTATGCTCCAGATACCGTTCCTCTTATGACTGTAAACAGGCAATGTTCGTCTGGGCTTCAAGCAGTTGCAAATGTTGCTTCTAACATTAAAGCAGGACTTTATGACATTGGTATGATCCGCTGGTGGTTAATCTTAAGAAGTTCTTTCTGTGAGGAGAAGTTTGAAAAAAAAAATTCATGGTGAACTGACTTTTGTTATTTATTCAAGGTATTGCTGCTGGCCTAGAGTCCATGACAGTGAACCAAGTTCGCCTTGATGGGCAAGTGAACCCCAAAGTATGTGAAACATGATGGTCAATGCATCAAGATAATCTTTGGATGCATGTGTAAAGATATTTGAGCTTGATTTTTTTTTTGCTGAAATCTCCCGCTATTTTAGGTTGAGCTGTTTTCTCAAGCACGCGATTGCCTTCTCCCAATGGGCCTCACGTCCGAGAATGTTGCAAAACGATTTGGCATAACACGAATGGAGCAAGACCAAGCTGCTGTAGGTTGCCTTATCAATTCTTTCTTTGGACATGTGTATTGATACACAGAAGTGTTGCACAATATGATTCTTTCCCTTATTATTTTCATATATTGATGTTTAGGTTGAGTCCCACAGGAAGGCTGCGGCTGCAGCTGCTTCTGGTAAATTCAAGGAAGAAATTGTTCCAGTTCACACGAAGGTAATTTAGCAGCTTGGATATCTTCCTAAAATAACTGTCTGAACTCTTTAATATTATTGTTACATGATAGTCTTTTGTTTACTGTGTTATCCTGACATGATCATTATGTTGTGAAGATTGTGGATCCAAAAACTGGTGAGGAAAAGGAGATAGTGGTCTCAGCAGATGATGGAATCCGACCAGGCACTTCATTGGCAGTCCTGTCAAAACTCAAACCAGCATTCTCTAAAGATGGCACCACTACTGCTGGTAACGTGTAATGAATGTTTGTTAGGCACAACTGTTGATTAGTTGTATTCACCTCTAAAGATTAGTGTTTGTTTTAACCCATAGGAAACGCTAGCCAAGTAAGCGATGGTGCTGGAGCAGTCTTACTAATGAGACGTGACATTGCTATGCAAAAGGGTCTTCCAATAGTTGGCGTCTTCAGGTATTAGTATTTCTCTATGACTCTATATATCATATCTTGGGTCACAACTCACATCTATAGGCATTGTTTTCAGCCTAATTAAAAAAGTACCAAAGAACATTAATTTTAAGTTTTTAACAAGGTGGTTCAATCTTCCCTTCTTAGTCATGAAAGCAAATAGGCATATGGTACAACTAACTGTCGCAAAACTTTGTTAAGAAACTCAGCATGAGCTGAATGTGGAAATGTAGGAGCTTTGCAGCAGTTGGAGTTGATCCAGCTGTAATGGGTGTTGGTCCTGCTGTTGCCATCCCTGCGGCAGTGAAAGCTGCTGGTCTTCAAATAGATGATGTTGACCTTTTCGAGATTAATGAGGTATACTTTCATCCATTCATTGAGTTTCTCCACTAGACAACAGATCTGCCTTGTAATATTTATTTGCTCTTGTACACAGGCTTTTGCATCACAGTACGTATACTGCTGCAAGAAGTTGGGACTTGATCCTGCAAAAGTTAACGTTAACGGAGGTGCAATGGCTCTTGGGCATCCATTGGGTGCTACAGGTATTTTCTTGCTGCTATCCTTGGTACTTATCGTATAGCCAAACTGTTATTTTAGTATCAGTACCTTTTTTTTTTTTCAAAAACGAGCATTGGTATTTTCAGCAATTTCCGGAATACCTTCCACACAGCCTCTTTTTTTGTCCGCTATCTATAATTAAGCAAATGTGCCAATTGCAATGATATTTCCCATGTTTCCTCTTGGCAGGTGCACGGTCTGTCAGTACCCTTCTCAACGAAATGAAGCGACGGGGCAAGGACTGTCGATTTGGTGTGATTTCCATGTGCATAGGTACATAATCATATTCCATTGGCCTGCATGAAAACTCAGAATAATTCTTTCAGCTGGGAGTAACTTGACAAGAACTTCTGGTGAACAGGTTCTGGCATGGGGGCTGCTGCTGTCTTTGAGCGTGGGGATGCAGTGGATGAGCTCACTAATGCTCGGTGCATCCCGACCCATAACCGGCTTTCGAAGGACGCCATGTAACTAGAGCTATATATATATATATATGTCATAAAAATTGTGCAACTGCCACTATTGTTTCAAATATCAACACAAGAGTAGGGAATAAAACGCTTGTGTATCTGTAATCTCATCCAGCTCTGAACTTGGCTAGTTGGAGAATCCTTGTTAATTAGGAAATTCATGCATAATAACTCAAAAGTTGTCCCTTGTCAGCCTGTTCATCTAATTACCTTTTGCTTTCGAAAGTTATCAGATGATTGTCTATTTGTGTCAGAAAATGTTGTGAAGCCTGATGCATATGACGCGGGATTCCGGTGAAAGGATAGACCAACTTGTCTAAAAAGAAATTGGCACCTTGGTTTTTTTACTTTCCCCTGTTCAAATTTATGCGTAAAATGAAGGGGGGATTTTCTCCGGGACAAAATGTAAACCTGGAAAACATCTTTGTTGCTAGTTCGATGCCTAAGCCCATGCTTCTCTTCAAGTAGAGAATGGGAAAACTTCATGTTCCATAGACCGTGAAAATATCATGGGCTGTTTGCCTGTTTGGACGCATTGCCATAAAACTGTGGCTAAGGAATTATTGGCCAGACACTTTTCTGGTAAGATGTGGCAAAAAAAGGAATAGCACAAACTTAAAGTTACGCAGGGATTGTTTTTGTTTGGATACAACGCTTTGTTACGGTAAATGTCAGGCATATTTATGTGGCAAATCATGCTGCATAAAACTCTGTCCTTAAAAAAAAAAAGGTAAACTCTAGTTATAAATCTGAATACGTATATGTCTAGATTTGTAGTTAGGATTGGACTTTTATATTTATGTGGCAAATCATGCCGGTCCTAAAAAAGGTAAACTCTAGCTATGAATCTGGACATGTATATGTTTAGATTCGTAGTTAGGGTTGGACTTTTATATTTATGTGGCAAATCATACCGCATAAAACTTTGTCCTTAAAAAAATGTAAACTCTAGCTACAAATCTGGACACGCATATGTCCAGGTTCGTAGTTAGGATTAGACTTTTTTTTTGGGACGGAGGGGTACGATGCAACCACATTGTTAGTCATGTCTGTGGTAAAGTTTGGCAGAATGTTCTAAGTTTGCCACTCAACTAAACAACCTTCGCTGTATCAGACGGGATAACATAGAAACCGTATAATATGATTTGATTATGTTCTATAGACCGTCGTCAGCCATATATGTCAAGTTGGTTCATGTATTCATACGGTTTGTCTCGAGAAGGACAAAAGAGAAACTCCTATAAAATTTCAAATCCTAGCTTCCCAAGGCAAAATTAAGGAGGAAGACAAAGGATCAAAATATACCTGATTAATACTAGGTAAGTTGTATGGATGGATGGAGGTGAGGATATTTAAAGGATAAAATTTATCAAGGCGTCTACAAATCGGGTGCCCGTTTTTTTTTTAAAAAAAAATTGGGCGTTGTTCCTCTAATTATATTGAACATGTTTCACTAAATAGATCGGAAATGTTTCAGTCATTTAAAAAGCTGAAACACAACCAAATCACCTCATGAAACATTTTGCTACAACATATGAAACAAACGGTTTCTAAAAAATCTGGTGTTGTTTCACCATATATAAAACAAATGTTTCAACAAATAGCAAAATGATGTTTCAATTCACTACAACATTTGATATAAATGCATAGTGAAACATCACGAGTACATTTGCTGCAAACATTGTTGGTGGAACAAAAACTGAAACGAATTTCTTTAATAGAGCGTTTACATAATATGTGGGTGATTTGTTGCAACGGCGCATGTGGTGGGGCGTGTGGTGGGGACGGCGCGGAGGCCCGGGAAGCGCGGTAAGCGGCGGGCGCCCGATTTTTCTGGCTGATCAAGCGCCTGATCGCTGTTATTTTCCAAAGGATCAAAATGTACCTGATTAATACTAGGTAAGTTGTATTGATGGATGGGTATGTGAGGGTATTTAAAGGATAAAATTTATTTGATTTGTGAACCGATGGTAGATAAGAAGGTAAAAATTGGTTTATTTTAAGATAAAAATCAAACATAGAAGTTGATTTATTTTGAGACGGATGGAGTAGGTGAGAGCCATCCAGGAATAGGAGAGATTAGTGGATGAATGGCACATTGTCAAGTAATGCCTCGGTGTAGCAATTGTCCATTTGCTCGAGGAACGATAGGTGGCAAGGTAGCGAGAGTACGAGGCATGGGTTGTGGCATGACTGGTGCAGGGTTTGGGTACAATGTCTCGTTTAGGAGATGTGGGCACATTGCCATTTCTTTAATTATACGGATGTGCAATAACGGGCACGTTATTCCACGTGGATGGTCGGATCAACCCTGGCATGAGATCGAAGAAACCAATGAGTAATTAACTAGAAATCAAGAGGAGCTTTATGCAAAATTCATGTTGTAGATAAATGGAAGGAAATGCATACAAGTTAAAAGTTTGAAGGAACTTTCTAAAGACTCCAACCATGATAGATAAATATTGAATTCTGACTTGGACTGTGTGCAACCTTTCCTTAGCTATAAAAGGAAGAGGGGAGGGGATTTGGAGGGACAGATCGGAGATAAAAGTAGTTGATATATTCTGCTAGGTTCTTGGCTATATAAAAGGAGGCTACTCATATTCGACCTGCTTAAATCAAGTTGAATTTAAGCCGGTTGAAGTCGAATTCGAGCCAGTTGAAGTTGAATTCAATTCAAGCCGGTTGAAGTCAAATTCAAGCGGGTTGAAGTGAGGAAGCTACTTGATTCCTTCAATTTCTGGGCACCCGATCTGTAGAGGTAATCACCCAAACTAAAATATAATAGATCTACTCTACTTGTTTGCATACATAGGGTTTTTGGGGACATAAACTTATCTGCATACGTAGGGTTTTGGAGAACATAGACTTTATGCGTGAGGAGATATACATGCATGAGATTTTCTTTAGGGACATAAGTTTTATCCGTGAGAAGATCTGAAACCATATAGATGAGTTTTAAGGGAAATTATGGATCTTTAACCAAAGAAGATCTGAAGCCATATAGAAATAGATCTACCTATACCTGATACTCACCCATCCAAAAAAAATCATCTATTAAGGATGCATCTTCATCAAAAATTGATTATTTTGGGACGGACGGCCTAAGTTTTTTTTAGGAAAATATATCTTTGATTTTGAGGGATGTAAACACATACAAAAGTATGAAGTATGGTATCATTGTGTCTTCTACATAAATTAGAAAATCGGCGTGCCATTGGCATGCTTGCTAGTTATATATATACACACACACTTATCACTTAAAAATACTACATAATAAAATTGATGTGCTCACTAATTTAAAAAATATATATATATATGTTTTTCTTAAATAAGGAAAATAAATGTAAATTCATTGTTTTAAATTTGTTTTTCTTAATAATTCTGGGTTTACTATATATTTTGAGTTATAGGAGTAGTATCGAGTAGGCATGATATATATTTTAAAATTATAGGAGTAGTACCGAGTAGACATGGTATATTTATAAAAGTCAAAGGAGTAGAAGTTCGTGTGGTTGGAAAGGGAATATAGTTTTGGAAGCCTCTAGAATCCATATGCATTTTTCTCTAGATTTTTCCTTAGATATGATTGTTAGGTGTTTTTTCTCTGGTATAAATTTATGATTTTTCTTAAAAAGTAAGAGGCGCCAAGTGGACCAATCAAAAGCTAGCAAAAGAGCCAGTTTTAGATTATTAGATTTAGGGTCAAAATATTATTGTTTCCAATTATCTATATCACTTACGTATTCAACTTTTTTAATTATCGATAATTTCCTCTCAACCTTACGGATCTATCAAACCATATGATGAGATTCACTAGCACCAAAATCGAATCACAGTTGTAAACCAAGTCCAACCACCTAAATATCCTAACCAAGTTTTCACCCATGATTGGGCCAAACCAATTAAAAAATCTTTAAAGAAAATCTCTATCCCCATACATAAAAAAAAATCCAAATCTGAAGCAACTTTCTGCACAACCCTAAACAACATCCGGTACAATATTTTTTTCTCAGCCCACCGAACTACTAGTATACTCCACCCAAACAGTGAAATCCCAGCGAAAATAGCCACAGTAGATTCAAAATTCAAATTCGATCCACAGAAATCGAGAGATCAAAATCTTGGTGGGAAGCCTGTACAGGACAGGACAGGAGGAGGGAAGTTGAAAAGGCGCGGACCGGGAGAGTGGTCGTGGTGTTTTTTTTTTTTTTTAATTCGCGGTTGGGTGAAGAAACCTTTTTCCCGGCGTCTCCTCGCCTTTTTTCCACCCATTCGCTCACGCATCTCATTTTTACCCCTCCGCCGCTTTCCCCCGCAAAAACCCCCATCGCCGCCGTCGCCGTCGCCGTCGTCGTCGGTCGCCGGCGAGTAGCGGAGGGTGTGCTCCTCCGGGGCGGGCCGCGCGAGGCCTGGCCGGGGTTGCTCTCCACCCCCCCGCCCCCTGCGCGGCGCGGTTTTTTCCCGAGGTAATCGGCCCACAGCTTCGGTGTCTCCGGCTCTAGGCTCTGGTGGTGTTGCTTGGTGTGATGGCGTGGTGTTGCGATCGTGGTCGGTTTAGCTGCAGCGTCGATGGATGTGTGTGTGTTCGTGTCTGCGTTAGCTCTGGTGTGGTGAAGCTGTGTGGGGATTTTGGAGGGTAAATGTGTGGTCGTTTTGGTGGGGGGTGGGGATTCGTCGGAGGCTAGATTGTTACTCCTCTGGTTTGTGTTGTGTTTTTTTTTTTTTTGGGTGTTCCGTGGTAGTGCTGGGTTCCCAATTTGGCGCCGCGTGCTTCGTTCCTGGCTTGGAGTGCCTTCAATGCTAACTCTGTTTGAGAGAATAACAGGAACATTTTATTTAGCAAAGTATTTTTTTTTAAATTTTTGATTCTTGTGTCCGCGTTTGGACAGTTATTTAGGGATTAGTGATTTGCAAGCTCAGTTTTGGGTTGGTTGGGGTCGTTGTAACTTGGTGGGTTGAAGCTGTTCTTTTCTGGTTGCCTCTGTGTGCTTTTTAGTCATGCTTATGTGATTATGTCCTCTGCCGCTGCACACATTCTTGAGTAATTTATGGTTCATTAATCCTTCAATCGAAGCCTACTATTATGTACTCCTTTTACTACTACTGCCTCTTGGCTTGATTGACTGTGTAAACTTGCATTTTTGTTTCCCTCAATTTCAATATATGTATTCTCTATGTGCAGAAAAAAAGAGTTCATTAACGAGAATGGCACTGTTTATGTGTCTATAGCTGCAATTGATAGTGAACACAATGGATAAGAATAGAAAATTATCTGATGATATGTCCAAGAAATTGGAACCTCTTCACTCTAATGGAGAGGCAGGGGAAGATAAAACTATAATTATTGAACCTGAAAGTGATGCAAATAAACTTGAAGTGGAAACTGACGCAAGACATGGTATCTGTGAGGAATATGGAACAATGGAAAATGATTTGCATGAGGAAGCATCCACCACCGATGATGATTCAGAGAATGACTCGAATGAATACCTTCTTCGGGAATCGGACAATGAGCAAGCTTCAGAGTCTGATGCTGGTGAGGGAGACAATGAGGTATATACTATTGCAGTATCTGCGGGTGGGTAACTTAAGTTTTATCTTGCCCTGTTTATGTTTATGGGATCTAATCCTTTTCAATCAATGTAAAAAGTATGATCAACATTTGGACACATTAAGCAATATACCCACTCGAGGATAACTCTTTTGATATGCCCTTTGCTATAGTTGCTCTCATTATATTTGCACAACCTTTATGTTACATCACTGTCACCGTATTAGATAAACATGTTTATCAATATTGTTTTCAATGCTATTACTATTCTTTTGGTCGAACAGATTGAAACATAGAACTTGCTGGTATCTGTTCTGCGGTTGCATTGTGTTCTGTTCTGTTCAACTGCTGGAAATCTTAGTGTGGCTTGAGTTGTCATGCTTTCTCTTTTGTGTGTAATTTGGTACCATTTTTCTGAAAATTGATTCCTTATAGGCACCTCTGACTGATGAAGAAGTTGAAACATTAATTACCGAATTCTTTGACGCTGAGAGCAAGGTATTTGCCATTGTTGTTTTATTCATTTTTTGTTTTTTCCCCTAACGTTTTCCATTTCATCCTTTTTATTCTTCGTAAACACTAGGCTGCTCAAGCGCAAGAATCGCTTGAAAAGGAGTCACTGGAAAAGATTGAATCTGAAGTAAGGTTGGAGCTATCGGAGAGTCTCCAAGGAAATGAGGTCCGTAACACTGTCAATATGCTTATAATTTATTCTATAATGCATAATGCTTCAATGATTAATCTATTTGTGCATTGTATATTTTTTCTTACCTTGAGTAGTTAGAGTCAGCCGTTTCTACTGAGATGAAGCAATACAAGAAGGAATGGGAATCTGAACTTGATGATTTGGAGACTCACATTGCTGTTCTCTTGGTATGTTTTTGCCTCAAAGGGGATCATTTTGCCCATTAGTGAATAATAATTATATTTATCTGTTAAGTCAATGCTTGCCACCATTCCTATGTGGTGTGTTAGATGCATGTCCTAAGTACTTGTTCCATGTAAATTATTGAAGCACTTTTATATGAAACCATATTGATTTATCAAAATGAAGGCCAAAATATTTCTTTATCTTGTTTATGGTTGTACTCACATTTATAGTGTCAATGAATTAAGTATACATTTTACAGTCCCTTATTTAGATTAATTAGAGTTCTTGACCTTGAAAAAACACTAGAACAATAAGTGATTATTCTTATAGCTTGACCTGTCATGCCTGTACCAAGCACTGCAGACTGTAATGCTTGTCATATTAATTTAAGAATCTATATAAATCAAGATATGTTTATTTGGAAAAATTGGTTCCATACAACGAATGATATCCACTTTAGAAACATACCATTGAATATTTCATATCACTCTAACTTTCACCTGTTACAAATTTCACCATTTCATATCTTAGATCTTTCCCAATTTCTATGATTTTAGATAGAAATATTTTAACAGAAAACTTCAATTTTTACTAGAAGCAATTTATGTAGAAAAGTTCACTTGTATTTTTTGTGTGCAAGAAATGGGTATGTTCGAGTGCTATGTAACCAATTTTACGTTTTTTAAATTTCCAAGTTCTTTGTTATGTGTTTTGAGTTACCTGTAATCTCGACGAGTTATTTCCTTTATGAAATCCAAGAAAAGTAGTAGGCGATACATTTGAAATTTTGAATGCAGGAGCAACTTGATGCTGCTGGTGTCGAACTTCCCAGCCTCTACAAGTCTATAGAAAGCCAAGTTCCAAATGTTTGTGAAACTGAAGCATGGAAGAACAGGGCTCACTGGGCTGGTTATCAAGTGCCTGAGGAAGCTAATAAATCAATCAGAAAAGCTGATGAATACCTCCAATCTTGTAGACCTGTAAGGAGGTAATGTTGGGGCCAAATTTAGTGTATTCCTGTGTTTTCTTTCTCAAATCTGACCTTGATTCACACACTTCAATTAGAAAACATGGGAGGTTGCTGGAGGAAGGTGCTAGTGGCTTTCTTGCTGGAAAGATTCCTGTTGGGGATGATGGATCTGCACAATGCCATGAGAAAAGTTGGAATGCATTCAATGAACTTACCAAATCTAAGGAATATGCTGAAAGTTCTTTCGGAAGTAGTAACTGGGCATCAGTTTATCTGGCCAGTACCCCACAAGAAGCGGCTGCTTTAGGTCTCCAATTTCCAGGAGTTGATGAGGTGCGACTTAGACTGATCAACTGCTATAATTCTGTACTATTGTTATACTCCCTTTGTCCCAAATTATAAGACCTATATTTTTTTACACGGTCTTTAGTGACATACTTTGACCATTAATTTATTCCATGTTAAGTTTCCAACAAATTTGAAATTAGCATCACATGAAAGTACTTTAAAATATGATTCTAGTGATATAACATGCATAATACTTAACATATATATGGTTAGTATGATTATTAGTCAAAAGCTACCAAGTTTGATTTTCCTTAAAAAGAGGGTGCCCTATAATTTGGGATGGATGGAGTACATTTTTATTAGATCCACGAGAAATTCTTGAGACAAAAGAAACTAGGGTCTAAAGAGAGGCACCAAGGATCAAAGTAGTTTGTATTTTAGGCCTTGAAGCAGGGCTTAAACATTGAAGAGCATAGAAACATGTGAGCTTAGTTAAGAGCTCCAATATGGTTTGTGCTTATGGTAAGGGTTGTATGTGATTTAAATGACTTGTACGTTTAACACTGTCAGCTGCCAGGTCTTTCTATGTTGAACACATCCTTGAGTCATGTACATTACTGTGTAAGTTGCATTGTGTCAATTCAGGGCCACATACATTTAGATTAGAATATTTCAATTAGTTTGTTCTAATGTACATATCAATTAGAAAACATTTAGATTTTTTTGGTTTTCATTGTCAATACTAAAAATGATATTGTTTTAGGTTGTTTTTCAGTCATTTCTTATATACTTGTAAATAATTGGCTCAGCCTACCATTTCCCATTATACTGAAACTTCTCTGTCTATACGTAAACCCAACTTTTCACTTCTTTTTAATCTGTCTTTCACATCAATACAGTTCCATTAAATCTCCAACTCTCATTGTCCTACAGGTGGAGGAGATAGCTGAAGTTGAGGGTGCTGTTAGTGACATAAAAGGTGTCGATGAAATAGAGCTTTCTGAAGTACAGAGAAGAAAATACAGAAAGGTAAGTTGAAACTAGTTTTGTTGTGCTACAGAGCTATAGTTAGGCCTTGTTTGTGCTGCTGTTCTTACCCATTGATGTCTCCTGTGTGCATGTTTATAGTCATTTTATTGTGTTTATACTTATTTCTGTTTTATTACTTTGATTTATTGCTGTGTGTAAACACCTGAATTCTAATGTTGGTTTGTTGGCCGATATAACTCCTTTATGCTATCTTTTTTGCATTTATAACTATTTCAGTTGCATGGTGGATGATATAATTTTTTTATTTCTACATGGCCATAATGATTCTCTGATGTGATTGCAATACAACTATCGCAGTTCTTGAATTCTTGTTTAACAGCTGATGTTTTGCTTTTATGTTGTCTGGTATGCACTTCTATTTCATTTTCTTCATATTTTTTCCCCAAATGTTGTACATCTCTGTAGGTACCAGAAGAGGATGATGCAAAGATGACAAAACGTCTGCGGCGCCATTTGAAAGAAAGAAGGACAAGACATTTGCATAAGGTAACTGGCAAAGTTTTATTTAGTTTGAGCTCTGTTTTGTTTATTTATCTATTTTGTTATCTATATCATTGTTGATTTGGTTATTGTTTTATTGGGTGCACTGTTTAGCATTTCATCTACTCTGTCTTGCTTTTCAGGAGAACTTCGGTTTGGCGTCATCATCAAATGGACGCTGTGAGCTGCCTCCCGAAAAACTCAAAACATATGAAAATGGAGTTTCTGTTGAGCTAGCGAAGCGCACACGTGAAGATGATGTTGAGTTTGACAATAAGAGGTCAAAAACTGTAATTATTGAAAGTGATGATGACATGCAGACTGATAGCAAGCCAGATTCAGCACCAAGTGAAAATGTGGATGAGATTATTGATCTTGATATCTTCCCATCACAAAGCCCTAAACTTGGTGATAAAGTTCGGCCTAAACCTTTCAAGTGCACTATTTGCACTGAAATGTTGAATGCCCCTGAAGTGCACCGCCACCCAGTATTGGATGTTATAATTTGTGGATCTTGCAGATTTCTAGTGATAGAGAAGAATCGTCTCGAGGTGAATACATACCGCTTCTGTAGATTTCAAGATAATTTCAAATAACTTTGATTTTTTTTATGGAAATGTATTATGCAATCATAATCTTAGATGTACTCGTTTTATACAGGATCCTGTGTCTGGTGGTTATTGCACCTGGTGTGTAAAAAGTGAACAGCTTCAAAGTTGCAGCTCTTGTAAACTGCTTTTCTGCAGAAATTGCTTGTCAAAGAATTTTGGTGAAGAAGGCTTATCGGAAGCTAGAGTAGCTGGTTGGCAATGTTGCTGCTGCCTACCCAGTCAACTGGAACATTTAATTTCTGACTGTGACAAGGCCCTAGGTGGTGTTGAGTCTTCTGATCCTGAGAATGACTTTGCAGAGCTTTCCGTAATAGAGAGCAATGGTCCTTTTAGGTATGCCCTTTACCATTGTATTGTTTATTTCATCACAATTCTTTGCATTTGGTTTACTATTACTTTTGTTGATGCGGATTAAATATTGAAATTTTTTCCTTGCTAATTGTTTACACAAAAATAATCAGCAAGCATAAAATGAAAAAGAGGATAAGAAGAATCATGGATGACGAAGAACTTGGAGAGGAAACAAAGCTTAAAATTGCAATGGAGAAGGTCTGTAGTATTTTTGGATTTGATAAACCTTATCTATGTTTGTTTGAAGCTATTGAGGTTATAATCTAAACATTCTTTTGTAGGCTAGGCAAGAACATCTGAAGTCCATGCAAGAGCAGTCTGCCAGCAAGTTAAAGAGCAACAATATCGGAATTTCCTTTGAAGCACCATCTGAGGTTTCTGAATACGTTGGGGATGGACATATAGTAAACCTTGCCCGCGAGGAAGATGAAGCACCTGTTAGAATTCCAAGCAGCATATCTGCTAAACTGAAACCTCATCAGGTTTGCTTTTTCAAATATACTGAACAACAGTATTGCTCATTCACCTTAAAAGTTACATTTAGTTTGAAACTCTACACTGAACATTGCAATGTGTCTTCGTGTGTTGAAACATCAAATAGAAAGTCTGATATGCGTCTTAACTTCCCTTTCTTATTTTTGCTTTTAAACTGGTTAATTACCTGTTTGACGTTCACGTGCCAGTATCACATCACCATCACGCTAGTCATGATTTCTGTACAGTTGTACCTATACTGTTACAGGAAGCTAAAATATATCATGATATTTCAGGTATCAGGAATAAGATTTATGTGGGAAAATGTGATCCAATCTGTCAAGAAGGTCAAATCTGGGGATAAAGGTTTTGGTTGCATATTGGCTCACAACATGGGCCTTGGGAAAACTTTTCAGGTTTGTACTGACTTTTGTCCTGTAATATATATTCTTGATTTCTTCATTACATGATTCAGCCATATTATCATATTTTTTTCCATGGTTATTAGATCATATTCTAGGATCTATTGATCTATTCTTTGGGTGTCAGTTGACCTTTAATTGTTGTACTTGTATTGCTGGATTTGTTAACTATAACTATGTGCCGATTGTTTTTCGATCATTCAAGGTGGCCTTTGTTTTCCCTTTCCTGTTTCCATTTCACAAAAGAATAATGGAAACTGTATTCTTATATTTTTGCATTTTGACTTTGCAGGTTATTACATTCCTGTATACTGTTATGAGATGCATCCAGTTGGGACTGCGCACGGCGCTTATAGTTACCCCCGTCAATGTTTTGCATAACTGGAAGAAAGAGTTCATCAAATGGTGTCCAGCAGAACTTAAGCCACTTCGTGTGTATATGCTGGAGGATGTTCCAAGGTGCAGGTTAATTATTTTGTTACTTATCTTGTCTTATGCTTGCAAGTATGCACTCTGGAATTTATAATTAGACTATGAAACTCTTGCACATAGGTTTGAAGCAACTTAGCACAAAACTTAGCTAACGGACAAGGAAAGATCTATTAGATCTGCCTATATCAATCAGGAAATCCAGACCTAAGTTATTTCTAAAATCTAATGATACCCTCAATCGCTTGAATCATTCTTTGTAGACCTTGCTTTGAATCATCCATCAAATGCCGTCTTATGTGATACATGATACTCCCTCTGCCCCAAAATATAATTTGAACTAGAAAGGTAGCTATATTTTGGGATGGAGGGGGTACTAAATTTGTTCCCTAATTCATGTAACCTAGAACCTTTGTTATACCATCTTGTATAATCTTATTTTCCCTACTGCAATACTAGATAATTGACACATGCCAGCCTCAAAATAAATTATACCCTGTGAGCTATAAGGATAAACTCAAACTCTGCATGTGTTAATCTGTTACTCTCAAACCTAAAAACATAAGTTAGCTAGCCACCCTATGTTCGATTCCCCCCAAATCTCGAGAAAAAAACTGTTCATGTGTGTAGACTCCTTTGCAACATTTGGAAGGTTACTGGCATTACCCTTTATTTCTTCTCTAGAATTGTGTCACAAATCTCACTTGGTTAGATGCGATTGATTTTTCCTAATGCTGAAAACAGATATATGAAATGACAGATTCAGTATGGTATGATGTTGATAACCACTAATGAAAGTTAGCTATGGTCCTGAAAATCTTCAATTTCACCTCAGCAGCGTTAGGACATTGCTGTCGAGCTTCTTTTTATTGCATTATTTGGCATTTCCCTTTTCATGACCTTGCATTAGATGTGTATTGCACTTGAAAGCTATTGTTCAGCACTTCAGAACCTTTGGCAGCATGTGAATTGCTTTAGCTTCAAGGCATCTTTCTAAATGCAATGGAAGATGAAGGTTCCATCATGTCCTTGTACCGATAGGTTCAATTGATTACCTGCATAACCAACCTGTGGCTAGATGTATTAGTTAGGATGAATATTCTTGTAAGCCCTTTTCTGCTGATGATGGAATGTCTGCATATGTCAAAACTTCTATATGCTGTCGAAATAAGGTTTCATTAGGATTGTGATGGGGTGTTCTATTTTTGGCCTGAAACGACTCCCCTTTCACTTGTGGTTTTTGCAGGGCAAACATTCAGTTTTTACTAAAAAAGTGGCGAATAAAAGGTGGCGTGCTTCTGATTGGTTATTCATCATTTAGAAACCTTTCCCTTGGAAGGACTGCGAGGGACAAAACTGTTGCAAACGAGATCACCAATGCTTTGCAGGTGATGTTCCATTTGTCGTGTTGTTATTCTGTTATATTTCAAGCTTTTATGTTATGTCAAGTCATAGGCATTTTCCTTTTTCATCCATATCTTATACCCCTCCCTTCCATGGATATACTAATGTTTCAATCACCATTCCACTTTATGTGGTAATATAACAATCATAGATGTTCATCTGGCATGAGTTATGCATCATTATACTGTATGTATGTTTTCTTCCAACCTTGTTCTTTTAGATGTGGGTTTTGATACAGTCCATTTACATATGTCACAATCAGTGTGGGCCAGATATTCTTGTATGTGATGAAGCACATATAATTAAGAACAGGAGAGCTGACACTACACAGGCTTTGAAACAAGTAAGGACACAGAGAAGAATTGCGTTAACTGGATCTCCGTTGCAGAATAATTTGATGGAATATTACTGTGTAAGGAATTACGCACTCCTACCCTAAACCCTTGCTACTTTACCTTCCAGCTACCAACAGTATTTTGATATCTGACTGTAGTACTTTTCTAATGGCTTTTGATTTTCTGGTTAACAGATGGTTGATTTTGTTAGGGAAGGTTATCTTGGAAGTAGTCATGAGTTCCGTAACAGGTAAATTGATGCTCTGATCTCTTTTACTGTGGCAAATTAATATTCTGGACATTTGAATGATATGCTTTGCATTATCAGGTTCCAGAACCCCATTGAAAATGGGCAGCACACGAATTCTACATCAGATGATGTCAAGATCATGAACCAACGGTCACATATTCTGTATGAACAACTGAAGGGATTTGTCCAGCGAATGGACATGAACGTGGTGAAGAATGATCTACCAGAAAAGAAGGTTTTTGTTGTTACTGTTAAACTCTCTCAACTACAAAGGAAGCTGTACAGAAGATTCTTGGATGTGAATGGTTTCTCAAGCAGTGCTGCTTCAGAAAAATCTTTTCAGCGGAGTGGCTTCTTTGCCAAGTACCAAACGTTAGCGCTGGTGCGACATTTTTGCATCTTTATGTCTTTATTAGATAACATGCCAATGTTCTGTTGCAGTACTATCATATTTGTTTACGTTCTTTCTTCTCATGCCCGACAATATGCTTCAAGTGTAGATATGGAACCATCCTGGTCTTCTCCAGATGGCTAAACAGAAAGGAAATTTACGCCAAGAAGATGTCGAGTCCTTTCTGATGGATGAGAGCTCTAGTGATGATAATATTGAAAATTACTTGCCAAATGGAGGTAATTTATTATTCGCAGACCTTCCTTTTGAGCTTTGACAACTTGCTTCAGACTTCGGCAAATCTGCACGCTTTTTTTTTTCTTTTTGTAATTAGTAAAATATAATACTCATATAATTTACAGTGTTTGATTGACTATTTTTTGGTTCAGAAGTCAGAACCCAAACTTCTGATATATTTCAAATTCTCCTTTTTTTTTCTGTGAGAAATTAACACTTGGTCCCCTTTTGTGATTTGTACAGAGAAGCTGAGAAGCAGAAATGATCAACTATCCAAGAAAAGTTCTGATGTTGTAAATGAGGTACTTGAATATATATTGGCTATAAATTGTTTCAAGTTTCAAATTTTACAGTATTTTAGGAATTGATTGTCATGTAATTCGTTCATGCATATCATATTTTAATATTATGATTTCTAGCTGCACGCTCTATTTTGTCTGATAGTCTGGTGAGTCTGGTCTTACCTGTGCAATTATGTTTAATTTAAACCAAAAACAGATGGTTAAGGAACATAACTTTAGTATCGCGCCTACACCCACACGTTCCAGTATTTTTTGTTTATGTGCATATCCTTTATTGTAGGAAAGTAACTGGTGGGAGAATCTTTTAGACGAAAATGCTTATAAGGAAGCAGATTATAGTGGCAAAATGGTTTTACTCCTTGATATCCTGTCATCATGTTCTGAATTGGGTGACAAGGCATTAGTGTTCAGCCAGAGCTTGAGCACTCTGGATTTGGTGGAATTTTATCTATCTAAGTTGCAAGTTAATGGAAAAGAGGGCAAATATTGGAAACAAGGCAAGGATTGGTACAGGTGCACTTTCACACTCTATGCATTTTATTTTTTATACACAAGAACAATACAACTATCAGTGTGGTGGTTTCATAAGTGACAATTTTCTGTTACTTTGCTTTGTTATTTTTCTATGCACCTAGCCCTGTTTGGACTGTATGGAGTTTCACAGGTATATTGGCAAGCGATACTAGGAATTTGGCATCACCTTATGGATAAGTGTTATATTTTGTTGTTTAAACTGAATCCTGAAAAATCTAGCATGATAATAAAATAGGAGAAATATACTTCATCACTTTCTACTTCTGCTTAATCAGTGGAAAAGGAGATATCTACATCATCGATTGTGTTGCATTGTGCAATTTAACCAAATCATCATATGTATAGTAGAGCTGTTATAATTGTATATCAAATATAATAAAATTACCTCTTCAGATATAAAGGTTCATATTACATACAACTCTATTTTCAAATGAATTGTATTGTCACTACTGAGTAGTTAAGAAATAAAGACACACATCCAAACACTGCAAGCTTACATTTTATGTTCTACGAGCATGAATTCACTAGCACAGCTGCTGCTTGCAACTGATCATAACATGTTCTTTCTGCCTATGTACATATTTTTGCTGGTCAGTACTATCTAGTATTACCTCTGTATTTAAATATAGAGTTAATATCACAAAACCCTGAGTATTATGTTTCAAGTTGCACAAAATCACATGGATTTTGGCATGTGGCACATAACCCTGGGTATTGTGCTCCTAAGGTTTCATAATACCAGTATACCACTGTTAATTAATCTAACTAAATATTATAGCAAACTAAAAAATAAACAACTTAGATGATTACAACTTTTTGACGATGGGATAAAGAACTCATATTTTTTGGACATAAGTACTTTTACAACAGTTTCGTTAGATATTATTGTTGTATTCTAATAAAAAATAGCGGTCAAAGTTGCACACTAAAGACCAAATAAAGCCAGGACGTTATATATTTAAATATGGATGTACAGTAATTATAGCAAATAAACCATAGGTGTATCTAGACTTAATGATTTACTCTGAAGCACGCACTAGTGCACCAGTGCTAAACCTGCCAGTATAAGTGTATAACCTCAGTTCTGCAAAGGTGATACTTCATCACCAAAGGCTTTGATATACAAGCATTATTGATATTTAGTTATGCATAAGTGATTGTCTGTGCCAGCATGTAGTTCTGCAAATGTGCTGTTTATAATTACTGCCTCAACACAAAATGGAAAAATGAACATTGCCTTTTGCATCACAAGGCTTTGACAGGGCAGAATTGTTGATATTTTCTTCTGCAAAGATGATAGTGCTGTTACCAGCATTTAATTGGGCAACGGCGATATTTATATTTAACAGAAGCTTATCTTATTCTGCAAATGTGGTCTTGTTTTCTTTCATGTTGAATAGGATTGATGGGAGCACTCCATCTTCTGAGCGACAAAATCTTGTGGAGAGGTTTAATGACCCTGAAAACATTAGAGTGAAATGCACATTGATATCTACTCGTGCTGGATCTCTAGGCATTAACCTTCATGCAGCAAACCGTGTGATTCTTCTTGATGGTTCATGGAATCCAACCCATGATTTGCAAGCCATCTATCGGGTTTGGAGGCAAGAACTTGTTGCTTGATTTTTACTAGTAAGTTGAACAATCATGTGATTATTTGTTTACTCACCGTATGTTCTTTCCAGGTATGGCCAGACCAAGCCTGTGTATGCTTACCGCCTAATGGCTCATGCAACAATGGAAGAGAAAATATATAAACGGCAGGTAATTTGGCAGTTGCCTTTTCTTGTTCAAAACTCTAGTTGTGTTATTGACTTAATTCATTAATTATTATTATTAATATAGGTGACAAAAGAAGGGCTTGCAGCAAGGGTGGTGGATAGACAGCAAGTGTCTAGAACAATCTCTAAAGAAGAGATGTTGCATCTTTTCGAGTTTGGTGATGAGGAACTACTGGAGCAGAGCGGTTCTACCATGAATGGCCACAGTAAAGTTGGGACTGAGAAGCCACCTACTCCCAACTCCAGTGAAACCACTCAACATTTACCTTTGGACAGGCTTATGGTGAACCTACTTCATGACCACTCCCGGTAATGCTTATATTTTTTGCTGCTTAACTTAACAGGATGTCATTCTATAAATCTTATAACGTATAAACTATAAAGATCATATAACTCAAAACTCGTCAAACTCATAGTGCTTATTTCCCCCCATGCTTGCCTTTGCCAAACATTAATCTTTGTTTTTGGGATTTACAGGTGGATCGCAAGTTACCATGAACATGAAGCCCTTCTGCAAGAAAATGAAGAAGAAAGGCTTACCAAGGAGGAGCAAGATATGGCATGGTTAATCTACAACAAGTTGCTAGAAGTTGCCCCGAGGAAAGCTACACATGACGCCGAGAGAAAACCAAGTACTGTTCCAACAGAGAGCAGCCTTCTACAACCACCTAAAGCTACTTCAAGAAGCCGGCAACCCCAGCAGCCTAAGATCACTTCAAACAACCAAAAGAAGTGTAACAACCTGAGCCACTTGCTTACTCTGAGAAGCCAAGGCACCAAGCCTGGATGCAGCACGAGTTGCAAAGAATGTGGCCAGGATATTAGTTGGGAGACGCTAAACAGAGACGGTAGATCAAGGTGAAGTCAATTGACTTCTTGTTAGCTTACTCAAGTCATTGCTGTTACACATTTTGTACTTTTGTAAAGGTTACCTTTTTCTTTTGCGTAGTATACATCCTGTATGTTAGGATTATCAGTGTATAGAAGTAGTGAAGGAAATGGAAAAAGGCATTTTTTGGGTTCACAAGATAAGCTGTATCAGTTTGCAACTGGAATCTTCACATGATTAGTAAATTATGATGCCAGAAGATGCACTTTACTTCCTGCCCCTTTGTCTTATTAATTACCTTATTAGGGTATGTACAAAACTAGAGTCTAAGGGTATGTACAATGGTCTTTATTAGTGGTCTCTCTATTGTCATGTAATTAAATTTGATGACATGGAAGAAAGAGAAAGGAGTAGGGTTATTATGCATGACAACGGCTCAGAGTTGACTCTTAGCATTTATTACAGTAAATTTTGTTGCATGGTGGTGAAAGAAAGGAAAGAAGAGTAAGAAAAAAATATTTTGATACATTAATGATTAGATACCATATTGTCTCTAACTGTTGTAGGATGCTAGTCTCTAGATAACATAGAGTTTATATCTGACTCTACCTTTGTACGTGCCCTAATATAAGCTCTCTATACTAACTAATGTCACTAGAGACTATCCTCCTAGAATAGTAGAGACAATAAGATTTCTAAACCATTAATGCACTAAATATTATTTTATTATACTTCTTTTCTTTTCTCCACCCTCATGCAACAAATATTCCATTAATAAATGCTAAGAGTCGACTCTAAGCCGAGAGCCTGTTATTAGACACCATTGTACATTCCCTTATACATGCTCGGTAGCCCGATTTGAAGAGAAAAAATCGGGCTCCTTGCAACTGCATGCATGCAAGATGAGTACTAACTAGTTTCTTTTTCTTTTTTTCTCAACACTTTAAATATTTTCTTCTAAACTACTTATTTGATTTACGATCCGATCGTATCATTGAATTTGTTGCAACAAGATATTAGATTATTATATTTTAATAAAAGAAAAATATATGTTTTAGACCATTAAGTTCTTAATGTTTCCTAAATGGAGCAATATGTTTTAAAGTGTGCATTCACTACTTGCCCCAACTTTCTCTCTCCTCTATCCATCCATGCATGCATGGATTTAGCAACCTTTAAAATGAATTTTCTCCTAAACTACTTATCTAATCTAAGATCCAATAATACAGTTATATTTGTTATATTAATTCTTCACAATAAGATCTCGTATAATTATATTTTGATGAAAAAAAAATGTTTTAGTTATGTTCGATACGTGATAGCAACATTTTCAACGTGTGTTTTCATTGTGTTTAAAAAAATGTTTAAATGTTGCAGTGACTGATTTTTTTCACTGTGTATAACTTAATGTTTCACTGGTGGTCAACTGTAACATTTGACCGATGGATTTTTTTTTGCCCCTACTCTCTCCTCTTTATCCATGCATGCATGCATGGATTTAGCAACCTTCAAAATAAATTTTCTCCTAAACTACTTATCTAATATGCAATCCGATAACATTGTTGTGTTCGTTGTAATTTAATCTTCATAACAAGATATCGCATGATTATATCCTGATAAAAATATATGTTTCAGTCCGTTAATACTCAATGTTTGATATGTGATAGCAACAGGCCCGATTTGGAGGTACCTCCGAGAAATTCGCAAAAGTGAAGATGGATTTTACATTCTTTGTCTGTAAACCACCCCCCCCCCAAAAAAAAAAAAAAAAAAACAGCGGACGGACCTATGTATGTCTCCAAGATGGGCTGGGATTTTGGGACATTCAAGCAGGCTGCGAATAGGCCGAAATTTAGGCCCATACCCGTATATGGGCCGGATTTTGAGCCCATACGAAACGCTCTGAATGCTCGAAAGTTAGGCCCATCATTTGGCCCATACACGTGGTTGCTCACCCGCTTCGTCGTCCGGCACTCCGGCGGCGGCGGCGGCTTCCAGCAAAATGGACGGCTGGTCCGCCATCCTCCTCTACCAGCGTCGGCCCATGCCGACGGCAACTCGCCGCCGCGGCCCAAGTCGAGCGCGAATGCTGGCTTCTTCGTCGGGGCCGCCTCCGTCCGCTCCGGGCGAACACGGCCCGAGATGAACCACCACCCCGTGCTCTGCTTGTTCTTCCGGTTCGAACAGTTTGTGTTGCGCTATGCCTGCCACTGGATTAGCTTTGGGACCTGGGATGCAACCTCGATTTGGTGCAGAAACGCGGTGATAAGTGATAACCCCCAGCCAATTTGAGTGCAGAGATTGAAATGCAAATTCAATTGGATATAACAGAACATAATAGATTGATTATAGACAGCAAGTACATCGATTGATAGTCTCAGCATCACCTGCATAGCAGCAATGCTTTAGGAAAACTTAGCTAGTGGCCGGAACAACAGCGCGGCCAATTTTATTCTTACAACTTCAGTTCGGGGAAGAACACTGCATAAATTAACTGCAAACACTAGGAAATTACTGGAGGATCTCTTTGTACACTATGTTTTTCACCATTCCTTCACCCGGGCATTCTTCGTCGGCGATCAAGATCTTCAGGCCATCTCTGCTTGTGACTCTGGAGACTGCCACATAGAGCTGCCCGTGAGTGAAAACTTGCCTAGGTAAATAGAGGCCGACCTTGTTTAGAGTTTGCCCCTGACTCTTGTTGATTGTCATGGCAAAACACACCGAGAGGGGAAATTGCTTTCTGTTTAGCACGAATGGCCATTTCGGTTCGGTTGGTGACATGATGATTTGTGGGATACATACCATATCGCCGATGTGTGTTCCAGTTATAATCTGTGCCTCAATAACCTTATCGCCTAGTCGTGTAATTATCATTCTAGTGCCATTGCATAGCCCTGCACTTTGATTGATGTTACGGAGAAGCATCACTGGCAAACCAACTTTGAGCTTCAGTTGGTGGTTTGGAATTCCGGAGTGATTCAAGCTGTTTAGGAACTCCGTCGGATATAACATTTCCATCTCATGGCTGTAAGACACTGATTTGCTCACACTGTCACGGCTAAGGTAGGTTACCTTGTCACCTTGGATCTGGTCCATAATATACTCATTAAGCTCATTGACATTCTCATTCACTGTACACAATATTGCTCTTTCTTCTAGATAATTCTGCTTGAAGCAATTGTCATGTAGGTCAGGATAGGTACTCTCAATGATTTGAGCTTTCGGGTCATCTCCCTTTTGTAACAGCAGGTCACTAGGCATCCTCACCCAACCTTTTTCATCTAACGAAATCGTGTCACCATTGCCGATTTGTAGTATCCACTCAGCGAATTCTGCAGACTTCTGATGCTCTGTTGGATCTTTGGACACAGAATTGAGTCGCATATTTTTTGTCAAATTGAATACCTCGAAATGTTGCCAGAGGTATGAGCATTTGATCGTTGCATTTACAGTGTGTTCCCTTCTTCCTTTTGGCACAATAGGGAGGATCTGCCTGAAGTCCCCTCCTAGAACAACTGTCATGCCACCAAAGGTCTTTTGACAACTATTCTCATTTCTACACCTCTGCACGTCCCTTAGGCTCTTGTCTAGTGCCTCGAAACAGTTTCTGTTTGCCATTGGAGCTTCATCCCACAGTATTAGTGATGCCTTCATTAATAGATCAGCTATGTGCGAGCCTTGTTTGATGAAGCATGTAGATTCATCTGTTAGGTTGATCGGGATATTGAATGCTGAATGTGCTGTTCTACCTCCTTGAAGTAGAAGTGCCGCAACGCCACTAGACGCAACTGCAAGCACTATCTTTCCCTCTGATCTTAACCTTGTTGTGATTGCTTTCCAAAGGTATGTCTTGCCTGTCCCACCATAACCATCCACAAATATTAGCTTGCCTAGTGATTGATGTGCTGATTCTATTATTGCATCAAATGCCTTTTTCTGCTCTATGTTCAGAGTGTTTAGTATTTGCAGGTGCTTGTGCTTCAACTTCTTTTTGTCATAGTACATCTCTTCATTTATAAGACTGTTCTCAATTTCACTTAACTTTGCCATATTTGGCGGTTCTATTCCAGTGTATTCCTTTAGTGATTTTCCAGCTTGTCGTATGTTCTTCTCAATTTCTATTAAAGCACATTTCCTTGTGTGTGAAGGCGTGAGGCAGGAGGTGGGAAAGTTCAATGCCCAACTTTGTGTGTGCTGTATATCTTTGGAGAGTTCCTCCCAGCTGGATTCCCACAACCTCTTTGGGTCAGTAATCTCGCAATGGCATAAAACAGTTGCAAACAATTGTCGTAATTTCATCCCAGATGCCCAGCATGATGCTTCCTTGATGCACTCAATCCACTCGCTATCATCGTTTAGAAATCCTAGTGCATGGCATGCTGATTTGTACGATGAGTGCACGGTTCCATTTACAGTCCTGATATCTTCAAATGTTGTGCAACCCTTTGCCGTGTTGAGGATAACTCTGAGATAATACCTTTCTCCACTTGCTGGATGGGCATTGTAGATCCTGCCAATTTTCATCCCTCCTTTTCGCCTTACCCATTTCTTCACATTCTTATCCCACGTCCATTTTGTAGGAAATTCTGAATATGTTAATTCTCTGGCATCTTCATGCCTTTTGTTCGTTTCCATCCACTCAGTAAACATAGTGACCCCTGATCTTGGGTGTCTTATGATTTCCTGTAGGTCTGTTGAGTCAGGAAAAATCACATGTTGCTCATTCTCCTCGTGGAATGATAGCCTCTCAACAGGTGGCTCTTGGTAGTGTAGAGGAAATTTGAATATTCGCCAACATGCTTCAGTTGCTGTTGTGTATTTGCATCCCAGGTACCTTTTAATCTCATCATTATTCTTCGTGTCAGTTTCTTCAACAACTGCTGTTGCTTGGCCATCTTCATTGCATATTCTCTTAAATAGGTATTTGATTGACCTAGACCGGTTGAACCACTCGACATTCATGTGTGCTTGGAATTTCACTAGGAGATCTTTGTTGTATGGAACAACAAATCCATTGTTCAGATTAACTCGTCCCTTTTTTATCTGTCTCCCATCATCTCGTCTCCTATATATTGGCAAGTTGACTTCATCAATGATTGTCTCATCAGAAAATCCTCTTGGGAAGAATCTATTGCATTTATAGTCTACCATGCACGGTGACTTTGGGTTTGCTTCTCCACATGGTCCGTGCATCATGAAACTCTTGACGCCTTCAAATGTTTCAGGATCCTTGTCTTTGTCAGGAATCTCAGCGCATATCATTTCATCAATTTGTGAAGGGTCTAGGCTCTTTCCTCTTTTGTCAAGGAAGATTAGGATATGGGCATGTGGGAGTCCCCTCTTCTGAAATTCTATTGTGAAGACAACTGCAATATTTATTCAATATATGTGTTAGCAATTACTTTTCATTAAAAAAACTGTACGGATGAGTGTTTTTTGTCTCATCACTTACTTGCTTTAGTCTTTCCAAAATGTTGATTCCTTTTAATATCTGACATCAGTTCCTTCAGTTTTATCATGAACACTCGAACTAAAATATCAGGGCGCTCTGATGGTTTCTGGTATCCAACTTTATCTAGCATACACTGGATCTCTGGCCACTTTGGGTTGCATGTGAATGTTACAAACAAGTCAGGATATCCAGCCCAACGACATATTGCCATCGCATCTTGGTAGTTTTGCTCTTTATTTCTAGGACCTCCTGTGAAACTTGCTGGAAGTACTATCCTCCTCCCTACTTGCTCTGTTCTTGTGTCTCCTCTTCTGAGTGCATCTTGTAGCCCACCATAAAGTTCTGTTCTTAGAACTCCTTGATTTTTCCTGATCCAGTTGAGCCTAATCTGTTCTATGCACGCATGAGCATCGACCATGTATTGCATTGAGAGGTTTCCACACATTAGTGGCAACATTGATTGGTCTTGCCGCTGTTGGAGGCGATATGCATAATATTCAAGCATAGTGACACATTTCTTGTCATTTCTTACACCTTCCTTTCCGCTGTATTTTATTCCAGGTCTATAACCATCTTCTCCATAAGGGAAGAGCAGCGGGTATTGCATGGCCATTAATTTTGGATGGGTTTCTGATATCCTTTTAGGTCTCATATCTTTGTACTCAAGAACAATGTCACGCCCATAGCTTCTTTTGGTCGGATCTTTGACTATCAAGAGAGCAACTTCTGATGCTGATGGCATATTGTCTTGCCTTCCATCTTGATCCCTATTATCAAGTAATCTCAGAGTGTAATTGTGATAGTCATCTTCTTTAAATCTATCTCTTGCCATTCGGAATGTCTGGGCTAGTGTGTTGTTCTCATCAAGCATTTTTAGTAGGCTGGCAATAGTTTTTTGGTCTAATGGGGCATTACTTGCACCAGATTTTGATGCTTCAATCCTATTTTCGATCTCATTCTCTGTGTCATAAACGTACAATTGTTGGAAGCGAGGCTTGTTGCTACCTTCTGGTAGCAGAGTTCCTATGTGATGGTGATTCTGGCCATTCAGTCGGAAAATATAAGGTCCATGCCCGTTGTTTATTTTTCTGTCAACGGCTCCTCCCATTGATGTAAATGCAAACATCGAATTGTATGATCTAATGTTCTGTTGGTAGTTTGTTGATCTTTCTCCATCTCTTGTCAATAAACTCGTAAGGTATGGGGGCGGTTCTTTTAACGGTGGCAATGCTACCTTCCCTTGCTTGCAGCAGAGTCCAAATTATGGCTGTTTGACTGTCGAATGCAGTGATCTTTCTGCATGCCACATAAGCGCATGGCAGTGTTGGCACATGCATGTTGGGCCCCCAAAGATCCATATCTTACTATCACTGGAAATGCTCTCTTTCGTTATTACATTTTTATTGGTTCTAGTTCCTTTTCTGCTCCTCTTGAGTGTGTTCTGTTCTTTCCTCTTCATTCTTGCTATTTTTGCTAATTCTTTTGCCCGCCTTGCTTTCTTCAGTTGGCTGTATATTATTGCACTGTTTATAACTGATGGTTCCTTGAGTTGCATTAGTTGAATATTGCAGTATTTTGGTTCCACTACATTCTTGATGTTTTTGTAAATTCCGTTGGGTCCTTGGCAAAGTCGGCACATGCATTTTGGCCAGGTCATGTTCCAGCTAAGGGTATTTTTCAACTCCATATTGCTGATGTAAGTTGGATCAGCCCTTCCTTTTTCTTCATTTCCATCAGTTCTTGCACGCTTCATGCCCCGCTTGAGTTGCATGTATTCTTTCCTCTTCATCCGTGCTGTTGTTGCGCATTCTGACATTGTTTGGTTGTACTTCCTCTTCCCCCCTTGAGTTAGTTTTTTCTAGTAGATTACTTCAATACCAATCCTTCATTTGGTTGACTTTCTTTCCCTTTCCGCTCCTCTTAAGTATGCTTTTCTCTTCAAGCTTACAATCACTCATTCTCGTTACTGACATTGATTGCATTCACAATGGATCATGGCTTTCCTGCACACATGTAAAATATTCTTGGATTGACTAACGCAAAATAATATGCTAAATATCTACAAGCTTTTGATGAGGTACATCACAGATTGAGTCAATTAGCAATGCATTTCTTAAAATGGTAAGATTCTGACACGCCACCACAAAATTCCCAAAGCCCTGTATACCGTCCCTTGTGTCACTCACATGTCAAATCTATGATCTACGTATGTACAAGTGATGGCAATATAAAGGATTGTAAAAGTGCAGTGGAAAAATTGAACCTATAACCAAATATCTAGAAGCTGACTTGCTCAGCGGAACGAGCTAGGTCATGTTGGAGTTAGCAATTTACTCTTAAAGTCTACACTAGTGCTTTAAGAATCAATACACTTATGGACCTTCAAATTAGACTCTTGTTCTTACTTAATTGAGTGCAACTATTTTTTTTTCTTCATTCTTGCTTATCTTTCTGATGTTACCATACTATATTGCAAATACCCACTAAAATTTTGTGCAGGTATAAGAACAAAAGAAAGCTATGTACTAATTGGTAATGGATGTGACAGACCATCATAAGAACCGAGTTGTTTATAAGGAAGCATAGACTCAAGTGATTCTAATAGATCTTGGAGTAAGGAGCAATGTAAACTATTGTCCTAGAATAATTGCATTTCTAGGAAATTAGAGACAGATTAGCAGCATACACAAATAACCACAATAACCCTATGTAATGACCACACTGCATGCACACATTTCATACATAAACTTAATTAAAAGGAAAGTGAGAAGAAAGGGATGGAAAGATGGGAGGCTAGAAGGCAGCATATCTTCCATCTAATTAATTTGTTAGATGCTATCTCACTAGAAATACAATATTTCCGGGACAAAATTTGAATGGTAAAAATGCAATTATTCTAGGACAGAGGTAGTAATGTTTTCCACGTATCTATTTCCTTAAGAACAAACTCAAACCGTAAATATTAGATCAGTTGAAATCTTTTCATAAATTCTGAGAATGTTCTTTTAGAGAAAAGACCGGACCTTGCTTTCTATAGAAAGCATAGTTGAGATACACAGTTTTGGGGCTGGGGATACCAGCAAACTAGAACTGACCTATTACAGGTTTCCAACACTCCATTATACCCTGAATCAAGAACACCAGCAGCAAGGGTAGTCCTCAACCATGGTAAGCAAGGAAACAGTGAGATCACCATCTAATAAACAGCAGCCAAAACCTCCAGCCCAAAATTCAATGCTCAGAATGTTATCTCTGAACACTACTGAAAGGAAATACCTCTAGCTGTTCCAAGTCGTTTCATGTATATGGAGTTGCAGTCCCTGAACTCTTGACACTACATGATGGGAAAAAAAAGGGAGTAAGAGTAGGGTTAAATTCATGGTAGAAACAGTATATATATACATATATATGTTGCAGCAGAAGGGTAAAAGAGAAGTATAATGCCTTTACCTGCTAGACTGCTACTAAGCTTCTTCCTCCAGATCAAACTGCACACAGTGTTGCCGTTTTCTTGACTGACAAATGCGAGAACTCTGGATTGATTTTGGATTTTTCACCGCAGTGGATGCACACCTTCGCCAAGCCACGGTGAAGGCAGTGGACGGTGCAGGGAGCACAAGGCAGAAGGATGCCAAGTAATGGAGGCTGGAGCAGCAGCACTGCAGCGGAGGTACGTGCCCATTTTACAGCAGCATTGCAAAATCTTCCCTCTGAACGTGGCGCCCTCTCTCCTACGAAGTGGCCAATACAAGTAGCGTCTAAACCTTCACAAAGATATGTACACGCTCTATAGTATGCACACCTCCTTGGATTCTCTCCATCCTGTGCCTGTGAGATTCCCACCGCTTGAACTGTGCATCAGGACAAGTCTTGTCTGACCTTTTGCTCTGCCTCTAGTGATTCCCCCCTAGGATGTAAGATGTGTTTGAGGTAGTCTATATATATTTTTTCTCTTGTTTCTGTTGGGGGTACCTTTTTCGCTGTGTTGTTTTTTTCTTGATAGATATCAGTAAAAGCTGTATTATAGTGGTATATAGATAAACTTCAAGGGAATAAATCTTAATGTTGGTAAACTCATGTCTTTGAAATATTTTCTGCAGTCAGGATTTTAAGATAAAGAGTTTCGTTTTCCAAATGAGTACATTTATCTTTGAATGAGATTCAGCTTTTGTGATGAATAAGAACTAAACTGCAACGTAGAAATGGTATCAAATGCAAGAACATCTTTAAACAGTTTAACTAATGCACATGGTCTTAGTCAGAGATCTTTGTTGTAAATTCAATCAAGTGGTTCCAGACATGTCTTTGGTCTATTATGCTGTGTGACTGTGTCCTAAAGAGACTGCATGATGTTAGATTCCTAGTAAAAACTTAAGCAGTTGAGTACGTTGAAGATGGGCATGACGCATGGTCAAAGTTGGATCCTCAATATCAAAGTTCCTCTATCATGTTCGTTTCCGTTACTTATTTTCGTTTCATTCTTGCTACTCTTTATGACTATATTCAGCCTACCGTACTGCATTATATGATCTTCTATTAGAAATGTTAGGGCATTAATCATATATGCGCACATGGCTGTCACTGTCAGACTGTGTTTAAGAACCGAGTTATTTGTATGGTAGCATAGCGTTGGAGATTTGGAGTTTCTACTCAAATCTGGGATTCACTTGGAACAAGCGAAATCCTGAAAGTTATCTGACCATAATTGTAGTTTAAGTATGTGACTTAACATATTCCTGGAGTTATTATAGCAGTGCAAAAGCTGAGAATATGGTTCTCAAATTTTTAAAAAGGGCACCTTATACATTTGCATATATTTTTTTAATAAGACGATCTTATACATTTGCACAATACCTTTTTTTCCTCCCTTTTCTCTCTCCCCCATCTCTCTTCTTTGTTTGCCGTTTGTGTAAATTTTATTCCTCTTAATACAAAGCTGCGCAATCCTTTTGCGTATTCCCAAAAAAAGTTTTTTTTAATAAGACGAATGGTCAAATATGTGTTCAAAAGTCAATGGCGTCATCTATTAAAAAACAGAGCGAATACTTGCACTGTTGCACATCTGTTGAATGGTTGAGCAGAGCTTCCAATATTTTGCATCACAACATAGCTGTAGTCTGCAGGTGCTTGGCTATATGCTGGAAGAAAGCTGAAAAATCTTGAGTTGTTACTTTTGGGCACCCTTCCATCTTCTGGTAATACCATGGCTGCAACTAGAAACTATGGGATTGGATCACCATTGCACTGTCTTGAGCTGCAAAATCTTTACTAGTTGTTACCTTTGGGCATAAGAATGGTGCGGGATGCTGCTATCCATTGTCCAGCAACACCATTGTACCGTTCCTCATCGAGGTAATTACATTCTTATGCATTTGCATTGTTTGCTCTTCTTCCACGAATGGTTTTCAACTTAAGGCTACAAGTTTTTGTCTCTTTGTCGCGTGATATGGTTGAATAAAAATGATGTGGAGATAAAGTTTTCTTTGCAGGTCGTCCTCAAGGGAACATATTGGACAGATCAATGGTCGCTGCTGCTATTTATGGAAGATGGCGTTGATATGTATTGCGGGCTGTTAGAAGCGAGAGTAAAGGGAGTTTTTTTTTTTTTTTGGCTAAGTGTGGTTGGAACTTTAGAAACAGGGATTGAAGCTTAGTCTTCCTCTTATGTTTTGGTCTTCCTCGTATGTTTTGTTCGGAACCTTGTGTGTAATGTTTCAACTCGTTATGAGGTGTTCGAGCTAAGTACTCGTGTATTATCCTTTGGATGTGTGCACCCACGGTGAGTGTAGACATAGGAAGAGAAGCATACTGGTAAGTTTAGAGTAGAAACCAAACACTGGAACACAGAAATTTTGGGTTTTTCTACAGCCTTTCTGGGTTCTTCCTGCACCGTGAAAAGGTTCTTGAGCAACTTTTTTGCGCATAAATATGTTGCAACATATATGATCGTTCATGTCCTCCAAAGGCCAATGTGCAAATGTTATCTCGAACTTGGTTAAATAAATTTAGGGACAATCGCATCCATGCCCCCACTTTCAACCTCAACTACTGTTTTCATATACTTTTTAGGGTTTGCAATTTTACCCCTAATTTTTAAAAACGAACCAGCCGTTTGCCCTTAGTTTTAACGCCCGTTAGATGGTTCACACATTTTTGGGTTAAGAAAAACAAATGGAAATGAAAAAATGATTTATGAAATATCAATTTACCGTTCTACCTTTGAGGGAATGGATAAGCATCCAACCAACTCTCCTCTCCCACCGGATTGGTCCTTGCGCGGAGGCGACAGTTCTGGCTCCGGCGGAAGGGCACGCGCGGAGGCGGCGGCATCCGCGGGCGAGGCGGCAGCCGCGAGCGCGCGCGGAGGCGATGGCGGTGGCCGCGGGCGAGGCGGAGGCGGCGGCGGCCGCCGCGTCGAGGGCTGGTGGGGGAGAGCATGGCGCTGCGGGCGCGCTCCTACGGCTGCATCCGGGTGTTCCTCGCCCTGTCCCTGCTGCTGCTCGCTGTCGAGTTTGCCGCCTACCTCTAGGGGTGGCACCTCGAGGAGGTGGCATTGCTCCTCACCGTCGACGGCCTCTTCGCCGCCTCCTATGTCGGGTGGATGCGCCTCCGCCTCAACTACCTCGCGCCGTGTAGCGCCCGTTCCGTCGTGGCGCCTAGCGGGAAAATCTATCTCTTAAAAAAAACCATAAGTGCGAAAATTGTTTCTTCGCTTGCAGTCAGTCCCCGTGCCATCTCAGATCTCAAATCCCCGATCTATCGTCGAGTTCAATCCCGAATCCAAATCCATCCCAAATCGGTCCCTTCGCAAAAGTCTATTTTGCCTCCCCGGGGTCGATGGGCCGAATCTCTCTCGGCCCATCTCCTCTTTCCCCCCCCGGCGCTCTCTCTCTCTCTCGCGCGCGCGCCCTCCCCCTCCGCTCTGCCCGCGCGCGTGCGCATGAGCCGCTCGCGCCGAGCGCCCTCCCTTTCCCTCGCTCTCCTTCTTCCCGCCTCCATCCCTGGCGAGCTCCCCGCGCGGCGCTGTTCGCGCGCGCGCCCGCGTGGTTGCCGCCCATGCCGCGCCTGCGCCGCCCGCGTCACCCGGCCCCGCTGCCCTGCCGCGCCTCCCGTCGCGACCCTCGCGCGCCGTGGTGGCCGACCGCCAGGCCGCCGCCGCCGTCACCCTCTGCCGCGCCTGCCTGCACCTGTCGCCCGTGTCGTCCCGCCGCTCCAAACCGCCCCGCCGTCATCGCCGTCGTCATCGCCCGGCCCCCGCCACTCCGCGCACGAGCAGCCAAGGGACGGAGACAGAGCTCCCCCTTCCCTCTGCCGCGTCGCCCCCGCTCCCTCCTCCTTTTCCCAAAGCGGCAAGGGGCAAGCCCTCCTTTCTCTCCCTCTTTCCCTTTTTCCCTCCCCGCCGGCATCATCCGCCTCTGTCACCATTTTGGCCGCGAGCGCTGAGCTCCAGCTTGCGCCTTGACCGCCCAAAGTCGGTTTCCTAACCGACATAGCCACCCTTTAAAGCCCAAGGCGCCCCTTCCATCCTCCCCTTCCCCGTTTCGCTCGCCGCCGCCGCGCCATTGCCGCCCCACTGTCTCGCTTCTGCCGCCGAGCACCGGGAGAGCCGGTGCGTTCGAGGACGCGGAAGGGGACTCCGGGCGCTCGTCTTCCTCCTCTTCCCCGGCCCGAGGCCGGAGAGATTACTCCCGCGCCCTCGGCCTCTCGTCACTGCGCCCGCCCGCACGGTAGTGCCTCCCTCCGTTCTTCCTCCCCGTTCCATCTCCTCCCCTTAGACTCGAGTAGTAGCACGAGTAGCCTCCCCGTAGCTGGCCGGCGCCGCCCCGACCGTTGCAGCCGCTCGCTGAGTGCTCGCCGCCGTCGCCGCCCGTGCTCCGTAGCGCCCGCTCGTCGCCGGCCTCGCTCGGCGTAGCTCCGCCCAATCCGACGCTAGCATCGGGTTCCCGTAGCCGCGTAGATGCTCTCGCCGTCGGGAATCGACCCCTCGTGACCTCGTCGCCGTTTCCCCCTTCCCTCGCCGCCGGTTGCCGCCGCCGCAATCCGCCGCCGTCGAGCTCCCTCCGGCGAATCCGAGCCGTTGGCCCGATTCCCCTCGTCCCGCGCGACTTCCCGGTGTGCTCGCTTTCGCCCATTTCGCCGTAGTTCGCTCCGCCGCTCGCCGCAGTCGTCCGCCGTCTGTTCCGGCCGGTGTCGTCGTCTACCTCCCGCCAGCCTGCGTGGCAGCCACGTAGGCGCCACGTCGGCGCCAGCTCAGCCAAGAGCGGGTCGAGCCGACCCCGGTCAGCCGCTCCCTCCGGCCCCGCTCGCGGGCGCGGTCCACCGCGAGCCGTGAGGCTGCGCGTGGGCCCGCCGTATCCGCGTCCACCGCGAACCGCGCGCGTGCACCGCGTCCCTCCCCCGCCCGCGCGCGTACGCCGCGTGCTCGCTCCGCACGGTGAACCGTGTCACCGACAAGCGGGTCCCACCCGGGACCACGCGTGGTGAGCCCGGTCCACCGGAGCCCTCTCTCCTCCCCTCCCCCGCGCGCGCGCCTTGGGCCGACCGGCCCATTTAGCTCGGCCGGACCGCCCCATTTCTCTCGGGCCGCGCCCTAGCCGCCCGAGGAAAGTCTAATTTCCCTCCCTCTTTCTTTTATTTTCTTTTCTTTTTCAAAAAGGATTTAATTAAATCCTTTTCCTTTAGACCAAAAATCCAATAATCTTAGAAATTCAATATCTTCCCAACCGTAAATCCGTTTGACTCCGTTCAACTTCCAAAATTCCTCAAATCTCGAGATCTATCTAATGGCACGCTTAGAGGTCATTAATAGGGCTTTATTTTCGCCGTTTGTTGAGTTGCCCCGTTTCGCGTGTAGTTTCGGAGCCCGAAGACCCGCAGTGCGAGGATTTCGAGGATCAAGCTCAAGATCTCGAGCAAGGCAAGTCACCTTTGATCATCTTGCACCTATAATTTAAATCTAAGTATTTCTTTTCCGCAAATATTGCATAAATAGGATCCACACAAGTAATTCGGTCGCGGCTTGCGAGATAGCCTGCCGGCTCCCAATCCTAATTGGTGCAATTACCCTCCTTGAATTATTGAACACTTAAACTTCCCTTGTCAACTGTTGTGCTTCGATGCACAGGCCTTCGGGCTCACACATCGGAACACCTCCCTACAAATTTAAAATATCCAACGATGGGTAAAACTTGGGTTTTACAAAAGACTTGGAAAACCCGACGCCTGGGTCGGTGCTTGCGAACAAAATGAATTTCCAAAATCGCGGACCGGGGAACGTACCGGGAGTACGGTTTCCTGCTCTTGCACTTAAGGACCGTTTCCTTGGAATTTCATCCGAACATAAGACAAGTGCGACCACATGGGTGAAATGGGACACCCCTGGCTGAGTAATTAGCTAATCGGGGGAGCCATGATGCCAAGAGACATGTGGATTCAACGGGGTGGTGTCGGGGAGAACCCCCGGGTTTCCTGGCACAGTATGGTCTGGGACCTAATCTGGTGTTGGTCTGGGACCCCTCTCGTTGGCATATGGTGAACCTGTGTCGGCTTTCGAAATGCCTTGTCATGAAAGCCTTAAGGTCTCTAGACGTGGCCGTTCTGCACGGGCTGGATGATCCGGGTTAGTAATGTCGTGTGGGTAAAGTGTACCCCCCTCTGCAGAGGTTATTAAACTGTTCGAACAGCCGTGCCCACGGTCATGGGCGGATGTGAGGTGATTCCTAGCGTAGTTTTGTTTGACTTCTGTTTGTGAAATTGCTGTTATGGAATGGAGATCGATGTTTGGAAAAATCTGCAGCTGATGGGATCAGCTAGGCCCGGGTGGCCGTTTGAAGGTTGTTGGCCCGGGTGGCCGTTTGAAAGCTGTTGGCCGGGTGCCAATCTTGATCTATTCTAAAGATTGATACATTGCACATACTCCGACCGGATGAGACGCACTGTCTCTTCCGTGTCGTTTGAGAAGCACTCACTTACTTGTTTCAAAAAGGAGTTTAATTAAAATCGATTGTGAAAACGAGCAGCTTATCCTTGAAGCCTGCATTAAACACTTAATTCCCATGGCTTGCTGAGTACTCCCGTACTCACTCTTGCTCTATATATATAATCCCCCCCCCAGTTGCTGAAGAAGATGAAGCGGATCCCGCTGACGAGGAGTTCTTCCAGGAGCAAGCCGGCCTCGACGAGTTCTTCCAGGAGCAAGCCGGCCTAGTTCCCAAGTCGCGCCTGTGATGTATGGACCAAGTCTTGGCTTCCGCTTTCCCTTTTGTAATGCAGTTGTGAGCTCGGGATCTGTCCGCAGCCCAACATGACTGTACTTTTACTCTATAATAAAGAGACCTCTGTTGCTGTGATATTCTGTCTTCCTGTGATACCAGCACTGTTCCCTGGGACTGGTATCGATCAACAGGTTAATTTGGAGCGTCACGGGCTAGTTCCGGTCGGGACTAGTTCGGGGCGTGACACGCCGCCACTGCAGTTCCTCACCAACGCATGCGTCTTTCTCTTCATGGTCCAGAGCATCGACCATGAAGGGTAGTATTTGTGATTTTTGTTCAAATTTTGTAATTTCCTAGTATTTGTGAATTGTTTTTGTTAAAGTACAAAAAAATCACAAGAGATGCTCATATTTGGTCGAAATGCTCATCACACAAGCTGAAATCACAAAATAGGGGCAAAATCATACAAAGCTGAAAAAAATAGGGGCAAAAATACAATAACCACCAAGAGTATAAATGTTAATTTTTCTATAACTAACACCGTTAAAACTGGCTATTAGAAGTGGGGGTACACGGCTGATTCAGATTTAAAAGGTGGGGTAAAACTGCAAACCCTAAAAAATAGGGGTAAAACAGCAATTGGCTTCAAAAATGGGGGCACAGATGCAATTGCCCCATAAATTTTTTTATGGAAATCGGAATAGGAGTTCCCAAATTCGGACACCCAAACCTCAAGCCAGAGAAAAAAAAATCCATCCCTTGCCAAGACGAGAAATTTGTTTAAAAGCACTGCAATTAGGAGGGACTACCGATCGGGCACGCGATCTAAACGTACAAAAATCGGGCGCTGACGTCAGCATGATGTCAGCGCCACCCATACATGCAAAACCACTTTAAACTAATTTTTTTCTTAAATTATTTATCCAAATCATGATCCGATTGCACCATTAAATTCGTTGCAACTAAATCTTCAAAACAAGACCACATATGGATATATTCCGACGAATTTTTTTTAGCTTGTTATTGAATTATTTTTAAATGTTGCACGATGTTCCACCAAATATATCGGAATTGTTTCACTAAATAGATCGAAAATGTTTCAATCGTTTAAATTAGGCGTTGTTTCACCTTATATAAAACAATGTTTCATCAAATAGCGAAAGAATGTTTCAATTCACTGCAACATTAGATCTATACATAGTAAAACATTCTGAGTACATTAGGTGAAACATTTTTGGTGGAACAAAAAATGAAACGAAATCCCTTAATAGAGGGTTTCCAAAATATATGGGTGATTTGTTGCAAAAGAATATTTCGTTCACTGTAACATTAGATCTATGCATAGTGAAACATTGTGAGCATAGTGAAACATTGTGAGTACACTGGGTGAAACATTTTTGGCGGAACAAAAAATGAAACGAATTCTCTTAATAGAGGGTTTTCAAAATATGTGGATGATTTGTTGCAAAAGAATGTTTTAATTCACTGCAACATTAAATCTATACATAGTGAAACATATTTGGTAGGGACACGTGGCAGGTGGAGGCATGATAAATGGTGGGGCCCAGAGGACATGCGCGTCGCCAAGGAGGGGGGGCGCCCGATTTCGCTCCCCCCGCGCTGGTCGCCCGAGGCGAAGGATAATCATGCAAATTAAATGGCATATTATCAAATCTCTACAAGCGAAAAGTGAAACTTGATATGATTCTAGAATAAGCCACGTCACTCAGTCAATAATAGCCGTTGGATCTAGCTGAAATCATTATGAACCGTTGGATGAAGGATGAATAATGGGAATTAAGGTTCCTGTAAATAAGGGACTATAGTGTGTTCACGTGACTTCTTCGGCTGGAAATATCACCTGCGTATTTTAGTCTCCCACCAGTTTTACACATGCACCCCTATAAAGATCTTTTAGTTTAGGGTCCTCTAAATAAATAATATTTTTACAGGTAATTTGCTCCGGTCCTTTTACGATAAAGATACATAGTAGTATTTACCTAGAAAGCCATTGAAATTTCGTATTTTCAAATTTCAAAAGTAACTACTGATGCAAGTCAGTAGCGAGAGTTGCCACTTGCCAGCCAGGTGGTGAGATTGATATACGTCAATATGTGAAGTGCTGGGATTATTTACTGAATATATAGACAGTAAACTCGAATTTAATATAACACATGCATAGTAAACTTGATATAATGACATGCACATAGTATCTTTTTTTTTTCAAAATAAATTTGCTTTGACATAAGAATATAATCTTTGTGATACATTTTACAAGTTTGACATAATCATGACTAATTATTGTTATTATAATAATATTGCTTATTTCACCAGGTCAAAAAAATTGCTTATTTCATATTAATAAATGGAACATTTAAAAATTAACAATGATGGAGGTGATGGGCGTGAAAACATGGTAAATTATTAAATGTGGTCGTACTATTGTTAACTACGAATCAAGATAAATTTGTTAATGCTATTGCTAAACCTACAACTCATCCATGCCAAGCATATTCTACCATGCTCCTCCTTGGAATAAGACACGAAATCCCACCGTGCTACTCCTTAAAATAAGTCTATTTTGCGTCCCTTATCTCTTTGGTTCGTGCCATACCGGGCCGGCCCATCGTGCCGAGGCAGAGGCCTAGGCATGACCCAAGGGTCGGCCATGAACCCGACACCATTCGGGCCGTGCTGTGTCTGGACCGGGCTAAAAACCCGTGGCATGGCCCGGGCTGTTTGGCCATCATCTATATGGACACGCGAACCGTATAAACTAGTAGTTTGGAATAAGTTCATCTGAGGTCTCTTTAATTGTCAACGAATATGATTTTCGTCCTTCAATCGGAAACCAGATATAACGGGTCTCTCAACTATTAAAACTGGTGCAACATAGGTCCTATGACAGTTTGTACGATGGTTTTAGCTGATGTGGCACTTACGTGGCTAATTTGACTCGGTCTTAATCTGACATGGTATTGACATGGCAATTTGATTTGGAAAATAATAAAAATTATGACTCCACATGTCAATTACACAAAAAAAATAATTAAAAATGGTGGGCCCCACGTACCATTCTCACCCTCCTCTTCTTCCTCCTCTCTCCCCTCTCATCTATCCACGTGCCACGGGGAGGCAGCGGCGCGCGGCGCCCTATAGGAGACGGGAGAGGAGCGGTGCGCGGCGAGGCGTGAGGGGAGGGAGGAGGCATGGAGGCCAGCAAAGGCCGGGGGTCGTGGGTGGGGGCTCGACGGCGACGGGCAGAGGGAGAGGTGCGTAGCGGGTGACGGACAACAGAGAGAAGGGAGAAGGGTGGTTACCGGCAAGGGTGACGGCCGGTGAGAGAGGCTCGCGGTGGTTGGAAGGTAGAGGCTCACGGTGGCCCCTTCCTCTTCCTCTCGTCGCTGCAGCCGCGCAACGCCGTCAGACCATCTCGATCTGCGCGCACATCCGGAGTTGAGGAAGAGGATGATGACGACGCTGCAGTGTCCCGTCCCAATCTCGCGCATATCTTGGACCCATCACCGCCGCCCCCCTCCCATGCTCTTGTCATCTTGTCCTAACCTCAGGCAGCGACGACATTAGGAACAGGAGTTGAGGCGCGCGGGTAGGGCGCATCGTTGTCCGCCTCTAGAGGTGGCGTCCCACTGGATCCTTGGTGGCAGAGCCCGCCGGCCGACCGTCCTTCTCACCGCTCTTCCCCTTTTCTACAAGACGCCAAGGTGGCCAACCACCGTAGCACCGTCCCTCATGACGGCCACGGTCATCTCCATCTTTCACGCCCGTCTTTGCCTTCCTGGTCGGCCGCTGCCCTTCTCCCCCTCCGTGTGCGCTTGCCTGCCGGCGAGGCCGCGAGGGAGCTCGAGGAGAAAGGATGGCCGGGAGGGAGAGAGGAGAAGGAAGCGCTGACGTGCCGTCGTTCGTGGATAGAGAGGAGGATGGGACCCACTAACATGTGGGTCCCACTATTTTTTTCTTTTGTCTAACTAACATGTGGGCCTCATATTTTTGTTTTAGTTTTAAATTTTTATATTTTGCTTCCAATGCCACATCACCGCCATGTAGGACGAGGACCAAGTCAAACCAGACACCCAGATGCCACGTCAGCCAAAACCATCATCTAAACTGCTGAGAGATCTCGTTTGCACCGGTTTTGATAGTTGAGTGATCCGCTGTACGTGGTTTTCTGATTGAAGGATGAAAATCAGATTCGTTGACAAGTTAAGGGACCTCAAGTGAACTTATTCTAACTAGTTTCTCGTGAAATTTCTCTGCCAAGACCGATCCAATCCAACTAAAAACTCCTCGATTCATCATCGGTCGCCATGGCCGCCGCCTCCTCCTCCTCCTCGAGCTGCGTCCTGCTCAACGTCCGCGGCTACATGGCCGCCCGCCGCGACGACGCCACCACCGCCACGTCCCGCACGAGCAACGGCCACCCCATCGAGGTCAGCTTCCGCGCCGCCCGCCCGCCGGCCCTCTCCGACTTCGCCGTCCACTGCCCCGCCCTGCGGCTGCAAGAGCCAGCCGACTACCCCTCCATGGTGCCCAAGGCCATCGCCGTCGACGGCGACCTCTTCCTCTTCCGCATCCCGATCGACCGCGTCGGCACCATGTCCCTCACTCACAACGACTACTTCGTCTACGCGGCGCGGCCTCCCCCTCGCCGCCCGACCCTCGATCTCCTCCCCAACCCGTCCCATGACACCCTGGGAGACAGGGAGATCGCCCTACTCAGCTGCAGCGGCGGCGATGGCGGCGGCGACGGCGAGCCGTGTTACGTGGTGGCCGCGCTCAGGACCATCCCCGGCAGCACAACCATCCACAGGCTGCATCTCTACGCTCCAGGCCGGCCGGCGAGCAAGGGAGATGGACCTCGCGGATGGTGTCCGTGGACGAACCGCCGCCATTGATGAGGGACGTGGTGTTCCCCATCCCGGAGACGTCGCACCGGCAAGTGCACCACGTGACGAGCAAGGCGATCAGGCTGGGATCGGGCGGAGACGGCACGGTAGGGTAGGTGGACATCTGGCGCGGCATCCTCCTCTGCGACGTGCTCCACGAGAGCCCCAAGCTCCGCGACGTGCCGCTGCCGCCGCCGGCGAAGGGGAACAGCCACAGGGCCTTCCAAAACACCACCGACCAGTACTGCGCCGACATCTCCGTCAGCCGAGACAGGAGGTTCATCAGGTACGTCCAGATGGAGATCGTCACGCCCAGGATCATCGCGAGCGGCACGCCACCGGGCGACCGTGATCCTGACCCGTTCCTCGAATGGCTGCGACGTCGAGAATCCAACATGCATGTATGCACGTACGTGAAAGATTAGAGAAACTTTCCTATTATGTATTAAATAGACTTTGTTTCGTAGTGATGAAATTTCTTTTTCTGATAAATCTACACCCTTTAATTTATATTCATTGTAATCCAACGGTGTAGCTTTTTTCTCTTTTTCTCCGATTAATGTGGGAATTTCTAGCCTCTGTAGCGAACGTGGTGCCTTCGTTCAAAGCTGTTTTAATAATATAATAGATGTTTATATTTTGAGATGGAGGGAGAGAGGAGGGGCAAAATGGACCTTTCGCATGGTCCAATGGCAAGAGTGGCAAAAATGGTTCCAATATCCTGCAAGCGTGAGGCCTCGCCGTACCGTAATACTTTCCCTTTCCCCTACTTCGTAACCGGGAAACTGTTTTAATCCCTCGAGGGGATATCCCCTCGTTCTTTGCATGTCACTTAAATGGTTATAAAAAATTTTTTAAAAAATGGGAAGATGTATTAACATGTGATATAACACTTTACAAACATGCAAGTTTAAATTCAACTTCTACATCTCGTAACGAAAAAAACAAATTGAACCGCAGCTAGTTAATGTATATTCAGAGTCAAATTTGTTTTTTTCGTTGCGAGATGTAGAAGTTGAATTTTTACTTGCATGTTTGTGGAGTGATATATCACATATTAATACATCTTCTTAAATTTTTTCATAACCATTTGAGTGACATGCAAACAACGAGAGGATATCCCCTCGAGGGGTCAAAGTCCTCTTCCCTTCGTAACCCTATCAAACCGAAGATCCCAGATCCAATCCTCACCAAGATCGATCAAGCTCCTCTTCTGATTGGATCCTCGATTGATCGGTTGCCATGGCCGCCGTCGCCTCCTCGGCCGAGGTCCACGAGAGCACCCGGAGCTGCGTCCTGCTCAACGTCCGCGGCTACAGGGCCGCCCGCCGCGACGCCACCACCGCCACGTCCTACACGAGCAACGGCCATCCCATCGAGGTCAGCTTCCGCGCCGCCCTCCCGCCGGTCCTCTCCGACTTCTACGTCTACTGCCCCGCCCTGCAGCTGCAAGAACCAGCCGATTATCCCTCCATGGTGCCCAAGGCCATCGCCGTCGACGGCGACCTCTTCCTCTTCCGTATCCCGATCGACCGCGTCGGCACCATGTCCCTCACCCACAACGACTACTTCGTCTACATGGCGCGGTCTCCCCCTCACCGCCCGAGACTGGATCTGCTCCCGAACCCGTCGCACGATACCCTGGGAGACAAGGAGATCGCCATACTGAGCTGTGCCGATGGCGGCGAGCAGTACGTGGTGACCGCCCTCAGGACCATCCCCGGCAGTAAAACCATCCACAGGCTGCATCTGTACCGCTCCAAACCGAACGGCGAGCAAGGGAGATGGACTTCGCAGATGGTGTCTGTGGAGGGACCACTGATGAGGGACTTGGTGTGCCCCATCCCTGAGACGGTGCACAGGCAAGTGCACCACGTGACGAGCAAGGTGATCAGGCTGGGAACTGGTGCAAATGGCATGGTAGGGTGGGTGGATATCTGGCGCGGCATCCTCCTCTGCGACGTGCTCCAGGAGAGCCCCAAGCTCCATGACATGCCGCTGCCTCTGCCGGCCAAGAGCAACAGCCACAGGGCCTTCCTCAACACCACCGACCAGTACTGCGGCGACGTCGCCGTCAGCCGAGACAAGAGCTTCATCAAGTACGTCGAGATGGAGATCGTCACGCCCAAGATCGTGAGCGCCACGCCACCAGGTGACTGTGATCCTGACCCGTTCCTCGAATGGCTGCGCCGTCGAGAATGCAAGGACCTGAAACGCACCTTGGTCCATGGCCGCTGGAAGGCCACCACATGGAGGATGCCGATCCCGGTCACCTCATGGGACGATTGGTGCCGCGACTGCGCTGTTGAATCTGCCGAGCTCAGCACTGACAACCCAAAGGCTTATGAGTTGCTGTGTGCTGTGAGCAAAGAAAGTCTTAAAGAGGATGATGATGATAAGGCCATGGAGGCGGCAACAACAACCAGGACGAGGTTGCCATTGGGACGCCTGGGCATGGCTTACCCTGCCATGAGCATCGATGACGATGTCATTTACGTGCTGACAAAACCCGTCATGGGGAATGGCAAGGCGGCATTTCTGACTGCTGTTGATGTGAGGAGGAAGAAGGTGCTGGCAGTGGCCAAGCTTGATAGCGCCGTTTTCATGCGTTACTACCTTGCCGTTGGGATCTCCAAACATTTTTTCAGCGCTCCAGGTACTTCGCACCTACTGCTCCCTGTTGCCATTTATGTTTTCTGATAATGATTGAAATTTGCTTGTGTGTTGTGGTGCTAATTAACCTGTAGTTACAGCAAGGTAGTATATGCATCATTACCAGCAATGCTGACTTAATTTAGGAGGATATTGCATTCAGTGCAGCGACTGACATTAGAGGACAGCAAAACTGTTGTAGAAATTAAAGTATTTCATATTTTTTTTTTGCCTAGTTATATTGTCCAATTGTCTAATAGCCACACATAGAGGTCTCATTTTTGTTAGGTACTTTTGCTATTCAAAAGTATATTAGTGACTAGGTCCAGCATCACTGGAGGTCAAATGTTTGTACATAGGATTCACAGTAAATGGGAAACTAATTTAATCTCTCGAGGGGATGTTTGTACCGAAAATCTGCTTCACAGTAAATCTGCTTCTATGTTTGTACCGAAACCACATGACAGAATGAGAAAGATCAGTATGCTGAAAGTTCAGGTCTCTGATCAGTATAACAGGAGGTCATCTCCTATAATGGAAGACAAATTTTAAGGATGCCACATTTTTCACCATAATATTCTTCTCATCACATAACTCGTACAAGATGGGATATAAGATGCTATGTGGACTATTTGTCAGTCACTTGTATATCTTCCAAAAAATGTGTGGCACCACCAGACATAGAGATCAGATCGCAAATTGTGTACACATTTCACATTACGAACTACATAGCTTTGCATATACTCCATCCGTTTCTAAATATTTGACACCGTTGACTTTTTAGCACATGTTTGACCGCTCGTCTTATTCAAAAACTTTTGTAAAATATGTAAAACTATATGTATACATATAAGTATATTTAACAATGAATCGAATGATAGGAAAAAAAATAATAATTACTTAAATTTTTTTGAATAAAACGAGCGATCAAACATATTTAAAAAAGTCAACGGCGTCAAATATTTAGAAATGGAGGGAGTATATATTTGGCCGTCGATCAACAACTTTTGCCATAAGCCTAGTTCATTTTCCAATCTGCTTTTTTTTTTTGAAACCTATCTTCCAATCTGCATTGCCATTTACATAACTAGGTAATGATAATTTTCCTGGGATATTTGACCCCATTACCTCTTTTCTTTTTAAAGTTTTAGGGCCTGATCCATATGACAGTTCTTGCTTTTGGATGGTCTGACGAATGACCATTCGATGAACATAGCAACCTGGTAACCTTGATTCAGGACGGTAAACTTAATGTTGGTGCGGTGCAATGGTAGAGTAGTACCAAGAGTCTGCACTGTGTCTGAAGATAAATCTTAGACTACTTGCCATAGATGGAAAATGAAACTTAATCTGTTCCAAAAGTAAAAATGAAACTTGAACTTTGTTAGAATGCACTGTTGCAGTCGGTGCAGTGGATTCTTGTAGGAACAACCAAACTATTGTTTTTTTAAGGGAAAATGGCAGGATTACAGCCCATTCATTAAGCAGGAAATTTTTTCCTTAAAAAACAGTTTGATAATGACCTGTTCTTAGACAAATGCAGCTCCATGTAAGTATTAAAATGCCTTCGGTGGTGGCCAAAAGTTAATTTCTTGTTGTCTCAATGCCACTTCCATTCTCCTGTGATTCATATATCTAAAATTTTGACCAAGGTATAACATCGTTTGCATTCGTCATAAATATTAATATCAGTAAACATGTTGTCAAATCTTATTTCTGCCTCGTTATGCTTCTAATTATATTATATTGTTATTATGCGGTTAATTTAACCATAAAAAAGTAATAATCAAATTGCATTAGATATTAATATCAGTAAACATGTTGTCAAATCTTATTTCTGCCTCGTTATGCTTCTAATTATACTATATTGTTATCATGCGGTTAATTTAACTATAAAAAAGTAATAATCAAATTGCATTAGGACCAAGTTAATTTCAAAACAAGAAGGGAATGAAGCAAGTAATAAGATATTGACCAAACCAATTTCGAAACAAGTAGTTATTATACTGCTGTATTACTTTGGATTTTGTCTGTCTTATTGTACTTGCCGACGACAACATGAATGCTCTTACCCTTGATCCCAGATAATGCCGTAATTGTTGCTTCTAGGACTTTCTTTAAAAGAAAAAAAATATGAGCTATTTTATTTGGTTTAGGTACAAGAGAATCACTTGGACAAGCTGAAGATCATGGGCAGAAGTCAGCAAGAAGAAGAAGAAGAAGACGTGGAAAGCGGCAAGAGTGATGCTGTCCAGCAGTGAGATGCCAATGGTAGAATATTATCGGCTTGAGTCTGTTGCTTTCATATGGATAATGGATTTGCTACTGCTATGTGCAGTTCTGTAACAAATTCTAGAACCTTATCATCTGGGTACTTTTTTTGTTCTTTTTCCCTTCTTGCAAGCTTCTTGGAGAAAACCTCTATAATAGCTTGGCTATAAATTTCAGTTAACTATGGCTCCCTCTAAGGTTCCATATTTTGTCCTACGGTTTATGAGTCCTTGCCAAAATTGGAATTTTAGAACTTTTTTAATTAAAGTTTATTTATAAACATTAGTTTTTAAATCGCTAAGGATACATTATAAAAGTTCTACTCGTAGTGTTTTTTCTAATAAGCCGTACAACTTATAATCAGCATTGGGTCATAGTGTTTTTTCATGATGGTGTATATGATCATGCTCCCTATAAAAGGAGTTGTTTAAGTTGTCACAAATATTGGAATGCAAACATTTCAGTATGAAGATGCATGCAGCACCGAGTGACACAAGGCATGCACACAACAGGGATTACAACAGTACAACTTAGTGTTAATTATTATAGTTCTAATGAAACTGGTACGTACTTCAGAATTAAATGGGTGTATGTATCTTCTGAATTGAATTGGCCTGATGCGTTGGTTTTGTCCTATGAATTGAGACTGAAGATTCGACTCTGGTTTTTCGTTGAAATGGAATGGAATGGGTTCATGATTCTAGTTGGAAATATATAGTGTGAGTTGAGAAATTCGAACAGTTAAGCGAATCAAACTGGAATGAAAAACTTATATCAGTGTCAGTGCAAGTAAACGGCATGGTTCCATTCCTTTAAGCTGAGATTTTTGCACAACGAAACAAACTTGAATGGGCCGGAAGCTAGGCCCATATAAGTAAACAAGCCGGAATTTAGGCCCATAACTCGGCCCATACACATGGATGGGCCATCGTGGTGCATCCAAAACTCGATTTTTTTTATTAAAATATTTATAAAAAGTAATTTTCATTTTGATCTGCAAATTATTCAAAATAAAAATTACTTTTTATAAATATTTTAATAAAAAATTCTCCAAAACTTGCCGTTGAGAAGCGAGGAGGGCTGCTAGGTTGCTCCGCCGCCGCGTTCTCCGGCGAGGAGTCACCGCCTCCGTCGCCGTCGACCCACCGGACCGACGGGATTGAGGTGGCCGTCGCTGCCAGCGCTGCGGCGCAGATTGCCGCGCCGGAAGCGCGAACGATGGGCTTCGTCGACGGGGCCTCCTCCATCCACTCCGGTGAACACGGCATGCGGCGGCGGCGGCGGCGGCACCGGGTGGACTGGCTCCAACGCGCCGGTACGATGAACCACCACCCTGTACTGTGTTTGTTGATTTGTTCTTCTCATTCGACCTGTTGCGCTATGCGTGCGTGTGCCCTTGGATAGTTCATAGTTGGATACCTGGATGCGGCCTCGATTTGGTGTAGAGCTGCAGTGATAGGTGATAACCCTAACCAAATTGAGATAAGAGATTTCAATGCCAATTCAATTAGAGAGATGAGAACACAATATGTTAATTAGGCCGCAAGTCCATTGATTGATAGTCTCAGTATCATGCTTTAGGAAACAGTAGGAAAATTGCATAAATTAACTGCAAAACAGTAGGAAAAATACAACATCAGTAGGAAAAACTAGCTAGTGGCCGGAACAACAGCACGGCCAATTTTATTACAACCTCAGTACGGGGAAGAACACTGCATAGAGTAACCGCAAGTAGTAGGAATTACTGGAAGATCTCTTTGTACACTATGTTTTTCACCATTCCTTCGCCTGGGCATTCTTCGTCAGCGATCATGATCTTCAGGCCATCTCTGCTTGTGACTCTGGAGACTGCGACATAGAGCTGCCCATGAGTAAAAACTTGCCTAGGCAAATAGAGGCCGACCTTGTTTAAGGTTTGCCCCTGACTCTTGTTTATTGTCATGGCAAAACACACCGAGAGAGGAAATTGCTTTCTGTTTAGCACAAATGGCCATTTTCGTTCGTTTGGTGACATGATGATTTGTGGGATACATACCATATCACCTATGTGTGTTCCGGTTATAATCTCTGCCTCAATAACCCTTTTCCCGAATCGCGTAATTCTCATTCTAGTACCATTACATAGCCCTGCATTTTGATTGATGTTACGAAGAAGCATTACTGGTAGACCAACTTTGAGCTTAAGTTGGTGGTTTGGAATTCCGGGGTGCTTTAAGCTGTTTAGGAACTCTGTAGGATACAACATTTCCATCTCATGGCTGTAAGACATTGATTTGCTCACACTGTCATGGCTAAGGTAGGTTACCTTGTCACCTTGGATTTGGTCCATAATGTACTCATTGAGCTCATTGACATCATCATTCGTTGGACACAATATCGCTCTCTCTTCTAGGTACTTCGGCTTGCAGCAATTGTATTGTAGGCCAGGGTAGGTACTACCGACGATTTGAGCTTTCGGATCATCTCCCTTTTGTAGCAGCAGGTCACTAGGCATACTCACCCAACCCTTTTCATCTAATAAAATTGTGTCACCGTTGCCGATTCGTAGTATCCACTCAGCGAATTCCACAGTCTTCTGATGTTCTGCTTGATCTTTGGATACAGAATTGAGCCGCATATTTTTTGTCAAATTGAACACCTCGAAATGTTGCCAGAGGTACGAGAATTTGATTGATGCATTTACAGTGTGCTCCCTTCTTCCTTTTGGCACAATGGGGAGGATCTGCCGGAAGTCCCCTCCTAGAACAACTGTCATGCCACCAAAGGGCTTTTGGTAACTATTCTCATTTCTAAACCTCTGTACGTCCCTTAGGCTCTTGTCAAGTGCCTCGAAACAGTTTCTGTTTGCCATTGGAGCTTCATCCCACAGTATTAGTGATGTCTTCATTAATAGATCAGCTATACGCGAGCCTTGTTTGATGAAGCATGTAGATTCATCTGTTAGGTTGATTGGAATATTGAATGCTGAGTGTGCTGTTCTACCTCCTTGAAGCAGAAGTGCAGCAATGCCACTTGACGCAACTGCAATTACTATCTTTCCCTCTGATCTTAACCTTGTTGTGATTGCTTTCCAAAGGTATGTCTTGCCTGTCCCACCATAGCCATCCACAAATATTAGCTTGCCTAGTGATTGGTGTGCCGATTCTATTATTGCATCAAATGCCTTTTTCTGCTCTATGTTTAGAGTGTTTAGTATTTGCAGGTGCTGATGCTTCAACCTCTCTTTGTCATAGTTCATCTCTTCATTTATAAGACTGTTCTCAATTTCACTTAACTTTGCCACATTTGGGGGCTCTATTCCAGTGTATTCCTTAAGTGATTTTCCTGCTTGTCGCATGTTCTTCTCAATTTCTATTAAAGCACATTTCCTTTTATGTGAAGGCGTGAGGCAGGAGGCAGGAAAGTTCAAGAGCCAACTTTGTGTATGCTGAATGTCTTTGGAGAGTTCCTCCCAGATGGATTCCCACAAACTCTTTGGGTCAGTAACCTCACAGTGGCATAAAATAGTTGTGAACAGTTGTCGTAATTCTATCCCAGATGCCCAACAGGATGCTTCCTTAATGCACTCAATCCACTCGTTGTCATCATTTAGAAATCCTAGTGCATGGCATGCTGATTTGTATGATGAGTGCACGAATCCATTGACAGTTCTGATATCTTCAAATGTTGTGCAACCCTTTGCAGTGTTGAGGATAACTCTGAGATAGTACCTTTCTCCACTTGCCGGATGGGCATTGTAGATTCTGCCAATTTTCTTTCTTCCTTTTCGCCTTACCCATTTCTTCACTTTGTTAACCCACGTCCATTTTGTAGGAAATTCTGAATATGTTAATTCTCTGGCATCTTCATGCTTTTTGTTTGTTTCCATCCACTCAGTAAACATAGTGACCCCTGATCTTGGGTGTCTTATGATTTCCTGTAGGTCTGTTGAGTCTGGAAAAATCACTTGTTGCTCATTCTCCACGTGGAAGAATAGCCTCTGAACAGATGGTTCTTGGTAGTGTAGAGGAAATGTGAATATTCGCCAACACGCTTCAGTTGCTGTCATGTAACTACATCCCAGATACCTTTTAATCTCATCGTTATCTTTTGCGGTATCAGTTTCTTCAACAACTGCTGTTGCTTGGTCATCTCCATTGTAGATGCTCTTAAATAGGTATCTGATTGACTTAGACCGGTTAAACCACTCGACATTTATATGTGCTTGGAACTTCACTAGGAGATCTTTGTTGTATGGAACAACAAATCCATTGTTCAAATTGATTCGTCCCTTTTTTATCTGCCTTCCATCATCTCGTCTCTTGTATATTGGGAAGTTGACTTCATCAATGATTGTCTCATCAGAAAAACCTTTTGGGAAGTACCTATCACATTTATGGTCTACCATGCATGGTGACTTTGGGTTTGTCTCTCCACATGGTCCATGCATCATGAAATTCTTGACAGCTTCAAATGTTTCAGGATCCTTGTTGCTGTCAGGAATCTCAGCACATATCATTTTATCAATTTGTGAGGGCTTTAGGCACTTCTCTTTCTTGTCAAGGAATATTAGGATATGGGCATGTGGTAGTCCCTTCTTCTGAAATTCTATTGTGAAGATAACTGCAATTTTTATTCAATACATGTGTTAGCATTTAGGAGTAGCAGTTACTACTTGTAGTAATGAACTATACTCAGGAGTATTGTTTTCTCATCACTTACTTGCTTTAGTCTTTCCAAAATGTTGATTCCTTTTAATATCTGACATTAGCTCCCTTAGTTTTATCATGAATACTCGGACTACAATATCTGGTCGTTCTGATGGTTTCTGGTGCCCAACCTTTTCTAGCATGCACTGGATTTCTGGCCACTTTGGATTACATGTGAATGTTACAAACAAGTCAGGATTTCCAGCCCAACGACATATTGCCATCGCATCTTGGTAGTTTTGCTCTTTGTTTCTAGGACCTCCTGTGAAACTTGCTGGGAGTACTATCCTCCTCCCTAATTTCTCTGTTCTTGTGTCTCCAGTTCTAAGTGCATCCTGTAGCCCACCATAAAGTTCCGTTCTTAGAATTCCTTGATTTTGCCTGATCCAGCTGAGCCTACACTGTTCTATGCATGTATAAGCATCGACCATGAACTGCATGGAGAGATTTCCACACGCTAGTGGTAACATTGATTGGTCTTGACGCTGTTGGAGGCGATATGCATAATATTCACGCATAGTGACACATTTCTTGTCGTACCTTACACCATCCTTTCCACTGTATTTTATTCCAAGTCTATAGCCATCTTCTCCATAAGGGAAGAGCAACGGGTATTGCATGGCCATGAATTTTGGATGGGTTTCTGATATCCTTTTGGGTCTCATATCTTTGTACTCAAGAACAATGTCGCGTCCATAGCTTTTTTCAGTTGGATCTTTGACTATCAACATAGCAACTTCTGATGTTGATGGCATATTGTTTTGCCTTCCATCTTGATCCCTATTATCAAGTAATCTCAGAGTGTAATTGTGATAGTCATCTTCTTTGAATCTCTCTCTTGCCATTCGGAATGTCTGGGCTAGTGTGTTGTTCTCATCAAGCATTGTTAGTAGGCCGGCGATAGTTTTTTCATCTAATGAGGCATTACGCGTGCCAGATCTTGATGCCTCTATCCTATTCTTGATCTCATTCTCTGTGTCATAGATGTACAATTGTTGGAAGCGAGGCTTGTTGCTACCTTTAGGTAGAAGAGTTCCTATGTGATGGTAATTATGTCCATTCAGTCGGAAAACATAAGGTCCACGCCCTTTGTTTATTTTTCTGTCAACAGCTCCTCCCATTGATGTAAATGCAAACATGGAATTGTATGATCTAATGTTCTGTTGGTAGTTTTCTGATGTTCCTCCATCTCTTGCCAATAAACTTGAAAGGAAATGTGGCGGTTCTTTTAATGGTGGCAAGGCGACCTTCCCTTGCTTGCAGCAGAGTCCAAAGGATGGCTGGTTTTTTCTTTGACGAGAAAAGGATGGCTGTTTGCTTCTTGTAGATTGTATTTTTTCTCCATGCCACATAAGCGCATGGCAGTGTGGGCACATGCATGTTGGGCCCCCAAAGTTCCATATTTTACTAGCACTTGAAATGCCATCTTTCCTTATTTCATTTTTATTGATTATAGTTCCTTTCCTGCTCCGCTTTAGTGCATTCTGTTCTTTCCTCTTCATTCTCGCTGTTCTGGCTAATTCTTTTGATTGTATTGCTTTCATCATTTGGTTGCATATCATTGTGCTGTTTATAACTGACGATTCCTTGAGTTGCAATAGTTGAATATTGGATTCTGTTCGTCGCGCTTCATTATGGATGTTCTTGCAAATTCCTTTGGGTCCTTGGCAATGTTGGCACATGCATTTTGGCTTAACTAAGTTCCAGGTAACGGTGTTTTTCAAGTCCATATTGCTGATGGGAGTTGGTTCATCTCTTGCTGTTCTTTCAGTTCCATCGGTTCTTGCACGCTTCCTGCCCTGCTTGAGCTGAATGTGGTCTTTCCTCTTCATCTGTGCTGTTCTTGCTAATTCTTTTGAAGACCTTGTTTCCATTGTGTGGTTGTATTTCCTCTTCTCCCCTTGACTTTCTTGTTTCTTCTAATAGATTACTTCAATACCGATCCTTCATTTTATTTATTTTCCGGCCCTTTCTTATCCTCTTGACTATCTTTTTCTCTTCAAGATGTATACGGTCACTCATTCTCACCACTGACATTATTGTTTGGGTCCCAATGGATCATGCTTTCCTGCACACGTGAAATCTCCTTGGATTGACCAACACAAAATAATGTGCTAAATGTTCGCATGATATATCATTTGGGCTCAAAATAGCACGAGCTTTTGATGAAGTGCATCAACAAATTGAGTCAATTAGCAATACTTTTCTTAAAATGAGTAGATTCTTACATGCCACCACAAAAATCCCCAAATCCTTCTTTATATCATTCCTTGTGTCACTCACAAGTGATGGCAATACAAAGGACTGTAAAAGTGCAGTGGCAAAATTAAACTTTTAAGCATATAGCCAGAAGTTGATTTGCTCGGCAGACCAAGTTAGGTCATGTAGAAGTTAGCAACTGACTGTAAACTAGTGTTTATAGGAATGAATACACTCATGGACCTTCAAATTAGACACTCGTTCTTACCTAATTGAGTGCAACTAATTTTCTTCATTATTGCTTATCTTTCTGCATTTATTGACTTACACGCTCCAATCATTTTGGCCTACTACATTACAAATCCCCGCTAAAACTTTGTGTGGCAACTGGCAATGGATGTGGCTGTCCATCAGAACGTAGCTGTTTATAAGGAGGCATAGACTCAAGTGCTTCTGAAATAATGGAATCTGGAGCAATGTAGACCACTGTATATAGTAGTGTTTTTCGCTTATCTTTTGCCATGAAAGCAAACTAAAGCCGTAAATATTTGATCAAATGGAATCTTTTCATAATGCTGAGAAGGCTATCTTTAAACAGTACTGAAGAAAAATACCTCTAATTGTTCCGATTTGTTTCCTCTGTATGGAGCTGTATTCCGTGAACTTTTGACACTATATGATGGGAAAAGAGAGGAGTAAGGTTATATTCATTGTACAAACAGTATCAGCAGAGGGTAAAAGAGAAGTATTCCTTTACCTGTTAGACTGCTGGTTTCTTCTCCAGATCGAACTGCACACTGTGTCGTTGTTGAGTGTTTGAGCATGGCTATATATTTTCTTGACTGACAAATGAGAGAACTATGGATTGATTTTGGATTTTTCACTGCAGTGGATGCATCGATCGATTCTTCGCCAAGCCCCAGTGAAGGCGGTGGATGACGCAGGACTGAAGGTGTCACAGGCAGAGGGATGTTTATATAATGGAGTCTGGAGCAGCGGTACGTGCCCATTTTACAGTAGCACCGCAACCTTCTCCCTGAACGTGGCGCCCTCTCTTACAAGTGGCCTACATAGCACAGGTGTCTAACAGCAGATGATTCAGTCTCCTTTTTTGTTCTGGTCACTCTACCTTTTATAATGGGGGCAGCGCCTAGACTTTCTTCAGAAAATGGAGTCCTCGAGTCTAGACCATGCTTCACACAGATAAGTACACACTCCGTAGTTTACTCACCTCCTTGGATCTTCTCCATCCTATGTCTGTGAGATCCCCACTGCTTCAGCTGTGCGTCAGGTCAAGTCCTGTCCGACCTTTTGATCTGTCTCTAAGATGTATAGGATGTGTTGTTCTAGGTAATTTTTTTTAACTCTCTTGTTTCTGTTGGGAGGTGCCTTTTTTGCTGTACTGTTTTTCGTTTGACAGATTATCAGTACAGGCAGTATTATAGTGGTATACTTTGTCTACTCTACAAAGGGAATAAATCTGAATGTTGGTAAAAATTGTGTCCTTAATATTGCTTGTAGTCAGGATTTTTAAGACAAGAGATATGGGCAAGTTTATCTTTGGATATAATTCAGTTTCCGTAATGAGTTTCTGATCTTCTTGCTGCTTTACCTGTTTTCGATTACGTATACACAGATAGTTCATTTCTGACCACACATATTTGCAACTGTTGAATTCCGACCAGTTTGCTTCAATTGTTAAATCATTCACCACAATGCACTTTCTTCTTGCTTTAGTTGAAGTATTTTTCTCGTAAATCTTGCTGCCCATGCTAATTGTTTTGACTTACTTTCCTGTATTGCCATATGATCCTTTGTTTCCCTGTGTACAATTGGCAATCTGGTGTATTGATCAAAGCGATGTGATGTATAAAAACTACAAAAATGGATCAAATATAAAAATCAAGTGATGAGTAAGAACTAGACTGCAACGTAAAAATGGTATCAAATGCAACAATTATGTCTTTGCGGTTGCGGAGCTGCACACCTTGAGCACCTAAAATTGCCTACCAGAAAACTCAGTATTACAACCAGTTTTTTTGGAAGGAGTACAAATCAAAAGGAAGTATATTGCACACACCTTCTTGCTTCTTGTGATAAGAGCCATTGCATCTTTGCTACTTGCACATCTGTTGAATTCTTGAGCAGAGCTTCCAATTTATTGCATCACAAGTGGGCTGTAGTCTGCAGGTGCTTGACTATATGCTGGAAGAAAGCTGAAAAATCTTTGAGCTGTAACAATTTTTGGACCCTTCCATCTTCAGTTAATGCCATGCTCCAGACTGCAAGGTACGTGGAAATTACATCAGTTCAGGTGCTGGAATGCTGCTGTCCGTTGTTCAGCATTCAGCAACACCATTGCAACGTCTCTCCCCAAGGTAATTACATTCTTATCCTTGCATTGTTTGCCCTTCTTTCACGGATGATATTAAGGTCACTCAGGATAACTAGGAAATAAAGCCTACTGTTAGCTTCAGGGTAAAAACAAAATGCTGGAACAAAGAAATTTGGGCGTTTTCTACAGCCTCTTTGGGCTATTTCTGCACTTTGAAAGATTCTTCAGCCACTTGGTTCACATGCTGCAACTCTTGATCGTCCATATCCTCTTGAAGCTTAAAGCTTTCTTTTGTGTAGCCTGCATTCCATAGATATGCAAGCATTTCTTCTTGTTATCTCTAACTTGGAGTAACTTATGTTTGATGGAAATCAGGAAGAGGGTTAGAGCAAGTTTGATAGCCTGATTGATGCTCTGTTTTTGTCAAGTCTCAAGTGCAGTCCATTGCTCTTTATCGAGAATCGAGATGCTTGATTTTGCGGAAGACTTGCCTTATTATTCTAATTCCAGGTGTCTATAATTCTGTGGCCCCTATTGATAAACAAGACTAAATCATACTCTAGTTTGACGTGCATCTTGGTAGTGATTTTGTACACTTAGGACTTGAAGGTTTTGAAAGGTGCAACTTAGAACATGAATTTTACTGTCCTGAACCGTCAGTGATTTCTTCTGTATTATATCCACACTTGCTACTTGCTAGGCACTGCTCTAGTTATAGTTGCACAGCAGAGTGTCTCAGAGAAAACGAAGTTGTGAGCTATGATATATTCTCTTATGGAAACAGGGAAAAAAGAATCATAAATCATCCCTCCTCTCCTTGATCTTATGCATTGTTCATAAAAAGCATGTCCATTTCAAACGAGACGAAAAAACTTACAGAATGCACAAGAAATATGTCCATATATCACAGTATTACTCTTGAGTCCTCTTGTTCAAATCATCGATGAAAACTCTTGCCAACCAATGATAACTATGAGTGGCCAAAACATGAGTAACATTACCTTAAATATGCTAGATCTTAACACTGGCAATACTCCTGGTCTAACACACAGCACCAACAAAAGCTTAGTAAATTTCTCGGTTATCGAGGGGGAATGGAGGATCCCTACCGAGAGAATCACCACGATGACTGCAGGAGAGGTCTTGGCAGCAACCGGAGTGATCATGATATAAACAGCTATTGCAAAGGCTATTGCCAAGGATCCTACCGCGTTCAGAGACAGCCAGATGGAGATATTGTAGTGCGTGTAGCGCATCGGCAACTCTGCCGTTGGTGTCCCGGCGAACACAAGGCTCAGGACGGCCAACGACGAGCAGAAGAAGGCCAGCGTGTTTGCCATCACGAACCCTTGGAATTGCTTCGCTCGAGCTAGAGTTGGCGTTCCTCCGTTGGCGTGGTCATCGGCTATGTAACCCCCTGGCAACGCGAAAGTGGCGCCAAACGCCATCGTCGTGATCAAGACCAAGCCAACGCTGAGAAATTGCGTCGAATTTGATTAACTTTTCGATCAACGTTTAACTATTCGTTTTATTCAAATTTTTTATACAAATATGAAAATATTTATGTCATGCTTAAAGAACATTTGATGATGAATTAAGTCACACTTAAATAAATAATAATTACATAATTTTTTTTAAATAAGATGAATGATCAAACGTTGAACAAAAAGTCAACGGCGTCGTACACTAAAATATAATATAGAGGTAGTACTATTTCTGACCCTTTTTCCTCATTCTCGGCTTCAGATTGGGGTCCGTGTTCTTCCGTACCAGCAGCATCCATCCGAGAAATGCCGCGGGTAGCATTGGCGGCTATCAGTGTTTCCTGTATCAAAATCCGCAAGTTCTGCAGAGAGGAGGTACAAATCTTAGTTTCTCTTATTTTTTCTCAAATTTTACCAAACATGTGAGAACAAAGCATTCAATTTTTGGAATTCGACGTGTTACCAGGAGACAGTAGAGCCCTGTCGGGATAGTGTTAATAGAGAGTTCCAGCGGGGTATGTCCACTACTGTTTGGTAAGTTCAAGTCCACCTGCTTGTTGACGAACAGGCAGGCGAAAATCCACCAATCCCCAGCTTCTACAGCTAGGTGCAGAGCAGTGTTCCCTTCGTTGTCTTGCTTGTTCAAGATCCCTGACAATGCCGGCGTCTGGCAAGCGTGTGCAACAACACTGTACCTCTTCTTCCTGGCCGCGACATGAACGAAGGTCCTCCCATCAGAGTCGCGCAATCCGGCGCAACCGGGGAACATGGTGAGCAAGGCGATGACCGCCGAGAGCCGACCTGCAGCTAGGGGATGCAAGTGGGTAGTCCCGTTACCCGCACAAAAACCCATTTGCTAGTTTATTTCTCGTACAGTAGTACAAAATTTAGAAGTAAAAATGAACTAGAAGTGGGATAAGCGGGAAAAAAAAAGCCCGCTTGCATCCCTACCTGCAGCCGAGGCCGCGATGTGGATTGGGAAGGACCCTCTTCTGTCCGGCTGGAATGCTGAGTCTGCATCTGCTTCCAGCAATGTCCTGGTGAGCTCCAGTGGTGGTTCTGATATGTTCAGGAGCGTTGCGATGGCTTTGCCCCTTTTAACGGGGCACTGCGTAGAGGGGAAGCATTCCATGCTTCTCGCCTTCCTGTGAGAGAGAGAAGTGTAGCGGCGTGTTTCCATGTTCATCTCGTTGTTTGGTGAGTTGGTTGTTCCATTCCAGAAGCAATTCTGTCATCTCTGAAAGGTAGTCCACCTAGTCCCATTAGGTGTAATTTAGTACTCCTTCCATTCACAAATATAAGCATTCATAAGAGTTTAAACAGAAATTAATGTTAAGGTCGACACAAATTTCAGCAAAATTTGGATAACAAGAGGGTGGTTGGGCCGGGGCCCGAGGGAGTTGTACTCTAGAAATGCTTATATTTGTGGATAAATTTTAAATGTTAGAAATAGTTATATTCATGAACAAGAAATGCAGTGAGATAACATGGATTCCTCTCCCGACTGTGATTCCTTGGCTGCCGTCCCAACTCTTCCCCTCCTAAAAAAAAACCCTAGCAGCCACCGCCACCTTCCTCGCCGCTAGGACGGCGGCGGCGAGGCCTTCTCCTTCATTTCGTTTGTGGAGATGTTAGCGGCGCAGGTGGCTCATATGGATCTGGCAGGCGGAGCACTGGTGGTGGATGCGAACGGTGCAGGCAGCTAGAGGCTTGCCGGTCGGGCGGCAGCTAGCGGTGAAGAAGTTGGACAGGAGCTAGCCACGTTGGACTCGGCGATTGGCTATGTTGGCAGCCCATTGGAGTTCACGGTATGCGAGGATGGAGTGGCGGCAATGGCTCTTTGGAGAGATAAGCTACGATAGTTCAACAGAGGTTGTAGTTTGCAGCCACGACAGCGTGGTGGCAGCGGTTTTTTCATGAGATAAGCTTCAACGGCTCGGCAGATGTGAGGCTCTACGGCAACAATGGTAGGGTAGTGGCAAGCTCATTCACGTTGCGAGGGTGATGGATGTCATGTTATTTGGCATCGATGGTGGTAAGGTGGTGCTCTCTGATGATAATGGAATGGCCGCATGGACTCGTTTGTGATGTGGGGTCATAGGTTGTCCGAGGGACATGAGACTGGTCGGCGGGCTGAGCGGACTAGTTCCATCCCATTCCTTTGCTTATGATGAAATGAATGAGCTTTTGTGGTGTATGTAGTGTCATTGAGAAGGTGTGGCAGTAGAAGGGTGGGCTAGCTGTCGCTTTTCCCTATTTTGAAGCATGAAGGAAAAGATTGAGGCTTAGTCTTCTCTTATCTTCTTTTCTTTTCTTTTCTTTTCGGTTGTTTATTTTTCATTTATCTCAACTTTGAGATTTATGGCATATGCACTTGTGTAACATTTGACTGTGTATATCCACTTTTGGATATATAGATCGAATTTCTATCCATTATCTTTTAAAAAAAAGGATTCATCTCCCTATTCTAGGGTTAGGATATTCACATATGTCAGAGGGTGAACTCCTGGAGCAGGGGACTAAGGGCCCCCCTTTCAGTTCGACCGGGGGCAGCGGGTTAGAATCGAGGTTCGGTGCCAGGAGTGATGTGGAGGGGGTCGGGCCCCTCAAGAACGATGAGACAAAAGAGGTTTATATAGATTCGGGCCACTAAGAAGCGTAACACCCTACTCCTGCGTGTACTTGATTTCTGTGAGAGACACAGTATACTAGTTGGTTCAATCAGAATGTGTTCGATCGCTCACTCACCAGGCCTGCACCTCCTTTTTATACCTCAAGGGGTTACCACATGGGCCCAAACGGTCTACCTAGAGAAGAAGGAAGACATCCTTTATACATTTATTACACGTCTTATTCCTCTGACAAAGGAAATCATGCCTTCGGCGCTCCAGCATGGCCCTATCAAATCACGGCGGGTGACACGGGGTACGTGTGCGTCATTCCCCATCTACCATCTTAAGACTTTAGGTACCCGTTCCCACTAGGGATTGGATACCCTGATTTAAATTAGAGTAGGAAATTATCCCCGGCTTGCACACGGGGCGAGGGATTTCTTATTATGGTGATGTGACTAGACGGCACCGGCCATACGCCGCTTGACAATGGGCCAGTGCACAGGCAGTCAGCGTGGCAGGCGCACTCACCCTGCCACGCTGGTCAATCAAGCTCACTCGGCCTGTCAGCCATTCCCGCACGCCGCATTAAATGCGGTGCAGCACGGCCACAACATCCACCATAAATGTAGTTAGTTGGGTATTGGGCGCGCCCACTTAACCCCCGCACGTTGGTAGGTGCGTAAAGGGGGTCTGGGCGGCCAAACCCCCAACTGGGAGAGGACAGCCGCCGCTCCATCCTGGGCCCGACCCCCTTGGGGAAGTGCCACGGGGGTTTGGGGGCGGCCTCCTCCCTGTGTACACGATACCTCCGGGCCCATATCACCGACAACAAATATAGCTTAGAGAGTTTGGTTCATTCCTTTTTGTGTTTTGAGGACCTCACCAATCAACAACGTATGACCACAACATATGACAAAATCATTCAACTTTGTCATTCTGCATCTCAAATCTATTCTTATGCACTAAGTGAGCATAACTCAATTGGTTAGATTCTGGTGGTGAAATCAGCCTATTTGGGTTTAAGTTTTAGACTTATATAGACTATAGCTTTACAATAAGCTTATAGCTTGTAGTGAGCTATATCATTAAACTTGTTCTTATTATTTATACGGTTGAAAGTGCAACATGCATGGAACTTGTTTACGGATTAGCTCCATGATTTATATAAAAAGATTTAGAGAAAGTCCTTTTCAATTCACGATTTAAATACAAAGACTTGACCTAGACCATATTTGAGTCACTTTGAGTTTTTTTTAAAACAACTTTTTTGATTTAAAAATAAACCAATCAAAAAACTTATTTCTAAATCTTAATCTTTGAGCCAAACAATATTGCAAGACCAACCTCTCATAATATGGTAGTGTTGTTTCTCATGCTAGTATTGGCGTGACAAAACATTCATGATGGAAATAAGTTTTTGACATTTATTTTTAAAATTAAATTCAAAAAGAATAAAAAAGAATAAAAATTCTAAATTTGAGAACTAATTAATCTTATAGGCAAAGGGTTAACAGAAGCTTAGATTTATATATATATATTTTTCAATAATGCTGACGTGGCGTGCTGACTCAGGACCGAATATTCCCGTGACCCCGTGCAGACTGGGCCTTTTTTTGACCGGCCCACGAGGAGCCAAACCCTCGCATTTCCTCCTCCGACTCTGCCGGCCCACTCGCTCACTGCGCCGCCGCTCATCGGCGCGACGCTCCGGCGGCCGGCGCTCGCGGGCTCCGAGCCGGTCGCCGCCTCCCTCTGCTCTCCTCTCCGTCGCCCTCTCCTCCAGGCCGCCCCCTCCGGTGCTCCACCGTCGCCCTCCCTCGCTCCGGCAGCTCACGCTCGCGGGCTGGCCGCCGTCGCCCTCTCCGGCAGGGTTCAGGTATCCTAATCCTCCCTAGGATCAAAGGTTCGCCGATTCCGATTGGTTGTTAAACCCAGCATCCCTTCCGCGTAGAATCCTATGAAAGTTAGGAGATCTATTCGAATGCTTGTACTGTTGTACAGCTGCACCTGCATTGGCCATAGGAGATCGAATGTAATGTGATATACTATTAGACTGACAGCAGCATTTGGTCTCAAGTGGGTTAAAATATGTGAAAGTTAGAGAAAGCCGTTTTTGTTGATCTGTAACGTTTCGGGGTAGCATTTGTGCATTATTATGATGATCTGATGGAGTTTAGGCTTATTTTCCAGGGGAAAATTGAGTATTCGCTTCTCTTTTTAGGGCTTCTATTTTTAGGGGACCTTCAGGGTTTGCCCCTATTTTTGTATGAATTGAGGATTCGCACCTGTTTTCGTAAAAGTAGCTACAGTAGGCTCATATCTAGGTATTTTCCCCATTTTAGTTTATTTTTTTTCTAAAACTTAAATACATATACGAAAAGACTATTGTGCACTGGTTTTTTCACATAAGACATCTCTTATATCACTGGCCTCTGGGGAGCACTCTCTTCTGGAGATCACGCCGACAACGGTCGTGCGGGGTGACCACTAGCGTTCCTGCAGGTGCAGCTGTGCGGGTAAGTAGCAAGAGTGCCTGCTGCTGCTGTTCGTGCTGGTCTCTAACTATGCCGGCATCGTAACTGACCATTGCAATACTTATAACTTATGTAGCTACTAGAATTAGTTCTCTTGATGACACATTTGCACTGAAATGATCTTCTTCATTTGTGCTTCATCTTTTTGACAGAATTGCATTTGGTACGATGGAAGAGGGCAGCGACTATTATCTTGTCAGGAAGGGGGAGATGGTAGCTGTTTACAAATCTTTAAATGATTGCCAGGCTCAAATTTGCTCATTGGTATGTGTATTTGTACTAATGTTATTGTGATTGTACATTAAGTTTTCCTGTTTTCATCCATTTTTCTCATTTATAGTGTAAGTTTTTGGTTTTGCTGTTGTGATTTTTTTTTTCAAAAAAAGAACACAGTGATCCTACCTGTTGATAAGGTAAAGGATAAGTTGTTTATGCAACTTGCACTTATCCTTGCTCCCTCAACCTCCTAACACAATTTGCGTATCTTCATGTATCAAAGGGTTAACTTTGTGGTTTGTTTTCTATATTCATTTGAATATTCATTTGTGGTTTGTTTTCTATATTCATTTGAATGTATTGTTTTTCTATCTTGCCATGTCGTTAGCTTAACTGAAGGGAGATGAAACAAGTCAACGTTAGCCCTCTTCACGTTTTCTACTAAAAAACTATCAACATTTTGGTGAATTTTACTTCTATTTTCAAATATCAAGTAAGAATTGCACAACTCCTCTGAAAACTACTTCTCCCACCGTCTGTAATACATTCTGGGATTATAAATACTGTAAATTTCATGCTTCTTTCTTTGTATATGGACAGTAACTCTTGAGATTGCTGATTTGTTTTCAAAAGGTATCTGGTCCTGCTGCAAGTGCCTACAAGGGTAACTCTTGGAGCAGAGAAAAGGAGGAATACCTCTCTTCGCGTGGGTTAAGTAATGCTACATATGTAATCAATGCAGCTGAACTTAGGGAAGATCTATTTGGTACCCTTATCCCCTGTACTTTTCAGGTAATGTGCCAACACACTTATATGTGCCTTTTCCATCTCTGGATGACATGTCGAATCTGACAAAGTTAATATAAGCTCCAGTATTGTGTAATGGGATAATTTTTTTTTTTAAAAAAAACTAGCTTTGTTTTTTTTATTCACTCATGCTTTGTCTTCCTTTGTAGGAGATAACTGTTTCTAGTTCAAATCAATCAGCTCTAAATCATACAGGTGTCCTTAACAATACAAGATATCAGCCTGGGGCACAATCCGTGGATCTCAACTACGTAAGTTTTGCTATTGCAAGCATTCAAGATATCAGTGATAAAACCTCATCCTGCTTTATTACAGGATGCCGTGGGATCTGGTCAAGCCTCAGCTGAGCACTATAGCCAGCGTATTAACCAAGGCTACTCTGTTCGGGGACAAGCATTTAACAGGCTGGTAAGCTAAGTACCATGGTGAGACTGCGAGTGTGCGTATGTATGTGCCTAGCATGCCACTAGACATAACGAGTGAATATGAGGAAGATGAACATTATTTCTAGTTTATACTTTCCCTGGTAGCAACATTTGGCACAGGTGATGATAATGCAAAATAGGTACACACTTCATTTTCAGAACATGTGATTAAGTGCTTCCTAACCACATGTAAATGCAGGACGGTGGCACCAGTACATACACATTTAAAGTGTATAATGTCCATTCGCGTGAGCACATAATCATGAGTCACCATGTGGCTTCCATCATGCATACACATGCATAAAGAGATTTAATTCTGTTTTTCTTTTTAATTTGAGCAGGGCATCATGTTCATGCTTATTAATATGGTATCACAATGCATATGTATGTTCTGCTGAAATGCATTTGCATGTAGTCATATGTTCCTGACAACCCTTAATAAAGGATACACTGATTCTTCAAGTTATTTTATGTTGATCCTCAAGACACTTGTTATTACTTGGAATAATATGATGGCCTTATATTGCAGGAATCCAGACCTAGTTCTTCCAGCCATTTCTCACCGAATAATCTTGATCAGAGTGGAACTGTTGATGCACAACCTCTCTTGAAACAATATGTAAAGTTTGGTCTTGTTTTTGCAGATTAATTTTCTGCATCTACTACAATACTTTTGACTTATCAGATTTCTAAAGCTATAATGCATTCTTAAAAAATGTGCTATTCAAGGTGTTGTGTTAATTAAGTTCGATATTAAACAGAAAAACATATGAATGCTCAATATGCTTTTGTATTGAATGCTCTTAATCACTAGCTTCGTTTTTCTATTGTTTTGACCAGGTAGGCCTACTATCACAAACATGTTCTGCCACTAATTCATTTTTCATTAATTAACTTCTGACATCTTATCTGTAAGGAAATAACAGGTTTTTTATTTTCCAACATGAATAAGTATTACATGATTAGGATAGGAAGTTTCAAGCTTGTAGTACCTGTTGCTTCTTTATAGAAAAGATGCGTTGTGAGTGCATGGCTTTGCCCACTAAGGTTCAAATCTTGATGTCCCCACTTACACTCAGGCTCACAGATTTACCATGGGCCTCTGCCTGTTGAACTGCGTTAAGGGGTACACGCACAAGTGTGCTGTGCTTGTGTGGTGGTGTTTGTGCATGTGCATCTTCCATGTAATCACAAAAAAATTTATCTCCTGTGTATTCTCCAAAAGAAAAAGGTGTGCTTTGCAGAATCGTTTTGATAAGGCTGTCTTATCAGTAAGACATTCTTTTAAGACTGTTAACTCCTTAATTACTATTCAACTGTGCCTATTTCTTGCATCTCTTTAGGATGCTTTACTGCAGAATCTTTTGTAAATGGATGATGAAATAATAAATTTAATAATCTATGTACTTGAGGCCATTAACCCTTAAAGTTGTTTCAATTGTGCTCAGATCCTGCATGTAAGTTTTCCACTTATTAATCCAACTGTCACATCTACAGGCAAACTGTGGAGCTAGAAATTTATGTTGCCATAGGGTTACCTCCTCACCTCACCTTGCATAGAAGTCATCTACTTGGTCATTAATACATGCTATTTTACTCATATAAATGTTTTGCACCTTATCTGTTTTTTCAGATGGTATGCTTACTTCACTTCGATGGTGCATCGAAAGGAAATCCAGGAAAAGCGGGTGCTGGGGCTGTGCTTATGACTGAAGATGGGAGAGTGGTATACTTAAGTACTTAATGCACTTCAAAGTTTAATGGTTGGTTTTCACTTTTATTTCATGTGCTTACTTATCCTTGAAGATATCTCGACTTCGCGAGGGTCTTGGTATTGTTACCAATAATGTTGCTGAATACCGGGGCCTGATCTTAGGATTGAGATATGCTATTAGGCATGGTTTCAAGAAAATCATAGTATATGGCGACTCTCAACTAGTCTGTTATCAGGTATATTTTGTTCTTTGCTTCTTCATCACTAATCAAGTCACCTCCTTTTTATGGTTGTCTGCCTGTCCGGCATGTTGGCATTGTCATGCTGCTTGATGTGCTTTCAATTATGAAATAAGAACTAAATGTTCCTAGAAGCAAACATTTAAGATCATGTTTCAAATCAAATCATGAACAAAGCACATATAGAAACTGAAAATGATCTGCCATTCCTCTCTTTGGCATAGTCATGGGCCTCGGACCTCAGCCCAATGCCCATTACAATATAGTAAATTAAGAAAGAATTCATATAAGTATTTTTCATAGAAAGTTTTTCTCATACCGTTATCACATATTCAAACTACATATTTTAGACAAGAGTATCATTTTCTCCGCTAACAGCTTTCTCATATATTTCTCAAATAGGTGAAAGGTACATGGCAAACGAAGAACCAGAACATGATGGAACTGTGCAAGGAAGTGAGAAAGCTCAAAGAAAACTTCGTCTCATTTGAGATCAACCACGTTCGACGGGTATTATTTAAACTTCCTTCCTGCATTGCATTTTTACGTTGATGATTTGATATAAGCATGAACAGTGAGACAACATTATTTTGTCTCGTTTTGCATCAGCGGCATCTCATTCTTCCTAGACCTTCACTGCATATCTGATGTTTCTGTACAGAAGTTGTCTCTAGCGTATGCTTGGTTGGGCAAGCTAAAACAACAGCTATATCTCTAAGGCACTGATACTTTTTGGTATTGCTGATTTTCTCCACTTTCTGTTTCTGCATGAAGGAATGGAATGCCGAGGCAGATCGCCAAGCAAACATAGCTATTACTCTTTCCAGTAAGATACATTTACTTGTTCTTTTTCTTTCCAATTCTCATACATGCTTTCATAACCATGAATAAAACCCATACTGCAGGTGGTGTGGTCTCTGAGGAGCGTGGCGATGGCTAGCCTTCTCCGGCTATAACCCTTCTAGATAATGGGAGTAACTAGTATATGTAGTTAACTAATTAGCAGGTGGAGACCTATATGATGGGAGTAACTAATATATGTAGCTAACTAATTAGCAACCAGAGACCTATGTTTTGCATCTTGCTGCTCTGGCCTCTGGGAGTCCAGCTTGCAGTAACCTGTTGAAGATGATCCGTGTGAAGGGTACACCTCGATGATGAACACTCGAGTCACCAGGCCTCATTTTGGAGCACTATGTGAGCTCCAGCTAGTTATTCTTGGTGTAAGCTTCACTACTTGGGCCTTCACATAGGCGTTGCCCAAGTTAGTAGACTGGCAGCGATGAACTGATTGAGTGCGATGATGCAATTGCTAGTTTGCCATGTGTTGGGTTTTGGTTTTGGGGGGCTAAGAACCAAGTTTGGCCTCTTTACCTACGAAAGCATCTGCATGTAAACTGAGCTATAAGCTCCATTTTGTCAGGCTTGTGAATGAAATTGAAAACTCCGCGGATCTTCAAAATGCAAAGGTCTTTTATGTTAGCCTTGTTTGATCCAGAAAATGAAAGAAATGATAACAATAAAAAGAAACCCCCCAATTTGTTGTCTTCCTTAACACTCCCCTTCCATTTCCCATTTTCATTTATATATGATGTTGGTTAGTTTAAAATGAGAGGAGTAAACTAGTGACGTGGTGGTATAGTTGTGGGTGCATAACTTTACTCACAAAGGGTTCAAATCTTGATGCCCATTAATATTACGCATATGTAGGTAGGCTTCAAAGTTTCAACGGAACTTTAGCGAGATCACGGATATGCCACAGGTTTTCCTGTTTCTTAGAGTATGTGTTAGAGAGCGTATTTGCGAGAATGTGAGTGTGGCATGTGCGTGTATGTCTGCACAAATTTGGAGGGAGTATCTCCTTACATTTCAAAAGCAACAATTCTAGACTCCTTAATCACAAATGCGCATGGGATATTTAACTTCTTGCCACTTTTAAGATATGGCAATTAATTTTTTTGCCACTCGTTGTCTATGTCGTGTGTGCCCTCACATATATATGACATGTGGGTCCAGTGACAAATAATTTAGCATCACATATATATGACATGTGGGTCCAGAGACAAATAATTTAGCACCACTCATAAGAGTGGCAAATAGTCAATGGGAAATCCTTTCAAAAACCATAGAGAAGTCTACTTAGTCCAAAAAGGCAAAAACCCCTACTCCCCTAGCAAGAGCAAAAAACATAAACATTCAGTGTGCTAACAAAATTGGGCGGGCTAACTAAATCGCCTCCCTAAACTAGGGTTGGCAATGGGGCGGGGCGGGTGCGGGTTGGATAGGAACGGCCCCGCCCCCGCATCCTTGCAGGTTCACCCGGCCCCGGCCCCGGAGTGAGGAACGGGGCGAAATCAATCCCCGGCCCCGGCTCCTCCGGGGCCCCGCACCCAGATGCGAGCGGCGACTGCTAGCGGCCGGAGGAAGGAAAGAATGGTTTGGGAAACTTGCAGCAGCTGGGTGGAGGAAGGGAATAATGATGTGGGGAACCTGCAGCAGCCGGAGGGAGAGGAACGGTCGGAGAAGGAGGAAAACAGCATAGGCGCCGGCGGCTGGAGAGGTAGGAGAACGACATGGGACGCCGGCAGATGGCAGGATGGGGAGACGGCGTCCATGAGAGCAACGATACGAGCAGCATGGAAGAGCGCCGACCGCCGCTGCTTGATGGCGCGGGACCAACTCGCGAGGCGTGATTTGTGGAGGTGAGGAAGCGCCGAAGCGGCGTGCGGCGTGTGATGTGTTACGTGATTTGTGGGATAGCGTCAAAAGTCAAAACTACTGGAACGAGAATAGAGATTGGTGGCGGCGGTGACAAACTCACGGGATTGATTTTAGGGTTGGCTTCTCTTTACTGATCTGTATATATATATTGGGCTATATGGGCCTAAATTTGATTATGGGCTGTATGCCATATTTTAGATCCTATATTCCGGGGCCCCGTGGGTCACCCACGGGTGAGCCTGTGGCCCCGCCCCCGCCCCCGCCCCCGCATAGTTCTGGGGCCCCGTCCCCGCAGCCCCGCGGGTTGAAATTTCACCCCGTCCCCGTCCCCGTAGGGGCGGGTACCCAGCGGGTCCCGCCCCCAACGGGGAAATTGCCATCCCTACCCTAACCAAAATCCCGGGGGGTTAAACATTTTCTCTCACTTCTCGCCGGCGATGGCGATGGCGACCGGCGACTCTCGGCGACGGCGGTGTGCGTGTTCGTTGGAGTGCAGCTCCGGCGAGAAGGTCGGACAGTTGAGAGGCCGGTACTCCGGCACCAGCCGACCTTTCCTGTACTGCTTCCCGCACGCGTTGCACAGCTTGCCGCGGCTGTCCGGACCACTCAGCCACGCCGGCGTCTTCGTCGTCCCGCAGTGCGTGCACCGCCGCTCCACCGCCGTCGCCGCCGTGTTAAGAGCAGTGGAGCAGCGGAGGAGGTCGACGATGCGGCGGTGTTTGGTTGCCGGGGTGATGTTCGGTGGTGTCTCCTCCTTCCTCACGTGCTCCGCCTCCGCCGGGCCGTCGCGCTCGCGCCACAGCGGCGTCTCCGTCGACCCGCAGTGCCGGCACTGCCACCCCGCCGGCGGCACGGGCGCCTTCGTTCGGTTCTCCGGCGGCGCCGGCGACATCGTCTCCACCGTCGGGAACGCGTCCTTGTTCGACAGCCACTCCAGCTCCTCTTCTTCCTCCTTCGCCTCGCCGGCGTCGTCGCCACCCCTCGCCGCGACGTCATCCAACGCCTGCAAGAAAGAGCCAATTATTCTAAGGCAAAACCCCCCAAAACCCCTCGCCAAATCACCAAAACCCCACGGCCACACGATACCACGTCATCCAACAAGGCCTGGAGGTCGCCGCCGTCGAGGTGTTCGTCCGCGATCGCCGCCGCGTCGTCACGGAGACCACCACCCACCACCACCGTCGCCGCCACCGCCGATCGCTTCCTCTCCCTGGAACACACCGAGCTCTTGCTCTTCTTCTTCTGTTCTTGGGAATTCTGGGAGAAGGTCGTGCTGTTCAGCTGGCCGCTCCGGTACTTGTTGCCGCACGCGTTGCTTAGCTTGCGGCGGCTGTCCGGGCCAAGGCGCCACGCCGGCGTCTTCGTCGTCCCGCAGTGCGCGCACTCTCGCCCCGCCCTCGCCGTCGCCGCCACTGCATGGGCGAGGTTGGCTGATGCGGATGGCTCCTGCAGGCGGCGAGGTAGCTGGACGACGCGGCGGGGTCTGTCGGAGTGCGGCTCTGGAGAGGTGGTTGGGATGTTCGGCGGCCGGTGGTCGTGTTCCGGTGGTATCTCCACCACCCGCGGCGACGGCGCCATGGTGGTCTCCACCGTCGCGAACGCGTCTTTGTTCGACACCCATGCCAGCTCCTCTTCCTCCTCCTTCGCCTCGCCGCCGCACCTCGCCACCGCCGCGGGGGACGGGGCGGCTGACTGGGGCCCCGGTCGGCGGCGCAGCTGGAGGACGCGGTGGTGCCTGTTGGAGTGAAGCTCCGGCGAGAACGTCGGGCTCCTCAGCGGCCGGTACTCCGGCACCAGCTTGCCGCTCCGGTAGCGCATGCCGCACGCGTTGCACAGCGTGCGGTGGCCCTCCGGGCCATGGCGCCACTGCGGCGTCTCCGTCGTCCCGCAGTGCCGGCACTGCAACCCCTTCGCCGCCGCTGCCGTCGCCATCTTCTCCACCGCCGGGAACGCGTCCTCGTTCGACGGCCGCTCCACCTCCTCCTCTACCTCGCCGCCGCCGCCCCTCGCCGCGACATCATCCACCCCCTGCAAGAAAGAACCAAACACTTTCTAACCAAAACCCGAAAATCACCAAAACCCCACGGGCCATGGCCATCTCGTACCGCGTCATCCAGCAAGGCCTGGAGGTCACCGCCGCCGCCGTCGTGGAGCCCGTCGACCACCACCATCGCCGGCGGCGGCGGCGATCGCTTCCTCTCCGGTGGGCCCGCAGAAGAGCTCTCTTTTCTTTCTTTCTTTCTCTTCTTTTTCTGGGGATTTCTGCGATTTTTGGCGTTTTTGGCGTTGGTGAGAAATTCAGAGAAGGATTTTAAGTCGGTGAGGTGAAAAAGCAGTAGAGCAGAGCGGCCGGGACAACTGCACCGTTCACGTGGGGGCAGGGGAGGATTTTGCACTACTTTTGCTTGAAATGAGGAAAAGAAATTTCACAGGGTGGTGTGTTTCGTTTGCTAATTTGGATGACGTTTCCGTGAACGTTGAGAAAGTTAACGTTGGCCGCAGCAAAATGAACCATTTTTTTGTTTTATTTTTGAATTTGTTGTCGTTGGCATTCTAATGTTGCCATGGTCCACCGGGTAGGGGGAATGGGATTTTTAAGAAAATGAAATTGTTAGATTTCAGGCGCCTATAATTTTTCAATTGTTTTAGTCAAATTTGCTAGCCTTATAATCCACGCCGAGATTTGTGCTCTGGCAATGTTAATGGAGTCTTCTCCGGAGGGTTTGGATCGAATTTAGCTTGATATGGGTGTCTAAATTTGGATGCATGGGATATATATATGGTGAAAATAGATAAATTATAGCTAAAAAAATTTTGAGCTAAATTTGGACGGATGGGGTATATATTCTTGGGCACCCCCCAAAGGCTGTATTCGCTCCAGCCGGTTCCTGACCCAAACAGTACGCACGGAAAACATAGCAGTCCATTAACATGTGACTAATTAAGTATTTGCTATTTTTTTTAAAAAAATGGATCAATATGATTTTTAAGTAACTTTCATATAGAAACTTTTTTTTAAAAAAAACGCACTATTTAGCAGTTTGAAAAATGTGCGCACGAAAAATGAGAGTAGCGAGTTGAGAACCAGCTCTTGCGAACAGAGCCTAAGTATATGTAGCTCCACCCATGCGTAACACTAAGTTTACACTTTAGGTTTCGGGATAGGGACCAGGGTGGAATGAAGTGAGAGTGGGAGTGGAAGGGGGAAGACGAAAAAGAGGTTTCCCCGGGCTCAAAGGAATTGCCTTATAGCTTTTATCAACCGCTGTCAAAATTAAAATTTTGAAACTTTTTAATAGTTCATTTTGAGGTTTCTTAATCATTGTTTATCTTTTAGCATTACATTTTAAATCACTAAAGACTTATATAAAAGTTTTACCTATAAATTATTTTCAATAAGTTATAAAATGGCTTGTCAGTCGTACGTGGTAGGATTGAAATGCACAAGTTCATGTTCAACCTACTCAACAGAAACTATTTTAATCCCTGGACATAATACCACTTAAACAGATATGAATTTTTTTTTACAAAAACCTTGTAACAACCTACATCTTGTTTTAGCCTAAGCTTAACTTACGCAATTGAAAGAGAGGGGGGGGGGGGGGGGCAGTATATGCACAATGCTAATACTATCAACGTCCAAATTTGTCTTTTTTTTTATGTGTAGATTTATTTCAAACTTAATTTTTTTGAGTGATTGATGACCCGATGCTTTATATTGTTTTTTTTTTCAATTTATTTGTGTTGTATTTTAGAGAAAAAAGATACACGATGGATTAGAATGATAGTAGAATATAGAATCCATTCACTCTACTCAACATCAACAACACTCGCTCAGCACTGAACACCGTGGGCCCGTGGCCTTCCAGGTTCCAGCCCTTGACGTTGAACCCGCCCGAAAATCGTCAGTGCTGGGCCAGCCTCATCCGTCGGGCCTTACACAATACACATAGCCCACTAAAACTCCTCGGCCCACCGTGCCAGGGCCACCTCTCTCTCCCGCGAGCAGCGGCCCAGCCCAATCTCACCCTCGCCCGCTGCGTGGCAAGCGATCCGCCGTCTCGTCTCGCGCCGATCGATCTCGATCTACCGAGAGATCGTCCTCACGCTGGTTGGTTGACAGATGCGCGCCGCGCCGCGCGCACCTGGGGGATGGATCTCGCGTGTTCCGGGAGTCGGCGGCGTCTCCTGCGGCGTTGACATCGCCGGCCGTATTCCTTTTCTCCTCGATCTCTCTCCCGCCGACGCCCTCCACGCATTGGGGCATTCTCCGCCCAGCCATAGACAAAAACAAGTGGTCATTAGAGTAAGCATCTGGCACAAGGTCTACTAGTCTACACTGTGTAGCCTACGAAGTTACAGCTTCCTCTAGGTTGAATTTATGATACTATGATGTAATTTAGTAGAGTATGCACTAACATTGCAGTGCTAGCAAAGCACACTGCGTGTACATGGATAGGCGACCAAATTTGTGGCGGCTGTCTCTACTCTTTAGAATTCGTCACTTGATCGATATCTGAAGGTTAGGCGAATACACCTAGGAAGCTTTTTTTTTTCAGGTAGATTTCACCGTGTGATATGTTCACTACATTGATTGATACTCCCTCCGTTTCGAAATGTTTGACACCATTGACTTTTTAGTATATGTTTAACCGTTCGTCTTATTCAAAAACTTTTGTGAAATATGTAAAATTATATGCCTACATCAAAATATGTTTAACAATGAATCAAATGATAGGAAAAAGATTAATAATTACTTAAATTTTTTGAATAAGACGAACGGTCAAATATGTGCTGAAAAGTTAACGGCGTCAAACATTTTAAAACGGAGGGAGTACTTCGAAACATGATTCCGCTAACTAGCAGCTGAAAAAGAAGGTACGTAAGCTAATGTGTGATTTTCTCTGAAGATTAGACTTTCGGATGACATTTAATTTTTCTGGTAGATTTCACCTATGCGATGAAATCTTAACAAAAATCAAGTACATTTTCAATTCGAAATAATACACCTAGTAGGAGCAAAAGCTACAAATTAAAGCTACTCCAGCTACAGGTATGGATCAAACTCGTGCGGGCCGATCTGCGTCTGTCCGTCGTCGAGCAGGTTGTGCTTCCAGCTGTCGTGCCCGTCGAACACGTCCACGTACTCCCTCCCCTCGGCGGCGGCGCGCCGCCGCCTCGCCACGCGGTCGAGCACGGCGTCGACGGCGACGTCGAACGCGTCCCGGAACGTCACCAGCGTCGCCGCGGGGTCCCTGTACGTGATCCTCGGGATCAGCCGGATTACCTCCTCCCGCATCCTCGCCACCGTCGCCGCCGGGATCCTCCTCAGCGCCGCCTCGATGCTCGCGTTCCGGCCGCCGGCGACGACGTCGGTGTGGGGGACGAACACCGAGTAGCTCCGGTAGTCCCTCGGCAGGTGCCACGTGTACTGGGTGTACGCCGACGCCGGGTGGAGGAACACCGGGATGCAGCCGGCGAGCATGGAGTCGAACGTCGACTTGCGGGTGTAGGAGTCGCCGCGCGGCTGGACGCAGAACGCGGCGGACTCGAGGAGCTCCATGATCTGCCCCGGCGAGTTGTAGTGCCCCGGCGAGCTCCCGAAGTGGGTGCAGGACGGCGACGCGGTGCACTGCTCGATGATCTGGGCGCGCACCGTCTTGGTGCTCCCGGGCCGCGGCGCGCCGGCGAACGCCCAGAGCCACCGGCGGCCGCGCCGCCGCATCCGGTCCTGCCACCGGAGCACGTCGGCGTCGGAGGTCGGGTGGAAGTGGGACGGGAACGGCACGCCGAAGTCGATGCCCCTCCACGGGTTGGCCTCGACGGTGAGCACCGTCGTGTTGCGGATCGCCGGGTAGGTGAGCAGCGCGTTGCCCCACCCGTCGTCGCCGCCGCGGTAGAAGTCCCAGACGGGGCGCGCGGCGACCATGAAGTGGTCGCGCCCGCCCATGGCGCGCCACTCCGGCCGCCGCACCAGCCACTCGGCGAGCTGCCGCGGCAGCGCGTCGCGCGCCGCGAGGTCGCTCTTCATCAGGTTCATCGCCGCGTCGAACCCGGCGTAGAACGGGACGAACACCGCGTCGGCGGCGGCCGCGTCGCCGGTGAGGCACTCGTACCGCCGCATCCGCGCGTGGTAGATCAGCGCCAGCATGTACTGGTCGGTGTCGTACACGTCCCGCTCCGGCAGCGCGCCTCCGCCGGGGAGCGCCGGGCCGAACCCGTCGTTCACGACGAGCTTGCACACGTCCATGGACCTCGAGTACAGCCGGCAGTCGCGGACGAGCTCGGCGTTGAACCGCGGCGGGAGCTCGTACATGTACACCCGCCGGCCGGCGCACCGGTCAAGCCCGCCGCCGATGAGCCGGAACGACGTCAGCAGCGGGCGGGAGAACGACGACGGCCGGAGCAAGACGGACGCCATGGTCGCGTTACCTTGCACGGCGGAGTGGTGCGCGTAGAATATCACCGACCAGAACGCCGTCGAGAGCACGGCGAGGAACAAGACCCGCGACGGCCGGAGCAAGCTCGCTCCGCCGCCGGACTTGTCGGACACGACACTCGCCGCCATCGGAGCGGACGTGCGCACGTAGGTGTGTGTAGCTAGCTTGACGGTGTGGGTGATGTACTAGGAGATTAGCAGTGTAGCTTAAGCAAGGTAGGAGTAATATTTCTACGGTGTTCATAAGAAATCAAGAATCAGAGAGCTTGCTAGAAGAATGGAAAACTGGCTGGAATGCGAGGTCCTATGAGCATCGTGATGCTTTCTTTATTTAGTAAATAAAAGTGATTAAGTTGACCTAATTGATTAGTGACCTAGACTTTTTTTTGTGTGTTGTGCAATGACCAAGCTAGGGCATAGTGCTAGTAAATAAATAAGTAAAATTTAGTAATAACGTTTTTAATGGATCGAGGGCTAGCTTGTGCCCGCTGTTAATTGGATGTGGAATAAGTTCACCCGTTGTCCCTCAACTTTATATCGAGTTTGTATGACATCTAATCCTCAATACAGGAAATTTTCACTCCTAAATTACACAAAACCGTGTAATTCAGGTCCTATTGCAGTATGGATCTCTGGTTTCACTGACGTGGCATCCTAGTTAGCAAAATAAAAATAAAAAATTAGGTGGGTCCCACATGTCAGCCGCCCTCTTCTCTTCTTCCTTTTCTTCTCTTCCTAGATGGGGATGGCCGGCGGCGGGCTGCTGGATCCATGCGCCGGTGGTGCCTGCCCCCTCAGTCGCCGCCACTCCCGAGGCGGGAGCCGCCTCCACCTCCGCCTCCTTCTCACCCGGCGCCGCGGTGAAGAGTGATTGGTAGCCACGATGGGTTCCTTGGCCTCACCAACGCCTCCCTCGACGGCAACGCCACCAACAGGTTCGTGGGCGTGGAGCTAGATGCAGTGAAGCAGCGCGTCTGCGTCGCGGCGAGCTTGTCATCGCCGTCGCAGACGCCGTTGTCAGGCCCTAGGGCCGACGACCCGCCCTCGATGAACGCCACGGAGTCGCTCAAAAACCAGCATTGTGTGCCCCACCTTGAACTCGGTGAACTCATCCGTCCATGCCACGTCCCCGGCGCCGGCCTTCGACGTCAACAACATCCGATCCACTACTGCCGTCACCACTGTGGAAGCTCTGGCTCGGCCGCCTCTCCCGCATCTGCCGCTGGTGACGTCCTGAGAAGAGAAGCAAGTTGAGAAGAGAAGAGAAGAAAGAAGAGATGCGGTCCCACTTTTTTCTCACTTACATGTGGGCCCCACATGCTTTTTTTTATTTTTTTATTGACTAGGATGCCACGTCAGCGAAACCAGGCATCTATACTGCTACGGGATCTAAATTGCACGGTTTTGTATAATTTAGGGATATCTAACAAACTCGGTGTAAAGTTAAGGGATGGCGGGTGAACTTATTGCATTGGTTGTAGCCCTGTTGAAATGTTGGCGCAGGACTGGAAGAAGCCCGACCTTGGAACATCGGAACGGCCCAATTTGGCCCGGCCCACTTTTCCTTCTTTCTTTTTTTTACGGAAGAGTGTCCACTTTTCTGAAAACCTCTACTTGGGTTTAAGCATCGGGTTCATAAAATGTTGAACCGTTCTCTACACGTGTTGAGCCCAGGAACATGCAACCTTTTCTAAATCCTTTTGTAATAATTATTTTATTGTATGAATTTCAAGAAGCTTTTACATTTATAGACCCCTAGACAAAAAAAAAATAAGTAAAGCCAAAATTTAAATTTCAAACTAAATTTGAAGTTTGACGTATTTTTTTCAACATTGGCTTTTATACTGCTAAGAACACATATATAAAAATTTTAAACACAAAATACTTTTTTATCACTAATAAGTCGTTACGACTTATAACAAAACTTTGGAACCGATGAGGCTCTATATAGCGATAGTACCATACAATTTCATGATTAAAAAGCCGGATTGCATATTGGTGCCCACCAGTAACACATATGTTGATGGACTTTCAAAAAACAAAATTAGCTAGACTCGCAGATTTAATGTTGGGCCTCTATCTCTTTGAGTGTTACTAAATAGGTAAAATACATGGTAGAAACCCCAAATTTGCTGAAAACTCGTGAAAACCATGACAAACTAAAGTCACGCAAAAAATCCAAGTGTAGATCAGATGATGGAAGGAAACCTTGTAAAAATCTAAATTAAATTTAACTTCGTTTGTGAGGTATAAAATTTTGAGGAAGAAAACGATCCCATCACAGCCGCTCACCACATAAATGCGGACACCCATATCAAGTCTAGAATTTGAACATGCCTAAGTTGGTTCCACCGTAAAAACCTAACCAGTTGAGCTACGCTCACTTCGCCACCAATTTGTTTTCTAATTTGTCATTCACCTACGTTGTAATTATTTCCACCATATATTTGCTGTGATTCAGGGACACATTCACAGGTGAGTACAATCTTTCATATATTTAAAGATAAATATTGTAATTGGCGATATATGATTGTGTAGTATGGTTTCTTTTATCGGGGTCAATGCCCGGACATTCAACTTGTAAGTAGAAAAAAAAAATGCTAACCAGGCGATCTATCTTGTTAGGGTACTCAGCTAATTGATTTTCTAATTTCCTCGTTCTCTCAAAAATAATTTATTTGCTCCTCTCCAAAAAGGAAAATATATACATTTCCATCACGAGTTGTCAGGGCAACTTGTTGTCGTTCTAAACTTCTACCAGATCGAAGCATGCATATATTTGTTCGTCACTGCATTTGCACTTTTTTATTGCAAGGATTAAAGCCAATAATGCCGTTTATACATTGATGCTACCAAAATCATTGGAGATTCATGCAGGCCGAACACATTTCGAATGTTCATCCTATTCGAATCTCAGTTCACCCTGGATGCTCTGCGAAACAGAGGATTTTTGAGAAATTCTGCAAGCACAAAAAATCCCCCAGTTGTTTGGAACAAAGGATTTCGGAGAAATTTCACAAGCGTGAGATTTAGAGATCCACAAGAAAATTAATTCTCAAAAAAAAAAAAATCCCCCCGTTTCTTAATTTGACAGTCCAATCTTTCAGCTAGCCCAGCTTTGAGGAAATCTGCTTTGTTTCATACATAATCAATCAAGATCTTACATGCCAATATATCGAGGCAATAAAAGTATATATAAAACTAAAATTACAAAAGGTAAAAAAAAAACTGCACTTTGCCCCAGATTCATGGAGAATCCAATGGTCCAATCAAATCGAATCAAAGCATACAAAATCACCCGGTGGATCTTGTCACCTCCGGGCGTCGGGCTCGCCGCGCCGCCGCCTCGCCACCCGGCCGACGACGGCGTCGACGGCGACGTCGAACGCGTCCCTGAAGTCGACGCGGCTCGACCTCGTGTCGGCGTACACCACCGTCGGGATGAGCCGGATCACCTCCTCCTGCATGCTCCTCACCTTCTCCGGCGAGATCGCCGCCAGCGTCTCCTCGATGCTCACGTTCCGGCCGGTCACGTCGGCGTGGGGGATGAGCACCGACCACCCGCCGCGCTCCGGCGGGAGGTGCAGCGTGTACTGGGTGTAGGCCGACCCGGGGTGGAAGAACACCGGGATGCAGCCGGCGAGGATGGCGTCGAACGTCGAGCGCCGCGTCATGGTGTCCCCCCGTGGCTCGAGGCAGAAGCGGGAGCTCTCGAACACGCGCATGACGGCGCCGGGGGCGTTGCACCCGCTCGCCGCCGCGCCGTGGCAGTGGAAGAGGTTGCAGCGGCTCGACGCGCCGCACTGCCGGATGATGTCGGCGCGGATGGTGCCGTTGCCCTTGCGCGGCCCGCCGGCGAAGGAGAAGAGCCACGGCCGCGCCGCCGCGCGCACGCGGCGCTGCCACGCGGCGACGTCGGCGGCGGTCTCCGGGTGGAAGTAGGTCGGGTATGGGACGGCGAGGTTGTTCCGGCTCCACGGGCTCGCCTCGACGAGGATCGCCGTCATGTTCTGGACGGCGGGGTAGTTGAGCAGCTTGCTCCCCCACTCCCAGCCCTCGTCGCGTTCTCGCCGGAAGTCCCAGGTGGTGCGGCCGGCGACGAAGAAGTGGTCGCGGCCGCCCATGGCGCGCCACTCCGGCCGCCGCGTGAGCCACCCGACGAGGTCCTCGGAGAGCGCGTCCTTCACCGACGCGTTCCGGTGGAAGATGTGCCTCCCGAGGTCGCAGCTGCCGTAGAACGGGACGAACACCGCGGCGGCGGCGGCGGGGTCGCCGGTCAGGCAGCCGTACCGCTTCATCCTCCCATGGAAGATGATGTCGAGCACGAACTGGTCGGTGTCGAACCAGCCGCGCTCGGAGAATACGCCGCCGCCATCGCCGCCCATCGGCTCGCCCATCCCGCCGTTCGCCACGTACCGGCACATCCCCTCCGCCGTCCACGGCCGGAGCGCGCGGCAGTCGCGGAGGAGCTCCTCGTTGAACCTCGCCGGCATGTCGTACATGTAGATGTACCTCCCGGCGCAGCGATCCTCCGCCGGCGCCGGCGGCGGCGGCGGCTGCTGCTCCGGCGAAGGGTTCTGGTCGAACGTGAAGCTGTTCAGGAGCGGGAGCGACAGCGACGACGGCCTGAACAGCACGGACGACAGGTCGCCGCCGCCCGGCATGCCGGAGAGGAGGGAGAAGACCAAGAACCAGAAGACGGCGGAGAGGATGGCCATGTAGCATATCCGCGACGGCCGGATCAGGCCACCGCCGCCGCCGCCGCCGCCGTCGGAATCCGAGGTAGCGGCGGCGGTGGGCGGCGGCTTCATTGACCTCGTCGGCGTCGCGCGCGGCGAGCTCCCTGTTTCGGAGATCGCAGCTGCGTGCTAATTACGTCGTGTAGACAGCGACGTGTTCATGCATGGGTGGTGTCAACTTTGCGAAGGCAGAGAGGAAGAAGAGAAGGTCAGTGGATGATATAGGCAAATCAGAAAATGGTCTATGGTCTAGTGGGTCAAGTAGCCTGTGTGGCTGTGTTGTGTTAATTAGGCTGTGCTTAGTTCACACTAAAATTAAAAATTTAGTTAAAATTAGAATGATGTGATAGAAAAGTTAAAAGTTTATGTGTATAAAAAAGTTTTGATGTGATAAAAAAGTTAAAAGTTTAAAGAATTATTCTGGAACTAAACACGGCGTTAATCTACTGATTTGCACACCATTAGTTAGTAGTAGTACTTAATTAGTAAAAGCTAGTTTATATATCTTTAAATGTTGGAATCATGCTAAAATCAGAAGGGATTCTAATCTACGATACAATTCCATATACACTAGGTAGGGACAAGAAATGACCAAATTAAATCATATCAAATCAGACCCTTTTGTTGTTGTAGTAAGTTCTTAGTGGTATAAATAAATGCATATAAATTAACAACATTTATATAGGAGTATATCTCTAGTGACATCACTCCATGTATACTCAAGGTATCTTCTATCCACCTACCTACACATTTATCTTATACTTATCTATCTAGCTACTTTATTTCGTTCTTGTTCTTTTTCACTTAATGCTTGTGATTTTAGTTTTGTGGTCTTCGAGGTATGAATTTGACCGGTATGTTTTTCAAAAAAAAATAAATAAAATTGTAATTATAAGACAACAATAATATTATGAATCCATTTCCAGCAACAAATCTATAATGATATACCTTTTGTAAAATAAATCATAGCCCTAGTAATCTCTAGCTCCTCGTACAGTATAGATTCGATTCTAGAAATAATTAAGTTGTTCGAGCCTAGAAAAGGTGTGGTCTACTCCTTTCGCCGTCTAGATTTATTGTACTAAGATATACCACTTTCAGTTTTAGTTTGTTTTTCGTGAGATGGATGGAGTTTGTTTTAGATTAATTCTCATCAGCTTTATGTCGGAATCTATAGCTCTGGAAAATTTTAAAACGGTTAATGGCACATAGATCAATTGATTTATCTTGCTGTCATTGGATAGAACATACAATTTTTCAGTTCAGATTGGTGCTATAAGATAGAACAAATGGCTACAAAATTTGTTGTCTGTATGATCAGAACTGTTCAGGTGGCACATTATATTGTCCAGATCGGTTGTTAGTAAAATAGCAACGTTATGAATTATTTTCTCCGTTATAATATATAGTACTATGTATAGCGTTGTTGGCTTCCATGACATGACATTTGAACCATTTATATTACTAAAACAAATTATACATATATAAATGATATAAGTTATGTTTAAAGTAGTTATAATACTCCGTTCCATATTATAAGTCATTTTGATATTTTTTCATAGTAAAGCAATTTTAAGCTTTATTTTAGAAACACAGTACAAATGCAGGCGTCTACAACACGCGCACACTCACCCCTATGAATGCACACACGCACACCCTACCCCTATGAGCATCTCTGAATGACTAGGGTAGTATATCTTGAGATTGACGAAGTCACCACAGGCGTCGACATATTTTTTAAGTTTTGAGTTTTTTTTAAGTTTAATCAAGTTTATAAAAAAATAATAACATCTATAACACAAAACAAGCATATTATCAAAATATATTTAATGCTATATCTAATGAAACTAATTTGGTATTATAAATGTTGCTAAATTTTTCTATAAACTTGACCAAACTTAAAAAAGTTCAATTAGAAAAGAAAATCAATGTGACTTATAATAGGATGTAGTAATAAATAAGTCATAACAAAATAAATAAATGATATGTCCCAAAAGAATTTAAATGATCTGTCTAAAAGATAATAACGTTATATATTTAAAAAGGAATGGGTAACATAGATATATATAATCAATCAGCCAGGATTTATATATATAATTTGCTTTTATATATCAAGTCCAAATTGGCAGCATTACAAAAAAAAAACACAAAACTTTATTAGTCATCGACGTGATTAAGTTAAGGCTGGTTTGGTGTAAGGTCCAAATCGGACTGATTAATTACATGATTACATCCAAACTGAGCCCGTGTCTGTGTGCCTTGGCCTGCGTCACAGTCGGCCTGATGGCCGCGTTCTTGCCTTCATAAGTTGTTTCGCTGATGCCTACCTCTACCTAACAGCATGGGCATCCAATCGACAATATACGGTCGTGCTAAATTACCCCCGTCGTCCTCATTTACTTGTCATTTCTGATCATCAATGTCTCAACTTTAACCATGAATAACTTTTATTTATTTATTTTTGTTAGGAAACCAACGGCAGGAGCACTGCTGGAATTTAATTAGAGAGCGAAAATATAGACAAATAAACTTTTAATGATATAGTTGTATTTACAAAACAATACTTTTTTGAGTAGAATTTTGAAAACCTCATTGATCATACTGTCGCAAAACTACTAATTCAAGATGCCGTATCACAAAACTGCATATTTAGTAGTAAATTTATCATATAACTACAGATTTAAGACTAAGTATAACAAAACTGTAGATTTAATATTGAAGTTATTTTTTACACTCCATCTTAAATCTATAGTTAGTGATAATTTTAACATAAAATTTTTAGTTTTATGATATAACGCTTTAAATCTATAGTTTTGTGATAATTTAACCAAAGTATACGTAGTTTTCTGAAATTCACTCTACTTTCTTTTAACAACAGATCAGCTAGTGATCTGACTTTAATAAGAAAGTCTAATTAGAACATAATACATATCGTTAATATGACATACTTTGAAGGATATAACCTTTTTTAAAAAGAAAAACAAGCGATCAAAGTTGAAAAGTGAATTAGTTATCCAGGCACGTCATAAGTACTAGTATTTGAAATCAGAGGGCCGGGATCGGAATACACACCTGCTGCCTGCAGTTGCCATCGTACGTAGGAGTTCGTTACAAGGCCCAGATCAGGCATGATGCAACTCCTGTCCGTTGCATGGTTTGCTAGCTAGCTAACTAGCTGTGGTCTTCAGCTATCTCGTGGCATCTACGTATAATATATACTCCTATATTCCATGTGTTTTTTTGTATAAACACACTTGTGTGCTAGCTGCTTGATTTGGACACGCATCACTGGTCCCAGAAAGTGCTTGTTCGAATCTTCTTCGTCGTTGAATCCATATATACACGCACATTGTTTGCATATGGTTAGCCGAGACAGATACGTGCATGTATTTAAATTGCTAACCTTCTAGCTTGCAAACTATCATCGGTGGAGAAATCGTTTGTAATCCCGATTCGTAACCCCCTTTTAGTCCCGGTTGTCCAACCGGGACTACGAATCCGGGACTAAAGATAGCGATCTTTAGTCCCGGGTGAAATAACCGGGACTAAAGATCGATGTTTAGTCCTGGTTGGTAACACGAACCGGGACTAAAGATCGGTCAGCCACGTGGCCGGTTGATCTATCTTTAGTCCCGGTTGGTGTTACCAACCGGAACTAAAGATCTATGTACCATTTTTTTTATTTGCATGGCCCTGTTTGCTGCATGGTTGATTACACACACACACATACATATATATACATATATATATATACATATATATATATATGCGTATGTATATATGTATAAATAAATATATTACACATATTTATAATTTAAAGCACTTAACATTTTATGTACATATATGTTACCAAAATATATATTAACACTAAAATAAATGTACGTATATATATACATGCATGTATAGTACAATTCATTTCCTCGCTAGCTATAGCTACGACTTCGACGCCTGCGTTACGTCAGAAGAGGAAGGACCGACGTTACGAATTGTCGATCCGTCGTAGTAGAATTCACCATCGGGATTAAGGACTTCTTCGTTGATGAACCCCATCAGTTGTTCTTGAACAGCCGTGATAAAATCCTTGTGTGGGAGTTTTTCCCTCATGTGAATACGCTATCATTCGAAAAATAATGACATATCAATATATGAAATTAATAAACAACTTAACAAATCGATACGCAATGAAATTTTGAATGGTTTATGTATATGTACATCGAGCTCTTGTGTGGTGTATATTTGGTTTGATAGGCAGTGGGCATACTCGCATACGTAGTAGCCGCATAAGTTAGTTCCCTTGTCCTGCTTTGCACACTACATGAGAAACGATGAGAGATTTAATATACTCTTTATATTAACTGTAACTAGAGATTCAATTCAATATAATTTTGGATCATGCATGTACTCACTGGAAAATGAAACCTCCGTCCAAGTTTTTCTTTTCAAGTCCCGCGGACCAATTGACGGAACCGATCTCAAGCCCTACATATGCAGTTGCAAGCTATGATTAATTAAATATTACCCGAGATCAACATAATAGCAACAGAGTCCCGCGACTTTGGAATAGATGGCATTATATTACCTGTCTATCAGTTGGAAGACCTTGTCAAAAACCTTCTCCTCTTTATTCATTGAGTCGTACATAGTGACTCTGCATGCGTCCAAGTCGAAAAAGAACAGGACCCAGTGGAATCTGGAATATGCGTGAGATGAGATAAATATCAGAATGTACATGTTATATGTATGGGAATGAAATTTGTTCGAACGACAATAAAAACTCACTCTGTGTTGTACGGCAATAGTATGAATGTCTTGAAATGCTGCTGCGTTAGGAGATGGACGAGGTTGTCCTCTGTGTCTTTCTCGTACTTGTCGAGCATTTCGGTGTTGATTTTCCGAGGGTCGATGAACCCAGTATCGTAAACCCCCGGCCGTCGGGCCCTTTGAATCTCCATTCTACAACAATGAAAGGAAATTATTATTGCTTACATATATGCCAGGAGCTAATTATTGAACGAAACAAATCGAACTCAAAGATACTTACAAAATCCATTCGCTCAGTAGAGAGATGTCGAGGGCGTCCCGATGGTACAGATCGAAGACATCCTTGAAATGGATCCATAGAACATCTTCTCCTTGCAAGAAGTCGGGGTTTCTGATCCTCGCTCCGAACATCTCTCTACCATTGGCGCTCATTTCCATGTACCGTTCATGGAATTTGTACATTTGTGTCGGTAGGGACTGCAGCTGCTCAGGCCTGACAAGCGGTTTACCGAGTTCAAACTTGTATGCCACTTCCGCCTTCGGGATTGGTGTGCCTCCAACCAACTGAGCCATGGTTAGACCGGTGTCCGAAATGAAATCCGTTATGCCAAAGTCTTCGCCGGTCACCAACGGCTCGACCACTTGGTGTGGTTGTTCTCCAAGTTGAGGAACTTGTTTGGACTTCTTGTAATAGGCTTTCCTAAGTGTTCGGTCATAGTCCGATAGCTTTAAGGCCTCCTTGTTTGCGGTGGACATTCCCTTGAAGAAATTCTTCACGCTCGGGTCAATAGGTATCTTCTTTTCAGGACTCCGAGGCTTGAGTTGCCTCTT